>JAQPCC010000010.1:1497500-2697500 GCA_028392965.1 Lindernia subracemosa
AGAAGACAAGTCATAACGTTGAGAACAAGGCGATATGCTGTTTGTTTAATATGATGCAACGTTCACTTCACGTTATTCGACAAAAGAAAAGCCAAAGATAACAACTGAAAGATACTGTTTACTTAATTAAATGCCAAGTAAAAAAATCAGACTTCTTCTTCTTAGCCACCATTGTTCATCCATCACTTCATAGAAACAGAGACCTCCCCTTGTTTCAGAAGCAAGCTTCAAGCAGGCAACAGCAGCATAGAGCAGCCAAACTGCACAAAATTTAGGGAGAGAACAAAAGAGAATTAATCATAAAATATCATTCAAGAATGAAGAAAATTGCCATAAAAGAGCCATCTTTGACATTTCAAGATCATTACTTTTCCCACGAATTACCTCATCCAAGTCTCTCTCTAGAACAAAGAAAGGGGACTTAGTAAACTAAATATGGATCATATTGGACAGAAAAGAACACATAATATATAAAAAGAATCTTGAAATTGATGTTCAAAAGTCACTCTACTACAAGGCAAGAGGAAGGTGAATCCAGGGTAATTCTCATCCATGGTCACAAGGGCATTTTCGGTAAGGAAAATCGACAAAGTAGGGCCCACCCACCCAACAAGGCTCACGCTTGAAACCGCGTTTGCCCCACCGTCCAGTCACAAAAAAGCAAAGCCCACCCACCCCACCACCTCAGATCTAAATCCCACCAATCAAAATCAAATGAATAAATCGGAAACAAATTTTTTTACCATCCTTCCATGAAACCACCACTGTTGTTCTGCTGCTGCTGCGGCGGCGGCGGCTGGCCATACGGCGCGTACTGTGGCGGGTAGCCCTGAGGAGGGTATCCCTGGGGAGGGTAGCCTTGTGGTGGGTACCCCTGCGGTGGGTAAGCGTCCTTTGGGTAGCCTTCCGGCGGATAACCTACAAATCATCAAAATGCCCACACAATTTTCATAAACAAAAAAGTCGAATTTTTGAAGGAAAAAAAAAAGACTTGATCGATGGATCGTGATCGTACCTTGGGGTGGTGGCACGCCGACCGGCGGTTGCTGCTGGTTGTAGTAACTCATGATTCAACGATTTGCTTCCTTCTTTTATGTAAGAACAAAGAGAATCGAGGAATTTTTTTTTTTCCGTCCAGTCGAAACTTGCAAGTGCGCCGCGCCCTCCCTCTATATAAAGCTAAAGGCAAGCCGTGGAGACGAACTATTCTATTTTTTTTATTATTATTATTTATTATTATTATTATTATATGTAATTTTTTTATTGGAAAATTAGTTCGGATTTTGGGCTTTTTGATAATATTAATGAAGAATACGCGTTTTTGGATGACTTCATCAACAAGGAAAATAATGTCAATTGTCGACTCGACTATATAGGATCTTAAAACAATACTAAAATATTCAAAAGGTGGTATCTACAATAAATAAATCGTGTTTAAACAATGTAAAATAGTGTCAACTGTATAAATAAATTATGTTCTTTATTTAAATTCGAAACTGTTATAAAAATATTAATTGTGATTAATATTATATTAAGATTATTTTATTATAATTATACTTATATTAAGATTATAATGATAATATAGCTTATAATATAAAGAGAGAGAGATTAGAGAGAGATTAAGTATTTCAATACTTGGTGTGTTTTACAATGAACTCTAATCACCTATTTATACTACTAATAATTCACTATTACAACTAATCACATTAATTACAATTATACACCTCACACTAAAATACAAACTCTTCAATTAAACACCTCATCTTATCATCTTATCACATTATCATCATTTAATATAATACTTCCAAATCATCAATAATTTAACTAATATTATTATTTAAAACATCCACATTTAATTATTTCATAATACTCCCCCTTGGATGTTTTCAAAGAATATGCCTCGTTAAAACCTTATTAGGAAAAACCCAATGGGATAAAAACCTAATGAAGGAAAAAGAGTACATGATTCTTTTAGATACGCTTTCGATTGTTGCCTCATTAAAAACCTTACTGGGAAAACCACATGGGAAAAACCTCAGTGAAGGGAAAAAGAGTGCAACGCGTATTTACTCCCCCTGATGATGACATCATTTAAGATCTCGAAGTTTTCGAACTCCAATTGAATATACCAATCTTTTGAAAATTATTGGGGGAAGTGCTTTCGTGAATAAATCTGCAAGATTTTCACTTGATCGCACTTGTTGTACATCAATATCACCATTTTTCTCTAAATCGTGTGTAAAGAAAAATTTTGGTGAAATATGCTTTGTTCTATCTCCCTTAATATATCCTTCCTTTAATTGGGCAATGCATGCAGCATTATCTTCATATAAAATCGTAGGAAGTAACTTTTTCGATACTAGCCCACTGGTTTGTTGTATATGCTCAATTATCGATCGCAACCAAACACATTCTCGGCTAGCTTCATGAATAGCTAAAATTTCCGCATGATTAGAAGAAGTAGCCGTTAAACTTTGTTTAACTGACCGCCATGAAATAGCGGTTCCGCCATGTGTAAATAAATAGCCCGTTTGCGATCGAGCATTATGTGGGTCAGATAGAAAACCAGCATCTGCATACCCAATCAAATCTGTTTTTGATTCATTAGAATAGAACAATCCCATATCAGTTGTTCCTTGAAGGTATCGAAAAATTCGCTTAATTCCATTCCAATGTCTACGAGTCGGTGACGAACTATATCTCGCCAATAGATTCACAGCGAACGCTATATCAGGTCGCGTATGACTCGTTAAATACATTAGGGCTCCAATAGCACTGAGATATGGTACTTCAGGACCAAGTAATTCTTCATCGTTTTCGCAAGGTCTAAACGGATCTTTATTCACATCTAAAGATCGAACAATCATTGGAGTATCCAATGGATGAGCTTTATCCATATAAAATCTTTTCAATACCTTTTTCGTATAAGTCTCTTGATGTACGAATATCCCATTCTTTAAATATTCAATTTGCAGTCCAAGACAAAATTTCGTTTTACCGAGATCTTTCATTTCAAACTCTTTTTTCAAACAATTAACGGCTTTTGATAACTCTTCAGGAGTTCCAATTATGTTAATATCATCAACATAAACTGAAATGATGACAAATTCATTTCCAGATCTTTTCATAAATATGCACGGGCAAGTTTGATCATTTTTATACCCCTCTTTCGATAAATATTCACTTAGGCGATTATACCACATACGCCCAGATTGCTTTAATCCATAAAGCGATTTATTTAGCTTGATTGAGTACTCATTTCGGGGCCCTGAATTTTCAGGTAACTGAAATCCCTCGGGAAGTTTCATATATATATCACTATCAAGTGATCCATATAAATAAGCGGTGACAACATCCATTAGACGCATATCGAGTCCTTCACGTACTGCCAGACTAATTAAATAACGAAAAGTCGTTGCATCCACCACAGGAGAATACGTCTCCTCATAATCAATACCAGGTCGTTGTGAAAAGCCTTGTGCAACAAGCCGTGCTTTGTATCTCACAATTTCACCGTTTTCATTTCTCTTTCTGATGAAAACCCATTTATATCCAACCGGCTTTACATTTTCTGGTATGCGGACTACAGGTCCGAAAACTTTTCGTTTCTCAAGTGATTTTAATTCTGCCTCGATTGCATCTTTCCATTTTGGCCAATCATTTCTTTGTCTGCATTCTTTTACAGACCCTGGTTCATGATCCTCATTCTCATTTATCTCATTCATTTCATGTAGCGCTACGTTAAATGAGAATTTATTGTCAACGTTGACTTTTTCTCGGTTCCATCTAATTCCATTTTGAGCATAATTTATCGAGATCTCTTCATTATCATTATTCTCAAAAATTTCAGGTACCTGATTTCCATTATCATAATCATTAATGCCCATTGACTCTTCTAGAGTCGATAAATCCTCGACTGGACCATTCTTATTATTTGCTCCTTTTCTTTTTCGAGGATTTTTATCTTTGGAACCCGAGGGCCTACCACGTTTTAGTTGTGGTTTAGGCTCGATCATTATATGTTCTCCAGGAACATTAACTTTTGCAGGAGCATTAACAGCTGGTATATGTGACTTAGTCACTCTTTTAAGGTCAGTAAAGCTATCTGGCAGTTGATTAGCTAATCCTTGTAAATGAATTATCTTTTGAACTTCTAGTTCACATTCTTTCGTTCGAGGATCATAATGATTTAGCGATAATTCATTCCAACTAATACTCATTTCCAGCTGTTTCTTTTCTCCCCCTAATGTCGGAAAATTCGATTCATCGAAATGACAATCGGCAAATCTAGCCGTAAATAAATCTCCAGTTAGAGGTTCTAAATATTTTATTATCGATGGAGATTCAAATCCGACATATATTCCCAACTTCCTTTGAGGTCCCATCTTCGTGCGTTGTGGTGGAGCAATTGGAACATATACCGCACATCCAAAAATTCTCAGATGGGAAATATTTGGTTCCTGACCATAAACCATTTGTATCGGGGAGATATCATTATAACTTGTTGGCCTGATGCGGATTAGTGCCGCTGCATGTAATATAGCATGTCCCCAACAAGAAGAGGGAAGTTTCGACTTCATTAATAATGGTCTTGCAATTAATTGCAACCTTTTAATCAACGATTCTGCAAGACCGTTTTGCGTATGGACATGTGGCACGGGGTGCTCAACATCAATTCCAATAGACATGCAATATTCATTAAATGCCTTGGAAGTAAATTCACCAGCATTATCAAGGCGTATTTTCTTTATTGGATAATCCGGAAAATGTGCTCTTAATCGAATCAACTGAGCAAGCAATCTCGCAAAAGCTACATTCCGCGTTGATAACAAACATACATGAGACCATCTAGTTGATGCATCAATCAATACCATGAAATATCTAAATGGTCCACACGATGGATGTATCGGTCCACAAATATCACCTTGTATACGTTCCAAAAATCTTATAGATTCATTCTTTATTTTTATTGGTGATGGACGAATAATCAACTTCCCTTTAGAGCAAGCAACACATGATAATTCATTCGATGAAGAATCTTCTGGTTCTTCATTAAATGTCCACGTGAATTTTGAATTATTCTCCGCATCATAATTGAACCGGGATGGCCCAACCGGTCATGCCAAACAACAAATGTATTATCATTAGTAAACTTCTGGTTTACGATAGCATGTGATTCAATTGTTTTAAGATATGTGTAATATAGCCCAGAGTCAAAAGATGGTAATATTTCCACAATTCTTTTGTCATTCGATATCACTTTTGTAATATGCAAATATTCAATATCTCCTTTTTCTGCAGTCTCAATATGATATCCGTTATGTCGAATAGCTTTAAAGCTTAATAAATTTCTTTGAGACTTAGGAGAATATAAAGCATTTTCAATTATCAGCCTTGTTCCTCTGGGCAGTAAAACATTAGCTCTTCCGGAGCCCTCAATTATATTCGTGCTACCCGATATAGTAATAACACTGGCTTCTTTCATATCAAGATGATCGAAATATTTCTTATTTTTTAGAATCGTATTCGTCGTTGCACAGTCTGCAAGACACAATTCTTCATTGCACATGCCCGCATCCATCAAATAATATCCTTTATAAACAAACACATAATATTTATTATTGAAAAAGAAATATTGCATTACAAACATATAGATAACTTAAAACAACGATATATAATAAAACACACAATAGTAAATCATAATGCATAAATAAAATCATAGCAGATTAATTTTCATCGATCAGAAAATCCGCAGCTTCCAAATGAGCATTTTCATCATTGGCATCAGAGGTAGAGGCGAATTCACCCTGAACAAAATTCATTTCGATTTTCTTTCCTTTGCCCTTTTGAGATTCCTGATATAGCTCAACAAGATGTTTGGGCGTACGACAATTGCGCGACCAGTGGCCAGAACCACCGCAACGATAACATTTTTCATCATTATTCTTTTGTTCAGTTTGCCTCTTCTCATCTTTATTATCAAAACTTTTCCTCTTCTGGGGAATATTTTGATGACCGCCACGATAATTATGATAACCACCACGGAAATATTGATAACCACCACCATAATATCCTCGGCCACGACCACGGCCTTGACCACGACCTTGACCACGACCACGTCCACGGCCGCGATATCCACCACGTCCACGTCCACGATCATTACCTCGACTGTTGTCATTATTAACTTTGACTGCATTCGCTTCAGGGAGTGCAGTAGAACCAGTCGTTCGGGATTCGTGATTTTTCACCAGCAATTCATTATTTTGCTCAGCCAAAAGTAAACAAGAAATTAGATCTGAATACTTTTTAAATTTTCTCTCCCGATATTGCTGTTGTAATATCATATTCTGTGGATGAAATGTGGTGAATGTTTTCTCCAGCATATCGTTATCAGTAATTGTCTCTCCACATAATTTCAACGTGGAAGTAACTCTATAAACGGCAGAATTATATTCACTTACCGACGTAAAATCCTGCAATCGTAAATTCAGCCATTCGTACTTTGCATTGGGGAGAATAACAGTTGTCAAGTGGCCATATCGTTCTTTCAGGTTTTTCCACAACTCAGCTGGATTCTTTTCTGTTAAGTATTCAACTTTCAGATTTTCGTGAATGTGGTGGCGAAGAAAAATCATAGCTTTCGCCTTGTCTTGTTCAGTTGTGGTTTTCGTGGGATCAATGGTGTCACCTAAGCCTTTTGCTTTCAAATGGATTTCAGCATCTAGTACCCAAGGTAAATAATTTTTTCCAGTGATATCGAGTGCAACAAACTCAAGGCTCGCCAAGTTCGACATATTACTATAATAAAATACAAAACATGTTATTAAAACTTTACATAATAAAAAAAAAACTTATAATTAATCTTCTTTTAAATCTTCTTTTGTATCTTCTTTTGTAAAAGTTCTTATAAAAAATGATATCCACATCCAGATCAGTGTCGCCGTAATCATAATCATAAGTAAAAGATCAAACATCGGACATAGCGACATCCTTCAAAATAAAATATATTTCAGTAATTATAATATTAAAGAAATTACAATTAATAATTATATTTTAAAAACATTGGTAAAAATATTATCCACATAGCGGAAATGATCACCGTAAATAATGTAAGGAGTAGAAGATCCATCTTTGTATAAAACGACATTTTTTTCTTATTAAAGAAAGATTAATAATATGCCGCTACTGAGGTTGGGATTACCGCAAGACCTCGTGGGCTTGTGTTGTGTACGTGCATAAATAAAAAAAATCACACGCCTCCACGGGGATCGAAACCTGGACCTCTCGTCACTTGTAGTGAACGATATTCCGCGAAACCACTCGGGTATTGGCGTTTAGTTATAAAACCTTTAAATAATACTTTTATAATATATTTTTTAAATTAATCACAATTAATATATGATTAGTATAAATTAAAAATTAAATTACCATACCTTGACTAAACTCGTACGAGATCTTCGACGGAGGTTGATCTTGACGACGGAGAGCGGTCGTGCTGATAACGTGTTATAAAAATATTAATTGTGATTAATATTATATTAAGATTATTTTATTATAATTATACTTATATTAAGATTATAATGATAATATAGCTTATAATATAAAGAGAGAGAGATTAGAGAGAGATTAAGTATTTCAATACTTGGTGTGTTTTACAATGAACTCTAATCACCTATTTATACTACTAATAATTCACTATTACAACTAATCACATTAATTACAATTATACACCTCACACTAAAATACAAACTCTTCAATTAAACACCTCATCTTATCATCTTATCACATTATCATCATTTAATATAATACTTCCAAATCATCAATAATTTAACTAATATTATTATTTAAAACATCCACATTTAATTATTTCATAATAGAAACCAACTTGAGATTGGATTTTTTTTTTATTTATTGAGATAATTTGTAAATATCGACAAATGTTGAGATATATATGGATTAGGTTGGAAATATTATATATTTTTGGGCCTTCGTGTAATTTAAAGCCCAAATGTAGATTTTGCAAGTTTAACGGAGTAAAGAAACAGAACACTTGGGATATATTTATGGAAATTAAAAAAAATATTTGTTTAATAATTGCAGGCGGCATTATTTTTCTACCACGACAGTCCATATGTCATTAAATTGTATTCATGAATTACGACCAAAAACCATTAATTGGAAAATTAAACGAAGATTGACTCCAAATTTAATAATATGTAAGACTATAGAATAGTAGCATGATACGGATATTAATTGCGAGTTATGCTATTTCCTCTTATAATTTATTATCTTCTCTCTCTTTTTTCCTACTTAATACCCAAATCGGTAGACAACAAACAATATGTCCATTTTAATCAAATTAAAATAGTTCATCATAAGAACATCTATACTAAGAGAATTATTAACATTAAACAATACTAGAATCATAAGCACAAAGCAAAAGCGTATTATAATATTTTTTTTTTCAATGTAGTAGGATCAATATATATATATATATATATATGTATGTTGAGAATTTGGATATAAAGTAAAGATAAATCCTTTATTCATCAAGGCTGCTTGTGATTCTGTGTGTAGATATAGTCAATATGAGCCTCCATCGTTCTTCTCGCCATGCATTCATCGTCTTCACATGACCCATCTCCCTCATTTCTTACATCATCTGCATTCTTACCCTAAATTCACAAAGGAGATTCGAGCTTATGAGTTCAAAGAATAACTAAAACACACACACACACACACACACCTTATAGTTACTGACCTGGCGATCGTTATCAGCTCCCAAGGTATCGACGCCGTGAAATGTCGGGTTTGGACGTGCGAGGACATGGGATATTATGGTAAGGAAAAAGACAAGGGTTATCATCATGGTTACCTTGTCCTTGGCCATAGTGTATAGTTTTTGTAATGATATATTATGGATCTCTATTAAAAGCTGTGAGAACTTTGAATGGCTCTTTAGACACTACGAAATGAATCAATTTATAGAACCATCGTTGTGGGGGGCGAGCAAGGGGCAAATCTGTCATTTTTAGTAACGGTCAAACTACGACAATTTGTTAGTTATAGCATTAAAAAGGCAAGATTCTTTCGACGACCTATGCAGAAGATTATCATGCGGGGATAGGAATTTATATTGTGCGTGTGTATTTGAATGTATATTTTACAATCTATTGACCAATTAGGTTGAATATTAATTATAAATATTCAAGAAATGTTAAACATATTTACGATCCTTGAACAAAATTTATAGATATATACAAAGATGTGTCATTCTTTTTTTCATATGTACTAATTGCTCCCAATTGATTATTTAATTTTTTTTATAAAAGCGTTTGGCTATCCAGAAGAGTTGACTTATGTTATCTCCTAAATATCACACTTTACAACGCATGCGATGTAATGATTAATCTTGCCATGCCTCATCAAAGATACATTGGACCATGGTAATGATAATAGACAGGAGATGTTCTAATCTATTAGGGCACTCTACAACGGAATTATTAATGTAATGATGAATTAAAAACCATCATCAAGAAATATTGGAATGTTTAATAGTTATATTCGGTGTTTAATTATGTGAACTATTACATCATATTAATTATTAAAGCAAGGTAAAACAGTATCATTTACTTATAACCCTCAGTTAGGGTTTTCTCCGACCATTCATGCATGCCGTAATTTAAAAAATAAAATAAAAATTCAACTCTTACTTGGTCACGCTTGCAATCTTAAATGGGTCGGGACTGAAATACGAAAGAGACATACACTAATACTAAGTCGACTTTCGTATATTAGATCGCAATTTATTGGATAGCATTTGAATAATTAGTGGTGGTTAATCAAACTTTTACCGAATTGACTAGACGTTGTTTCTTCTATTTTTCTTTTTACCAAATTAATTAATTAGTAGATTAATTATTACAACTTAACCTACAAAGGTGACGAGCTTAGAGAGAGCCATAGCATCGCACGTAACATTATCTCAATATGTTTAGGTTTAAGGGATGATGAATAATTACTAAACTATAGAGGTCAACGTAACACTTCTAGAATGTAATCATAAGGATTTACGACTTCGATGCCTTTTGTTTTCTCTATTACATGGAAAATCAAGGAAGTTATTCGTATTATTGTTTTTTTTTTTTTTTTTTGAAGGAAATAAAAAGGCAGTACTTTCAAGTGTGAGCACGTTGAAGAAACCCTACATTTAAAATTTGATTTTCCAAAAAAATAATAATAATAATAAAAATTGATTGAGATATTGTATGTTATGTAAATATATATATCAAAGACTGACTTCAAAATATCAGAGGCTGACGTTGTCCAAAGTATGTAATTACGTAAATCTAATAAGTCTTCTTTTAATTCAACTTTCCATTTGCTAATAAAGGATACATTTTATTTGAGATTGCACTTTATATGAGATCTATGCATAGTAAATGACACCACTACACTAAGGGGCGGGCATCCTCCTAATTAATATAAACTCGAGTCATTTCTTTTTTATCCCATCTTTCCGTTGGGTTTAACACTATTCGAAATATTAATAATCAAAGATTACACTTTCCTAAAGTTATTTGAGAAATATGAAAGTTATCCTCTCCTTTTTCTTCTATTTAAATATGGATTTCATGAGAATGACCGCACACTCCCTTCTCTTCTTGTACTAATCACCACATAACATATTACATAACCCCTCGATATTTTTCTTGGTTATCGTATCGTGCTCTGCGATTATTATTATCATTTTTTTTTTATTACCACATATATCGTGTTCTTCTTGTGCGACAATAAAAAATATATATCTATTTTTTTTTTTGTGAAATACATAATTCTAGGAAAAATGATGACGGGGACAAGCTTCGAAGGGAGTGATTTATCCAAGTTTGATGATGATGGCCGCGTTAAAAGGACTGGTAATAATTAATATATATTTACTTAATGCATTAACTCAATTTTATTTTTAATGGGATCATTTTTTTTAATCTTATTAAAAATAGTTTTTTTTCTTTCTGTATAGGTACGGTTTGGACCGCAAGTGCTCACATAATAACGGCCGTAATTGGGTCGGGTGTATTATCCCTAGCATGGGCCTTAGCCCAATTGGGCTGGATCGCTGGGCCCATTTCCCTCGCTGCATTCTCAGTCATCACTTGGTTTACATCCATCTTGCTAGCCGACTGCTACAGATCCGTCGACGGCAAGAGAAACTACTCTTACAAAGATGTCGTGAAATCCCACCTCGGTAACTAATACTTTATCTTCTACATAAAATAATTATCTTTTTTTATCTATTTTTTTTTCTCATCCAAATGCATCATCATCTTCATCAGGAGGATCTAAAGTTCAGTTATGTGGAATTGCTCAGTACTCAGCTCTCATCGGCATAACCATAGGATACTCCATCACAACCTCCATTAGCATGGTGTAAGGCTGTTGTAATCAAGAATCATATTGCTGTTTCTCATGATCAACAACTACATGTAATAATCTCTCTCTTTCCCTCTGTCAGGGCCATAAAAAGATCGAACTGCTTCCATAGACGAGGAATCAAAGAAGGCTGCCACGTGTCGAACAATCCTTACATTGTGAGTTTTGGGATCATTCAACTGATCCTAAGTCAGATACCAAACTTCCACAAGCTCTCTGTGCTGTCCATCATTGCTGCTGTCATGTCGTTTGCTTACTCTTCCATCGGCCTTGCTCTCTCCATAGCCAAGATTGCAGGTTAGTCCTCCTTATCTATCTATCTATATATGCATAAAATATATGTAGTGGATCTTCTTACAATATAATTATATATATATATATATATATATTTATGCAGAAGGTAACCATGTTGAGACAAGTCTCACTGGAATACCATTAGGCAAGAGCATGGACAAGATGTGGAATACCTATTCAGCCCTTGGAAACATTGCCTTTGCTTATGCTTTCTCTACTGTTCTCATAGAGATACAGGTCTGAGTTATATATAATATGTCTTAAGAGCATATTTATGCAATAAAAACTTCGATTTTATGAACTATGTATATGTGTATGCGGCAGGACACGATAAAGTCGGGAGAATCCGAACTCAAGGTGATGAAAACGGCTACCTCCGTCGGAATTTCTTTCTCCACGGTTTTCTACATGCTGTGCGGCGGTTTAGGGTATGCTGCATTCGGCAACGACGCGCCTGGGAATTTTCTCACTGGGTTCGGCTTCTACGAGCCCTTCTGGCTCGTGGACTTGGCTAACATTTGCATCGTGGTTCATCTCATCGGAGCCTACCAGGTATTCTGCCAGCCTATATTCGGGCTCGTGGAGGGCTGGAGCAAGGAGAAATACCCAGAAAACGCTGTAATAAACGGCGAATACCAAGCCTGCGGCGGGGCGATTAAACTGAACCTTTTCAGGCTCGTATGGAGGAGCATTTACGTCGTGGTAGCTACTGTCCTGGCCATGCTTTTCCCCTTCTTCAACGACTTCGTCGGGCTGCTGGGATCGGCTTGTTTCTGGCCCTTGACGGTTTACTTCCCTATCGAGATGTACATTTCGAGGGCGAAGATTCGAAGGTTTTCGTTCTCATGGATTTGGTTGCAGATAGTGAGCGGCGTGTGCTTGATCATATCGATTCTTGCCGCCGTTGGGTCCATAAGAGGGCTTGTCAAGGCGCTCCAAGCTTTCAAACCCTTTCATTCAGTTTCTTGATGAGAAAACAATGGCAGTTATCATCTGATTATGTATTATTGTTGTGGTAATGTAATATAAGCAGCAGCTAGCTTGGCTTGTATGAGAGAATTAAATATAAATATCAATTATTATTACAACACATAAGTCATATCATACATTTGTAATATGTGTCCACGACCTTCAAACCTAAGACCTTCACCATACATATATATACATATACATCTTGTATTTTCTTAAGAAAAATTTAATAAATAGAAGGCACAACACAACACATTTATATTTATTAATATTTAGTTAACAGGCGGTGGAGCTCTGTAGTACGCCGGAACAGTCGCCGGAAAGAACATTTGCCTCACTCCCTCGGCTTTTATTATCGGAAATATAATCCCGGCCGCGCCCTGTAATAAATTCATCAGGATTATGATGAACAAAACATCGCCTAAGTCCGATAAATATATAATAAAAAAGACGAGACTATGGCTCACCGAAAGCAGTCTAGCGCCCAACCATAGCCTACGGAGCGAAGGAAAAGGGAATAGCAATCTGCCGACTCCATAAACAGCCACGCCGAAGAAATGAAGAAAAAGGCTCAGAGGCCTCGGATTGAGCCCCGAGAGTAAGCTCACGGGCCCTTGCGAATAAATCCCGCCAAGGCTCAGATAATCGAAGCAAGCTTGTCTCATCTCCTTCCTCGCCGGATCAGGCGAAGCGCAAAACACTTTGTAAAGCGCTCCGGCCAACGTGTTAATCGTCGATGCCACAGGCTGCAAAAAGGCGAAAGAAAGAGATCATTGTTTTATGAAAAAAAAAAATTAAATTTTTTTAGCTATATATATATTATATATATACCTTTCTCAGAGTATAGAATGACTCGAGATAGTTGCTAAGGGCAGACGCGGAGTTCAAATCTTGAATAGGCCTGAGAAGATTGCGCAAGACGACGATGTCCGATAAAGCGACGGTCATTCCGCCGCCGGTCAGGGGATGGCGCATGTTGAAAGCGTCGCCCATTAAGAGCGCGCCAGGTGTCGGCTGGGGATTGGCCGGCATGCTCCTGTTTGGCATCGTCCTGATGCTTCCCTTATCCACCGCGGCTATGAACGAATCGTAGAGCTGAGGAGGAATCTGAAGCCACGGAAAATATACGATTACATCGCACTGCCGTTCGCAAGAAAATAGTTGTTGGAAATACAAAAGATATTATTTATAACCTGCGGCGCCACGACAGTCTTTAGGTAATGCGCCATGTCGCCGTTTGCTATCGAAGGGACTTTCTGCCCCGGGACGTCGACCAAGCACCTTATCTCCGTGCTGCCTATCGGATAGAATAAAATCGGCGAAGGGTCTCCGAGGATGACGTGCCCGTGATTTGCGTAGGGGAGATCGCAGTTTTCCAGGACTAACCCGACGAAATGGGACGGATTTTCCACCTATCGTAAAAAAAATAAAATAAAATTAAAGCGTTTAAATAGATTTCGCGAAATGGCTTCGTTTCGTTTCCAAAAAAAAAGAAGAAAAAGCGTCGTATAATCCAACCTCGGGAGTACAAAGCGATCGCCTCAAGTTAGAGAAGCATCCATCGCAGACGATGGTGAGAGGCGCATAAGCCGCCAGCTCTTCGCCGTTCTTCGTTTTGTACTGCACGCCTTTGATAGTCCCGTCCTCTTCGAGCAGCGACGTCACGGTTCCTTGTACAAGCCTTACGCTGCACAACGAATTTAACGGCAGAGAGTTAGTTATTACAGCTCATAAGCAAAAGAAAATGCGCCATGAAAAGGCGTATTCGTATATACCTCGAAAGCGTCGAAGCCTTTTCTCTCATCCTCTGAATAAACCGTCCATTGTGAAAACTTCTCCCCGAAACATCGGCGTCGAACCCCTCGAGGGGATAAGACAACTTGGTATCTTTACCGTCCTTGTAAAGCGCATAACCGAAGACTTGCTGAGCATCGATGCCCCTCAAACAATCTGTCAACAAAATTTACCATATCTAAATGATAAAAAAAAAAAGCCTATACGATCAGTTATTACAACCATTTAAGTCGATGGCCGAGCCTTACCTTCGAGGCCTAACTCGATTAACTTCAGATAACCACCGGGCTGTAATAGCTCCCCGACTATGCGGTCGGGCTCGGTCAAGTCCCTTTCGATCACATGAACGCGCCGTCCGTCCTATTAAATGTGAGTTCGAAAAATTTTCAGGCTTTTATGATTAGAACCTTTAACTAATTTGTGAACAAAACAAATACAGTTCCATACGTAATTTGAATTTTCAGTTGTTAGAAATATTACAAGAAAACTTATTCTTGAATATAATAATAGATTTCAACCGTCACTTTTAGATGACGAATGTATGAAGGGAAGAATTTCAAATCCTTGCAAGAACAAGGGGAGATTGATATCCCTTGTAATATTATCGAATGGATTTCTTAAATATATATATATATATATATATATATAAATATATTAAATTATGAACGTGATGCTCGATCCAGCAATATAATTAATAAATGGAAGGAAGTGATGATATTTTTTTAATGGAGAAAAATCAGAGTGACGTGTAAATCTGGGTACTACCAACTGCATTTCTTACACATCATTTAACCTTGGCTTTTGGCTCTAGACAGATGTAGGCCCCACCATATTTCATAGTGCAGTAAATATCATTCTGTTAATATAAATCATATACATATAGGATGGACATCATAATTTAAACGAAAAATGGAATATAGAAAAAAAAAAAAAAAAGAATTCAAGAAGGGCACCGTGCTGCTCATAAGATTCAAGAAGTTCTAAAAACATATCAATAAAAGAAGGAAAAATGATTCAGACAAAATATGGAAGGAAATAAAAGCCCAGAAAGCACTAATTAAAAAAATCAATAAATTTTACCTTGCCGAGAGTATAAGCAAGAGCAGCTCCCGCGACGCCAGCGCCGACGATGATGACGTCGGAATATGCGCCGAGACTCCTCCGGTCGCCGCCGTATGCGGCGGTGGAAGTGGTAGTAACGCATTCGTCTCGGATAAAACTCTTGGACGGCGATGATCCCTTCGTTCTCTTGACGTTGCCTCGAAGTCTGTAGAGCAGAACAAACCCAAGAAGAGAAGCGATGAAGCCTCCCAGGATATACTGATCAATCACCACCACCATTTCGTGAGGAGCTTGACGACGATGATGATGATGATGGTGATGATGATGATGACGATGATGATGATGATGATGATGATGATGATGATGATGATGATGATGGGTCGTCTTTGGTTTAACAAAGCTAATTTTTTATTTTTTTTTAAGAATGAATTAATGAATGAATGGCTATGGAGTTCGATAAACAATGGTGAAATGCTGGGTTCTATTCTATGTACATATATACTGCCAAGTGCCAATAGGCAAGATTACATGCATATTCCTTTTTTTTTTAAGTATTTATTTATTTATTTTCTTTCCTAGTTGGTGGAATACATCCGAGAAAACCCTATTTCTCAAATGACAAAACGACCCCTATATAGTTTGGCCTAAACACAACTCTCTAGTGGAATTAAATTATTTTATTTTTTGTCGTAAGAAGTAGCTATATTGTAATATTTCAAATTTCATGGGATTCATTTGTATTTAACCCATGTAAACTTTATGGGGCTTCATAGATTTGTTTTGTTTGTACTTTGGTAATAAATTAAAGCGACATGCGGTTGTGTTATTATAATATATTGATTAGCACAGTTGGGTGAGGGCAATTTAGTAAAACTACTTGTACAGTTGGCCTCATTTAATGGCATATTTAAATATAGACAAGAGCTTAACCTAGGCTACGTGTAATAACATTTAATATATATATATATATATATTTCAGTTAGTAGGTAAGGGTTTGCAATTATTATGCACTGATCTTATATCTTATAAATAGATATATGACGTTCTTAGATATGCATCCACAAGTTTATTTTCGAAAAAATTATTTTATGTTATTATTACAAATTAATATTTCCTCATAGCACTCACCATGGTGTCCATACGATGAACGTGTAAACGTATCCCATGAAGTTCCTTGACTTTGATTTCAGTGGTCAACGGCCTAAATTTTCAAGAGTTAGTTAGCCCACAAACGTGATTATAGTCAACATTTTTTAAAAATGCAATCAAATCTCCACTAATACAAAGTATAAAACCTACGACTCAAACGATGATTAAAAAAATATATACTACACTACGAAATACGCGGAGTCAATTCAAGGGATGTTCTTACATTACATGCCATCTCAATTAAGACCAAAGATTTATAAATTAAATATTTAATATTAGTGGGGGTTGATAATCCCCTCCCTTTGACTTCATTGGTTAGAACTTTTTCCATGCAAAGCAGTGTGAAAAATAAAAAATAAAAAGTACTCTCAAGTCAATTATATGCTCCTGTATGGACATCTAACGAATATACGTATGAATTCATCTTTTTCATTTTTGACCTTAGGTGTCGCGTAGAATGGCTTATTGAAATATATGCAAAAAAAAAATATATGTTTAATAAATACACACATAGAAACTTATAAAATTCTAACTATATAATTACTTCGAATAGGGTTTGGTAAGAATCTAATATACCTAATCTATCTTTATCATGTCGTGACATACAACTGCGAATCGATATATAGCTTGCATGGAAGCCAAGGCATTCTACAATGGGAGATTAAACATATAGACAAAGATAATATTGTCGATATATATTACTCGGACACAATAATCTTTCGGTTACAACGTCATATATAAAAGTCTTGTCTGCCAGCTGAGTAGTGAATACAAATTTCTTTCTTGTCACTAAATGAACTAAGCTTTCATGGAATTCCGAATTCTTTTTATTTTTAATCGTGTATAGACTTGAAAAACGAGCCCGGCTAGTTAGATTTTAGTGCAAAAGTCAATTTAATAAACAAGTCTACGTCAATACTAATAGGGTTTTTAAGGGAATTAGTGAATGGTTATATATAATTAAGTATGCCCTATAGTTATATATTTATTTTACTATATTAATTTTGAAAACAGTGTCCGTTATTTGACCCTAAAAGGCTTAAACAACCCTTCGCCGCCCACCCATTGTTTTGAAGGTTTCATACTCCATAATATATAGTTTATATATTAGCTCCATATGTTATATGTATATATGTAGTAACGAAACAATAATTACAAGTTCTTATGTATAAAAATTGTTTTGAATTATGACTTGGTCATCTGAAAAGATGAGCCATTATATCTGGTCACCTTTTATTTTCAATAAAAGTTGAAATATTGAAAATATCCAATCGTTACTTTCACACTAAGATTAGTCGATGATAATGAAGAATTGAATGTGAGAGGGTTGTTATCTAATTAATATGACTTGAAAATTCGACATACATTACTCAAAAGGGCATACAAGTAATATTAGTATGAACCAATTACCAAACAATCTCATTGTCAATATTCGATGCTAACGCATACTTGCTGTTGGTAACGACGACTTAAATAAATATTTCCGTGTTCAATGCCGAAAAGCAAGAGATTAAACAAATCATGTGATTGTTCTCAAATGTAAGAAAAGAAATCACGATTCTCTCGTGTTTGGCAGGTAACTAACTATCATCTTATGTAAACCCTAAAATCGAACTACCCAAACAAAGTATTATTATAAATTAAATACGTTAAGTATTCTTTTATTCAATATTATCATTACCCATGAAACACGAGATACCTTGAAGGAAAAAAGAAAAGTATATTCTATTAATTCAAATAATTGTAATCATCAATATTTTAATTGTAACTTTAATAGAGGTCATTTGAATATTTCATTTCGGAGGAAAGTTCATGAAAAGACAATAATACTTATACTGGGCTTAGAAATTCTCATGGAAATAAATATTGGGCTTCAAGCCTTTTAAATTCCTATAATAATAAAACAAATGATGCAATATGTAAGATCAAAGGGCAAATTAATATTACATATTGTCTATTGAGATTTTTATGATACAATGAAAAGTTCTCAGAACGTACCAAGGTTAACTATTAAGAAAAAAGTAAAAAAAAAAACAAAAAAGATGAAAACTAGCTTCATATACTTTCTCATTCTGAACAACATTTATATATTATACATATATCCTCAACTTCACAAGCCAAACTGACCCTGAGGCTGATGAACTATGGGAACCTTCGACATGGTAACATTCCCTGTAAGAACATTGTGCGCCACAGTGTCCTCACCAATCACGGGCTCGACTTGGACCACCCTCTCGGGTACGACCCTATCCCCCTCGACCTTGGCCAAAACCTCGAAGTGCATCCTTATGACCTGAGGCTTCGTCCTCCATTCGGGGAAACCGCCTGAGTTGAAAAAGGTGTCGCCCTCTTTGATCTTTCTCTCAATGCCAAAGCCTATCTTCACGAATGTCTGAGCGGACACGTCGGCCTTCAAAAGCTTGAAGGAACCCTTCTTGCTAGCCCTCGAGCCCAAAACGTTGGATAACAAGCTCTCGAACCCAAGCAGGTTTGGACTAGAACCATCTACCGAAGCAATGGGCCACAGCGTGGTGAAGCGGTCGGGAGCTAAAAGAGCTGTGGCTTCTCCTTGGAGTTCGATGGCTGATGTAGTAGTCAGTGCCCTTTTTTTCGATGCAGAGGACAACTCGACCAGACCAGGTGCCAGGCGTTTGAGCTTGAGCTTGTTGCTCGAAGAAGGTGACGAGGAAGAAGAAGGAGAAGTGAGGGACGTGGGGCCCACGATTCGAAGCGAAAGGATAGGACCGTCCTGTGACCGAGCAGCTTGTCTGAGGCGTTCTGCTAGTGTTAGAAGACCCGAAGCAAAGTTACTGTTGGTTCGATTTAGTGGAAGTGGAAGCTCGATAGGGTGACGCAAGCTGACTGATCTTGCGCCTTTAACTGTGACGACTGCACCGTCGGCTAGGATCACTTTTTTTAGGACGCCAGCGTCCACATCATGCTGCATTCGAACATTAACAAACCGATTGAATCCCCCTTTTAACTTATTTTAGACAAAAGAGAAAATAAACCCATAAGAGATATCAAGTTATAAGGTGAAAGCAGCACAATTAAGCTATAGTGATCATCATGATCCATGTAACCTGATAATGTATCAACAGAAAACCATAACAAGAAACTCACAGGCAATGAAATTCTCATCCCATCAGCATCCTGAATCCAAATCTCCATTGGACCGGCCAGCTGGAAAGGCGCGAGAACGGGCAGCTGCTCGTCGAAACCCTTCTTCTCGACCAATCCATATTCATCGCCACGACCTTCGGTTCTGAATATGGGAAGGTCCACGTATTCCCAGCGGTTAACATCCTCCAGGAGCTTAAAAGGCAAAACTTTGTTGTCAATCTCCACATCAAACTCATAAGCAACTGATTTCCCAACGAGGGCATCCCTCAAATCGAAACCTGTTATCTTGAAATCGTCGGCTTGGAACCCTAACCCCTTCACAATGGTCTCTCTCAGATCCTATCGCGAAAAAATTCAGCCAAAATCTCAGCTAAAAAATAAACGAATAATTTATAACAAGCCTAGTAATTTGGGGAGATAAATTACCTTGATAGCTTTTGGGTACGGTGGATTAGAATCTTCCGCCACGACAAAAGCCGTTGATATTGCAACCTGAATCGCTATCAACAGCAACCAAAAGCATAACGCGCAGTTCATAGATCGCGACCTCAAAGCCATCTAGAAAAAAAAAAAAAACCAAATTAACTTCTGAAAATTTCTGGGGGGGCTTCGAGGTTAAAGAATCCTTTGATTTCCTTCCACCGTGTTTGACGATTTGATAATAAAGAGGAAAGAAAAAGGTTACAGAGAATTCTAGAATTTTTATTTGGGGAGGAAGACGATGACGTGGCAGCGGCGGACCAATAGGGATTGAGTAAGTGATGCATTCCGTTATTTTTAGCCTTTGAATGACGTGGCGCCTTAATCGCGGACAAAAAAAAATAAATAATAAGAAATAAAAAATAATTTGGCGTCGCCCGGATTCGAACCGGAGACCTTCAGTGTGTTAGACTGACGTGATAACCAACTACACCACGACACCGTTTTGGCCATTTCTATATATTAATTTATATAAAAATTTTACCATTAGATCAGAACGAAGCTAAAGCAGCCACAAACACGCAGAAACCTGCTGAACTTTCCTTACATGAATCAAACCTACCGCAAATTGACTGTGTTATATTCTGCAGAGAACAAAGAAAATTAGAGAAGTTCTATTATTGCACAGGCGATTCTAAACAAGGCCAGCCGTTGTACTATCCATATCATGATTCTTGCTTGCTCCTAAGATGCTTAAGTCATGAGATATCTTTTCTTGACACTTCTTCACCTCTTGCTTTGGCTTCTGTTCTTGCAGGAGCATAGTGCTGCAGCGTGACAGCAGTTTGGACAGTGAGCCTTTACTGCTCAGCGGAATGGCCTGTAAAGATGTTGTTTGATGAGAAGATGCATGCGGCGCTGGCCTTTGGTGGTGGTGTCCTAACATGATCATAGCTGCCGTTGGTGCCATTGACTTCAAGAATTTCTGTCTGTTTGTGTAGTGATGAGAGGGGTGGATCTCAGTTTCATCTTAATTTATGGATTTATCGAGCTGTAGCTGCCTATACAGTGGCATCAAGAAACTCCAAAACTGTGGGCGCTGTGTTTTTCTGGCTGATGGTTTTAGTGGTTTGTTGAGTTTTCATTTGCTTATGGTTTTAGTGAAGATAACTGAATCCTCGTAAACATCGACTGTTAAAGGTGTAGATAATCCATCATTTTTCGTCATTTAAAGCTTCAAGAGGGACAAGAACACAAGTTTTATCAGCTTATATATACGAATTGCAATCATTACATTCAACAAACAAGAGTACCAAGAGTCTGCGTCTCAAAATGACAATACATTTATTTATTTAAAAGACATAAGCAGGGAAGCTCAGCTCAGCCTTATTACAACATATCAGATATATCTTCATCAGCGACCAAGACACAAACTCAGTTTCCTGGAGTGAACTTGAGTGAGACACTGTTGACACAGTGACGTTCATCGGTAGGCGTCTTGAAGCCTTCGCCTTTAAAAACATGCCCGAGGTGTCCTCCGCAAGCCGCACATGTAATCTCTATTCTTCTTCCATCAGGGTCAGGCTGTGTCAATGGCACACAACACAGTATAAGATAGCAAAACTTTGACAAACTGAAGAAAGGGAAGAAAAGAGTTACAGTTCGATTTATTGCCCCGGGGAGACCCTCGAAAAAAGCTGGCCAACCGCAGCCCGAGCTGAACTTAGTTGTTGATTTGTAAAGCGGCGTTCCACATCCCGCACATTGATACGTTCCTTCCTCGTAGAACTTATCGTATTGACCTGTCCCTGGATACCTGAAGTTTGTGTGTAATGATAAGACTTCTCTGTCCTATATACTACAAATCCTTGAGGAGTGTCCAAGGATGTAAACCTTATGGCAGGTATTATCTTATTAACTTGGAAGTTTAACACATTCATCAAATGTAAGAAGATATTGATGAAAGTATCAGCCCTCAATCTTACTAATTATCCATCGACTTGTAAAGGTGTAAAACAATCACTGTGGTCAAGCTTGTTTTGAAAAGGGAGCAAATTCTGGGAAATGTGGTTAGCTTTTATCAACCCACTAATCAAGCTCTAAAGATCAGATTTTTAATCGTCTACGACACATTCTAAATTGACCCACAAGCTCAATTCGAATGAGTAGGGCTTCAAATACAATTCAAAACCCCAATCAACCCAAAGCCATTTTAACACATAATGATTACAAGAAGAAAAGGATAGAACTCACTCAGTGCCCTTTTGCCTGAGAATACGAAACTGCTCAGGGGAAAGAATCGCGCGCCACTCTTCCTCGGACTTTTGGACAGATCCACCCGAAGCAGACATTTTCACGACGACTGTGGTTCTCAAGCCCTTGCTTCTCTGATTTTTCACGGCCAACCCACAAAACCCAGTCAAGAACTCGCTTTTATATCTATGGGATATGGTGGTTGAGCTGAGTTCACGCGCCTTGGAGCATAGATTGTTACTATAATTAATTGGGGGTGTCACTAATCTTCGAGAAACTGCAAAGGCCGACGATATTTTATGCATTTTTTCTGGCTGGACGATATCAATTTGCAGTTTTATTCAATGATAATGGATAAGTCTAGCAGTCAGTTAACCGACAAATGCAATATTTTCCCTTTTTCGGACTTGTAGAAAAATGGATCATAATGAAGGCCCATTTTCTATGTGCCATGTAATAACTAGTTCAAGAAGAAAGGAAACAACCATGTGGTTTCTACTTCTGTTTTTGAGGTCAATGGCCCTTCAAAGTACACAAAACTAAAGCTTGTAGAATTCCAAACAATGAGATAATTGTCTGTGAGGATCATTACAGCAGAGATGATTTTATTGAGAAGCATCTCAAAGCATGGAATAAATTTGAGGAAAAAAAAGGAGACCTTTTTACAATAATTACAAGCAGTATTCTTTCAGACATCATAGCCAGGGTTCACTTTCTGCTGAACATCTCCATAACTCTCCAACTCCTCGATATCATCTGGGCTACCAAGGAACAAAGGTAGCCTTTGATGGATCTTCACAGGCTGAAGAGACAAGATCCTATGTACACCATCTGAACCTTTGCCTCCTGCTTGTTCTGCCAAGAAACTGAGCGGGTTGGCTTCGTATACCAGACGAAGGTGATCCCTTGGATTCATAGCAACGCCACCGTACAGAAGCGTGCGATGGAAATCGGCGACAAGAGAGCATATGTATCTAGCTGAGTATTTCTTTGGATATTTGCCTTTCCCTTGTCTTACGGTATCAATGTACCTCCTTAAACCTTCGGGCCAGTCGAAGTACCGAGCATCGTTGACTGAATATATCTGCCCTGATATAGCAAAGCAGATAAAGAATTTAGTTACTTTCGAACGAGGAGTTTTAACTTGACAAAGGTAGTATTATACCTCGAGGAGGAATTTTGAGGTGTGGATGGGTCAAAATGAAGTCGCCCGTCGAATGATCTAAGGTGAGTAAATGCGTTCCTGAGCCAAAGCTCGTGCAGAGAATCGTAGCAGATGAATAAAGAACGTAGCCAGAGGCAACTAGCTTCGACCCGCTCTGTAGTGAGTTGAGCATGGCCTTCTCCTCAATTTGAAGATGATCAAGTTCTACGAGCCGTCTATAGATCCCAAAGATCGTCCCAGTTGGGATCGATGCGTCGATGTTTCGAGAACCATCCAAAGGGTCGAGAACGACTACGAAAGGGCCATCGTCGGTTAGCCAAACCGGCGCATCGTCTTCTTCAGAAGCCATTACAGCAACCTTCCCAGATTTTTCCAAGGACGATAGTATAATCTCGTTCTGAAAAAATGCAAGAAGCTACAACATCGTACAGCTGCCGACCATGAATAAAAACACAATTGAAGGAACAAAAAACTTACAGCTACAATATCAAGGGCCTTAGGCTTATCTCTCTCGTCACTCTGACCTGTAAAGCTGCCGTAATCTTTACCAAGAACAGAGTTATAAGGTGAAGCCACAAGAGCAGCAATCTTCTTGCAAGCATACTCCAGGTGACTGTAAAGAATCACCAAGTCATCGCCCACGTTTTCACCTCCCTTTCCCATGAACTCGCTCAGTGTCTTAAACCCATCGCCAGAAGCCACAACTGCTCCATCAGTACTGGCAATTGCTTTTAACCTAGGCCCGGCAAGAAAAGACATTCCTTTCACAGTCTGAGAGTGAAAATCGACTCTTTGGTTGAAAGAATGAAGCTTTGGACTGAAATTGTTGAGCAGAAGAGGATAAACGGAGATGGGATTGAAGGGTATGATAGCTGAGTGCATAGCTCTGGCTAGCGAGAGATGATTAAACGGCAAACCATTTACAGAGAGATATGGTTAGGGTAGAGTTGTTCTTCTACAAATCCGATCAGTAGACTGACTTCTGATTTGGGGTTGAATCTGGTTGGTCTTACTTTTCTTCACTTTTGCATTTTATTTCTGACTTATCCACTTCTTTAATCATTGACAGTGATCTATTTATTATAGAAACGAGCGGTCATAGTCTCAACAACAGTACTATAATGCATACACCACAACACTAAAAGTTGGCAAAAACAGAAAACAATCTGGTAATAAAAGGAACTCTCTCTCTCTCTCTCTCTCTCTGTGGAATGATCTTGGCAGTTAACATTCCAGTCATAGGTTGGGTGGCTTCAGAATCTACCTTCTATAGCTAATTTAAGTTGATAAAGAAGAGATTAATCAACGTAAGTGCAGAAGGATATCAAACTTGCGTTGTGATGAAGAGCTTTATTGTTCAGGGCCAGCACTTGCCGCACTCAAATCCACAGACAGATCAAGAACCTTAAGAACACCAAATGTTAGAACTTCAATAGAAACTTTTGTCTTGCAGTAGAGATGGCATTAGGAAATGATTTACCTTCCCAGTTATCTTGGTGTACATAGCCAGGACATCCTTAACCGTGGACTCGAAGTGCGTCGTGGCATCGTAGCTCTGCAAGACACAAAGAAATGAGGCAGCAAACATTCATAGGATATGGTAATACAAAGCCAGAATATCAGTAACACACCGTAGAGATGTAGCAATGGTCATCCTCTTCGTTGTTTGTTGGCGTAAATCTGTCGTAAGTGTCGTAAAATATCTCATCGACTGGGCCGAGAAGGTCCACCCCGGGCTTAAGTTCAGCCTCGGGATTATCTGTCTCAGCCTCCGTCAGGACGAACGCTATGTACTTCCCTTTGGGGGCCACATTGTGAGCATACGAGCAGCAAAAGAGATACCTAAATATAAGTTGGAAACATCTCTCAACGTATTTTCTTTTGCAGAACTCACTCTAAACGAAGGAAAAAAAGATCAAATTTTTATTACATATCGGATTTACGACCGAGTTGCTTCTGCGGTAGGATAACTTGGGCCGAGTGGGAGTCGTTGGTATCGGGAATGGGGTGGCTCATTATACATATTGCCCGAGCAACCTTTCCAACCTTGTCAACCTGCAATCACAGACTTTATATGAGTACTTATTTGTCTACCGAAAGTTTTTTGTTTTTTTTTTTCATGACCTTCTCGGTTAAGTACGATGGATCGCAGACGACTTTCTTGCATTTAGCAGTTTCTCCTTCAGAAGACACACCGATTGCTTTTCCACTTTCATCAAACTCCACCTGCAATAGGTAGTAATAAGCTCAGACAACACTTAGAGAAAGAAGATGAGATGATTCAAAAGACTACTACCTTACAATCTGGCCTGTTGAGCATGTAAGTCCCGCCGTAAACGGCACTCAGGCGTGCGAAAGCCTGATGAGCAATGAAACGCCTTCGTCAAATCTAATGTTATTACATCAGAAAGAGCTCTTTCGATGATCTGAAAGTGAGACAAAAACCTGAGGCAGTTCTCCCAGTCCATACAACGGATATATGTAGGGCGATCCCGCTTGAAACCGAGCCAAAGACTCTGCATAGAGCTGTTTTATGCAAGAAAAAAAATGACAAATCAAATCATATTATTACAGGGCTGTAATGTAAGTAATGAGACTCACTCCACCTTCATTCTCTTCACAAAGTCCGTTGCAGGCTGGTCCAAGTACGAATCGCAGGTATGTAGTGAAAGAGCATGCCCGATGAAGTCGACAGTGTCTTCTTCGAGTTCGTATTTCCTGCGCACATTTCACGCTTACTTACAAAAGCAAACATACTATTTCAGATAAAGAAAAAAAAAAAGGGATATGAAAGAAAGCTCACGAGATGAGCTCTCGGGCTGTGATTGAATTCAAGTCCATCCCGTCGTGGCTCTTGGGATTGCTCTCGTCGAACTCTTGAACGAAGACGAAGAACTTTCTCGCAAGCCGCTTTTCGAACAACCCGAACAACGAGGATGTCAGTGCCTCGACATCAGTTGCCGGGACCTTATAGATCTGCAGATTAAGAACATAAGAAAGAAAACAAATGAAGGGAAAAAGAAAATGCAATAAGAAACACATAAGCCATTTGTTTGGCTTACTTACTTTTCCCTTGTTGTACACAAAACTGCCGTCGACCGCCTTGAAGTTTAGGTACTTGGTGACGTTTGCGTGTATGAGCACACGTACAAGCGTCCCATTTGCCATCATGAACTATAATTCAAGATTTAATCTTTCAATATTATCAAAATATACATATAATATATATATATATGTATATATATATATATATATATATATCATTCGTTGTATACCTTGGGAATCATATCAACGTTGTACTCTCTGCTTGCGCCTAACTGCTCGGGCATCTCATCGTTTCCTCTGAAACGCTTCCAAAGCTGCATGCGAAGAAGACGAAGAAGAACAACAAGCAGTGATTGATTAGGGATTTGCTCGATCTATACATTACGGAATATATTCAGACATCATACGAAATAAATATAGTATGAATTTGAGTTTACCTGGTTCAAATTAAGAGAGCTCGATTCTCCTCCATAGTAGTCATTCTTGTCCATGTGAAGAACCTGTTTTTATTACAAGACAATCTCAAATCATTGAAACTCATCATGGGCAGCTCTCTTACACTAAATAATACAATGCTTTTTTTTTTTTACTTTGAGGCCATCGACGGAGAGGACGCCACTGAGAATGCATTCCTTGAGGCCAGTGCCAAGAACGATGACGTCATACTCTTCATCCATTATTTCTTATTCTGATTTTTTTAATATTATATTCAGATAAGGCGAAAGAGTGAACAAGCAGATCTTATTACATGCAGCAGCACGAAGACAATGCAATGAAAGATGAGCGTTATAACTTAAAAGAAGTGAGGAGAGGAGAGGAGAGGAGAGGAGATGAGTGGAGGAGCGAGTCTTCAGCGCATGCAGTTGGTGGATTGGAAACGTACGTAGATGTGTGGCTTTCCAAACTTTTAGAGAAAATAAAAATATCAACTTTTTTTCCATTTTTTTTTTTTTTTGAGTAATAAATTAATATAACTTGTTCAATACAAATAAAATACAAAGAAAGGGATAGTTGCAGTGCAGTGCATGCAGATTTAGCTTAGCCATGGCCGCCAGAGCGTTTTGAACTTCCATGGAAGAAGAAAAGCAAAGCAGCCCAATTGGGCTCTCATACGATCGTCATTCATCTCATTGTTCTGTAATAATAATATATAGCAAGTAGGTAGTTAGACCTGCTACGATACTACATTGATACGATGTGGTCTTATTTTATTTCTTTAATACAATTATTAATTAGTCAACCATAACAAATGGCGCCGTTCTTACTTGCTATAGTTTGGGCAAAGATCTCACCTTTGAAGACGAAGAAGATATATCATAATTTTTCCTTTTCTTCTCCGACGAATGATTATATTGAAAAAAAAAAATAGAAAACATTTATAGAGACAAATAGTCAAAAATGAAAGCGATACTGTGACAGTTGGTTTATTAGGTTAATTTAATTATATTATATTATTATATGCTAACTAATTGAATTATTTAATTATTAACACTGTCATATGACGACGAGACAAAATAGTGATAGTCTTATGGTCTATGCTATGCTATCCACTTGGGTATAATCCAAGTGGGTTGAGATTGTGGCACGTGTCCCATCTAAAAGACGATGCTAAGATCAACACCTTGGATTGGGAAGGTGTGACACGTGTCACAATCTTAATCATAACCCAAGTGGATAGGTAAGAATAAACCATAGTCTTAATAAGGAATCCTGAATATTCTCATCTCCCATGCACGAGAAACTTCACTTAATTCTAAGAATTGAATCATGTAATAATAAATAGTGCAGTACATTTAAATTGTTATATTCTTTTTTACTCTTTGTTAATAATGTGCCAAAATATGTTGAGAAATAATAAAAAAAGCCAAAATAAAATAGCTGTAAAAATTAAAATTAAAATGTAAAATACAAAAGATGAAAAGAAGGGCATTATGGTAATTATAATTTGCTTATTTAATCCAAGCAATCTCTCCTTTGGTAGAAGCTGCTTTAGGAAGCTATCCAATTCCCAGCTACTGTTCACTTGTCTTCTCCAAAACACATTTCTTTTTTAAAGAAAATCTATGGTTGCTTAGTACTTTGTTGTGGATTAACTCAGTTTCGACATTATCTGGCCTCGATCTGTAAGCTCGACTGTCCCCTTTCATCTTGCTGAAGAATATGCTTCTTGTCCCTTCTTTCCTTGCATGAAATCATAAACAAGTGGTGTAAAGCATATGCCTGAGAAATGCTTCATAAATTGTTCTTACCCAGAAATTAGAAGTAAGACAGTAGTGGGGTTTTAGATTCGATCTGGCTTCGCAAAGTAGGACATGAATTTGGGCTTCAAAGATGTCTGTTCTCTTTTTTACTTTTTATCATCTTTTTTTTTTCTGAAAAGGAGAAAACTTTGCTCTGAGATTCACATTCATAGAGCACTACAATTATTCTCTTTAGCGTTTCTTTTCAAAAGCTTATGTTTTAATCTTTTGCCCCATTGCAGGTGGTCTTGTGCTATTACAACCCTTGAATACATCTGCTTATAGAAAATCTTTCGACAAAGATAAGAAGAGCAAGAAATATGCGGAGGCTGAGTTTTTCGATTGATGTGTTTCGCTATGTTATCTCCTTGAATCTGTACTGCAGCGTTATTCTATAAGTTTATGTCCTTCTCTTGAACCAAAGTTTCTTTAATCTCTTCTTCTTTTGATCTTCTGTTAACCAACCATGGGGTCGAATCACTTACCGTTCTTTGCTTGCTTCTTCTATATCCTATAACTGTTCCTCCCAAAAGGCACCTTTCTACTCAGTCTACTACACTACCTCAAATCCTTGCAAGCAGTTTAGTAATAAGCTAATCATTTCATTGCTCCTTTTGTTTTTCCTTGAAACTGTGTCATTTGTCCCTTGTGTTTTATTTCACATAAGAAGTAGTAGCTATCTTTGATTCTTCGTTAGTTTTATACCTAGCTGTCGTCGATCACTTACCTATCCAACGACGAAGATTTTCTTTTCGAATCCTTTGAAAAAAGAAATTCAGTAGTAGTTATGGTGTGCCGTGGAGCAAGCCAATCAAGATTTCGGGCACTTAAACACGAAAATGGGATTGCCGGTAGAACGACCATTATAGTTAGAGTCATAGCATGCTTTCAAACGTTGCAGAATTGCCAGGTTCGTCTATTACTTCTATCGCTAATTCTTCATCGATGTCTTATCTGATATGCTTGTTCTTGTCAATATACTAATTGCTCGCTCTTAATTTCCAGGCTGAGTATTTCCGACATCTTTTGAAACCTGTCACGTAGGCCAGTTCCAAGTTTCCATCTTTCTCACCAAGCTAGCAATATATTTTTGTTTTTCTCTTCTTACTACTTCGTTTTTAGTATATCCAGAAGTTAGAATCTATCTGCAGAACACTATTTACGGTACGTCTGTATCTCTTGCAGCTCTCATGTCTTTGATTTTTTCTTTCGGTCCTAATTTTTTGTTATATGACTATCAAAATGGTGTGTGCTAGGTTGCTTTTTATCTGGATGGTTATGACCCGAGGTCGAGAGTCTCATAATCATCATCAGCAGTTCTCTGCTCTTAATACTACTGATTTCGATCGCACGATGTTCCGTCACCTCGACCAAAGCTTTGGTTTGTCGGGTTTTCCTGGACAGTCTGATCCCAGCTTGCAACGTCCAGATGCAGCCCGGCAAAATCCTTTCGGTTGGCTGTTAGAGCCTAGTCTCCCACGTAAGAATTCTTCATTGCCTAAAGAAAATGGGTTCTTGAAAGGTTCGCATTGTTCTGCTCCACGTGGTCTCGATGCTAAAGACAAGTCGATCGATGCTCCGAATGCTCCCAAGAGAAAGTTTCTCATTTTCGATCGTTCCGATAACAATACGAGGTTGTACCTTAGCCATCAAATTTCTCCTCAGGATGAGACCATTGCCTCCGACTGTGAAAAAACACCTACTGGAGTTGATCCACCACACTTGTTGGATCAATCACTCGAAGAAAAATGGGATGAAAATCATTTAACTGATGAAGAAGGTGATATCCACGACGATACCGAAGAACTCAACGCCCTACTTTACTCAGATAGCGAAGATGAGTACGAAGACTATGACGAAGTAACTAGCATGGCCCATGCCCCATTTGACACTCAGCAGATTTCTGAAAAAGTGAAAATAATTGAAGAATCGCCTAGCTGTGAAGGCCCGTCGAAAAGGGAAAGATTGCTCAATGGTAAGTACAAGAAATCATCATCGTCATCGACGTGCTCTGAGAGTCTGACAATGGGTGCTAAGGAACTAATTCGGACGACCCAAGAAAGGAAAGTTAAAGTCCACGAGGCATTAAAGATCTTAAAGACTATCATCCCTGGATCAAATAGTAGCAAAGATCCCCTCTCCTTAATCGACGATGCGATCGTCTACCTAAAGGCCATGAAAACCGAAGCTGAGGCTCTGCTCGGCTTCTCAGAGCCTTCCACTTGTTAAGGTGCATTGTTGGGGTGGTGACGGCGGCGGCGGCCTAAGAAACTACTAAAAGCTCTTGCCTTTGGTGTCAAGGACCAAGATTAGTGAGATATATAGAAGAAAGCTCTTACCTTTGCCATCAAAGTTCACTCTCATTGCAGAAAGAAAAAGACAAGGCGGTAATGATTGTTGACTTGAAAAAAGATGATTCTTTTACAACCTTTTCTTTTGTGGGCAGATTTTGGAACTCATGTGCTGTAAGTGAGGACTTGGTTCTTTTTCCGGGATTGAGGTTAAAAAGATGCCGAAGACTTATGGATTTTGGTGAGCATGCGCGATTGGTGAATAAGGGTCCCACAATCCATTCAAACATCTTTTTTGTGGTGTCGTTGATTTCAATGCTTTTTAGTCCATGGAAATGCCTTTGTATTGAAAGCGGTTGATTGAGTCTTCTAGTGGTTTCAAGGGCCCCACTTCACACACCCCCTATTTGTATTTTACTTTTTTTTTTTTTCTTTTGTGTTTTGTTTGTGTTGAGTTGGTATGTGTCTTGGACTTTTCTCATGTATTTATGTTATGTGCTTGTAATAATAAATAAATTCATGGTTTGAACTTTTAGTATCTGTTTTCTAATTGGCATGAGTAGTTTGGAAATTAATAATCTAAGATTTGATGTGTTTCATATATTTAAAACCCACATAGTAAGGGAAATACCGCGCTATTTGGTTGTTCGAGAAATTGGTTAAGGTCGTCATGATTAGAAAGATTGTTTAGATGGATGCCAATGCCATGATTAAGATTCTCTAATATTAATTGAGCAAGAATTATGTGTTTGCCCAATTACTTAATTACGTTGTGAGTTGAGTGCTATTAATTAGTTATGAGATGAGGGACGTGCTAACATATCATAAGCATCATCATATATTAACTCGTAGGACAGTTGGGACACTAAACTCTCACGTTTTCTTACCAAAAAAAATAAAAAAATAAAAAAAATGATAAATGTCAGAAGTGGGATTTGAACCCACGCCCTCTCTCGAAGACCAGAACTTGAGTCCTTTTATTATATAGTTAATTAACTAACAAAATATTTATAATACAATATAGGAAGGATTACTGTAATAACAGCATTTTGTTAGATTTACAAAACTCAGGACGGTAATCTGTCTGTAAGTAGGCCACATCAGCATACTATTTACCAGGTAAAGCAAAAAACGAACAAAAAAGAGATAATGGTGAAGACTGGTAGGTGCTTAGCAATACAACGAACAATGAAAAGACAAACAAAATCTCTAACGTTTATCAAAAGCAGCAAACACATGGCCAACTCTATTTCCTTCTTCGACCAGCCCTTGATCGTCTTTTCGAATTCCCAGAAGATGACGACTGGTTCGATTCCACGGGCAAAACAGTTCCACCTCTGATGCCGTTTGGATCTGTCTTGCTAAGCATTCTTTGGGCTTCGACGAAAAACTTCAGATCCCTTATCTGAAGAGACAGTCTCACCATTAACATTCAAAACCACAATGTCTGTAAAATTAAGTTGTGTGTGTGTGTGTGTGTGTAATCATACATACCTGTTCTTCTAAGTCCAGTATTGTGTTGTCCTTGGACTTGCAAAGTGATCTTTCCCTGATGATACAAAGAGCCAATATAAACTCATTGCTGAAACAAATCAACAAAGACACTTAAAATAAGAAGACTACTGTGAATGATGATTACTACCTTTCTTCTATTTCCTTGTATCTACTTTGAAGGACTTCTTGTTTCTTCATGAGCTCCTGATTTTTCTACAATAAGGCGAGAAATTGTATATTCGAGTGAGAAGGGCATTTGGGAGAAAGAACATGAAAAAAGAATGATAACACCGAAGCATGGGAAATATACTTCTGCAACATTCTTCTTTTCTTCCGAATACTTCTCCAATTTGTCTTGCAGATCGTGTGTCATAGAAAACACAGCCTTTTCGGATGCTTTTTTAATCGATGCGTCTCTGCTGCTCCTCGCCTCCGCAAGTAATGATTCATAATGCTGTATGTGATGGAAAATAGGAATCACGAAAAAGACACTAACTTTAATCAATTGAAAAGTATCACACTAATCACCCATTTTGAGACCAATTGCAACTTCAAATATACTGACACGGGCTGATACAATCTCAAAGTTTAAGCATTGTGGACTGTACTCACTTGTCTCTGAGCGTCCAACTGGCTTGCAAGAAGACGGTTGTACTCATCCAGAACCTATTGCACAAAATAAGAAAGAAAAACAGAATAATCCAGTCCAGAACCTAAAACTAACAACAAGCGGCATGCCATCTCTATCAACATGAAGGAAAAACACATACCCCTTCAATTTTGCTGCTAAAGAGGGCCCCATGCAATCCTTCGTCTTCTTCATATCCACATGTCTCACACTCTTCAACCGAACTACAATGAGAATTTACAATGCTTGATTTCCCGTTAACCTTTGATTGGTTCAACCGATGGACATATTTGTCACCAACGTAATCCCAGATCTGCTGATTTTCCAGCTCGAGCGAAAAGTGATGCTGCTTGTCTGTCCAGTGCCCCCTAGCGTGGCCTTTCTCGTACCTAATTGAATATGAAGATCGTAAGGTATCAGAATAGAATTCACATTTGAGCTGTCCAGGCCTATAAAACAAAGCAACGTCTAAAGAGGATGAAGTAAAACCTATCTTATCATACCTTCCACACCCTACGAAACCACAAATTAAACAGATCCACAGGTTCTTGTTACTTCCACAAACTGCACAGGTGGGTTTTTCATCTTGGTGCTGGCAAAGCCGGCAAACCTATGAAAGAAAGAGGGGACAAGCAAAAAAATAATCATACAATTATTGAGAATGTTTTGGATCTACGTAATACTTACACAAAGTAATAGGTCGGTGATGCTTAAAACATCTTCTACAACTCTCACGAAATCCAAAGTGGAGCAATAAGCATACCATGGGAAAAGCATAGATACAACAGAGTAAAACACACAGATTGACACTAACCGGGCAAGACAAGGTCCATTTTGAGATGCACGAACATTGAAAAGAATGATCACACCAAGTGCTGCGTATCCCACTGGTATCTGGGTCTAATCTTTCTGATATTTCATCAAACGAGAACAACATTATTACAGGCTATAACTTTCGCAATTACACTGATGAATGTTAGCAAGAGAGGGAACTGACCAAGACAAATAGGACACGAAGGCAGTGCAGTGTAACCAGCAGGAGCCAGACTAGCAATCTCCTCAGAATCACTGTACTCAACTGATTGAACAAAATATATATTGCATACCTCAACCTGTAAATGGAATCATTACGCCAAATAAGGGCATACAAATGGATAGCAACCAATAACAAACACAATCCAAATGTGTAATGTGAGTTAGACATTGTAATTGCAATGGTATATATAACAAACACAATCCAAAAGTATAATTCGAGTTACCTCTGGCTGCCTAAATCTTTTGCCATTGTACTTGCAGTAGAATCCATCAGCAGCCAATTGATTTTCTAGCCTTATCAAAACACTATATCTATCCTCCACGCCATCATTTCTGGTGGAGATACAAATACCCAACAGTCAAAAGTAAACTAAAAGAATCAAAGGACATTAACTGCACTAACAAGTTAATCGAAACTAATAACAGTAACTACAACGCGGAGCCTCGCACTAACAACGCCAACGTATAATCTCCCCACTAATCAATAATCATAACCCCATCAATACAAAACAAGAAACCATTACGTCACCTCAAGAAAAGAATCTCCACAAAGTGAGGAACGTCGCTCCCGCAAAATACCATAAAATCGTCCTCCGTCATGTAGTTGGGCACAGCGACGACGAACAAGAGGGTCGTCCGAGCGGCGATGTCCGCTACGGTGGCGACGACGGGTGATGCAGCGGACGGTAACTGACGAAAGAGGTGCGCGACGCCCATCAATTGCGACGGCTTTAGACAATCATTGTCCTTACATGCTTTCACGTTGGTGGACATGGCGGTGTGTAGGGGTTGAGGGAAATCGACGGTGTGGATTTTCAGACTGAACATTTTTGGGCTCTTTTTCTTCCAACAATTCTTTCACCCTCCCTTTCCGTACGATCGATCGACCTCACGATCCTTAACGTTCTTCAATTCGGAGATTTGCGCGTTCAACTACCTAGGGTTCAACCCAATTTTTTTTCTTTTTTTTTCAGTCGGAATGAGATTCTTAAACTAGAAACGTGAATGTCGCGTGAAGATGTTGCGCGAAAGTTAAAGCGTGAAACATGTATTTTCTAGGCGGTTCTCCTTATTTCCCTTTTTTTATGGTTCACAATCTCAACCCACTTAACTGTTAGGAGGTATGCCCTCGGAATGCCATACGAGGATTGGAAAAAGTATAGAGCATATACTTTTGTATAGTTCGAATAAATAAGTTTGTAAAAACTTTTAATGTATTTGAGGCATTATTATTTATTTATCGATTTAAAGTCTATTTGGCATCCGGTAGTGCGATAAATAAATAAACCCCATATGCGTGAGTTAAGCGTTTGATTCTCATGGGATGAGAGAGGACGACACCCGACGCTTTTATTCTCTGCATAGAAAATGTTCGTAAGTCTTAGGACTCTAGTAGGGTGACTAGAGTACCGATCATGACTTATCCGTCGACGACTCCAACGCGATTGTGTCAATCGCTCACTTGGGATAGTGGGAGGTCGTGGCGGGAATATGTCGGATCTGAGAGATGGACATATTTGAACACACGGCTCAATAGTCGTTCGATCACATGGCTATATCTCGGGGATGTCAATGATCGAACGATAGACTATAGTGACCTTAGACCGATGGGGTTATCGACGGAGTTGCTTTTGGGATCTCGGTTTGTCGCTAGTTGGCTAGGCCCGCCTTGTTCATAAAAAGAACATGGGTCAGCGGCGAAACGCGGCCGGAGTAACAAAAGCGATTGTCGGGCTTTAATCGCCATCGGGATTCACAGTCTCATATGTGATAAACGTCCTATAATGTAATTGGGGACGACAATCACAAAGTCTTCGGCCGAAGCATTTAAACTAACTCATGTGGGACATGGAGTGTAGTTTAGTGATTGCGCCTGTCACGATTATGATATAGCATCGAGTCCAGTGAGCTTGACATTGACCATGGCTCTCACTCGATCGGGATGTATGTGAAGGGTTTAATCATATAGTGATGATCTATAGTTGGTTCGACCGAATAAGATTGGATCGCATTCGATCTCAACCGGGATCTGTCCGGTACCGCGGGATTAGCTAGGCGAATACCGGACTCGCGGATTCCTCCTGTGACGGTTGAGACGAACCAAGGGAGTCGGGCTTAAAAAGGATTACGGAATCGTATAGTAACGGCTAGACTTTCTCTAAACGCCTAACGGACTTAGAGTTCGTTGAGATTGTGTCACTTCAATATTGGATGTTGATACTTAGTTAATCTTAAGAATGGTCTTAAGTATAATTAAGACTTAAGATTGTCTTAAGTACTTAATTAATTTACTACGTAAGGGCTCAATTGCAATTAAATTAATTGAGTTGGACTTGATTAATCAATTTGCATATAGTTGGACTAAAATTGAATTGGATTCATATCATAAGCCCTCAATAGTAAATAATAGATTTTTCCTTAGTGGCAAAATACTACACATCTAATGGTGATGGGTAAAATGGCTAAGTATGTGACACATGTCCCTTGACTAAGCCATAATATTGCCAAAGGTGGTTAATTACTACACATCTAATAGTGATGGGTAAAATGGCTAAGTAAGTGACACATATGCTATGATCATGACTTGGTGGAAAAATACAAAGCAATAACATAGTAACTTTGACAAAAGTTGTTTGGAAGTTACTATTTACCAAGAGTGATGTATAGAATCACTTAAAATGTGACACATGTCTCATGTTTTGGCTTGGAGCTCAAAATAAATAGTCTTGGAGACTTGATTGTAAAAAGACTAAGTCATTTTTCTATAAGCCAAGATCAAGCACGAAAATAGAGAAAAAGAAAAGAGAAAAGATAGCCAAGCTCTCATTTGGCTTTGAGTTGAATCCCGAGCCCCGTTCGAATTGACGCTAGCTATCCAAGGGTCACTCAACGGGCTTTACGAATCCGAATCGGCGTGACGACCTTGCTCGGGACAGTCCGAGACAAAGTAGGATTTGCTCGAGCTTCGCGTTTTCGAACGCCGTGCTGTGACGTATAAGCTACGCGCTACAAGGGTAAGGTTTCGAACCTTTAGATTAGGTTGATTTGATCAATCTCGAAAAGGTCTTGAATGACCTCGAATGATCCATTATTATGTCTTAAGACATGTATAGGATCATGGTATATAGCATAGACCTTTTTTATTACAAATTGATAATAATAATAATAATATTATAGAAGGAAATAGACTATTATTATTATTATAGTCTTCAATTTTTTTTGTTTCATTAATATATATTATGTTCGGATCCTAAGTTGACCTAGTAATAAACGAGCCGATGATTGTGAAATGTAAGGTTTATTTAAATTATCTTTGGTATCGGTTCGAATATTTTAAATATGTCTGTATTATTAAATATTTAAATCTGATTTCGATTTCCCAAATAATGTAAGCACTGACATAATTTTGTCTAGTTATATATCCCTATATAATCCACCATTTCATTTCATACCATCCTAATATCTAAACAAAAAAAATATATATTACATCCCAAAATAATCAAATAATATTATAGAAGATGGGCACCGATTTACCAGAAAATACACCAAACCACAAGCCCCACATAGTCTGCGTGCCCTATCCAGCGCAAGGCCACGTCAACCCCATGCTTAAGCTCGCCAAGCTTCTTCACCGCCAAGGCTTTCACATCACCTTCGTCAACTCGGAGTACAACCACCGCCGCCTCGTCAAGTCCCGTGGGCCCTCCGCCGTCTCCGGCCTGCCGGACTTCCAGTTCGCCACCATCCCCGACGGGCTACCCCCAACCGACGCCGATGCTACCCAGGTATGTATGCTAAGTAGAAAACCTAGACAAGCAATAATAAAACCTTATTTGTTCAAGATTTGATCTTTAAAACAGGACATACCCGCTCTGTGTCTTTCCACCACGACGACATGCCTCGAGCCATTCGTCGAGCTCATCGAGGGGCTCAACGCAAGCGACGGACCAACCGTGACGGCCATAGTCTCGGACGGCGCGATGAGCTTCACCCTCAAGGCGGCTGAAAGGTTCGCCTTGCCTGAGGTGTTGTTTTGGACGCCCAGCGCTTGTGGGCTGCTAGCATACACTCATTACCACAAGCTCGTAGACAAAGGCTACACACCTTTGAAAGGTAGGAAATTAATGACAACAAAAACTCTAGCCATAATTCATTGGATTCTTGGTATAAAATTTCATCTCCCAGCAACTTTTTCTTATTACAACAAATTGCAGACATGAGCCAAGTCTCTGATGGGTATCTTACCACGGCCATCGATTGGATTCCCGGGATGAAAGGCATCAAACTAAGAGACATCCCATCGTTCATACGCACGACAGATCCTAAGGACATCATGCTCAACTTCGTAATCCAAGAAACCGAAGCTATAGAGAGAGGGGCCGCCTTGATCCTTAACACATTCGACGCTTTAGAAAAAGATGCTGTAGACTCACTGTCAAGCATGTTTGCCCGAGTCTACACCATTGGCCCACTACAATCGATGGTTCAGAACCACGTCCAAGACCGACGGCTCGAAGCCATTACGTCGAGCTTATGGAAGGAAGACAGTAGATGCATCGAATGGCTCGACGCTAAAGAGCCCAAGTCGGTAGTCTACGTAAATTTCGGCAGCATCACGGTCGTGACGGCCCATCAGATGGCGGAATTTGCATGGGGACTTGCTAACAGCAAGAAGCCCTTTTTATGGATCATCAGGCCGGATTTAGTGGCCGGAGAGAAATCCCTGCTGCCGGAGGAGTTTGTGGCCGGGACTAAAGACCGAAGCATGATGGTCGATTGGTGCGATCAAGAAGAAGTGCTTAAGCAACCGGCGATCGGCGGTTTTCTGACGCACTGCGGGTGGAACTCCACCCTCGAGAGCATAGTCGGCGGAGTGCCGGTTATTTGCTGGCCGTTCTTCGCCGAGCAGCAGACGAACTGTAGGTATAGCTGCGTCGAATGGGAGATTGGGATGGAGATAGACAACGATGTGAAGAGGGATGAGGTTGAAGCGCTTGTAAGAGAGTTGATGGATGGTGAAAAGGGTAAGAAGATGAAGGAGAAGGCCATGGATTGGAAGAAGAGAGCGCAAGAGGCTGCTGAAGTTGGAGGGTCTTCGTATTTGAATTTGCATGGTATGATCAAAGATGTGCTCTTGCATTAAAAAAATATTACATATAATATTAACATAAATAAAAGCTGACGTGTCACGCTCATGCACCGTTCGATAATCCTAGGTGGCACTATCTGGAGAGTCTCCGATCTCTTCTATTTAATATATATAATTTTATATTTATTACTTTCGGACACAAAGTTGGCATAGTAATAAACGATGGGATGATTGGGAAATGCGAGGTGACGTGACGCATGAATAATTTAATACTTAAACTATACGTAAATTTCAATTATTGTGATGTAACATATATATATATATATATATATATACATACTACCTCAGTCTTGTATTGGAAATGAATGTCTCTTTCTCGTATGTCATTTCCTTTCAATAATATAATATAATAATTGCTATTCATAATAGTGAAAGTGTCACGAATTAAAAATTCATATTTATGGTGCTTGCCAACTATGGTGAAGCTCAGACTAAGATGTATATATTATGAAATAATATTGATGTGGATGTTTTAAATAATAATACTAGTTAAATAATTGATGATTTGGAAGTATTGTATTAAATGTTGATGAGATGATAAGATGAGGAGTTTAATTGAAAAGTTTGTATTTTAGTATGAGGTGTATAATTGTAATTAATATGATTAGTTGTAATAGTAAATTATTAGTAGTATAAATAGGTGATTAGAGTTCATTGTAAATCACACCAAGTATTAAAATATTTAATCTCTCTCTAATCTATCTCTCTTTATTATTATAACATATATTATCATTATAATTATAATATAAGTATAATTATAATAAAATAATCTTAATATAATATTAATCACAATTAATATTTTATAACACGTTATCAGCACGACCGCTCTCCGTCGTCAAGATCAACCTCCGTCGAAGATCTTGTACGAGTTTAGTCGATGTACGGTAATTTAATATTTAATTTATACTAATCAAATATTAATTGTGATTAATTTAAAAATATATATTATAAAAGTATATTTTAAAATTTTTATAACTAAACGCCAATACACGAGTGGTTTCGCTGAATATCGTTCACTATAAGTGACGAGAGATCCAGATTTCCATACCCCGTGGTGGTGTGTGGAATTTTTATTTACGATTTATTTTTTTTATATATATATTCACGTACACAACATCAAAAGCCCACGAGGTCTTGTGGTTATCCCCACCTCAGTAGCGGCATATTATTGATTTTTTTGATTGAACAATCTTGAAGTAATTATTGGACCGAATAGTTTTGGACACTGGACAAATTTTATTACCGCAACCTTATCGGAGCTTGGACAATAATTATGAAATAATAAAGAACGAGTTTCATAAAACAATTCATTTATTTTATCATTGATTTATATGTTATCTGATTATTATGTTCTTTTTCATGTTATAGAATCATGTCGTTTTATACAAAGATGGATCTTCTTTTGCTTACTTTATTTACGGCGATCCTTACGGTTATGTGGATAATGTTTTTACCAATGTTTTTAAAATATAATTATTAATTATAATTTTTCTTTAATATTATAATTACTGAAATATATTTTATTTTGAAAGATGACGCTTTGTCCGATGTTTGATCTATTACTTATGATTATTATTACGGCGACAGTTATTTGGATGTGGATATCGTTTTTCATTAGAACTTTTACAAAAGAAGATATAAAAGAAGATTAATTATAATTTTTCCTTTTAATATTTTAATGATGATTTTATTTTCATGATATCAATAAATTGAATCTTGCAAAACTTTGATTTATCAATCTCGATTTTATACTTGCTACTGATTTACACAGTTACTTCGGTGTATTATAAAGCATTCACCACGTTCAGTCCATCGGATATAATACGAATAAATATCGTGAGAAAATGATCAGAAAATATTATGATGGATGAATGAAAAGCATAAGTCCGACTAAATGATTATGTTGCATTCCCTGAAGTGAATGTATGCGCAAACAATAAAAGTGGTCATGAACATTATATGTACCGTGGTTATTATTAATATTTCCCCCGAAGTGGACAACTAGTATATGATTGAGAAAGATGTATTGAGCAATATAAATATTATTATATATTATCGTTGGTTATTATTCGCACTCAAAGATCCCGTTGATCTTTATAAAGAGCAATTAAAAGTGAAGTGTCGATGAAATTAAATTTTGCTCAAGATTACGATATTTCAGAAAATTTGTGCTAGATCCTATGCTCATTTGAATATTTTGGTTTTTGTTAAAGATCCAAATAAAGAAAACTGACACGTCGTTATAAATTTTATTTAAGCATTATTTATTTATTATTTTATTTATATATATAATTTTATTTTGACGCTTATTTATTTAATAATTCTAGTTATTATATATTTATCAATACAATTGATACAAACATGTGCAATATGGAGTTATGTCTTGCAGATTATGCAACGACTAATACGATTTTAAGAAATAAGAAATATGTCTCCCATCTTGAAATGAAAGAAACAAGTGTTATCACTATATCGGGTAGCACAAATATAATTGAGGGCTCCGGAAGAGCTAATGTTAGATTGGCGAGAGGGACAAGGCTGATAATTGAAAATGCCTTATATTCTCTTAAGTCTCAAAGAAATTTATTGAGCTTTAAAGATATTCGACATAATGGATATCACATTGAGACTGCAGAAAAGAGAAATATTTAATATTTGCACATTACAAAAGTGGTTTCGAATGATAAAAGAGTTATTGAAATATTACATTCGTTTGACTCTGGATTATATTACACGTATGTTAAAACAATTGAATCACATGCTATCGTAAACCAGAAGTTTACTGATGATAATACATTTGTTGTTTGGCATGACCGGTTGGGCCATCCCGGTTCAATTATGATGCGGAGAATAATTCAAAGTTCACGTGGATATTTAATGAAGAATCAGAAGATTCTTCAATCTAATGAATTATCATGTGCTGCTTGCTCTAAAGGGAAGTTGATTATTCGTCCATCACCAGTAAAAATAAAGAATGAATCCATAAGGTTTTTGGAGCTTATACAAGGTGATATTTGTGGACCAATACATCCATCTTGTGGACCATTTAGATATTTCATGGTATTGATTGATGCATCAACTAGAGGGTCTCATGTGTGTTTCTTATCAACACAGAATGTAGCTTTTGCGAGATTGCTTGCTCAGTTGATTCGATTAAGAGCACATTTTCCGGATTATCCAATAAAGAAAATACGCCTTGATAATGCTGGTGAATTTACTTCCAAGGCATTTAATGAATATTGCATGTCTATTGGAATTGATGTTGAGCACCATGTGCCACATGTACATACGCAAAACGGTCTTGCAGAATCGTTGATTAAAAGGCTGCAATTAATTGCAAGACCATTATTAATGAAGTCGAAACTTCATTCATCTTGTTGGGGACATGCTATATTACATGCAGCGGCACTAATCCGCATCAGGCCAACAAGTTATAACGATATCTCCCCGATACAAATGGTTTATGGTCAGGAACCAAATATTTCCCATCTGAGAATTTTTGGATGTGCGGTATATGTTCCAATTGCTTCACCACAACGCACTAAGATGGGACCTCAGAAGAGGTTGGGAATATATGTCGGATTTGAATCTCCATCGATAAAAAATATTTAGAACCTCTAACTGGAGATTTATTTACGGCTAGATTTGCCGATTGTCATTTCGATGAATCGAATTTTCCGACATTAGGGGGATAAAAGAAACAGCTGGAAATGAGTATTATTTGGAATGAATTATCGCTAAATCATTATGATCCTCGAACGAAAGAATGTGAACTAGAAGTTCAAAAGATAATTCATTTACAAGGATTAGCTAATCAACTGCCAGATAGTTTTACTGACCTTAACAGAGTGACTAAGTCACATATACCAGCTGTTAATGCTCCTGCAAAAGTTGATGTTCCTGGAGAACATATAATGATCGAGCCTAAGCCACAACTAAAACGTGGTAGGCCCTCGGGTTCCAAAGATAAAAATCCTCAAAAAAGAAAAGGAGCAAATAATAAGAATGATCCAGTCGAGGATTTATCGACTCTAGAAGAGTCAATGGGCATTAATGATTATGATAATGAAAATCAGGTACCTGAAATTTCTGAGAATAATGATAACGAAGAGATCTCGATAAACTATGCCCAAAATGGAATTAGATGGAACCGAAAAAAAGTCAACGTTGACGATAAATTCTCATTTAACGTAGCGCTACATGAAATGAATGAGATAAATGAGAATGAGGATCATGAACCAATGTCTGTTAAAGAATGCAGACAAAGAAATGATTGGCCAAAATGGAAAGATGCAATCGAGGCAGAATTAAAATCACTTGAGAAACGAAAAGTTTTCGGACCTGTAGTCCGCATATCAGAAAATATAAAGTCGGTTGGATATAAATGGGTTTTCATTAGAAAGAGAAATGAAAACGGTGAAATTGTGAGATACAAAGCACGGCTTGTTGCACAAGGCTTTTCACAACGACCCGGTATTGATTATGAGGAGACGTATTCTCCTGTGGTGGATGCAACTACTTTTCGTTATTTAATTAGTCTGGCAGTACGTGAAGGACTCGATATGCGTCTAATGGATGTTGTCACCGCTTATTTATATGGATCGCTTGATAGTGATATATATATGAAACTTCCCGAGGGATTTCGATTGCCTGAAAGTTCAGGGCCCCGAAATGAGTACTCAATCAAGCTAAATAAATCGCTTTACGGATTAAAGCAATCTGGGCATATGTGATATAATCGCCTAAGTGAATATTTATCGAAAGAGTGGTATAAAAATGATCAAACTTGCCCGTGCATATTTATAAAAAGATCTAGAAGTGAATTTATCATCATTGCAGTTTATGTTGATGATATCAACATAATTGGAACTCCTGAAGAGTTATCAAAAGCTGTTAATTGTTTAAAAAAAGAGTTTGAAATTAAAAATCTCGGTAAAACGAAATTTTATCTTGGACTCCAAATCGAATATTTAAAGAATGGGATATTCGTACTTCAAGAGACTTATACGAAAAAGGTATTGAAAAGATTTTATATGGATAAAGCTCATCCATTGGATACTACAATAATTGTTCGATCTTTAGATGTAAATAAAGATCTGTTTAGACCTTGCGAAAATGGTGAAGAACTACTTGGTCCTGAAGTACCATATCTCAGTGCTATTGGAGCCCTAATGTATTTGACGAGTCATACGCAACCTGATATAGCGTTCGCTGTAAATCTATTGGCAAGATATAGTTCGTCACCGACTCGTAGACATTGGAATGGAGTTAAACGAATATTTCGATACCTTCAAGGAACAACTGATATGGGATTGTTCTATCCAAATGAATCAAAAGCAGATTTGATTGGGTATGCAGATGCTGGTTTTCTATCTGACCCACATAATGCTCGATCGCAAACGGGCTATTTATTTACGCATGGCGGAACTGCTATTTCATGGCGGTCAGTTAAACAAAGTTTAACGACAACTTCATCTAATCATGCGGAAATTCTAGCTATTCATGAAGCTAGCCGAGAATGTGTTTGGTTGCGATTGATAATTGAGCATATACAATAAACTAGTGGGCTATTATCGAAAAAGTTACTTCCTACGATTTTATATGAAGATAATGCTGCATGCATTGCCCAATTAAAGGAAGGATATATTAATGGAGATAGAACAAAGCATATTTCACCAAAAATTTTCTTTACACATGATTTAGAGAAAAATGGTGATATTGATGTACAATAAGTGCGATCAAGTGAAAATCTTGCAGATTTATTCACGAAAGCACTTCCCCCAATAATTTTCAAAATATTGGTATATTCAATTGGAGTTTGAAGACTTCGAGATTTGGAATGATGTTATCATCAGGGGGAGTAAATACGCGTTGCACTCTTTTTCCCTTCACTGAGGTTTTTCCCATGTGGTTTTCCTAGTAAGGTTTTTAATGAGGCAACAATCGAAAGCGTATCTAAAAGAATCATGTACTCTTTTTCCTTCATTAGGTTTTTTTCCCATTGGGTTTTTTCTAATAAGGTTTTTAACGAGGCATATTCTTTAAAAACATCCAAGGGGGAGTATTATGAAATAATATTAATGTGGATGTTTTAAATAATAATATTAGTTAAATGATTGATGATTTGTAAGTATTGTATTAAATGTTGATGAGATGATAAGATGATAAGATGGGGTGTTTAATTGAAAAGTTTGTATTTTAGTGTGAGGTGTATAATTATAATTAATGTGATTAGTTGTAATAGTAAATTATTAGTAGTATAAATATGTGATTAGAGTTCATTGTAAATCATACCAAGTATTGAAATATTTAATCTCTCAAATCTCTCTCTTTATTATTATAAGCTATATTATCATTACAATTATAATATAAGTATAATTATAATAAAATAATCTTAATATAATATTAATTATAATTAATATTTTTATAACAGTACATGAATATTGATATTGATATAATATTCCAAGTTGATCCTCCATCTAGGGTACAGATGAAAGAAAAAATATTTATAACGTCCATACCTTTGGAAATAGTCAAAATAATAAGAGACGTGGAACGTACTTTAAATTATTAGCTAGTTTTTTTTTATTGGGTTTTTGTCCAAGATAACAGGGCCGCATTTATACTTTTATATATGCACGCAGACGATGTTAATCATTTAAATTTATAAGCATGCAATCGAAGTGGCGTAACGTGACTAAAATCTATTTCTTTTTTTTTTTCCATGTATTGTAATAATATATATGAGAGAAATCATATAGATTTCCCAAGGACGTAAGCACTGACATAATTTGAATGAATATATACTATATTCAATCGGATTATGATATGCGATATTATAAATTATGAAGTTTTGGAATCCTTGTTTATATACTATAGTCTAATAATGCCGGCAAGTCACGCACACGTATGTGTGACAAAGATAGATAATAAAAAAAACAACAATAACAATAATCATAATAAATGTTTTGACTCGTTATTCTTTATTTTTCTTCAATTGTTTCCCTTGCTCAACGGCAAATTCGGCAATGTGGGCACTCACTCTAACCCAAGAAAGTTGGCAATATTATATTTTCTCGTCGAAACACAATGCAAGTTGCATCGCGTGGGACAACAACTATATTAAATTATTATTATTGGAGTTGGCATTAAATATATATATATATTTCTTCAAACAATGATCTCATCAACAAATATAAATCTCCCATTTCATCTTATACCCATTCGTCAATCTCAACTCCTCGCCATAGACAAATAAAATAATTACAATACAAAGGGGACCATGCCTGAAAACGCAACAATCAAGAAGCCACCCCACATAGTCTGCGTGCCCTATCCAGCACAAGGCCATGTCAACCCCATGCTCAAGCTCGCCAAGCTTCTCCACCACCAAGGCTTTCACATCACCTTCGTCAACACCGAGTACAACCACCGCCGCCTCGTCAAGTCCCTTGGTCCCTCCGCCGTCGCAGGCCTGCCGGACTTCCGTTTCGCCACCATCCCAGACGGGCTTCCATCCACCGACGCCGATGCTACCCAGGACATACCCTCTCTGTGTGCTTCCACCACCACCACATGCCTCGAGCCGTTCTGCGAGCTCATCGAGAGCCTCAACAACAGCGACGGCGGCCCGCCGGTGACTTGCATAGTCTCCGACGGCGTGATGAGCTTCACCCTCAAGGCGGCTGAGAGGTTCGGCTTGCCTGAGGTGTTGTTTTGGACGCCCAGCGCTTGTGGGCTCCTAGGATACACACAGTACAAGAATCTTATAGACAAAGGCTACGTACCTTTAAAAGGTAACTTAACTAACTAGCAAGCGACGACTCTATGTAGTAGTTCTTGAACTCTTAAGCTTTTCTTTCTGCATCTTTTTATTACAACTGCAGACATGAGCCAAGTCACGGACGGTTATTTAGACACGGTCATAGATTGGATTCATGGGATGAAAGACATCAAGTTAAGAGAAATCCCATCGTTCATCCGTACAACAGATCGAAAGGACATCATGCTCAACTTCCTACTCCAAGAAACTGAGGCCATCCCAAGAGGGACAGCCTTGATCCTTAACACCTTCGACGCCTTAGAGCAAGACGCCCTAAGCTCGCTGTCAGAAATGTTCGCGCGAGTCTACACTATTGGGCCTCTCCAGCTGATGGTCCAGAACCACGTCCACGACGGAAGGCTCGACAGCATCGCATCCAGCTTTTGGAAGGAAGACAAAAGGTGCACTGAGTGGCTCGATGCGAAAGAGGCCGGTTCAGTCGTCTACGTAAATTTTGGCAGCATCACAGTTATGTCGGCCCATCAGATGAAGGAATTTGCGTGGGGACTGGCTAACAGCAAGAAGCCGTTTTTATGGGTCATCAGGCCGGATTTAGTGGCCGGAGAGAAAGCCCTGCTGCCGGAGGAGTTTGTAGCCGAGACCAAAGATCGAAGCATGATGGTCGACTGGTGCGAGCAAGAACAAGTGCTTAAACATCCGGCGGTCGGAGGTTTTCTGACTCACAGCGGGTGGAACTCGACGCTTGAGAGCTTAATCGGCGGAGTGCCGGTGATATGCTGGCCGTTCTTCGCCGAGCAGCAGACGAACTGTAGGTATAGTTGCGTCGAATGGGAGATTGGGATGGAGATAGATAACGATGTGAAGAGGGATGAGGTTGAAGCGCTTGTAAGAGAGTTGATAGACGGTGAAAATGGTAAGAAGATGAAGGAGAAGGCCATGGATTGGAAGAAGAAAGCGCACGAAGCTGCTGAGGACGGAGGGTCTTCGTATTTGAACTTTAATAAGATGATTAAAGATGTGCTTTTTCAGTAACGACTTTATTGTATAAATATGGATTTGTTCTACGAATAATTATTGAGCTTTATCTATTTATATTTTAAATTGATATTATTCGCATTTTAATTGAATTCTAATTGCGAATCTTATTATATAGTTTGTGAATTATTAGTTCAATAAATCACCATCCTCCAAAGACACTTCATTTCAAAATACTAACCAATAATTGTAACTAAAAGAATGAGCAAAACAAAGGAAATTTTACCAAAACAAGAAATAATGAAAGAAACTCTATACTTTCTTTTATTTTTATTATTATTATTTTATTACTTCACACCTCGCGTGGTATTTTTTTTATTATTTTTATTACTTCACGTCTCACGTGAATTGATCGTAAATTCTGAGAGTTTACTTATTATATAAAAGTTATTTGGACACTTCTAAGTTCTACCTAGGGTTGCAAATGAATCGAATTTTTTTGGTTCGATTCGAGATTCGATTCGAAATTTAAGATTCGAATTCGAAATATTCGAATATCAAATCCGAATAAAAATAGTGTTTCTGATTCGATTAATTTTCGAATATGAATAAAATATGACAGTATTCGATTCGAATAATTATAGAATATTCGATTCGAATTATATAAATAATTTAATATATTATATATAAGTTATATTGGCCCAATAAATAATAAATTCACAATATTAATATTCAATATATAATTGAAATGAAATATATTATAATTCAATATATATATTTATTAAATAAAATATATTATAATTCAACATATATTTAAATATAAGATACTATAATTAAATATATATTTTATTTTTATTTTTATTAAATAAAAAATATTATAATAAAATATAAATTTAAATTATAATATTCGAATATTCGATTCGATATTCGAATGTTATAATCAAATCGAATTCAAATCGATTTTTAGTATTCGAATAGTATTCGTATTCGAGTTCGAATTCGAAATTTGATAATAGAATATGAATAGAATATCATGATATTCGACTCGATTCGATTCGTTTGCAACCCTTTCTACCCATGGAGTCACTTCGTATAATATTACACCGGGTAATTCTATTGGCACCCCCCTTTTTTCTATTTACACCCCCTTAATTAATATCTAAAGTAAATCATTAATTACTTATCAATTTTTATTAGTTATTTTCTCAATTTTCCATATAAAATTCATTTTTAAAGATTCCCAAACTTTCTATACGCAGACTTATAAATAATTAGAGACATAAATAGTTGTTTTTTTTTGTTGAGTAGACGTTGCATGTAAAATATTAATATTAAATATTAATTTTAACTTTAATATTTTTTAATTTTAATATAAAATCGTAGCGATTAATATAAAGAGTAATACAATGAAAAATAAATTATTTATTGTATCGATGTGTTATTGAGTAAAATAATTTGATTAATATTGTTAAATAATTCATGCAATTAATAATGTTGAATTTTATGAAAAAAAATTAATAAAATAATTATTGTTGAATTCATGTAGTTAGGTAAAATAAATTTACAAATTTCAAGTGTTTGAGGTGAAAAAGGGGGAAGGGGGGGGGGGGTGTGAGGTGTGAATAGTAGAACCCTATTACACCCTACAAATATTCACCTTTTAGAGTTCACACATAAAAAATATATATATAATTATTATTATAATAATATTATTTAAGATGGAAACAACAAATACCCAAAAAATACAACAAACCCAATCTGATATGCATACCATATCCAATCCAGCACAGAGGCCATACCATATCGACCCAATGATTAAACTATAGCTAAGCCTTTTCACCAACCAAAATCTCCACACCATCTTAGTAAACACGTAGTACAACAACCGCCGACTCATCAAGCCCCGCGGGCCCTCCGCAGCCTCCGGCCTGCCGCACTTCCGCCGCTTCTCCACCATCCCCGACGGAAGAAAATGAAGGAGAAGGCTATGGATTGGAAGAAGAAGAAGAAAGCACATGAGGCTGCTAAGGTTGGGATGGTGTTCACATTTGAACTATAATCAGATGATCGAAGAGGTGCTTTTTTGCTGTAAAAGATTTATTACAATATACCTTAAAACCATTAACTAACAGAAAACACTTAAATCATCACACCCTCAAGAGGATCACTGAGATTTCTTCAGGACGAATTTACACACTATATATCGTTCCCTTTTCTTTTTTTCATAACTCTCTATCTCTCTCACTCTCATCTCACTATATATATATATATATATATATGTATATAAGCACGCCTAGAAGCGAACAACTATGCAGGAAATGTCATCCTTGCTCTGGCGGTTCAAAGCTTCCTCAACCAAAAGCTTAGCTGCCTTCTGAGGATCTGTGATCTTCTTGATGGTGTCCACAGCTTCCTGGTTAGTCATTACCTATTTGCAAGAAAAAGAAAGGTGTTTTTTTTTTCTTCATCTTCTTACTGAGGTTATAATAAGTAACATTATTCGAATAATCTATATATACCTTCCACAAACCGTCGCTGGCAAGAATCAGAAACTCAGTTTCAGGGTCGATATCAGCATGTGCGATATCGGGGTCGGATCTCAGGTGGGTCTTCAGATTCTTGTCTCCGAAGGCACGAGACACTGCCAGCTGTCCATCCACTCGAGCAACGTCCCCTGACACAAGCAGCAGCACGACGACGACGATGTTGTAATAAATATCCACGAATGTGTGCTCGAAGTATTTGCACTTTTACTACTTTACCAGGCATGTTTGAGACGAATCCACCGCGGTCTTCGATGCTACCTCGCTCAGCCTTGGGGTCGTGATCCACAGTCATCTGTATGGCCTGTCCCCTCCTACACAGCACGGCCCTAGAGTCGCCGACGTTGGCCACCCACAGCTGCTGACCGTTGATCAGAATTGCGGTCACGGCGGTGGAGCCGCCTCGGCCGAGGTCTGAGCTGCGGGATAGAACAGCTTGGTCGGTTCTTTCGTAGGCTTTGGCGATAGATCTTCCAGGGTCGGTCCAAAACTCCTCCTGTAATTAATAAAGAAGGGATCAGGATAATGTTAATGAAATGAAAATACGAAAATATTATCGGTTTAAGTTTGTCGGTATTCGGCAGCCAATCATGGCTTCCTATATGATCTCGAAGCACGTCAGCTAGCGACCAGACAACATTAAATCATGTCTTGATATCGTCATTCAACGAAATCCAGATACTCAACATAGTCTCCTCGCTACACGACACAGCTTAAACGTGGAATTCACGAGAGAAAAAGACACGAAAATCCGTTATAACAGTGACGTCCTAGATTCCACTAATTGGTTTCTATTTTCAAGATTCTACGAGAAAACCAACCAATGAGAGCCCGATGTATCGTATCTCAAACAAACGCATACATACCTCTTTGAGGATGTTGGAAAACAGATGCTTCTTCAGATAAGCCGGGACGCTGTCGCCCAAGTGGCCATCGAATATGGCGAACAGCCCAAGCTCGCGGCCTTCGAACTGTAAGAACTTTGCAACATGGTAATCCTCCATGGGATGATTCGCTTTCCCCTTCATAAGACTGAACCCATACTTCACCTGGTTTTGATGGCTCTTTCCCTTGCCTGAGTCTGTTGAGGTACGTCCACTTGATGACTACAACACAGACCAACATAACTATAAAGCAAGAACTAAACCTCAAATTTTCAGAATGATCACTAAAACATGAACCTCAGAACTGCCGATCTGTAATGAGTCTATTGCCCCCATGTACAGAAAAGAAAGAAAGAAAGAAAGAAAACAGCATAGATGAAGAGCAAATAAAGGGGTATGTACAAAAGCTGAAGGAAAAGGGGTTAAAAGATGCAATCTTTGTAAGAAACTCACCTTGAAACAGCACAAACTACCCATGATGGATTTCAGACAACGTTAGGCTCCTCGCCTCCAAAATCAGCATCCACCTCCTAATCAGAAACGAAAGAACGAAATTGCAGGATTAACAGAAGAAAGAGGTAGAGATATGGTAGCAGCCCATCAATAGCTCGGATATATATCAAGTATTTTCAAGAATCAAAAGAAGGGTACCCAAAAATTGAACTCACCGATTCAAGAATCCCAAGTAAAAATACAAAAAAGGGGCACTTTAATAGTCCACAGCAAACGCGGCTAATGCTGCAACTTGTCCTCGAAAGAACGACACGTGGGAGCTCAGGAAATTTTATCAAGAAAAGGGTGATGCAAAAATTGGCAAAAATTGGCAAAAATAGGGTTTTTTGTTATTGTTTTTCCGTTCTAAGGAAAAAGTAAAAGAAAGAAAGAAAAGGGTGTCATGGATATGGCAATGACTTGCTGTAAAAGTACCATGGTTGACTTTCTAATCGATTCTTTACTATTGTTTCCGATGAACTCACTGCGGGGAAATATTACAGCAGCCTGTTTATGTAATTTCCACATATTTTTCATCGAAATTTATTGAAAAATAAAAAGAAAAATAAATGGAGGGATATCTGCAATTATGACGGAAACGAAACGGCTTTTGTTCATATTTAGTCAAGCGGTGGTTGGGGCTGCAAATGAGGTCAGCGCTTGTCTTATTTTCATTAATTATGGGATAATAATTAGAAAAGAAAAAATAAATGATTTTCGTACTTTTTTTTATATAATTCAATTTTTTTTTTTTTTTTATGTAAAATAAAGAAAACTCGATAAATCCCTTTTTTCTATTATTGCTCTTAATGTAGATGCTGATGATTGAAATTTATCAAAATTACATGAATTTTAGGGAAATTGTTTTAGATAATCAGATAAGGTTTGACATATAACTAAAAATAAATTAGACATTATTACGTAATAAAAATTTTAAAAGTAAAACCATCAAGGAAAATCGTTCTGTCCCATGTGACGTTCGTATTCATCTCCGATCATCACCACCACTAACGCCGCTCATCGCCGACGAATATGAATCGTCGGTCAAGGACCTATCGTACGATGAATACTCAAGACCTTCTTCCTCGCTCACCTCGTTTCTACTGTATATGTCCTCCACCTCCGGGACAACCTCGCCGATCTCCGGTCGCTTCTCCGGCGCCTTCTCGCAGCACCTCATGGCGATCCTCATCAGCTTCAGCATACCTTCGTTCGCCCCTCTCTGCACCGCAATCTCTGGGTCGAAGATCTCGGCCGTCCACTCCTCCCTCACCGCGCGATGCACCCATGCGCATAAATCCACGCCGTTGGCTCCCTGCAGATGAATAAAAAAATCAATCTTTTGCTTACAGATTAGCATTTTCATAGGTTTACTTGCTTTTAGCTGACGATTTTACCTGGGGAGCTGAATGGAATGGTATTTTTCCCGAGAGAAGCTCCAACAGGAAACTACCATAAGACCACACATCAGATTTTTTCGAGATCTGTTTGTTGGCAAGGAACTCCGGCGACTTGTAGACTACCATACGTTGGGCTGCGACGGGGAGAGCTATGAGGGAGGTGAGGCCATAGTCCATGACATAGACATTGGAGGAGTCTTCGTTGAGGAGGACGTTGGTGGACTTGAGGTTCCCATGTGGTGCAGTGGCTGAGGACCGTGTGCTCTCATGGAGGTGGTGGAGGGCTCGAGCCACGGCTCGGGCCACGGCCAGACGCGAGGACCATCGAAAAGGGACACGGTCACGCGTCCCTCTGCCACCTAAATCAGCAGGTTATAGTTTCATTATTTCTACGGAGTAATAACAGTCTTATTGTGTTTGATATAGTCATTTGATTTACTTTACTACTTGGTGAATATCAGAAAACTCACCGTGAAGCCGGTTGAAAAGGTTCCCTAGCGATGCATATCTGTAGAGAAACAACTTCTCATCCTTCGAGTAATAGTACGCCAAAAGCGGTAGCAGATTTGGGTGCTTCTGCTCGCCGATGGCCCTCACTTGCCTCACAAACTCTTCACTGTTCAGAGGCTTCAAATCCCTCAACCTCTTCACGACCACTACGGCGCCGTTCTCTAACACGGCCTTGTAAGAATTCCCGAAATTCCCCTTACCTAAACCCTCAGCGGATGCTTTAAGAAGATCGTCGAGCTCGAACTTGTTCGCCTCCTTACTGTCCAAGAACACGAGCTTCCCTTTATCTCTTACGGGCGTACCTAATTTCTCCGAAGCCCGCTCCACGATTCTACTGTCATGATCCTCGCTTTTGGGTGCCATGCTCTTCTCCATGATATCCTTTTTGAGCTTTTTGTACTTTTTGTAGTATATGATGAAGAGGAAAAGAATGACTACGAGCACGACTACATCCACCGCTATTAAGATAGCTGCAAACTTAGACCCGCTGCTTCCTTTTTCGGGTGAGCTGTCAACGGTCGAATCATGTATGGTGCCGCAAGACTTAAGCATTGGAGGGCCACAGAGGTTTGCATTTCCTTGATAAGACGAAAAGCCGAAAGCTTGAAGAGTTCTTGTCTTTGGTATATCCCCAGAAAGATTGTTGTAAGAAACATTGAACTCTTTTAAGCTGTCTTGGTCCAATCCTGGGATCGACCCCGTTAACTTGTTGTTTTGAAGCTGCAGGGACCGCAGAGAAGTGCGGTACACTAGAGAAGGCGGGATTTCGCCGCCGAAAGAGTTCCCCGACAAGTCGACGTGGCTCAACTTGGGATTGTAAGTGAAGTCCATGATGTTTCCATACAATGAGTTGTTCTTGAAACTAAGAGTTACTAACTCGGGGAGATTCCATAAAGCATCTGACTTGATTTCTCCTCTGAGGTCCATGCTGTCCAACGTTATCCCAGTGACTCGGCCGTTCGAACATTGTATACCGAACCAATAAGGCGGCTTGTTCAAGTAACACATGAGACCGTTCCAATTCTTATTGAGGAACGGGTCGTTGAGCCCGTCTCTGATCTGTATGAGCGCGTCTCTCTCGGGCCCATTGAACCCTTGTTCTGCAACCGCTCGAACCTCTAAAACGAGGAGGGACATTAGGATCAAGAACGAAAGTGTATTACTGGCTGGAGCCATGGAGACTAATGAGTTCGATCATGGGGATGGAGATGGAGAGTGTCTGATATGATATAGAAGTCGTTGAGTTCAAGGGATTTCTTAGCAAATATTCTCTTTGGAATTGCAGAAAAACAGCTTTTTTGTGTGGTAAAACAAGAAATATTGTAAGGATTTCTACTCGTTACTGTCACCTCCTCGTACAATGAAGTATGAGTTGGGATTGTGCTGTTTTTTGCTCCTTAGTTATTACCGTACGAAGATTAAGGACATTTAATATAGGAAACAGTGTCAGAAAATTAGTAGAGTATGTCGTTAATGCTATTGATATCTAATGTTAGGTGGCCTTCGTAGCATTTGAGGTCCATAGTTTTCGGGCAAAACCTCTCGATTTAGTCGGACTTCTATTAATAAACTAAAGAGCTAATTCAACATCGTAGATATCGCCAATCTTTCTTTGTACCATAGATTTACACCGCATCGTCTTAGCTGTTCATAAGCTCAACGGCTAAAGGTTTCTACTTTGGCACACAGACGAAGCACAGGCATTTGTATCAATGGCCTCAACTGTTCTCTCACAGTCCCCTTTCTCCTCTCTCCTTTCTTCGCCGAAGAAACAAACCGCCGAAAACCCATCTCACGTTTTGCTTTCTGTCAAACAGCCACTCAGTTTGTTCAGATCCCATGTTGTCTCGACCCATTTCAAGAAAGCCCAGAAGAGCTTTGTTGCGAATTCGGCTTCGGATGGGGACAGCTCATCAGCTGAAACCCCTATCGAATTGAGTATGAGATAGTTTTTTTTTTTTTTTTGTGAAATTGATTTGATTCGTTAGCTTATCTTTTCTTCTGTTTGATATGTTTTAGTGTTTTCTCCATCAACTTTACTCTCATGTGTGTCTCTCCAGGGTTCCCTGCATTTCCTACAGTGATGGATATCAATCAGATTCGTGAAATTCTGCCTCATCGGTAGGTTAATGATTGGATTTTTTTCCCCCTTTTTCTCTCTAATTCGTAGTTCCGTATGCTTGTTTTTTTTTTAATCTGATTTCAGCTTCCTGCCAATGTGGTCCAAAATCATCATTTTAGTTGTTCTATGGTTGTGTTGTAGATTTCCTTTCCTGCTAGTGGATAGAGTTGTTGAGTACAACCCAGGTGTGTCGGCTGTGGCCATCAAGAACGTTACTATAAACGATAATTTCTTTCCTGGACATTTTCCTGAGAGACCAATTATGCCTGGTGTCCTCATGGTTGAGGTAAAAAAAAGAATGTTTGATTTCTTATCATATATGATATATCGTTTGCTGTATATTGTTGCGTCTGAGTCAAGAACACACACACACACACACACACTATCTCGTTTGAGGATATGTTTAGTGCATTTTCGATTTAGTGACTGGGTATTCAAGCAAATCCCTGCCGCTTGTGAGAGATTCGAGATATAGCTGCGTGTGATTGGTCTATGTAGATCTCTCGTCTGACTTGATACGGCTTGAAAGGGATAAGCTATCTTATTCAAGGAACTCGGATCTATCCTTGTATTTAACCCGCTATTCATTCACGTTTACTGCATCCATTGATTGACAACTATTATATTACACAAAAAGATTCCATGTTTAGACAACCTACGTGATTTTTCCTGCTCATTCTCAAACCAAGGTTCAGTTTTTCTCCAACATATCTACGTATTTGCATCTGGCATTTAGTGTATTATGTGTTCCTTTCATTTATGGTTTCCCAATCTATTCTTTTTCACTAAATCGACAAGCGCCTATACTTGTCCTATGGTTTTTTTGCAAGGAAGACTTTTCGACTTCATAGCATCGTTTCTTGAATTGGAGACTAAACCTTCTTGCTCAGACCTTGTACTAGAAACATAATCTGGTACTGTTTGAATATCTCAGGCAATGGCTCAGGTAGGTGGCATAGTTATGCTACAGCCAGAGGTAGGAGGCTCGCGGGAAAATTTCTTCTTCGCTGGAATCGACAAGGTGAGATTCCGCAAGCCAGTGATTGCCGGGGACACTTTAGTCATGAGGATGAACCTCGTCAAGCTTCAGAAAAGGTTCGGGATTGCCAAAATGGAAGGCAAAGCTTACGTAGGTGGTGAAGTGGTCTGTGAGGGCGAATTCTTGATGGCCATGGGAAGCGAATGAAACAGTCCCAGCCCGCCTTCTTATTTTTTTCCAGTTCATCCTAAATTATCTTTTTCATTCGTATGCTCAATCGGAGTAGACCTGACATTTCCTTTCGTCTATTGAGTTTTAGTCGTATGCGTCTTAGATTCTGAATCCTCAAGAACATCTTTCTTTAGTTCATGAATGAAACCTTGAATGATATCATTTTATGCTGTCTACAATGGAATGTTGCTATGATACATCATCATCGTCATTGATAAAGAAAGGTTTTTACAAGCCAAGGGCTCCGAGGGGGGTCTTCCCTTGCCCAGCCTCGAAGTAGAAGATGAGCATGGCCAACATAGCAAGCCTGGCGTGCTTGATCTCAGCCACCTTCAACCTCTCGAGCTTCTCAGTGTCGGGAATGTAGACTCCGTCCTTGAGCTCGCCGGCCAAGCCCAGCGGGTCGAAGAATTTGCCGCCAGGGTAGCCCTGGTCGCCCGTGAAGTTTGCAAAGTTCTCGGCGGTCCTTGACCATGGCGTGGCCCACTCGACGGACTGAGATTCCGGGTTGAAGAAGTCGACCCATCTCTTGCTCTCGACCCAGCCCATGAGGATGAGTTGGGTACCCAATAGGGACCCGAATGAAAACGGGGCGATGGCTCCCGGGTCTGCACCGGCCTCGAACCATGGAATGCCGCTCCATGCCTGGCCCACGAAGATACCCACCACCGCGGTCATGGCCCACCTGCCGTGGATGAGCTCGGCCTCTCTGTACCATTTCAGAAATGCCGGGTCCTTGCCGAGGCCCAACGGGTCGAATCCATAGTCGCCGGGGAGCCTGAAATTCATCGCCTTAGGTCATAATCCCTACTTCTAAACCTAATAAGAGATTTTAGAGTTACTTACGATCCATCGAGCCACTCAGGGTCGATGAAGTTCCCGCCGCCTTTAACGGCCGGAATCCAAGACTTCTTGGGGGCGGCGGCAGCCACCACGACGAGCCTCTTGGGAGAGGCAGCACCGCCAGTTCGGGCGGCGACGGGGGCTGAGAGCAGAGCATGGCTCTTCTTACCACCGTTCAAGAAGGCAGATCCCAAGCCATTGACCAGCGCAGCTGCTGACGTAGAAGCCATGGCTATGTCTTCTTTCTCTTCAAGTTGCTCTGCTGTAGTAGAGTAGATTGAGGGATAGATAGATGTCAAAGGTTCAATAGACGTTGGCTTTGAGTTTATACAACTAAAAGGGTTGGGTATGTAGTGAAGGGAATCAAGATGAGAGCTTTGTATGGTGCCACGTAGGATTAACGAAATCTATTGGTAAGAAATCCGACCAATGAGGTGAGAGGGTCAATCTGCATCTCATGAAACGACAATATCCACGTGGACTATGTTTGGTCCTCTTGTTATGTGAAATCCAGGTAAGATTTTTTTCCTTTTTCTTTTTAATTTTTTTTTTCTGAAAATGATTAAAATCATGAAAGTTTCATTCTTGTTAAAAGAAGTGCATGAGTTGGATCTATAAATGTTGTGACTTTATTATTATTATTATTACAGTCAACAAGGGATGGGTGGAAGTGCATGCCACCTAAATGATGAATTTTCTTACATTTTAGATTAATTGTAATATAAAAAAAAAAAAAAAATTAATAAAAGGATCTTACTTCGTAGTCTCAAGCTCAACTCAAGTCTTACCAGCCGAAAGCGTGCTTTGAGGGTCCTTCACTAATAAACGCTTTAATCGCATTTTCATTTTCTATGATTTCCAATGTTCAAAATCAAACCCACTTTCACAAATCATAACGGCATGCCATCGTTTCTTGCATGTGATATAAAGAGATTATCACACTCACAATGCAACTTTTGATTTTAAATTCAAATTAAATTATGTACCTTTTGCGCTTGAGGTAATTATAGATGGACACGATGCATCGTATAATGTGTAAAATAACTCAAAATTATAATTTATCATCATATTATCTATAAAGGGAATTAATAATACAATGTTGACGACCGTTGATTACATCTCTCTCTATATATACAAGCATAATAACTCTCCATATTTTTACCCATTACTGATCTCAAAACGCAGCCATGGCACTCAGCTTATTAGGCACGACCCATCTCACATTCTTCACCACCGTCATAGCGGCGTTAACCCTCCTCACCGGCGCCAAGTCAGCTCCGGCGCCGGCGGTGGACTGCTCGAGCCTGGTCCTTAACATGGCGGACTGCCTCTCATTTGTATCGGCCGGCAGCACCACCACTAAGCCGGAGGGCACTTGCTGCGAGGGGCTAAAAACCGTCCTCAAGACAGACGCCGAATGCCTCTGCGAGGCCTACCGAAACAGCGCTCAGCTCGGCGTCACGCTGAACGTCACCAAGGCCTTTAGCCTGCCCTCTGCTTGCCACGTGTCGGCTCCCTCGGTCAGCAACTGCGGCTGTAAGTATTTTGTAGTAGTAACTGATTCAGTATGTAATGAAATTAGTTTATATATTTTAAAGTCTTTGGACAGTGAGCCCTGACACTGGGAATACTGCTGCGCCAGCTTTGTCGCCGCTGGCTTTATCGCCGAGCGGCTCCGTGGCAAGTCCGCCGAGTTCAAGTATCGGAGCGGATGAATCTCCGAGCCCATCTCCCAGTGGGTCGGGTTCGGGCCCCGCTTCGAGTTCTTCGAGGTCTCTTGTCATCATCTCGGCCATTCTTACAACTGCCACGTCGACGCTATTTGCTGTATTATTCTCCTCCGCTCTTTGATTTGTTGAGAGCAGAGGCAAGAAATGTTTTGGGAAGTACGTAGTAGTTTACTATATTGGTTTGAGATTTTATATTTATATTGAACAAACCCTATTATATTTGTTTCCACTTGTTTGTACGATCATTTAATTGTTTTAGTTGTCTTCCCCATTATTAATATTAGAATGGCTATTTGGAAATCACATAGCATGCGAGTTATTCATCTTAAGTGAGGAAAAGAAAAAAAGTTGATATGATAAAATCATAAATGTCGTCTCATAAAGTGGGAGGAAAAATAAAACAAATTAAATTTGAATAAATAAATAAAAAGAATACAAGATTACAAAGTGTGTAATCTTTTTGGAAGGAATCTAATTATTGGCACGCAACAGCAGCACCGCAAGTGACGGAGTCATTATGATTTATTCCGCATGAGATGGCTTTTAAAGTATATATGATGATTTAGTAGGGTAGTAAACTTTATAACTCTTGAAATACATTATGCCTAAATGTGAACTATAACTAAAAATATATCATTTGCTCTCGAAATGATGCATGTTTTTTTTTAAATAAACTCTCTTTAAATACCAAGATAGATTGAAGGGACGTGAAGTTTTGTTATTGCTTTCGTTGCTTGCTATCAATTTAAATTGAACAAAAAAAAAAGAAAAAGAAAAAAAAAACTACGCTACGGCCCATATAAGACTAAAGCCAGAGTTATTGCTTCGGAGAGGCCCAAAACACATTATATTATATAAATATATATATTATGATATAATTATAGTTTCTCTTATTTTTCTACCTTTATTCGAATTTCCACACCTTATTATTATCCATTTTCCTTATTCCACATTCGAATATTTGCCTACCCCCTTCGTTATTTGATTATTTAATGTGTCATGCAGCATATCTATCTATCTATCTATCTATCTGTATAAAAATTGATGGAAATTTAAAGGCCTACCTAAGGTCCCCAAGCTTAGCCTACCATTCCTTGTCTGTTCCTTATGATTAAAACTCAAAGTGGTCCAATATTCCTTTAATAATCAATAAGAGAATAAATGACAATCCATCAATAGAATAAATAGTACATACATCATTCACCAATTTCATAGACAATAAAAAACTTCACTTTCTATTTACTTCTTCTTATAATACTATACATTCACTTAGAAGCTCGGGCTGCTGTTGTTTGCTTAGTTCTCTATAATAATAATTAATTAATTATTGCCGGTCGGTACGAAGTTGATGCTGCAGTCTTGAATTTTATTTTATTTTTATTATAATTATTCTTTTCTTGGACGAAATTCCACCGGCAACGTTGTGGCATGGGACAAAACTATATATTAATGTAATTCTGAATGAATAATAATAATTTTATATCGTTCGGCGCAAAAAGATAAATTTTTCCACGACGTGATTATCTTCGCTTGGTTTCTGTCAATCTTTTGTTTGTATTACGACTTTGAATGTTGTTGACTCATTGTCTCTTCTATAATATCGAATTATTCCTCCTCCACCTCCTCCTCCTCCTCCTCAAATAATATTAATAATAATGATTATTTAAATAATAATAATAATATCAAAATATTGTAAAGATCGAAATGATACTTGAAATCTCTAAACCTCAGCAGCAGCATTATTGCACTGCAATCAAATCAAAATAGTCGTTTCCTTCCTTTTCTTCTCATTTAAGAAACTATATGCTATCATTAATTGATTTGCTATGTTTGTGTAAACAATAATTATTATTTAGATAACGAAATCACGAAATTTCATCTGGACACACTTTGAATGGTTGTAAGTCAATTTCCTTTTGTATTTACACTATGTACAAAATTATATCCATCTACATTTATACTATACAAACGGTGAACTTAATCGACACGATGAATTTTTATTTTGTTTTAATGTTTTTAGTTTGTCTTTCTAGATAAACACTGCAGAAAAAAAATTGCACTTTGTTTATTCGTTTGATTGATTAATATAATTGTGGATTCATCAGCCACCATATTCTCCATGATTAAGATGATATTATAATTAATTGATTGAAGGACTCTCTCGCGTCTAGATAATATTTAAATTTCTAGTTTATCTAAATACAACAACAACAACAACAAAAATATTTGTTTTTAATTAACATTACCTTAAACCATCATATTGTTTGACTATTCCTCTTTCATAATTATACAGTATGTGACAATATGTAGTTTTACAATCATTACGAACGATTTATTAATTTCGGGCCGGTTCAAAAGAGAAAGCTTAGTGCTCCATCACATTTTTATATGAAATTTTTATTCAATTAAACATAATACAATCCTTCTACAATTAGTTAGGTAATTTCATGAGATAGATACCCTAGTTTTTGTTTCTTCAACATGCAAGAACTTTGATCTGAATTTACGCTTTTTTGGAATATCTTAATTGTAGTAAAATACTATATCGTTACATCTTTCACCGCATCATATGTAACTATTAAATAAAAATTAAATAAAAGTAACAAATAAAATAATAGGAAACATCCAACACCGAAAGAAGAATTACACAATGATGAGTGACCCGTGAGTTTGTGCAAGTTGCATCGTATCAGACTGTAACCTCGTGCATAGGGCTGTCGAATTATATTGATATAAAGAAAAAAAAAAGTAATTCCATGATCATATTAAAAAAATATTATCCTAAATATATTTAGATTAGATTTGCGTTTTAGATGTCAAAATATGATTTTTCCTTAGGTTAACGCATATGCATTACATAATGGAATGGGACAATATAAGATATAGCACACCTTTATTTATTTTTTTATATTCCAAAAAATGGGACAATTTTACTGATAATAATAATAAAATAGAAAGATATGTGACAACTGTTTAATTTATAGTAATATTTTAGAAGCAAGCACGATCAGCTGTCTGGCCAATCACGAGAAGCACGAATCCTTTCACTGCAACTTTTCTATCATTAAACTCACTGTCAAAAATCATATCTTTTTACATATATATTTAATTTAAAGAAAAATATATAATTACTTCCATTGATTGTGGGCCGTTTTCCTTTTATTTATTCATTTATTTTATGGGTTGGCTTGAAACTACAATTTAATCAAATATAGATGAGATGTTTTTAAAATAATAATTTATCTTGTGTAGTTAAGTTTTAGGGCTTGGCCCACTTTGACCAGTGACGTTCTTTGTTCTAATTATAATTAAAATATCATATAATTGTTTTATAAAAGTAATTGATTACCCGACAAAGTGGATATAATTATTGAGACACAAGTCAAGTAACTAATTTCCTAGTTTTCATTAATCATCTCTTATCATTAAATGTGGTGAATATTAGTTTCCTATAGTGTACCCCATTCTTAATCATTTATACACAAAATCATTTCTTTATAAACTAATTTATAATTTAAAATATCATATAATTAATTGATCACATCCAATTTGTACCCATTACAAAACACACAGAAGAAAAGGAAAAAGAAATATCTATATTTCTTGGATAGAAGAGAGAGATGAGAGAGATTGGAGAGATGAGAGAGAGAGGGATGAGAGAGACTTTATTGTAGTAAATCTCTGGGCCCCACATAGTTATCCTCTCTCACGGGTTGCAAGAAAACAACATGGAAAGTATTAAATTTCATACCCAAGAAAACCTCGATAAATATCAACGCACAAACAACTCAGCCATTCTTTGTTATTACTTCATTCCTTATTATTACAGCCCTTCACCACCGCATTTCCTTTTCTTTCTCTTTCCTTTCCATTTTTGCTCTGTCATAAGCTGCTGCGATGCACAGCTCCGATTTACCATTCACATTCAAGAAATGGAAGGAGATGCCCACTGTTTTCCTCTGTTTTCTCCTCTCACTGCTCTGTTTTTCTCCCCTCGTCACCGCCCAATCGAAGCCGCCGTTCGCCTGCGACACGTCGGCGAACCCTGGCCTGAAGAACTTCAGCTTCTGCGATCCTTCGCTGGACGTGCAGACGAGGGTCGGCGACCTTGTGGGCAGGCTCACATTGCCGGAGAAGATAGGGTGGTTGGTGAATGCGGCCAAAGGAGTGTCCAGGCTTGGGATTCCTAACTACGAGTGGTGGTCGGAAGCATTGCACGGCGTCTCCTATGTGGGCCCCGGCACCAAGTTTTCGAGCCTCATCCCCGGCGCGACGAGCTTCCCTCAGGTCATACTCACCGGCGCGACGTTCAACGAGTCTTTATTTGAAACCATCGGAAAGGTACCATTTTTTCTTTCTTTTTTTTTTTTGTCGGTGTGCGGCGATTTAATGTGCCCTTTCGTCGTCTTCGTTTGTTTCGATTGCATTGATTCCCTTTCGCTTTTGTTTGCTTTGCTTCTCTTACCGTCCCAAGATAACTTTGTCCGAAATCGCTGCTATAGAGAGCGACTTTTCTACACTTGAAGTCGCTTTTGGGATTTGTAAAAACGTTACTATACATGATAGCAACGTCGACTATCTTCAGTAGTTGATGAAACAGAGATCTATCATATCATATTTTTCTTACAGTCAAGAACTTCCTTTCTAGGTTGTTTCAACCGAAGCAAGAGCAATGCACAACGTAGGACTAGCCGGGCTAACATTTTGGTCGCCGAACGTAAACATTTTCCGAGACCCGAGGTGGGGACGAGGCCAAGAAACGCCCGGCGAAGACCCTCTGCTCAGCAGCAAGTACGGCGCGGCCTACGTAAGAGGTTTGCAGCAAAGAGACGACGGCGACAAGGAAAGGCTTAAAGTGGCCGCTTGCTGCAAGCACTACACTGCCTATGATGTGGACAATTGGAAAGGGATACAAAGATACAGTTTTAATGCCATTGTAAGAAAATTTAAACTGCTGAGGAGACAGAGATTTATACATGTATGTAAAGATAGTAAAAATTTCTGCTTTTCATTAGGTTACTCAACAAGACTTGGACGATACTTTCCAGCCTCCGTTTAAGAGCTGCGTTATCGATGGAAATGTCGCTAGCGTCATGTGTTCGTACAACCAAGTGAATGGCATACCGACTTGCGGCGATCCCAATTTATTAGCCGGCGTGATTCGTGGCCAATGGAAGTTAAACGGGTAAAAAAAAAAGTCCATTTTTTCCGTAGAAAACAGTGGATAAAGAGCCAAGAGATGCGCATTTTTTTTTTGTTTTTTCAGGTACATTGTTTCGGACTGCGATTCGTTGAACGAAATGTTCTATTCGCAACATTACACGAAAACGCCCGAAGAAACCGCCGCTCTGGCAGTGAACTCAGGTTCGTGTTCTTCTGTAATAAAGTAATTCGTAATGACGAATTTTTTTTATGAATTTTCATTTCAATAGGTTTGGATCTAAACTGTGGATCGTTCCTAAGCAACAACGCGCAAAAAGCGGTAGACAGCGGGCTGCTCAATGAGACGACGATAAACACGGCCGTCTCTAACAACTTTGCGACGATGATGAGGTTAGGGTTCTTCGACGGTGATCCGAGCAAGCAATTGTACGGAGACCTCGGGCCCAAAGACGTATGCTCGACAGCTAACCAAGAATTGGCCCGCGAGGTGGCTAGACAAGGGATTGTACTGCTCAAGAACACCAAAGGCTCGCTGCCCTTATCCCCGACCACTATCAAAACCCTAGCCGTAATCGGGCCCAACGCAAACGTCACCCACACCATGCTCGGGAATTATGAGGGCAGCCCATGTAAGTACGTAACCCCTTTAATGGGCCTGACGTCGTCCGTCCCGACGACATACGTCCCGGGCTGTTCGGACACGTCGTGCGCCACGGCCCAGCTCGACAGTGCCAAGAACGCCGCGGCTGCAGCCGACGCCGTGGTCCTGGTCATGGGCTCGGACCAGTCGATCGAGAGGGAGAGTTTGGATAGGGTAGACATCACTCTGCCCGGACAGCAGCAGCTGCTCGTATCCGAGGTTGCCAAGGTCGCGAAGGGGCCGGTGGTGCTCGTCATAATGTCGGGCGGCGGCATGGACGTGCAGTTCGCCAAGGACGACCCGAAAGTTACGAGCATCATGTGGGTCGGGTTTCCCGGCGAAGCGGGCGGGGCTGCCATTGCTGACGTTGTATTCGGTTATTACAACCCGAGTAAGTACTTCGTTTTTGTTCGGTGTCTTAACAATGGAAGTAAGCCCGCTATTTTTATTTATTTATTTATTTTTTGAAGGCGGAAGATTGCCAATGACGTGGTACCCGCAAGACTACGTCGAGAAGGTGAACATGACGGACATGAACATGAGGCCGAACCCTAGCACGGGCTACCCCGGTCGAACCTACCGATTCTACAAGGGACCGACGGTCTACTCCTTCGGGGACGGTCTGAGCTACACGGAGTTCAGCCACGAGCTGATCAAAGCACCGCCGCGAACCCTCTCAGTCCCGCTGGAAGAACAACACGCCTGCCGCGGGTCGCCCTGCGAATCCATCGACACGGCCGAAGGCACGTGCGAGAACTTAGGGTTCGACCTTCACTTGAAAGTCAAGAATTCGGGCGGAATGAGCGGAGGCCACACGGTGCTGCTGTTCTCGAGCCCACCGCGGGTCCACAAGGCCCCTCAGAAGCACCTGCTTGGGTTCGAGAGGCTGCACCTGGCGCCGCAAGAAGAAGGGTTGGTTAGGTTCAGTGTGGATGTTTGCAAGCATTTGAGTGTGGTTGATGAGAAGGGACGTAAAAAGGTTGCCTTGGGGGAGCATAAGCTGCACGTAGGAAGCGTTACACATTCATTCAATGTGATGATTTAATAGTAAATTTGTGCTTTTTTTTTCTATGACGTTACTTCTCCCTTTTTTTTCCCTTAAAGAAAGGAAAAATAGAGGTATTAATTGGTGAAGAAGAAATAAGATTTATATATTATGATCACCTCGTCATTTCACTTAATCTCTTACTATGTGAATGATATTATAAATGCCGGACATTACTATATGTATATCTATATAGATATATGTAATTACAATATCATAACCTCGATTTCTCTCGAGCACTAGTAGCCACTTATTATTATTATTATTATTATTATTATTATTATTATTATTATTATTATTATTATTATTATTATTATTATTATTATTATTATTATATTAGATTCGTAAACGGTTGGTATGTGCTAAGTGGCACAAAACACTAATTTCATATTGATGTTTTATTTAATTGACTATTATTTTTATTATTTCAAAGAAGTCTTATCTTACACACCGTAACGCATGACATCATTTTCCATTGCATTGTCTTTATGATTTCTATGACAAAAAGAATTTCAAAGAACTTTCACCGTAACTACCTCGGAATAGCACAACACGTCCGTTTAATATTTTAATTTATTGTAAAATGGAAAGAAATTGCATTATGTATAATTATTATTTAATTTTGACTTATTGTTCAACGATCATTTATCCTATCATACAATGTTTGCAAAGTCAAGGTCGACTTACTAATGACGTAAATTAAAAAAAATAATAATAATCAAAGGTTAACAACTATTTTATTTAAATGAATAATTAGTAAACCAAAGGATGCCTCGTGCTTAGTACGATAATTATTAGGACACACGTAGATTCCATTCGTCTTTATATTGCAACTATTCGATTCTTTTACATTATTTTATTTTATTTGCATCTTTATCAAAACATTATATGATGATCAATTTTGCTAATGTAAGAAAACGACTTTTGCAATAGATTATATCAACTTGTTTAATATATTACTAAGGTCCGACCAATCATCATCCCTAACCTGACGCGTGTCGCTCTCGGACACGTCGGAGGATACATAATAAATGATATATAAAAAAAGTATATATATATATATATATATAACAATTATAATTCGACTCTACTCCACCATATACAAAACAAATTAAATGTGTTTTTTTTTTTTTCGAGTTCTTTTATTTTTAGCAATGAAAGTATCAGATCCTTTACTGATGGGGTTATTTAATAAACAATATATTCTATTCCAAATTAAATTTTAATAATAAGTCTAACTAAGCCAAACATTAAGCTTCACGCCAACACAAGGCAAGGCATAACTCAAAGCAAATATATTTAATTAAAAATAATATCATAAATGTTTCTATGATTGGCTGATATTTCTAAGGAAAAATAGTTTACGTCGCGCCACGACAACTCCACGTCCGCCACTCATTTCCCCTGACCTACCACATACTTTGGGAAAAGTCCATATTACCCTTCGCCATTAAAATCGTTTAGATGCATGGATGGAAAGTAAGCGTAAATACTAAAATATGACGACAAGGCCAAGGGCAAAACAGTAAATTAAAGAACCCATCCCCGTCGGAGAAAAAGCATGCTTTTTGCCAAATCAGTGGGCTTGACGTCGAAAACCGCCGAGAGAGAGACGAACAGTGGTTTTGCTACTGATTCGAAAGGGGCACTTTAGGCAATTCAGTTAACTAAGCTACGTTTTTTAGAGGATTACTCATCTATTTAAGCACGGTTTAGCCTCAATTAAGTTCCCTCTTTCCCTTTCCTTTTTCTTATTTCTTTATTAATTTTCACTTCCATTTTTTCTTACCAAGATTTCCCTTTCTAAGCACCATAACTGCAGGTCAGTCTTCTCTGCGCAAATGGGATCGATAAAGTTTTCATCTTTATCGCAGCTATGGCGGCAACGGTAACTCTCTTTACTTGGAATCAGCTGTTATTATTCCAATGATTTTTGGTGTACCTTTAGTGCTTTCCTCTGCAGCAATTTATTACGTGGACTCTTCTATTTTTCGAGCAAACTCAATAATATACTATAATCTATATCAGAATTCCTTCAAGCGCTTCGTCTTCATTTATGGCTTTGTCGCTCATATTTCGCTGTTCTTGCCTTGTTTGCCCTTGTTTCAGGTGAATCAACCATGAAAGGCTTGGTTTTTGTCTGAAATTTTATGTCTATTTGGATAAAGTACACTATAGTCTCCTATCTCATACTTACTATCCTTATTTCTTCCTAGACGGCACAATTTATAAGCCATGGATCGAGCCGATACATGGGGTTTTGTCAGTGGTGGATGCAGTTTGTTCGAATTTGATTCCTCTGCTTTAGTAGTTGTAGTAGTAGTCTAGGTTGTCTATCTTCCAGCTGATATTTAGTGGTAATAACCTCTAAAGTCACTTCTTGGGTCAAGACATACTATGTATCCCTCTTTCTCCCTCGGAAACTCCACGATGAAGAATAGCGTCGGAGACACGACCCTCCGACTGGACGGTTTCTCTAATGGGGCGCTCGAAGCAGAGAACCAACGAAGTGATGTTACCAGTCGAAGTGCCGCCTCTAGCCCTCTGGAGGATTCTTGCAAGTTAGTCCTCGGTTTAGGCCCGATGCCAAGCGTCTATTCGAACGATCTTTCGAGCAAGAGGGATGCCGTTTGTGATAAAGGAACTTCTCTTCAAAGGCGCAACTCGATGCTGCAGTTAGGGCTTTCAGTGGACAGCGAAGCTATCTCGAATTTGCTCGAATTTTCCACCTCGACGAATGGACTTCCTTCTGATAGGCTCGGAATCGTTCGCATGGACGACGAGGGTTCGACGTCGCTGAAAAGATCCCGCGGATACATGAGGAAGCTCATCTTTGCGCCGGCAATTGGAAGCTCTGTGGTCTCGACGCAGACTGCGAATAGCTCGTTCGAACAGGTGGATGATGCTGGATCTTCGGCGATGTCCACCTTCGAGCTTGGAGGCACTTCTTCGAGTCGTTGCAAGAACTCCAGCGGGAAGAACTGCAGATCCCATGGCTGCACCCGCGGGGCCCGCGGATCGACGGGTCTGTGCATCGGGCACGGAGGCGGGCAGAGGTGCCAGAAGCCCGGATGTAATAAGGGCTCGGAGAGCCGAACCGCTTTCTGCAAGGCCCACGGAGGCGGCCGAAGGTGCCAGCACTTGGGCTGCACCAAGAGCGCCGAAGGAAGGACCGACCGCTGCATAGCCCATGGCGGAGGACGCCGCTGCGAGTTTCCCGAGGGGTGCACGAAAGCCTCCCGCGGGAAGTCGGGGCTCTGCATCAAGCACGGTGGCGGGAAGAGGTGCAGGACGGAGGGGTGCACTAAGAGCGCGGAGGGGAAGGTCGGCCTTTGCATATCTCACGGGGGCGGACGGAGGTGTCAGTTCGTGGACTGCACCCGCGGGGCCCAGGGGGCTACTATGTTCTGCAAAGCCCATGGCGGGGGCAAGAGGTGTACGGTCGGGGGATGCAGTAAAGGAGCCGAGGGGAGCACCTCGCTGTGCAAGGGCCACGGCGGGGGGAAACGGTGCTTGTTCGAAGGTGGCGGGATTTGCCCTAAGAGTGTCCACGGCGGCACGAATTTCTGCGTGGCCCACGGCGGGGGGAAGAGGTGCGTGGAGCCTGGGTGCACTAAGAGCGCCCGCGGCAAGACGTCATGCTGTGTGGCCCACGGAGGAGGTAAGAGGTGTAAGTCGCCGGGCTGCGATAAGAGCGCTCAGGGCAGTACGGACTTTTGCAAAGCCCACGGAGGTGGTAAGAGGTGCGGTTGGGGTGAAGGCAAGTGCGGGAAGTTTGCGAGGGGAAGGGACGGGCTTTGCGCTGCCCATGCTAATCTTGTTCGAGGCGGCGAGGCGAAGGGAAAAGGGACGATCGGGCCAGGCCTTTTCCGCGGGCTTGTTCTTGGCGGCGGCAACACGAGCTCTTCGTCGGGCTTGAGCATGTTGTCTGATCCTTACGACTCGTACGAAAAGCAGCGGCCCAACAAGAGGCAGCAGCTTATACCGCCGCAGGTGTTGGTTCCCTTGTCGATGAAGGGGCCGGGCTTTTTCGGCCCGCGGGCTGATAAGGCGGCAGAAGGTGAAGTTGACCTTGCAAGATTGTCGGGCCCTGAAGGGAGAGTTCACGGCGGCGGATTGTTTTTGTTCGGCGGTGATCGTAATAATTCAGCCGGCGGGATTTGATCGACGGTTAAAATGTCTTCTGATGTGTGGAGGTGTGTTTTTGAGTCTTTAAGAGTTGTTTGTGTAATAAAAGCATGTGTGTATGTTTGGTGTGTTATATAATAATATTTAACAATTTAAATCATACTTCTGGAACACATATACGAATCATTCAAATCAAATGGATCGATTAATATTAGCAAAAATATTAATAAAAAAACTCTATCAACTCATTCACCAAGAATTTATAGAACTTTCTACGCAGTATATAAAATAAAAATATCAAAAATAAAAAATATTGTAATTTTTATATGGCCATTGAGTGGAAAATCCACCAACAAACACCACGACAAGACAAACAAACACTGAGAGGCAAAATATTGGAAAAAACCCTTAAAGCAAAACAAAAACAATGCCATATATATATATATATATATATATATATTCTTACCATCCCATGCTTCAAATCTTTAGTGCTGCTTGTGATCACTACTACAGTACACTTGTTTTTCACGTCATCTCTTTCCCCCCCAACCACTATAAATATCACAGTCCGCCATTCATCAGCTTCATCATCTTCTCCAACTCGTCAATGGGGGATAAAAGGAAGGACATAGGTTTACCGCCTGGTTTCCGATTTTACCCCTCCGACGAAGAGCTGATAGAGCATTTCCTTCGCCGTAAGGCTGCGGTCTTACCATGCAGTCCAAACGTCATCCCGGATCTTGATCTTTATCCCTACGATCCTTGGGACTTGGATGGTAATAATAATATATACATTAACACTGTCCCTACTCATATTTTTTTTTTATCAATTTGTTACAGAAACAAACATGTATGTATTGTAATAAACAGGAAGGGCAGTGTGTGAAGGGAGAAAATGGTACTTTTATAGCAGAAGAAATGGAAGCTGTAGGATGACTAGGAGTGGGTATTGGCAAGAAAAGGATGTCGAGGAGGAACCAATTTACTCCAACGGTGGAAAGAAATTAATTGGGACTAAGAAATATTACAACTTTTACATAAATGAACCCTCTCAAGATCATGGTATCATCACAAACTGGAAAATGCAAGAATACACAGTAGCCTTAATGGATTCGAGTTTCAGCAGGTCATCGTCGAGGAAGAGAAGTTCGAAGACTGTAATAATATAAGCTCAAAAACCTTTCCTTGTTTGTTGCAGCAATTCTATTAATGTATCCTTCATTTTTGTTTATAATCTTGCAGGATTATAGTACATGGGTCGTCTGCCTAGTGTACGAAGATGATGGCGACGATGATGAGAGAGAGCTTTCATCCTTGGATGAAGTCTTCCTATCCTTGGATGATCTTGATGAGATCAGCTTACCTAACTAATGATGTAATAAAGAAGAGACTTAGCAAGCTAGGCAGGGTGATCATCTAACTGGCTTAAGCTTTAATTTCCAGACTTTGATCCATTTCGTTGTTAACAAAAGGGATTAATGGGCACCCAAAGTAATTTCTAGATTTTTTTTGATGACGTGTCGACTCTATACAACCTACACGTGGCAGTCATAAGTTTCAAACAAATGCAAGAACAGCCACAGATGAAGATTGAGACGAATCAAAACAAATGCAATTTGATGCTTATAAATTATGTGCAGAGTGATTATATTGTTATTATTTAGTGATAAAAATGTCACGTGAAGAGTAGTATCATCACATTTATTATTATTATTTATTATTATTATTATTATTATTATTATTATAGGTAGAACGATGGGTTTGTGGGGGTCTAAGGTTAAGTATGGAAGTATGTTGGGATAGGGAAAAACATTTTATATAATTGGTTACATTTTATCCTAACTTTATGGTTGATTGGCCATTTTTAGCAATACTTTTTTTTAGTAGCTGTCTTGTATTACAAAACTACTTTATACTGTTGGTGGTTGCTTAGAGAAGCATGATGGTGTAGTACTTCGTGATGCAACCATATTCACTTTTTATTTATTTCATTTATCTATATTATTAAATGCAATGCATGGAGATAAACATAAATCATTCTCTGCTAATTCCTTCCTCAACTCATAGTTAACTCGTAAGCCGCAGATGTGGAGAGAGAGAGAGAGAGAGATAGAGAGAGAGATTTGATTGTGAGCAAAGGCAAGTTGGCATATGCAGCAGTAAGTTTACAGCCATGAACTTTGCTTAGAGAAAGATCAAATCATCTGACATATATACAAACAAGTCATTATGATTGCACAAGCAAGACGTGTTATCTAAAGCATTTTAGTTTCACTTGTAAATACACCAAAAGACAACTTTATGACATGAACACAGCACAAGCAAAACCAACCTTATATCATAATAACTCAGTTATTGGTCGTTGCATTGTCAGGAGAAAACTTATTGCCTCAACCCAATCTCATCAGTCTAAACATAAAGGCATTGGAGACAATTGTAGCTATCAGATATTTATAAGGGAGTACCTTTATTTACTTCCGAGTCACAGTGGATAAGTTAGGCAATCTCTAGAAATCCTTTCCATGAAGCTTACTGCTGGGCGAAGCTCTGTCCGGCGTTTGTAAACTAAAAGCTCTTGTCCAAACCTACCAATGTTGGGGGTAGAATTACTTTTGTTCGAATGATAGCAACTTGAAACATCCAACACATCACAACTGGCCTCAATTGAACGTCTAGAACTACAAGAATCTAAGTCATGCTCTAACCCTCCTAGCTTGCTTGACCTAGTGTCCTCCAGAGCATGTTTTTCATCATCCAATCTCCATATCTTTCTTTTCTTATCTCTCCGATATTGCAACATCCTCGACTTCCATCTATTAACACCATTACAAAGTAAAGCCTGACCATTCTCAGATTCATCCAGTAAGCCAGGAACTTCCCTACATGGAGACTCCTCCGAAAGAACATTCTCATTTTTTAACACCCATATTTTCCTCTGCTTGTCACGCTTATAAACCAATAAAACAGGCCTTGATCCTTCACCACTAAGAGTTATATAACTCTCTCCTCTATCAGAAATACTCCCAATCATCTCAGGTTCATCTCGCTTTTTTCCCAGCCGTGACCTCTCATATGTCAAACCCTTCCACTTTCCAATCCGCGACCCATCAGAATGAATGATACCCTCCCTTGAGCAACAATTCTTCGTAATCCTCGACGAACTATTCATCTCCTTATGCAGATGAATTGCCAGTGTTGCATCGTTTTCAGCTCCTTCACAGGCGTAAGCCTTCTCTTTCCCAAGCACCAACTCCGCCGGCCCATCATTTGATGTTTTCTTGGCCAAAATCTTTCCTCTCAGCTCATTCGTCACATTGAGTTCCAAAGTTTTGCCCTTCACCTCACAATTTCCCTTCCCAGAAGTAGTAAACGAACGCCTAAGAGGATCAGGAACCCAACAATCCACACATACCCCAAATTCCCCACTCGATCCCAAATACCCCACGCCAGAAGCAATATCCTCAAAGCCCCTAACACAACCCTTATGGACTCTACAGCCACAGGCGGCACATTCAACAAGATCACACGATTTATCCGTTAGCTTCAAGCAGTAAGCACACATCCTACCCGAACGGACGTCGCTGAGGCATTTCTTGCACAAGAGAACGATCCGCCAAAAGCTGTCCAGCAATCGAAGGCGGATTTTAGGGTTCATATGGTCCACGTGGCGCCCGCAGCTGTGGCAATCTGATATATTAGGACGGTTCCGCATGCGCTTCGACACAAGGCTAAATGGGTTGGGCGACGCGGGCATGGATGCGAGCCTAACACGGATGCAAATTCCAGATTCTGCGAACGAAAAAATGGCACCCATGGGTTTAGCCAAATGTCAGCCAACTCGTCCAGATAAAAAACAGATGAGCATTGAGAAAACAAAACTAGCAAGCATATCGGCACAAATCAAATCCTCCGTTGGCACATGTTGAAAATGACGTTCCAAATTTTGAAGGAAGGAAGCATTTTTCTCCATTGATCTTACCCAATTTAGGCGAACCTAAATCAATGACTTTATTCAGTCAATCAATCCCATATGAGATGCAAAAGGAAAGGGGATCAAGATAACTAACCCTTGATTGATTACATCAAGGGCTAATTCATTTATTAGTGGATCATCTTAGTTCTATATATATTTATCTCATCATTGTAAGACATTATTATGAAGGAAATACAAGACTACACCTACACGTTCATACAAAGCTTGGCACTGTTATCTTTTTTCAACATGGTATCAGAGCGAGGTTTAAACCTGTTGCAGAAAACAAAAATCGAGACAACCACCAAACAAACACAAAAGTGACAGTCCTTGAATCAAGAATTGTCGAACCAAAAAAAATAAATAAATAAACACGCAAGGCTGCGATGTTCGATTCACAACCCACAACCAAAAAACCATGCCGTGGCCGTAAAGAGACGAAACCCTATAATACAGTCAGAGAAGCGACGGCGTACGCAGATTGGGCAGCGACGCCAGCTTGACACGAGCGAAACTGAACCAACGTGGCAGCGCGCGGAGCAGACCGGCTTGGTGTACACGGACCAGCCAGCAGGACGCACGGTTAGGGCAGATTGGCCACGTGTGATACGCGGGATTGAACAGTCCGGCAGAGTCAGAGGCACGAGCCAGCGAGCCAGACCACGATTGGGCAAATTGCAAAAAGGGATGCCACAAACGCTACCACTGGTGGTTCTACACCCCGAGCTCCGGCCGAAGTGGGACAGAAACGGCTATGATGGCAAAAATCGTGAAACCTCAGAAAAATATAGTTCTGTAATCGTTTGGAATGAACGAGGAGGAAAACAAAGCTATTAGACCTAATAAGAGGGGTGAAGAAATGGGAAATGCAAATTGGGTCGAAAAAGACACCGTTGAGCCCAAATCACACAACAGAATACAAATTGGGCCGGAAATGCGCGGGCTGGACCTGGAGAGGAATTTGCTGGGCCTGATCCATCTCAACTGGGCCCACTTAATTGTAACGTAATATTCACAAATAATAAAGTTATATTCCAAAATAAAATAACAGGAAATATTATTGGCGAAGAAAGACCAGACAACAGACTACATCTTGTCGATATTCCCAATAATATCTTGTACATCGCAAAAAACTCCACTGACCAAAGTAAAATCTTACATAAAAGATTTGGTCATCCTTCAGATAAAATTCTTAATAAAATTTTTCTTGATGTTACTTTTGATACTCATAATTGTGATATTTCTAAATTTTCAAACTAAATTACCTTTTTCAGATTTGTACAACTAAATCTGAAGAAATGTTTGATTTAATACAATGTGTGGGGTCCAACCCCAGTTGAATCTTATAATAATTTTATATATTTTGTTATATTTATAGACGATTATTCGCGCCACATGAATCTATTTACTAAAAAATAAGTCTGGAAGTTTTTTCATGTTTTCTAGATTTTTCAAATCTTGTGCAAAATCAATATAATTTGAAAATTAAAATCTTCAGATCTGATAATGGAACTGAATATGTGAATAAAATTTTTTCAGATTTTTTTAAACAAAGTGGAATTTTGCATCAAACGACACGTATCAATACTCCTGAACAAAATGGAGTATCTGAAAGAAAAAACCATCAGCTCCTTGAAGTGACGAGATCACTTTTATTTCAAAATAATGTTCCTAAAATTTTTTATATTCTCACTATTTTGAGTGTTCAAATGACGTGCAGCTCGAAATTACCTCCTCCACTCCAACTATCTTTATGCCTTTTTTAACCGTTGTAGAAGTTGAATGCAGTGTGTAGACCCCATCGTTGACGTTGGCAATATTCGATTGGGCCGATTTTCCTACATTATGGCACACCTATAAGTATAACCTTATGTAAGTTAGCATTGAACTATCTTTTGCCTTAAATGGCCCGGGCCCAAGTTCAACATATGAGTATGATCTATTGAGAGAGAGAGAGAGAGAGATTAACATTGATTTTGAACTATCCCGCAGCTGTGGCAATCCGATATATTAGGACGGTCTCGCGTGCGCTTCGACACAAGGCTTAATGGGTCGGGAGAAGCAGACATGGATGCGAGCCTAACATCTGCCATGAGGGATTTCTTAGATGGGGAAGGTGGATACGAACCCGACATTCTTATCGCCTTTTTTTTCAATTGGCGGTCTCGGTTTTTGTTTATGTAATCAATATACTGCCATTTTTTCCAACTCAATTTAAAGCTATCATTTTTTTCTTCATTTTCTCGTCAAGAATGCAAATTTCATTTTGATTTTGATGCTGTAAAGAGAAACTGAATCTTGATTCCCATATCACCAAGTAAGAAGAAGTGAACAAATCTATCTCAAGAACAACTCTAAAGATCGAAATTTATAGCAGAGTAATATCTTATTAGAACAGTATTATCAAATCTGCTTAATGAGCTATCTCCATCCATCGATCACTCGCCGTATAGAACCTCCGCGACCGATTGACGAACTGCATGGGCTTCTTCCCACAAAGCCTTCAACACTTCGTCATTCACAATCGACAGAGAGGCCAAACCGTATTCGACGTCAAGAGCCTGGGCCACTTCATCCTTTCTCGGCCCTAATCCATTATCCCTTACCATCTTCAGTAATTCTTTGCCTTCGTCTGCCAATCCAATGCGAATATAATCAGACATTATCGAGACGCAAGCCCTCTCGTCGACCTTAATCCGTCTCTTCATCATATCGTCGACGATTATCCTCGCTTTTTGCACTGTTTCAGCATCCTCGTGCACGGACATCCAGTGAAGTGTTACGTTATGCGTGTTAGCATCGGGCGTAAGTCCATATAGCTTCATTCCCAAATACCAGTCCAGTGCTTCTCTCTCCAATTCTTGGGGGCATTTATCTATCAAGAGATGGGAATTAATACCGTAAACAAAATGTTTCTACTGCGTTAGCAAACTGAGAGAAAGTGCAGAATATCTATGGAAGAAATATATAACTGGTCAGAGATCTCAAGAGTTTTTCTTAACAACAGTTTTCAATATATAATTAACGGTCTCGGTTTTTGTTTATGTAATCAATATACTGTCATTTTTTTTTCCAACTCAATTTACAGCTATCATTTTGTTCTTCATTTTCTCGTCAAGAATGCAAATTTCATATTGATTTTGACGTTGTAAAGAGAAACTAAATCTTGATTCCCATATCACCATGTAAGAAGAAGTGAACAAATCTATCTCAAGAACAACTCTAAAGATCGAAATTTATAGCAGAGTACTATCTTATTAGCACAATATTATCAGATCTGCTTAATGAGCTATCTCCATCCATCGATCACTCGCCGTATAGAACCTTCGCGACCGATTGACGAACTGCATGGGCTTCTTCCCACAAAGCCTTCAACACTTCGTCATTCACAATCGACAGAAAAGCCAAACCATATTCGACGTCAAGAGCCTGGGCCACTTCATCCTTTCTCGGCCTTAATCCGTCTCTTCATCATATCGTCGACGATTATCCTCGCTTTTTGCACTGTTTCAGCATCCTCGTGCACGGACATCCAGTGAAGTGTTACGTTACGCGTGTTAGCATCGGGCGTAAGTCCATATAGCTTCATTCCCAAATACCAGTCCAGTGCTTCTCTCTCCAATTCTTGGGGGCATTTATCTATCAAGAGATGGGAATTAATACCGTAAACAAAATGTTTCTACTGCGTTAGCAAACTGAGAGAAAGTGCAGAATATCTATGGAAGAAATATATAACTGGTCAGAGATCTCAAGAGTTTTTCTTAACAACAGTTTTCAATATATAATTGACGGTCTCGGTTTTTGTTTATGTAATCAATATACTGTCATTTTTTTTCCAACTCAATTTAAAGCTATCATTATGTTCTTCATTTTCTCGTCAAGAATGCAAATTTCATATTGATTTTGACGTTGTAAAGAGAAACTAAATCTTGATTCTCATATCACCATGTAAGAAGAAGTGAACAAATCTATCTCAAGAACAACTCTAAAGATCGAAATTTATAGCAGAGTACTATCTTATTAGCACAATATTATCAGATCTGCTTAATGAGCTATCTCCATCCATCGATCACTCGCCGTATAGAACCTTCGCGACCGATTGACGAACTGCATGGGCTTCTTCCCACAAAGCCTTCAACACTTCGTCATTCACAATCGACAGAAAAGCCAAACCATATTCGACGTCAAGAGCCTGGGCCACTTCATCCTTTCTCGGCCCTAATCCATTATCCCTTACCATCTTCAGTAATTCTTTGCCTTCGTCTGCCAATCCAATGCGAATATAATCAGACATTATCGAGACGCAAGCCCTCTCGTCGACCTTAATCCGTCTCTTCATCATATCGTCGACGATTATCCTCGCTTTTTGCACTGTTTCAGCATCCTCGTGCACGGACATCCAGTGAAGTGTTACGTTATGCGTGTTAGCATCGGGCGTAAGTCCATATAGCTTCATTCCCAAATACCAGTCCAGTGCTTCTCTCCCCAATTCTTGGGGGCATTTGTCTATCAAGAGATGGGAATTAATACCGTAAACAAACTGTTTCTACTGCGTTAGCAAACTGAAAGAAAACGCAGAATATCTATGGAAGAAATATATAACTGGTCAGATATCTCAAGAGTTTTTCTTAACAACAGTTTCAATATATAATTGACGGTCTCGGTTTTTGTTTATGTAATCAATATACTGTCATTTTTTTTCCAATTCAATTTAAAGCTATCATTTTGTTCTTCATTTTCTCGTCAAGAATGCAAATTTCATATTGATTTTGATGTTGTAAAGAGAAACTAAATCTTGATTCCCATATCACCAAGTAAGAAGAAGTGAACAAATCTATCTCAAGAACAACACTAAAGATCGAAATTTATAGCAGAGTACTATCTTATTAGCACGGTATTATCAGATCTGCTTAATGATCTATCTCCATCCATCGATCACTCGCCGTATAGAACCTCCGCGACCGATTGACGAACTGCATGGGCTTCTTCCCACAAAGCCTTCAACACTTCGTCATTCACAATCGACAGAGAGGCCAAACCGTATTCGACGTCAAGAGCCTGGGCCACTTCATCCTTTCTCGGCCCTAATCCATTATCCCTTACCATCTTCAGTAATTCTTTGCCTTCGTCTGCCAATCCAATGCGAATATAATCAGACATTATCGAGACGCAAGCCCTCTCGTCGACCTTAATCCGTCTCTTCATCATATCGTCGACGATTATCCTCGCTTTTTGCACTGTTTCAGCATCCTCGTGCACGGACATCCAGTGAAGTGTTACGTTATGCGTGTTAGCATCGGGCGTAAGTCCATATAGCTTCATTCCCAAATACCAGTCCAGTGCTTCTCTCTCCAATTCTTGGGGGCATTTATCTATCAAGAGATGAGAATTAATACCGTAAACAAAATGTTTCTACTGCGTTAGCAAACTGAGAGAAAGTGCAGAATATCTATGAAAGAAATATATAACTGGTCAGAGATCTCAAGAGTTTTTCTTAACAACAGTTTTCAATATATAATTAACGGTCTCGGTTTTTGTTTATGTAATCAATATACTGTCATTTTTTTTCCAACTCAATTTACAGCTATCATTTTGTTCTTCATTTTCTCAAATTTCATATTGATTTTGACGTTGTAAAGAGAAACTAAATCTTGATTCCCATATCACCATGTAAGAAGAAGTGAACAAATCTATCTCAAGAACAACTCTAAAGATCGAAATTTATATCAGAGTACTATCTTATTAGCACGGTATTATCAGATCTGCTTAATGAGCTATCTCCATCCATCGATCACTCGCCGTATAGAACCTTCGCGACCGATTGACGAACTGCATGGGCTTCTTCCCACAAAGCCTTCAACACTTCGTCATTCACAATCGACAGAAAAGCCAAACCATATTCGACGTCAAGAGCCTGGGCCACTTCATCCTTTCTCGGCCCTAATCCATTATCCCTTACCATCTTCAGTAATTCTTTGCCTTCGTCTGCCAATCCAATGCGAATATAATCAGACATTATCGAGACGCAAGCCCTCTCGTCGACCTTAATCCGTCTCTTCATCATATCGTCGACGATTATCCTCGCTTTTTGCACTGTTTCAGCATCCTCGTGCACGGACATCCAGTGAAGTGTTACGTTACGCGTGTTAGCATCGGGCGTAAGTCCATATAGCTTCATTCCCAAATACCAGTCCAGTGCTTCTCTCTCCAATTCTTGGGGGCATTTATCTATCAAGAGATGGGAATTAATACCGTAAACAAAATGTTTCTACTGCGTTAGCAAACTGAGAGAAAGTGCAGAATATCTATGGAAGAAATATATAACTGGTCAGAGATCTCAAGAGTTTTTCTTAACAACAGTTTTCAATATATAATTGACGGTCTCGGTTTTTGTTTATGTAATCAATATACTGTCATTTTTTTTCCAACTCAATTTAAAGCTATCATTATGTTCTTCATTTTCTCGTCAAGAATGCAAATTTCATATTGATTTTGACGTTGTAAAGAGAAACTAAATCTTGATTCTCATATCACCATGTAAGAAGAAGTGAACAAATCTATCTCAAGAACAACTCTAAAGATCGAAATTTATAGCAGAGTACTATCTTATTAGCACAATATTATCAGATCTGCTTAATGAGCTATCTCCATCCATCGATCACTCGCCGTATAGAACCTTCGCGACCGATTGACGAACTGCATGGGCTTCTTCCCACAAAGCCTTCAGCACTTCGTCATTCACAATCGACAGAAAAGCTAAACCGTATTCGACGTCAAGAGCCTGGGCCACTTCATCCTTTCCCGGCCCTAATCCATTATCCCTTACCATCTTCAGCAGTTCTTTGCCTTTGTCTGCCAATCCAATGCGAATATAATCAGACATTATCGAGACGCAAGCGCTCTCGTCGACCTTAATCCGTCTCTTCTTCATAACGTCGACGATTATCCTCGCTTTTTGCACTGTTTCAGTATCCACGTGCACGGACATCCAGTGAAGTGTCACGTTATGTGTGTTAGCATCGGGCGTAAGTCCATATAGCTTCATGCCCAAATACTAGACCAGTGCTTCTCTTCCCAATTCTTGGGGGCATTTGTCTATCAAGAGATGAGAATTAATACCGTAAACAAACTGTTTCTACTGCGTTAGCAAACTGACAGAAAACACAGAATATCTACGGAAGAAATATATAACTGGTCAGTGATCTGAAGAGTTTTTCTTAACAACAGTTTTCAATATATAATTGTCGTCCTCGGTTTTTGTTTATGTAATCAATATACTACCGTTTTTTTCCAACTCAATTTAAAGCTATCCATTTTTACTTCATTTTATCGTCAAGAATGCAAATTTCATATTGATTTTGATGCTGTAAAGAGAAACTAAATCTTGATTCCCATATCACCAAGTAAGAAGAAGTGAACAAATCTATCTCAAGAACAACACTAAAGATCGAAATTTATAGCAGAGTACTATCTTATTAGCACGGTATTATCAGATCTGCTTAATTATCTATCTCCATCCATCGATCACTCGCCGTATAGAACCTCCGCGACCGATTTTCGAACTGCATAGGTTTCTTCCCACAAAGCCTTCAGCACTTCGTCATTCACAATCGACAGAAAGGCTAAACCGTATTCGACGTCAAGAGCTTGGGCCACTTCATTCTTTCTCGGCCCTAAGCCATTATCCCTTACCATCTTCAGTAGTTCTTTGCCTTCGTCTGCCAATCCAATGCGAATATAATCAGACATTATCGAGACGCAAGCCCTCTCGTCGACCTTAATCCGTCTCTTCATCATATCGTCGACGATTATTCTCGCTTTTTGCACTATTTCAGCATCCCCGTGCACGGACATCCAGTGAAGTGTCACGTTATGCGTGTTAGCATCGGGCGTAATCCAATATAGCTTCATTCCCAAATACCAGTCCAGTGCTTCTCTCCCCAATTCTTGGGGGCATTTTTCTATCAAGAGATGGGAATTAATACCGTAAACGAACTGTTTCTACTGCGTTAGCAAACTGAGAGAAAGCGCAGAATATCCAAGGAAGAAATATATAAATGGACAGAGATCTCAAGAGTTTTTCTTAACAACAGTTTTCAATATTTCCTATTTTGAATTCACCACTACAAATTGTTGTCTGTTTTATTCTGCATTAAAATGACATCAAGAACTTTAAGTATTGAAAGAAGTAAAAATATCAGAGCGATTTACTTACCATAGAGAGCCTCCAAAACCCCTCGGAAAGCTGGCACACGTTTGACACGCAAAAACTTTATCACTTCAGCTTCTTCTGCCCCTAATCCCTTGGTGCTCACCATCTTGAGCAGTCGCTCACCTTCATGATCCATTCGATGGAAAGAAAAAGTCACAATTATCCAGTAGCATTCTTTTCCAGTCAGCTTCATTCCTCTCTCCACTATCTCTTCAACAATCTTCATCGACTCGTCAAGATTAAAAATTTCCACTTTGCATATTCTGCAATGCAACGATCGAATCAACCCCGAACCGCCTCAAACCTATAAGCCTTATGGGATTCCACTCTAAAAGCCAATTGGCAATTAGAGGGAGTAACCCACAAGCTTATATACTATGATCCAACTTCGATTTACCCGATGTGAGATTGTGTTTGATACCTCAACAATCCTCCCCTCAAACTCAAGACCACCAAGCGGGCATCCCTTTCAATGATAATCATCCAATCGTTATTGCAAGGGCCGGGGAACGTCATCCACATCGTATATGAGCTCTCTTTCGATTACTTAATTCTCGATCCACGATCGACTTCTTGGTCACGCGCTCGATCCACGCTCAATCCCACATCGAATAATTGGAAGTGGATCATTATTATATAAGCTTGTGGGCTACTCCTTCTAATTGCCAATTGACTTTTAGAGTGAAACCCCACAAGGCTTATATGGTCGGGCTGTTCGGGTTTGATTCGATCCTAACAAATGGTGCGGTGAGCGTGGATCAAGCGCGTGACCAAAAAGTCGATCGTGGATCCTAAACCCAACAATCCTCCCTTCAAACTCAAGACCACCGAGCGGACATCTCTTTCAATGATAATCATCCAATCATTATTACAAGGGTCGGGGAACGTCATCCACATCGTATCTGAGCTCTCCTTCGGTTACTTGATTCTCGATCTACGATCGATTCTTGGTCACGCGCTCGATCCACGCTCACCGCACCATTTGTAGGGATCGAATCAACCCTGAACCGCCCCACCTATAAGCATTGTGGGTAGGTCGGTCAAAATGGGCCGGTGGTAGCCCACCAAAGCCTACCATTTGGCAGGGCGGGGCGGGCCTGGCCCGCCTAGAGTCAAAATTAAAATATATTTATTTATTATTAATTAATTAATTAAATTTTTTTATTTTTTCAGTAATTATTCCTTAATTTATTATTAAAACCCTTAAAAATTAATTTTTTAATGTTATTTTATTATTAAAATATATATAAATATATTTTTGACGTTATTTTATTATTAAAATATATATAAATATATTGTTAATATTAGGCGGACCGGCCCAAGGGATGGCCCGCCCCGCCCCACCAAAGCCCGATGCCCGCGCGGGCTAGCCCACCCAGGCCCACTAACTGGCGGGCCTTAAAAGTGCAGGCCCAACCCATCTCTTTGACGGGGCGGGGCGGGCCAAACTGACCGCTTTAATTGTGGGGTTCCACTCTAAAAGCTAATTGGCAATTAGAGTGGAATTCCACAAGACTTATAGGATTGGGCGTCTTGGAGTTGATTCGATCCTTGCAAATGGTGCGATGATATTAAATGGTAAGAAACTACATATCTTTGACCGCCAGCCAAAAGACCATATCAAAGAGAGACTACGAAAACTCATTTGAGACTAAGTCTGGCAAAAGAAAGGGACACACTTTGTGGGATTAATGGTAATAACCTTATCTGCATAAAGAAGGAACATAGATGAAAAACTGAGGATTCAAAGTCTCAAACTATTAGGTTAGAAATGGAGTCTATTGAATGGTATCATAATACTTCACAGCATATAGCAATGTTATCAATCACTGCTTTTCATCAAACTACAAACAATATTATCACATCACAGCAAGCAATAGTTGGACACAATCATCATCAGTTCTACAGTTTTCATCGTACCCCTTGATGGTTGGTAAAACTGAGTTTGGAGGGACATGAATGACGTTCATGTTTGCGAGTTATAGTTTTTCCTTTTTTTTTTTTATAATTTGCGAAGCTTTTAAACTACTACATTAGAAACTCCAAAACAGACTGAAAAACCACATTGTCTTCGACCTCCAAAGCCTCGAACACTTTATCCTTTTTGGGCCCTAATCCATTATCCCTTACCATCTTCAGCAGTTTTTTGCCTTCGTCTGCCAATCCAACGCGAATAAAACCAGACATTATCGAGACGCAAGCCCTCCCGTCGATCTTAATCCGTCTCTTCATCATATCATCGACGATTATCCTCACTTTTTTAACAGTTTCAGCGTCGCCGTGCACGGACAGCCAGTAGAGTAGCATGTTATGCGTGTAAGCATCGGGCGTAAGTCCATTTATCTTCATTATCAAGTAATAGTCCATCGCTTCTCTCGCCATTTCTTGGAGGCATTTGTCTATCAAGAGATGGGAGTTAATATCGTTGTAAACAAACTGTTTGTTGCTATCGTCAGAAGCTAACACAAGTATACTATTTCAAATTCACTACTACAAATTGCTGTCTGATTTATTCAAACACTAAAATGTCATCAAGAACTTCAGAGATTGAATTTGAAAGAACTAAAGATTCCATACAGTTTTATCTCCATCAGTCGAATGATTACTTACCATAGAGAGCCTCCATAATCCCGCGGAAAACCGGCCCACGTTTGACCGGCAAAGCAGCCATCACTTCACCTTCTCCCGGCCCTAATCCCTCACGCCTCACCATCTTCAGCAGCTGCTTACCTTCATCATCCTGCCCGCAGACAGAAAAAGACACCATTATCGAGACACATTCTCTTCCACTCAGCTTCATCCCTCTCCCCACCATCTCTTCGACCGTCTTCTTCAGCTGATCAACATTAAAAATTCCAGTCTCTGCATTCTCCAGGACCAAGCGATATTGGGCTTCTTCAGATTTCGGAGGCTCGGGGCTGCAATAACGGAGGGACGAACCGACTGGCTTGGGGTTTGGTTCCTTGGGCTGATCGTCGGAGCAAAAAGGCCTAGAGCGCAAGGGGAGTGGCGGGATTTGGGTTCTGGCGAGGACGAGGCGGCGGGCCGCGAGAGAAAGCTGGCGCAGAGCCATTGAGAGAGATTGAATTGCTGAGTTTGTATGCTGCTGCTATCTATCTGAGAGAGATTATTGAGTTCTTGAGCTTTTGCCAGCGCAGTGGCGGCTATATATATATATATATATATACATATATAATATACCATCTGTGGTGGCCTTGGATTGATGAGTTCGTTGAAACTGCAGCAACGGTTTTAGCCTTTGGTTGGAGGGAAACTACTTTAAATAAAAAGGAAAATCATCCATTAGTTCTCCGACGGTTGTAATAGTTTTGGCAGATGGATGGATATGGATGGAAGCTCCTTCAATTTGAGCTATTTGGGCCCATTTGAGCCTAACAATTGAAAATCGGCCAAACTACATCTCTGAAGCCCCATTCAGTAACCCAACTGAGATCTCTTCAGTTTATAAATGAAATATATTCAAGCCTTCAAAGAAAAACTAACAAGAAGGGTCGTATGTATCTATCATCAAAATGGAAGCAATAGTTGACTTTATTCTCCTACTCCCCTTGCTCTAAGGAGTCGCCAAAAACATTCGAAGCATATTAAATCAAAGATTTTATGAATCGATGGACTCAGAAAAGCAGAGAACTTGAGGAATTAGAAGGCATTTCCAGTTGTAGACCTTTGCAGTGCTTTGAGGGTTGGTTTCGAATCCGTATACTGCACAGACAGACGGTTACGTTAGATACAGAAGAACACTTGAGTAATAGAAAAGATGAGCAGCAGCTTAGGTAAGAATGTTGGTACTAAAGGGGTATACCATACCTTAGCAGCATCTCTAAAGAAGGCCTTGATTTCTTCTTCAGTAAGACCGCCTTCATCAGAATCTTCTTCCCAGCCCATAGAGCGTAATAAAGCAGCTTCTGCCTCATCTGGCACGCTTAAATCCGAGGTATATTGTTCGTTTCCATTATTAAGATGCTCGTTTGCATCACCATTGCAGTTCAACTCAACCTTTGCCTCTGAGACATGATCCACGCCTGGGCCCATATTTAAAGTTGCAATACTTTCATCAGGCAAAGATGGTGATTCAGCAGCAGTGCTAGTAGGTTCCGAAACAGGCAACGAATTAGCAGTCGACGGGAAGAGGATACTATTTTCCATGGATTTCTTCCTCACAGAGTTGAAAAAATCCTTTCGGCTTCGTGCTTGAGAGGTGGGGCGTTTCTCCAATACAGTCATGGTAGGTTTAGGATCGATGATTGAACTGTTCGGTGGGCTCTGAAATGGCGAGGATGTAAGAACGGAAGAAGAACAAGGGGCCAGAGTAGGAGTCACTGGTTTGTTGCTACCCGTAGGACTTAGCTTGTCCTTTGATATAGGAGCTACACCGTTCTTTTCTCGTGCTGGCTTAAGAATATGAAGCTTTGCCTTTGGGACTTCAATCTTCACAGGCCCACCGCGAGGAGAGTTGGCAAGTACGAGATGTTGCTGCTGACCTGCTTTAGTCTGCAATTAAATTCGGTTACAACCATAATTATCTGTCTACGTATGGAGATAACGAGTTGACGAAATTGGCAAAATGGCTCTCCTCTCTCTCTAAAGTACCCTTTTCAACATGGTTGATTATGTTAACCTCTTGGAGCCCTATATGTATGTTGTAATATATTATAAACAGGTGCAGGTGTTATCGGTTTTTACAGCATCTCGTGCAATACGCAAACCTATGTACGAGGTGAGGGGAAGAAATGTGTAAAAAGGCATTTAACTTAAGAGTGGTAACCATTCCCTTTAGTGCACACCACAAGCCTCACAAGAAATTGCAGCGAAAAGTTGTTACGATCTGAATCATCTAACTTGTCAATATAATGAGTAACTAGGCAGTATTTCTAGTAGGCCAACCAAATTATAACTGATTCCTGGCGTGGTTCTAAACTATGTTTCTTTTCACGTATTATGAGACACACACCATATACAGATAAGGAAATACCAACCAGAAACAAAAAAAAAAAAAAGAGTTGGTAGCTTACTAAAGATTTTGGCAACGATGGTGTCACAGGAATCAATTGTTTAGATAGTTTCAGAGACAATTCTTCAGATTTCTGAGTTCCAACTGATAACTGCAGCAATACATACATTAGACGATAGTGCATATAATACAATAGCTCAAACACCATTGTATGGACAAACCTGAGGAGAAGACTGAGCATGAATAGGTCCCTGAGCAACAGCTTCTGCCATGTTGAGACCTGTATTTGTCCGCAAAGCCACGTGCTGCGAAGAAGCATTTATCCCATTGCCACCAACTAAACCAGGGACCTCAGCCAAAGCCGACTTCCATTTTTCGTTACCAACATTTGATGTGATACCAGCTGGTAAGCTTTTAATCGATGAACTAAATCCGGGAGATGGGACTCTTGTAACATCCAAAGCTGCAGCTCTTTCTTCTGATCCTAGCGATGGAAAGTCTCGGGCGAAATTCATTTTAGGCCCACCAATAGGACTACTAGTCTTGGTAGGTGAACCATTTTTACTTTTCCCACCATAATAATCAGAATCATCAGCAGCTTTCCTATGCCATGCGTCCCCACGTCTCCCTGAGATCATAGATTGTGAACGCCTTAAACCATCCCTATCAAGTTTGGTCGAAGAGGTGCTTTTAAGTGAACCCGGAGAGTCTCGATGCCAACACTCACCCAAAAATGACTTCTCTTTACTGTTAGACTCATACCTACCGCTACTCCATTCTTTGTCATGATGATTTCTACCACCAGAACTACTTTGAGACCTTAGATTGTCTGATCCCTTACTATTAGAGCCTCTGCGGGAAGAGGCAGTTCTATCTGATCTAAAAGATCTCCACAAGTCACGGCCATTAGTATTGCCACTATTATGATTATTGCTATTATTATTACTAGTCCCAGTATTATTCACAGAAGAGCGATTTCTTGTAAGCCCTGACGGATCACGGTCATCTGAAGGAGCAAAGACATCGATAGATTAGCAAAATGATAAGAGTATATTGATAGGTGGGCTTAAGGGATGATGGATTTACCTGAACGTGCTGAAGCACTGCTACCAGAGTTTTTCAACCATTCCGGTATTAATGAAGGTTCATTTTTTTCCATAACTATTCGTAATCATTATCATATAGAGAAGACCATACGGACTAGAATAATCTAGTCGCAGTATGACAATTCATGACAAAGCACCGGCCAACCAAAATCACCACAAAAGTTTGCACTCAGAAAGACAACAATTGAAACGTGACCAAAAAGTCAGTCTCACTTCCACAAAATCTGGAATTCCCCATACTCTGACCTCTGCAATATCAGCTCCACCAAAAGCTCACTACTATGATTACGATTAGAGAAGCCAAAAATTCTGTTATATGGTTCTCCAACAAATACGAACCTGAGCAGAAAGAGTCCGAAACGATAACTACGACCTTATCCTTTACCCTCTCCTAAGATAGGATTCGTAAAATTTCAGTTAAAAAACCAATAAGAACCCCCATTAAGTTCCTAAAAAAATCCAAGGTTCCGGCAATATTTCACTGCCCACGTTGCAGTCAATCAACAGAATCCCAATGCCTCAAAATGCGCAACAAAAACTAAGTCCATAAAACTCTCATATCAGCAAAAATCTAATCTAACTCAATAGAAGCCCACAAAATAACTCCACCACACCATGCAGGTAAAACCCCATAACAGCTTAAAGCATTCAATAACAACTTATACACAATTCACGAACGCATACATAACCAAGCCGTATCGCCAGAAGAAATCTATCAATAGGGGGAAAACGGAGCAATTCCTAGCGTTTTGACCAGTCCACCTGCGCGTAAAAATTAACCATAGAAAAATCAGACACAAGCCTTCACGGATTAAAATATATCATTGACTGATAGAATACACTCAGCTCGATTTCTCCCTTTCGATTAAAATAATAAAACCCATAAATATACCCTTCAAAATTCTTCTCCTTTAGGCCCAAGCAAAAAAAAAAACCTAGAAGTCTCACTCTCGCCGCCTCTGGCGTGTCCTCTTCTAGTTTCAAAGTCCCAAAATATAATATAACCTCCCGCAGTAATTATATTCCTCGCTTTACTGAATTTCTAGAAATAGACGACGACAGCCATATATTTCCTCGTAGCTACTGCTTGCAATCGCCAAGTCTTGTGGGCTTTAGAGATGGAAGAAGAGATTTTATTTATATAAAGAGAGGAGATTAGAGATAGAGATTTCTTTCGTACCTAAATATGTACCTTACTCTTGTTTGTAACTAATATAAATATGTATGTAGCCTTTTTTCCTTTATATAATTAATTAATTTATTTAATTTATATATATATCTTTCGGAAATTCCAATAACCCTTCCGTAACTTATATTTTTTTGTCTATTTTAAGGTTACTTACCACTAAGGTGTACTATTTATTTTCTGACATAAAAACTATTAATGGAATATCCAAATATATTCCAAGCTTCCATTATTATTAGAAAGCATGTAATAACGGTTACATTAATAAAAGCCCAATATAATGGAAAGCCCAATCTTATTGGGCTCTAATGGAAAGCCCATTTTATTGTATTTCCAGACAGGCTCGGTAGGAATATTATATGCCCTCCCTCCGTCGTCATATATCTTCTTCACCTTCCCTCGCAATTGTAAAGAAGCGATCGAGGAAAAGAAAAAAAGGGTGGAAAATGGGAAAAGACGAGGAGGAGATGAGGGATGAGATGGAGGAGCGCTTGATCAACGAGGAGTATAAGATATGGAAAAAGAACACGCCGTTTCTTTACGATCTCGTGATAACACACGCGCTAGAGTGGCCTTCGCTGACGGTGGAGTGGCTGCCCGACCGATCGGAGCCTCCGGGCAGGGACTATTCGTCGCAGAAGATGATTCTTGGCACGCACACTTCTGAAAACGAGCCTAACTATCTGATGGTAGCTCAGGTTCAGCTGCCGCTCGAGGATGCTGAGAACGATGCGAGGAATTACGACGACGAGAGGTCGGAGTTTGGTGGGTTCGGCTGCGCTAATGGAAAGGTCGAAGCTTTTTCATGTTTTCTTCTCTATTTTTTTTTTTTCAAATCGAGATTTTTTTCAAGTTAATGTAGTTATGAGTACTTACGTAGGATTTAATGATATATTTTTTCGGGCGGATCTGAATCTTGCGGGTGTTACCTTACATGCTTTGGCATCAGTTGGAGTTTTTAAAATTGTACCGTATTTAATTTTATATACTTCATTTTCAACACATCAGTCGGATTTCTTTCTTATCTAGTCTTAGATATGTAATATTCTTAAATGAGTGGTCGTGAGGATTCGTAATAATGACTTCTCATAGCATGAATTTTGATACTATGTTGAATGACCAATCTACCTAAAAGCTAAAGCCGAAAGCGAGGGTAGCATATTTTAATTTTATATACTTAATTTCCAACAATTAGAGCTTTACTTTCAATTACTGTAGTCATGGAGTTTTTAATTGATTTTCTTGTTTTGGCTCTGTTTAAGAAAGGAGAAAAGAATTTGTTTTACTATGTGTTTCATTGAATGTACCTTCCCTTGGATGGACTTGTTATGCTGTGGTGAATTTTTTCTTACATTTTTCGAATGTACAAACTGACAACTATATATTTGAATCTAGATTCTGTTCAGGTCCTAATGGTTATAAGTATTTCTTTACAGGTTCAAATTATCCAGCAGATAAATCACGACGGAGAGGTCAATCGGGCTCGTTACATGCCCCAAAACCAGTTCATTATTGCAACTAAAACAGTTACCTCAGAAGTTTTTGTCTTTGATTATAGCAAACATGCGTCTAAGCCTCCTGTAGATGGTACGTGCAACCCTGATCTGCGACTTAGGGGCCATAGTTCTGAAGGTTATGGTTTATCGTGGAGTCACTTGAAGCATGGTTATCTGTTGAGTGGTTCTGATGATTCACAAATCTGTTTGTGGGACATAAATGCAACTCCAAAGAATAAGACACTAGATGCCTTTCAAATAATTAAGGTGTGTTTGATTGTGTTCTTATGTGTTCTATATTCTTGAGTCGCATTTATTATAACCAGAAAGTTTTGACTTTTTTCTTCGCTTCATATTACATGTATCCTTTTTTGGATGTTTTTGCCATCGAAGTCTAATAAACAGAAAATTTAGATTCATGAAGGTATGGTTGAAGATGTTGCATGGCATCTCAGACATGAGTACTTGTTTGGTTCTGTTGGAGATGATCAATATCTGCATCTGTGGGATTTACGTTCTCCATCGATGAGTAAGCCTATACAATCCGTAGTTGCTCATCAAAGTGAGGTTAGTTCGATCTTTTCTGCTCTAATAAAATTATAAACACTCTCGCTCTTTTCAGGTTTTCCAATGGTTTGTTTTTATCGAAGATTACTACTTTTTTTTTTACCAGGTAAATTGTTTGACATTCAACCAATTCAACGAGTGGGTTATAGCAACGGGATCAACAGACAAGACAGTTAAATTATGGGACATGCGAAAGATTTCAAACTCCCTCCACACCTTCGACTGCCACAAGTGAGCTAGCTATCTTTCTCAGTCTCGATTGCCATATTTTGCTAGCGTAATACAATATACCATCTCGTTAATATACTCCCGCAATACTGCTCGACAGGGAAGAGGTTTCCCAAGTAGGATGGAGCCCAAAGAACGAAAATATCTTAGCTTCTTGTTGTCTTGGTCGGAGACTAATGGTCTGGGATCTTAGCAGGTGATTTCTTGAAAGCATTATTAATGCCATTTTATGATCAATTGTTTCGACTGCCATCCAAGCTACATTTGGGTTTGGGGAAAGTTATTTTGGTGAGAATAAACAAAGATTCTAATGTCTCGACCGACTCTCGTCTTTCTTTTCATAGGATTGGTGAAGAACAAACGCCAGAAGATGCCGAGGATGGACCGCCTGAGTTGTTATTTATTCACGGTGGGCACACAAGTAAGATCTCGGATTTCTCGTGGAATCCGTGTGAAGATTGGGTTGTTGCAAGCGTGGCCCAGGATAACATACTGCAGATTTGGCAGATGGCTGAGAATATTTACCATGATGAAGATGATCTGCCTGGAGGAGATGGATCTGCCGAAGGTTCATAGATTATATTAGATTAGATAGCTCTCACTCATTGCTCTGCTATTTAAATTATTATATAAACTGCTGCATTTGTTAGGTTAAGATTTTGGTTTTGGAAGGGTATTATAACATTAAGAAAAATGTTAATTTACAAAACACAAACAGACACAGTTCAAATGGAAGCTTACATGGAAGTAACAGTTTTTTTTTTTTTAATTTTCCTTTTTTTTTTTTTGCCAAAGAATTAATGTATATCTCAACTATCTGAGACAAGTCCACAGCAACTTCGTGATGCTGCCATGAACTTTCCATCTCTTGCTATTAATCCCTTTTGCCCTCCTCTGATTCTTCTTCACCTTCTTCTTGATCAGATGAGTCTCCTCTCTTGTCCTGTTTGACTAAACCTATACTACCTTTAGAAGTTTCTCTGCATAAGGATTCAGTTTCCTCATCATCGACATCTTCTCCCTTGTCCGAATATGCATATCTGCAAGGCACGTTTTGATTGTCAAACAGAGATTTGAACAAACACACAAGAAATGTTGATTGTTCTTCGCCACATATGCTACTGCTCTGTTTTTCCAGAGCGCATCATCTATGGAATTCTTCATAAATGGCTGCTGACTAGTTTATAGAGTTTAGCTTAGCCTTTGCAATAGCTGGTCAACGCATTTTTCTTTTCGATAGGGTGTACCATGATAATCAACATAAGACAATGGTGGGTGCTAAAGTGCACATGTATACTTACCGCTGAGAGCTTTGTGAAGGAGCCCAGAGGTAGCAGATAACTGAAAGCAAAGCAAATGCAAGAATATCCCAAAAAGCAGTGATGATCCAAGCGCTCTGCCACCTTTCGTTGAAGGGATCAGTTGCTTTATAATAAACCTACAAGAATCATATCGCTGAGTAAGGAGGAAAAGTTGGATTTTGATATGATTGGATCATAAATTTCACAGAAAATAGTGAATAAGAAGGTAAAAGGCAGACCTTTGAGGGGTGTCATAAAAAATGATTTTTGCTGAGATAGTAGGTAAATGGTATGAAGTCCAACAAGGACTTCACTAAAAGAAAATTGTGAATTTGAATCAACATGCAGGACATAACTGTTAATCGTCACAAATTTTTTGATGGAAGGGGAAACTTATGAGCCAGTGATGTAAGAAGGTTAGGCATGTATACCTCATATATTATCCAGACAACTGAAACAACCACAGTAGCTGCCAGCGCATTAGAGAATTTTCTGTATATGTCCAGCTTAATAGAACTTCTTTTAGCCTGAATGGAGGAAAAAATGATAACGATAACGAACATATAGCATCTGTAGCTCTGCAGAGGAGGCTAGCCTGAGGGATACAATTATCAAAATAGTTCAGTATGAAAACTCATAAATGAGGATGAAATATACTCTACCTGAAGTTGCTCAAGTGTTTTCGAAAGAGAAGTAAAGATCCATAAAATCAAGAAAGCATCCAAAAATGCCACAGGAAGAACGAGAAAGACTCTAGCTCGCCCTGCTATGTCATTGATGCTTCCCACATACTCAGCAATGTTGAGCATTTCTGTCGCCAAGAAGTAAGTGGCTCCAATCAGAAGAACTTTTGTTGTAAGACCACCAAGCGTCGGGCGGACAACACCGTACCCCATAGCAACAGAAAGTATAAGAATGCGCGAGATAGTTCTTCTAACAGCACCAATCGTGACAACCCATGTCGTGATTCCAACGGGCCTAGTTCCAGTACTGTTGAAAAACGCATAATCAAAGTACCAGAAGGTCATCTCCAGCAACCCAAGAGCAATGATGGAAGTGATGCAGTGCTGAAGAAGCAAAACCTCATCCCAATGTCTAACATAATGGAAAAGCCAAATTGCACAAAGGATTGCGTATGCAATTGACATGACAAAGTAAAATGTCATAAGAGGAGACATTCTACCAGGTAAATAGCCATCTGGGCTTTTCCATACCGTCCTTCCAGTCACCTTCATCCCCTTAATCTTCGGATCGCATGTAATAAAGAACAAGTTGTACATCCCGGTCTTCTTGATGCTGACTTCTTTGTTATTTTTCATGTGGGCAGATAGCATTTTACCACGAAAATAAATATTCAAAGCGACGGGCCATTGCTTATCAGTTTTTGATGGCGTTTTTATCACTTCTCCTTGTGTGCATCCCTCAATTTTGGCGAGATCTGGGGTGCAGCAAATTGATCTCTGACCGCCGTAAGCAGATCCACCTATGTTATCACGGTCAGCTGCCTCGAAGATTACAACTTGAACTAGACCGCTATTGTATGCCCTGTTGGGGTGATGATCAGCATCTTCCTTACTCCTCCAGAAAGTTATGTTTTCAAACCTATGGTAATTACCATGAATCAGTAGAGTTCAGAAAGCATGAATGATTCTGCAATGGGCTCATCAGAATATAGTATTTTAATCAATCGATACAAAATTCAGCACTTGCAAGTTCTACTAAATCAATTATCAGCCAATTGTGATCCCAATAAAATGCAAACGCCAACTTCAGAAAATACTAATGAACTCACAGTTCTGCATCGACCATTCAACTACCATCATACCCACCAATCACAGATCAGGCTACCAATATTGTAACATCGTTCTTATCAAAATTGCAAGGATATCAAATGCAGCAAGTAAAAATCAATGAAGATATCGAAATGCCGCAGCAAGCAAGAGTCGATCTGACCAGTACAATAAAACTCAGCTCAATTTCAACTTTTTATTAAAAAAAAAAAAGTGACTACCGAATAAAAGAGCGACCACGGTTGTCGGAGGAGGCATAGATTCCTTCACTGCCGCCGGACATCAGGTACGCATTGCCAACTTCTCGGAGCGGATCTCGGCCGTAGACGTGAATTGAGGCTTCAGTCGAGCCCAATGCCAAGATTACTATTAGTAAAACTGAGAAAGATTTGAGAATGACATGACAGAGACTGGAGAATGTCCTAGCGGATGCCATGGAAGCTCGATATAGGGAATTATCCTTCCACTTAGAGAGAGAAAGAGAGAGTTTGGTAGACTGAAGGGTGAAGAGTTTTGAGTAATGGAGTCGCATTTGTTGAGCAAAGAAAAGCAAAGCATTAGAAGAGGAAGATATTGACAACGCGCCTGTCAAGCGCGTGGTAAAACTGCATGGGCCATTAAAACATCGCCTTACATGGGCCTAGGCCCAATAGGGTCTGTTGATAAATATTATAAAATTAATTCTTAACCCATATCCGAATATTCGAAATAGAGACATTATTACCATTGGCTCGTTCCTAGCGGCGAAGGATTGAGTTGGCCCACGTCTATCATTATCACGATCCACCTGTAGTAATATTTATCTCTTAGATTTATTCATTTCTTTTCACCACACAATCTCATCTCACAGCTAAAATTTCAGAATCTTCTACGCTTGTGGGGGAAGAGAAGGGTCGACAAGCTTCAGATATGTCTGAGGTTTATCATCGAGTTTAGATTCTATTGCTTCGTTTTTAGCTCTTTGAAAAATTTGTTATTCTGTCGATTTCTTGGTTTACTTGTGTTGTTGACTACCTGATTTAATTAATATGGATCTAGGTACTTTAATTACCATCTTTTTTAGTTCGGTGATGTCTACTCTTTGACATACTGTGCTAGTTTTTGTTGACTGTCGGAATTTCAGCTTATTTTTTTAGTTATGCAGTACAGTACATAGTTTTTGTTCTTTCTTTAATTTTGTTTCTGTATGTAATTTGGTTGTTCAGGAATCATCAAACGCTCCTCACGTTACGAAAGAAGGTTCGTTTTATTTTTCATTTCCCAAGTTTTGATATTTTCCCCTCGGATGAGTGCTTTTGTTGTTGCTTTGTGTTCATAAAGTTAGTAGGTGTGTTTATGGTTGGTGGGTAACTTGTAGCTTGTTTTTATCTCTATAGAGGAGAAGACTGGGAGTAAAACGGTTGCCGAGCCAGCGTCAGCAGAGACGTCTTCGCAGAGGAGGGCAAATGCTGCTCCATTTCCTTCGATGCCTAATCCTTTTGACTTCTCAGCTATGTCGGGACTGCTCAATGTATGAAACAATCTTACCGAAGCTTCTTTTATAACTGCGGACGGTCTTTTCCCATTTATGGTTTTGAATGAACGTTTTTTTTTTTTCGCACAAGTGGTTCTTGTACTTCTGTTTGGCATGTTGAAGGTCGACGTTTGTAAGGCGTTGAGCATTTAATCAGTTTTTCGCACTAAATAAAGAGTGATTCGCCTTTCTTAGTTCAGTTTTTCGCATGTATTTAGGACCCGAGCATTAAGGAGTTAGCTGAGCAGATAGCAAAGGATCCTTCATTCAATCAGATGGCGGAACAGATGCAGAAGACTTTCCAGGGTGCTCCAGCCGCCGAGCAAGGTGTCCCCAACTTTGACCCTCAACAGTATTATGCAACGATGCAACAAGTAATGCAAAATCCACAATTTATGACCATGGCTGAGAAGCTTGGTAATGCTTTGATGCAGGTAGTTATTGTTCGTTCATATTATCGTAGTCAATGGAAGACCAAGATGGTGTTTGTTTTAGCTATTTCATAAAACTACTGTACTCGCTGTTATTACAGGATCCTGCCATGTCCGGCATGCTCGACAGCTTGACAAACCCTGCAAGTAAGGAGCAACTCGAAGAACGGATGGCACATATCAAAGAAGATCCCTCTTTGAAGCCCGTTCTAGACGAGATTGAGAAGGGTGGTCCTGCTGCAATGATGAGGTTATTCTCATTACGTCAATATTTATTTCTTCAGTGTAATTCATTTATAACTGCGTATAAATGGCTCACTTCTCTTCTTCTCAGTATTGTAGTATCAAAATCATTCTTCTTTAGATTTTCCTTACCGATGATTAGCTCGTACTTGTGGTCAGGTACTGGAACGACAAAGAAGTTCTTCAGAAACTCGGTGAAGCAATGGGCTACGCTGTAGGAGGAAGTGGCACGTCGGCTGGTGATGATGCCACTGGTGAAGACGACACCGAGGAAGTAAATGACGAGTCCGTTGTCCATAGCACCGCCAGCACTGGCGATGTTGAGGTACATATATCAGAAAATCACTTTCTATATTTAAAAAAAAAAAACACTTTTTTCTCATGATGTAAGAGTTAATCCTCACCTGGAATTTCTTCCATGGAATGGTTAGGGCCTGAAGAAAGCTCTAGCAGATGGAGCTGACAAGGACGAAGAAGATTCTGAAGGGAGAACTGCTTTGCACTTTGCATGCGGATATGGCGAGGTATTGTGCAGTTCCACGACAAATGCTTATCTGTTAATAAATCTTACAATTTAGTTGGCATTGTTCTATCTCAGGTTAAGTGTGTCCAAGTTCTTCTGGAGGCCGGAGCGAAGGTTGATGCGCTGGACAACAATAAGAACACTCCTCTTCACTACGCAGCTGGCTATGGCAGGAAAGAATGCGTCGAGCTTCTGTTAAAGAACGGTGCTGCTGTGTAAGTTGAACCCACCCGCCCTCTTCCCTTTCATTCTCTTGTAATGGTGTTTATGTTTCGTCTGCTTCACTCTCCAGCACTCTCCAGAACTTGGATGGGAAGACGCCGATCGAAGTTGCCAAGCTAAACAGCCAAAACGATGTGCTATCCTTGCTCGAGAAAGACGCATTTCTATAAGCACCATTACGTTTTTATTACAATCGCGATTGCATTTTGTGCCTGTATTATTAATCAATCATCCTTTTTTCCTTGTGCGAGCCGAAGAACTTGATTCGTCTGTCGTGTTTACTTATTTATACTGTTGTAATAATCCTGGATTCTTTCGTTTCCATATTATGACTGTTATTGTTGTTATTACTGAGTGTGTTATTAATATAATTAAGACGATGATGATGGATGAGTGAAGCAATTCAGGCCTACAATATTGGGGTACAAAAACAAACTGCAAAACTAATCCTTGCGCCAACCTCTCCGTCACTTCACTTCATTATTAGCGCAATCCTAGCGCCTACAATATTGGCCTACAATGATGGATTCGTCCCACTTCATTATTAGCGCAATCCTTATTCAAACCTCCCCTCGGGACTGCGCTATCAATCGCATCATTAACAGCCTTCACTTCTTTCGCAAAACCCTCCATCTCTTTCATGCCCTCGACGAATTTCGAATCGAGGGCATTGGTCGCCGGATCTGCCGGCGAGTCCTCTCATCTCCATGTAAGGGTCGACATCGCTGCACAAGCCCGACAGCACCATTCCCATCGCTAGCAATCCTATCTTCTTGCGCAGAATCAAAGCCTCGACGACCAAACCCTCCTTCTCCTTAGAGCCCGCGCTTTTCTTGATCTTCATGGGGTTCGCCGAGCTCGTAAAGCTAACGCCGACCTTGATCGGGCTGAGTTTGCTAGAACCACCCGACAATGACATGGCGCGGCTTAGACCCGACGCGCTAGATCTGATCGAGTTTAGCAGCCCGAGCAAGGTGTAACTTGCGCACTCCTCCATGGATTCTGCACCCCAGTGGCTCATGGGGTAGTCTAGCTCCACCAAGAGCTCTGAGAAAGCTCGGTCGGTGAAATGGATCAGCTCGAAGCAATGGCTCATATGCGCCAAGGAGAGAAATTCTGATTCGGGGTTTAGCACGACTTGCGCGATGAAGTCTGAGACTTGGGATCGGAAAGTGCTTAAATGATTGCCGTCGTTTTGTGAGCTTGATAAGCAGTTTAGGGCACGGCCAAGCTTTTTCAATGAAGGTGCCATTGCTTATTAACAAAGAAAGCTTAACAGAGAGGTTTTAGTTGTGTGTTTAGACTTTTAGAGCGGCGTATAATGTCTTAAGGGCACACACATATATATATAGTGAGAACTGAGAATGATGGAGGGTAAGGGTTATTTATGACAAAGGTAAAAATTGTAATATCGGCAAACAATCCAGCTAAGACCAGCCATGGTAAAATCATTAGGTAATTAATTACAATTTAAAAGTGGAAAAGTGCATTTATTAAGGTTGGTCAGATGTTCTTATCCGCAGGTTGTGTTGGATAAATTTCAAATCTTAATTACAGCATTGTGTTGTCTTAGCTATTTAATTGATGAAATGAAATCTATTTTGCATGCATGCATCCACCTCCCACTAGTTTCAGTCTCAGATATTGTTTTAGTTTTATATTTATATAAAATAAAATCTAATCATCCTTTAATAAGGGGTGGTGGCGCAGTTGGCTAGCGCGTAGGTCTCATAGCTTAGTTGAGTTATCCTGAGGTCGAGAGTTCGAGCCTCTCTCACCCCATTTCTATTTTTTACTTCCTTTTTTTTTTACCCAACAATAACAATGTTTTTAATGTATTCAATTTCAAGTTTTGACGAAGCGTGATATACATTAAGATTTACAGAAAAACTGAAACCAACGAAGAATGATTACAACCCAAATTGAAGAATGAATAGTTGAATCATAGAAATTAAGCTAATGCTTGACCTAAAGAAAAAATTCAGTGACTTAAGTTTTGTTCTTGAAATGCTTGTTAACTTACACATGAGATGTAAAACTATGCAGTAACAACAAAGAGAACTGAATAATAATAACGTAGCACAACGCTCGAAGAAAAAAAAAATGACGCCGAGCCAAACTCGGGCAACAAGGCGAAGATGGGGGCTCTTCAGCGACCTGACGAAATATTCACGAACTTCATGCAACACAACATTAGAGCTGACATAAACTTTGATTACCTTCTTGTTAGCCAACAAAAGCGAAATTGAACAGCATATATAAAGCCCCATCATTCGATCAAAGAACAAAATATAAACACATGATGATCAACTATCATTCGGATCCCGGCATTGCAAACTGAGACGCGAAACTTTCTACTCTGGCTCGCAGTTCAAGAATGTCTGTGTTACTCTCGAGCCCTTTCAGAAAGAGTTTTGTAGATTTTTGCATTTTCCCATGTTCTCTCTGAACGGAACTCGTAATCTGTGCAGCTCTAAGGAGAAAGTCGGCGATAATCTCGAAATCACCCTCAAGGCAACCTCTTGATGTCATTGCAGGCGTACCTATTCACATGGAAACTATCAATAAGGCACACAATAAAGAGCACACGGGCTGAAACCTTACTCAGATGGTACGGAGCTTACCAATCCTTACACCTCCTGGGGTGATGTTGCCATTTTCATCGAAGGTTGTAACTTTATTCAGAGTAATGTGACAGAACTCGCAGACCTTTTCAAAGTTCTTACCTGCAAATTAAATAAGGTAAATAATTAGCGAAGAGTTCCGATTATCTAAGATCAATATATAGATAGGAACAACGGCTTAAAATTGCTCACCTGTCAGTCCAAAACTTCTTAGATCCCAAAGCAACAGATGGTTATCAGTGCCGCCAGTGACCAGTTTACATTTCCTCCTAAGTAAAGCGGCGGCAAAGGCCTGTGCGTTTTTCTTCACTTGTTGCATGTAAGTCTTGTACTCGGGAGTTGCCACTTGTTTCAATGCTATAGCAAGGGCAGCAATATGATTATTGTGCGGCCCACCTTGCAATGCTGGGAAAACAGCAAAGTTAATCTTCTCCTCAAAATCATACTTATCACTGTCAAACCCTTGATTCAAAAGCATGCCCCTTTTCCTTGGCTTAGATCCCTTCCTGTAGAAAATAATCCCTCCTCTTGGACCTCGAAGACTTTTGTGGGTTGTGGATGTGACTATGTCGCAATACTCAAAAGGGCTTGCACACTCCTGTGTGCAGAAAAAGAGGGTCAATGAACAACACACAAAGCAAGTATGAACCCGAAAATAGAAGTTATCAGACGTGCCATTGGAATAATTTAATTGCTACCACAAACCCTACCCATATTTACAAAACTAAAATAAATTTCTTTTATCAGATACACATGCATAAAACAGCACAAAGACACTCAACAGGAAGGAGCCACATCAGTATAGTTCAAACATAAGGAAATCAATCACAAGCTACAAGGAACAAATATCTTCACCTTAGCAGCAATAAGCCCACTTATTTGAGCCATATCACACAATAAGACCGCACCACATTTATCTGCTATCTGCCGAAACCTCGCATAATCCCACTCCCTTGGATAGGAACTCCCACCACAAATCAGTATCTTGGGTCTAAAATCCAATGCCCTCTCCTCAAGTTTATCATAGTCAATGTACCCTGTCTGCATGTTCACCTTATATGACAAGCTTTCGAAGAATATCGATGCACCCGATACTTTCCTCCCATTCGGTAGATAGTAGCCATGGCTCGTATTCCCACCAGATGGCGTATCCAAACCCATAATCCTATCACCAGGCAACAAAAGCCCCGTGTAAACAGCAAAATTCGCAGATGTACACGAGTATGGCTGCACATTTACACCCCAATTCTCGGGATCAAGTCCAAAAGCAGCCAGTGCACGTTCCTGACACAATGTTTCTATCTCATCTATGTACTGATTTCCACCATAGTATCGCGCACCTGGCATTCCTTCCGAATACTTATTTGTCAAGTGGCTTCCTAAAGCCTCCATCACAGCTTTACACACAAAATTTTCCGATGCAATCAGTTCGATTCCCTTGAATTGCCTATCTTTCTCCTTTTCCATAATACTAAACAAGTCGGGATCAGCTTCTCGCACCGTCTGATTCCCCCAACATCTCAAGCTAGCCATACGCGACTCAGGGTCGCCGCCCAAAACCCTATCCGCCGTCGAAATCGGCGGCACGGTGCTTGAACCTACATTCTCAACGTCACGTTTTCGCTTCAAGGTCAACGAGTGACCTAGAATACGAAACTCCTCCACATCCTTCTCCTCATCCGATTCTACAATTATGCGATTCTGAGATTGGTGGTCCATCAGCTGAAGCGGACTCGAAGGCGCGGGATTGTTGAGGTTGCAGATCCTCGTTTCAATCAGGAAGGAAACCGAGTCGCCTTCCTCGTCCTCTTCGTCGGCGATTTTCTTAGGGCTCCGATTATTTCCGGCAACGTGAGATAGAAAACCTAGGGACAGGCCGCCGTTGCCCGCCGACGTCGGATGAGTCAGGTCCATTGCACTCCCCACTGTTCTGCACTTCCAAACAAAGGAACGAACGATAGCGAAGATTTCCAAAGGAACAAAATTGAGGAAAAAGTCCCTAATTATAAATAAATAAATAAATAAATTTGTGATTTTAACAAATTAATGGACGGTTGAGATTCGATCTCAGGTTAGAGAAGGAACGAAATCCGTCGGATTGGGGAGTACGAAGGGGGGATGAATATAGACGGTTTAGGAGTGGACCGGCCGGTGACTGACTTGTCGTTCTAGTATAGTCGATTATATTTTTCTCATTTGATTACTTTATTATTATTATTTTCTAAAATTTTTATTTATAGATTTATTCAATTTTTCCGCTTATTTATACCAAAAAATAAATTAAGAATAAAAACAAATTAATCATTCTTAAACAAGAAGTAAAGACTTCGGAAATAAAAACAATTTTCAAATGTCAAAGTTGTGTAAATAGTGAGAGGCCTCATTACACAAACTATTCTCCAAGCTAACCCAATTATATTTACATATATAATATTATGATTTTCCAAAAAATAAATAGGAGAATATGTGTCATTGATAAATTTCATTATCATTCTTTTGTTTAACTTGTAAGATTCCTTTCTTGCTTAACCATTTATTATGTTTAAAAAGTTCAAGCACAATACATAAAATAAAACTTAAGACAAGCATAAAGTTGAAACCACACACCACACTTCAAAGTACTAAGACAATCAAACTTTGTAAGAAAGAACTTCCTCAGAATGCATACACAAACTCTCATAAAAGAAAAATGCACAAAGCCTCCTAGACTTGAAACAAATTTTTACACATTCGAAAACAAACATACGCTTAGGTAAGACGCACTTCGCCGCTGGCGTGGGCAGCCTTTACTTGTTTGTCGTATTCATCTTCTTCGGCTTCACCTTCAGCTTCTGCTTCTTCCTCCTCTTCGACGTTTTCCTCGTCCTCTTCGGTCCCCCAACCGAAGCCTCCAACCGAACGAGAAGCCGGCGGAGGTATCTTAGCTTCTTCGACGATCTTTGTGATTTCTTCCACGCTTTGAAGGGAGTAAGTAGGGTTGTCCCTGCGGAAGTATGCAGCTTGGACCACTTCTGTGAGTTCCCTCGGCAGATTCTTCAGAAACCATGGGTGTGATTTTATCTCTTGGATTGTTATCCTCTGCAGGGAAAAAAAGAAAAAAGAACGATTCATCACATGCTTCAACTTCAACGCTATATAAGAACTTTGGATTTGATCGAAAGAAGCTTGTACTAACCCTAAGTGGATTGGCGACAAATATGCGAGAAAGAAGGTGCCTGCAATCTTGAGATATGCGGACGTAGTCGGGGATTTTGTATTGAACTGCCATTATCCTCTGTAATAAAAGGGATGGATTGCTGATATTAGTTATTTAAAGGTTCGTGATGAACATTAGAAGCGCAAGTGGAAAAAAATGCTTACTTGTATAGTTTTCCTGAAATTTTTCGGGTCTTCTTGATCTTCGAAAGGATATGCTCCGACGAGCATAACATACAGTGTGACACCGCAGGACCATACATCAGCCAGCTGAATTTAAAGTTAAAAGAATATATATTACATACCGAGAAATAATAATCTAGAATAATACATTTGTTGTACGGCTAGAGATAAATGCTTACTTTGCCATCATATTCTCGTCTAGATAGAACCTCTGGCGCAATATAAGCAGGAGTGCCGACTGTCGATTTTGGCCTTGAATGAAGCAGAGATGACTAAACAACAATTTAAAAAGAAAAATAGAAAAAAAATCAACACACTAAAAAGAAAGTTTAACCAGTTATAAAAGTGCTTTATGTCCCGAATATAAAATTACCTTAGAATAGCCGAAGTCACAGATTTTGAGGCGTGGGGCGGGGCTTCCGTCGAGAAGGGTGTTCTCCAGCTTCAAGTCACGGTGGCATATTTGCTGTGGATCGAAAAAGATATTTAAAGTTGGATATATTCATAGCACAAAAAATTGATTTACAGATAAGACTGTTTTTTTCTTACCAGGGCGTGGCAATAATGAACACCGCAGATAAGCTGCTGAAAGAAATACCTCGCCTGATGCACAAAAATGAAGTACTTAATAGAGATGTTTGACAACAGTTTACTCATTGAAGATTCGTAAATAAAGTTAAGCTACTTCATCTTCGCTGAAGCGCCCAGCATTGCATATTCTCTCAAAGAGCTCTCCACCTGCGGCATACTCCATGACAATGGCTAAATGAGTTGGCGTCACAACCACCTGTTCATTCAGTACAGATCAAAATCAAAGACATAGGAGTTTAAGTTTCTTCGGGCGATAAAGAAAATATAATTGTAAGAAAAGACATAGGAGTGGCTTTATTACCTCCTTGAACCTGATTATATTAGGATGCCGAAGTGATCTATGGTTTATGATCTCTCGAGCTACATTCTCATCGATCTACGGCCAAAAAACAGTCGAGAATCAATTTCATCGGAAACCCATATGAAAAACTCGTAAATTTCATCGATTTATTCTACTAAATCACGCAAATAAGATGCTAATAGATCGAATTAAAGCCCAAAGGTTCACACCCATAAAAAAAATATTGGCACCCAAAACTGTAAGATTAACAACAGAAACTTCTAGTGATCTAATACTGCAGATCTACAGAGTCTGAGTGCAAACCTTATGTCCTCTTTCAATGTATTTCATAGCCACGAGCTCCTTCGTCTCCTTGTTTCTCATTAGCCTCGCCACACCGAAATTTCCAGAGCCTATATCCTTCACAAGCTCATACTTCTCCATACCTCCTCTAAGTTTTCAGGGCAGATGATATTCTAACAATTCCAGACCGATCTCCGACAGAAAAAGACGAACTTATCACAACCCACGACAGCTCAATCAAGAAATTCTTAAAGTGAAAAACCTCAGAGGTTAGATCTTTCAGATTCAGGCAAATCGGGAAGGTTTCGGTATAAAGCTTCGAACTTTGTACTAATTCAAGGTACGGTATATCGCTTCATAGCCCAGATATTGAGATTGCTTTTTCATTCATCCACCCACCGATCAAATTCGGAAAACTTTTGGGCTTACTGTATTATTTTGCAAGGATCGACCGAAAAGATGGTTTCTTTACGGAAATCGAAATGAGCTTTGTGTGTGAAAAGGAAGCAAAATAAAGCTGGGAAGCATGCAGTAGAGAGATTCTGGAAGAACAACTTGCGAAGGTAATAATTTTCTTTCTTAAGAGGGATTGTTCGTTAAGGAAAAAAAGGCTTAGACAGAAGAATTATCAATTATGCCACACCACGTGTGAGATGTTACAGATGTCCACTAGGAAGTAATAATATTCAACTAAAATAGGGAAAAATATCACTGAAATTAGTATTAACTATTTAGAAAATATTCCCTTTTTTAATATATGAAGTTCTCTACTTTAAAACATATTGATATTTTTCCAATAGGTAACATATATTTTTATTTAGTTTTCTAATAATTTTCCAGCTAATATCATGTAGCATAGCTGCACTGCATATTCATGGAAAAGAAAAATAGAAACAAAATATGAGTTGAAATGGGCCTTTATTCTATTTGAGATATCAGCCCATTTAAGGTACTTGTTAAAGCCCTTTGTCCAAGCTCCAAAGGCCCGTTTTTCCTTTTTTTATTTTAGGGGAATTCCGATTAACCCTGTGTTTAAGGTTTTTTCAGTTGGTGTCCAAAGTTATTTTCAATTCCACTTGGTACCCCTATATTTAATTCTTTTCCACTTGATGTCCAAAGTATTTTTCAATTTTGGTTGGTATCCCTATGCTTAAGGTTTTTCCGGTTGGTGCCCAAAGTATTTTTCAATTCCGATAGGTAACCCTAAGGTATGATGAAATATAACCCCGTGATTTTAAATAACAAAAAATGGGATCTTTAGGTATATGAACCGTTTTTTATCTTTTCTAGAATCTCGTTAGCAACTAACGTGCCTACACCTAAAGATCTCATTTTATGTCTTTTAAAATCGCGGAGTTGTGTTTTGTCATACCTTAGGGATACTTACCGGAATTAAAAATATTTTGGGTACAAAGTGTAAAAGCCTTAAATACATGGATACCAATCAGAATTGAAAAATACTTTGGGTACCAATTGGAAAAGGTTCAAATACAGAGATACCAACCGAAATTGAAATAACTTTAAACATTAACTGAAAAAGCCTTAAACACGTGACATGAATTTCCTTTTATTTAATTATTTGGTCGTATTTAAAAAATAAAATAAAATAAAATAATCATAAAAATTAAAGGCCAACCATACTGCCGCAATCCACATATCTTACCCAGCCAGCGGTCATAAACAAACGATAGCCCAAACCACCACAAACCGCCACGTGGCAGATAAACCTCTCGCATTCCACACTATTTCCACAATCCCATTCCCAACCAACCCATCATTATTCTTCTTCTTCATTCACACACACTAACAGACAACAATGGCTTCCCTCTCAGCGAGCACAACCTTCTCCACGGCCTTCATCCCATCGCCGTCAAACCTCAAACGTCCCACCGCCTCTACGGCGCTCCTCGGCCTCAAAGGCTCGCAGTCTGTTAAATCCGTGCGCGGCGGAGGAGTGAAATGCATGGCTTACACTGTGAAGCTGATCACGCCGGAGGGAGAGCTGACCTTCGAGTGCCCAGAAGACGTATACATCCTCGACCAAGCCGAGGAAAATGGATACGAGCTTCCCTACTCGTGCCGCGCCGGTTCGTGCTCGTCTTGCGCCGGGAAAGTTCTCAGCGGCTCCGTCGATCAGTCCGACCAGAGCTTCCTCGACGACGATCAAATCTCCGGCGGCTACGTCCTGACATGCGCGGCTTATCCCGCGTCGGATGTTGTCATTGAGACGCACAAGGAGGATGAGATTGTTTCCTAATCGAAACAAATAATGAAGAATATCTATATCCATGCCATGCCATCTAGCTATATATCTCTTCCCCCGCTTGTGTTGTATTCTTGCAAATCATTTATTAATTAATGTAATAATGATAATCATGAAACGTCGTCGTCTGTTTGCTTACAATACAAACTTCAGCCGTTTGTGTTATGTTTTAGGGTTTTTGTCAGAATACTAAATGGAAGAATTGAATGTTTTGCTAATAATCTTTTCAAGATTTGCTTCTTCTAATCTTAACATTGGCATATCATTTGTTGATAGAAGATACGACTAACAGGGTATTATTGAGGTTTTGTGTCGTTTAGAATTTGTATAATGAAACAACTATTATGAAGACATCTTCGTATACTTCAGATCATCCGCAGAACAAAGAAAGATTTTATTACAAAACGACGTCCCATGGCAGATATGGCAAGAAAACGAGTCTATCAAGAAAAATACATTTCAACTTAACACATATTCTATTCTGTTCTTCTTACTGGTCGTATGATTCCTTCTAAGACCGACAAACATTACAACAATGAGTTCCGTTGAAAGAGTGTCCTTTCCTCCCTCTACCTTTTAAGTGGAGGAGCTCTTGAGAAAAGAAGCTTGAATCTTGTCCTGAAGAACATTGAAAGAGCTGGACCGACGATAGGCCAAGTGGTAATAACTGCAATGTAAGCAATGAGCCACAGAGATTTTCGATTCTGGCGAGTCAGTTGATTCAAGCGTTTCTTCACGGGCTCAACTAGTTCACTAACGTCGTCTCGTTTCGAAGAAGAAGAACCCGCAGTCCGAACAATATCAGTCTCTGCATTTGCATTTTGTTCCAATTCTTCACCGCTGGTCTTCGGGTCCATGCTACTATTGTCTTGGCGTTGAACTCCAACTTGAGTTACTTCCTCGGTCATAGCGGTGATCATGCCACTGTCCGAAACCTGAACATATGGGGCATTATCGATGGATGATTCCAAAGGCTTCGTACGTGAATCATCCCCCATCTGTGGTTGACAAGACGAGGGAAATCAAATCAACTCATTGTGTAAGAAATGATAGGAGTGATTCCATGTATGCATTTCGTTTCACCTCTTTGCTTCCGCGGCAAAGCGAGCTAGACTGCAGAACATAAAAGAATTCGTCGACGGCTCTTACCCACCTATAGCAGCAGACAGCCAACAAACAAAGATAATCAGACAAAGCTTGTGTCTCTTTCCAAGATTGTCTTGTTATATATGACTCGCCATCTCAATTTACCAAACACGTTTCGCTGTTAACCCTTCGAAGAAGGGTAAATGCCCTCCGTGTTGTGTAGTAGCCAAAACCACATTGGCATTCAGCCTGCGATTTCATCATGTCACAAAGTATGTAATAAATGTGAAAGACAGGCCAGCAAAAAAAAAAAAGCAATGTAAGAAGGAAACCAATATGGATGTTACCTGCATTCATCCCACGGAATTGCCTCGCTTGTACATACGGGGTCATCTAAGGAACTGATACAAAGAAGGGGCACCGTTACACCTCCAATGTAGTTAGAACTGCTGCAGCGTCTGTAATATGTATCGACGGTCTGGGAGAAGTGCCATGTCTTAGCAATGTAATAACATTGAAATGGATAGAGATGCTGACCGTTGTTATACCTCGTAATTACCGAGAACACGTGTGGCAGAATCATCGAAATCCCGCACGCTACGCGACTGCAAGGATATTAGCGAGTGTCCAAAAAAAAGATCGATGCACAAACAAAAAATGCAGCTTTTTGATAAGCTTGAGAATACCTTTTTAACACCTTCCCAGTTTGAAAGACGAGAAAGAACAGCCTCGTGCCTACAGGTTACCATTTATTTCAGCAAGCTCAAAAAGTTCAAGACATTTTATTGCATGCGATAACACCAATTACAAGTAACTTCAAGAGAAAAGAACAAGACGGAAATAGAGACATACAACTCTGCATAATCTTTCAAGCCAAGTGCCAAGGCTTTGTTGTATAACCTCTGTACGAGCCTGCGGTTCATAAATCTGTCACAGATCTGGCAAAAGCAGAATCTAGTCCTCAGTTTGAATCAGATATAATATAAAAAATATGTATACTATGAAGAATACTGCACTGCAGCTAACATACCATAGAACTAAGTAATTTAACTCAGTAAACTGTGGAAATAGCTCTATGTGAGAGTAAACGAGGGTGTAGAGATTTGTAGATTTTTCGCAGACATCGATCAGAACGAAATGTTTAAAAGGCCTACCAAAAGATCCCAAGGAGAACAAATTGCTGCAGCTCCAACTACAGGGACATTTACTCCATCCTCCGCAAGATATTTAACCTAATACAACAAAAAATTACGTCAGGCATGTATAAAGTAAGCATGCCATCAAAATATTCCCATGGACAGGCCATTACGAAAACTAAACTACGAGTTCCAAAAGTTGTATATAGTAAGCAATTAGGTAATGTTGTACCAGAATATTGGCTCCAATGCTAGTGCCGATGGCAAATAAAGGAGCTTCGGGATGCTGACAGTGAATATAATCAATCACTTTACGTACATCTTCCGTCCATCCAGCATTATAGAATCGATCTGACTGTTAAACGAAACTCATAAATGTTTTGCCAGCAAAAACAATAATTAGAAGCAAATGCTCGAATATAATCAATCTATAAGCCACTCTGTTTTCCCTGTCATGCATGGTATGGATAATGATTCTCTAGAACATATCGTACGTCGTGATTAAGGCAGCCCTGGAATGGCTGCATTTTTTCCATTCAAACGTATCCATTAAATTAAGTGCAATGATTGAAAGAGCTGAGGATGACTCACTGTTATTGATACTCCTCCAAGTCCCCGATGGTTGCTAAGGACGACATTCAAGCCACGTTTAGCCATTACAAAAGCAAGATGCTTGACATACTGTGCAAATACATATATAGAAGCTGAGAATAGATTCTCCAACTCATTGAAAACCATAACTTTTCAATGAAGGGGACATTTAGATGGCAAAGGCAGTCAGCTTACAGAAGAATTAGAGTCACTTGTAAGTCCAGGAATGATTATTATGATGGGATTCTTATCATCTTTCTGCACCTGCAACCCATCATTTCCTTGAATGGAATGTTTATTACCTAGAAGGAATAAATGCACGAGTTGTTAGGAAAATGATGCTAACAAGTAATAGAACTGCAAGATTAGTAATGGTCCAATATCTTCTCCATCGCGTAATTAGTTCAGAAAAAAGAACATAAAATGCAAACAACATTCCCTTCAAGAAAAACAGATCATCGCTTATCGAACGCTAACGTCATATAGAAAGAAGAAAGCCTGCGAAAGAATTAGTCACCTTGGCCATTCACCACTACCCAATCCAAAGCTATTGTTCCTCCATCTGACGCCATAAAGATCTGTCTGGACACATTCTTTAGATTAACAGACATTTCCAAGAAACAGAAACGTTGTAACATCCACATGTCAAAACAATAAAATACATCAAAGCAAGTAAATCATCCAAGACAGAATATTACCTTCTATAGTTCACAGTAGGAGGATTTCCGAAGAAATGGATAAACAAAGACTGAAGATGAGGACTACACAACCATGGAGTGGATAAGTACCTAAGCAGCCAGCCACAAAAGGAATCAAGAATACAATATCAATACTTTATACTCGCACACCAAACAACACCTCCAATTCTAATGCTTTTTCATTAAGATCATATTATAGCTGTTATAATACCTTCCATGGAGAATTTTGCACTTGGAAACTACTTCCTCGTAGACTCTCGACGATGGATTGAAGATCAAAACCACAGGCTGACCTCTAAATGCAGAAAACAAATCTTGCAGGAAATGAATCTCAAGGAAATTGTAAAGAAATAATACCAAGATCGACGTCAATATCCATAGATAGCGAGAGATTGGCACTGATAATGCAACCTTAATCAAAACCTCCAACGGCGATTCAATCTCCAATGACTGTTTTGGATTTACACACTCCATAGATCTACGCAACAAAGAAAAATCAGCGCGCGATTGTGTGTGTGAAGAGGAACTAAGTTTCGTCTGGAATGAACGGCGAGGGGTTGGTTCCCTTTCATAACATCACATGTAGTGGTCAATACAATCCACCAATTACTTTTAGACACGTGGCAATGAGTGACTGACAAGAAAATCATTATTATTACATGCCAGAAATATATTACGTAATCTACTCACCAATGTAATGTACAACAAGATCGGTTTGTCTAAGTTAATCGACAAAGTTGGTGCTTATATTATATATAACAAAGTTTCACAAGAAACTTTCAAATTTATCATTTTGGTTCCTAAACTTTATAAAACCTTTCATTTTTGGTTATTTAACCTAATGAACCGGTAAAAGAAATAAAAAGGAACGGTTTTGCAAAGTTCAGGAAACAAAACGATACATTTATATAAGCATCAATAATTAAAATTTGTTTTTATACATTCTATTATATAAACTTGATATAAAATTCTGTTTCGATCAAACCGAGATTTTTTAACTTCTTATTTTTTTGTTTCAAGACGAGATTTTTGAACATCTTTTTTTTCAAGAGTTATTCCAGCACAATCACACCGTAATCCCAAACTTTTGTGTGGGAATTACGTACATGCTATTGTGTGGGAAGTACCGTGTGATTGTGTTGAGATAACTTTAAAGGAAAAAAAAGAAGTTAAAAAATATCGGATGGATCGAAACTGAATTTTATATAAAGTTTACATAATAGTATGTATGTAAAAAAAAATTATAATTATTGGTGCTTAAACTTTTAAATGCGCCGTTTTGGTTCCTGAACTTTGCAAAAACGTTCATTTTTTGTTCTTTTACCGGTTCGTTAGGTCAAAAGAACAAAAAAAAAGGTTTTACAAAGTTTAAGAACCAAAACGGTACATTTAAAAGTTTAAGCACCAATAGTGAGACTTTGGTATAATATAAGCATCAAATTTGTCGTTTACTCAATAATAAACCATTAATTAATTATTAAGACAGAAGGGTACGATATGGCCATTGAGAAGAAGAAGGCGTTGAACACGGAAAGGATATCTTAGTAATTATGGTAAAGATTGGTAATAAAATCAATTAATGGTTTAACACATTCACTTGCCAAAGATAAAACTCAATCAAAGACGTTCTCTTTCTCTGTTTAAATACACACACACGCCATTGTAATAATTATATAAGACTTCATCATCAACCATTCAATCTCTTTCCTTTTTCCTTTTGTAGTTCTTACATCATCGTACCCCTACACTGACAGTCGCTAGTTGCTCTGCAATAACCCCTTAAACAACGGCGAAGATGCCACGTGCGAAGCTCGAGATGGAACTCATAAAGAGCGACAAATCAAGAAACACAACGTTCAAAAAAAGGAAAGATGGGTTGTTCAAGAAGATGTACGAATTCACCACCCTCTGCGGCGTCAAGGCATGCGCCGTAGTCTACCCTTCGAACCATCCGTCCGAGCCTGAGATATGGCCGCCGAATCCCGACGACGTCCGCGAGCTCGTCAACGCCTACAAGGCCCGAAACAGCCATTCGGGCCTAGCCAAGACCTACGGGCTTTCTGACTTCTTCCAAGATAGGAAGAGAAAGGCCGAGGAAGAACTCTCCAGGCTGAGGAAGAAGAACAAAGAGCTTAAGTATCCAACTCGGTTTGAGTTCTTGGACGACTACGGCGAAGATCGCCTGAGGCAATTCAGCGATGGGTTGACGAGAAAGATCGATCAAGTGATGTCGAGGATCGAAACGCTGAGGAAAGAAAAGCAATACCTAATGGATCTGCTGAGCTACTCACAGTCACAGAGTTTCTTCATCAACAATCAGCATCAGCAGCAGTTGCCAGGAATGGTAGGTTATTCAGTAAATCCTCACGGCCCAATTATGGCGATGAAGAACGAAGATAACCAAGGTTTTGTGCATGCAGTTTATAACGGAATAACACAGTATGATCCTTTTGTCAACTATCAGAACCAAGTACAGATGTATAATTTCGTGGCGCCAATTTCTTACATTCGACAACAAAACGGCCCGCATGTGAATATTTCCGGGCCGGCCTTGCCTCAACCATACATGGAGTTGCCTAGACAAGTGGTTAGTTATAAACCAGCAACAGAGAGCTGTGATCAAGATGGTAGTGGTGGTTTAGAGGATGATGTGCATTGTAGAAGATGAAGATGGTGATGTGAATAATTCTTTTGGGTATTTTATTTTTCTAGGAAATGCAGCATTTTCATTTTTGAAAGGTATGTTCAGAGATTTATTGACGAGTTTCTGTTAGGTAGATGTACGATATTGTACTCTATTGCTACATCAATCTTAGTATTGACTATTGCTCTGAGTATCTTTAACAACAGATAATGGTAAGAAGAAATATGCCAAGTCAAAGAGCCAATTTCCAATCCCACAAAAAAAATATAGCATATTTACCACTATCTTACAAAGACTTGTGTAGAATGAAAGAACAACGAAAACTACTAAAAGGGTCACAAAGGAAACGATCAAAACCTTCAAATCAGACCAAAAGATCCTTCCTTTTCGTTACTTCTGGCTGATGATTAGAAGAAGAAGAAGTTTGATACTCCGGCGACGATCTTCTTGGAAACTCCGATAACATCTGCACGACCTCTCTCATGGTCGGCCGTTCCACACTGTTCTCTTGGACGCAGAGCATTGCGATGAAGAAAAGGTGCATCGCTTCGTCTTTGGGCACAACTGTGAGTTTTGGGTCCAAAATGAGCTTAACCTCTTCTCTCCGGCAATTCGTCGAGCACTTGGCCCACTGCACTATGTCCACGCCTTCTCCGAACTCGCCCACGGGCTTACGGCCAGTGATGAGCTCGAGCAGCACCACGCCGTAGCTGTAAACGTCGCTCTTCTCGTCCACCCTCAATGTGTATGCATATTCTGCAGATATAACGTTTGAAGAATCGAAGTAAAAGAATACAGTAAAGATCAAGTGAAGAGGTTGTATACCTGGAGCAATATAGCCATAAGATCCAGCAATGGCGGACATGCACTGCGACGCGCCTCCGTCGACCAAGAACTTAGCCAACCCAAAATCGGCCACGTGGGCTTCGAAGCTCGAATTCAGCAATATATTGTTCGACTTAACGTCTCTGTGAACAATCAGAGGCGAGCAATCGTGGTGAAGATAGCACAGCCCTTTGGCTGAATCGGAAGCAATCTTATACCTCGTGTTCCAGCTCAAGAACCCGCCTTTCTTACCGTGCAACGATTCGCCCAAGCTCCCATTTCTCATGTACTCATAGACAAGGAGATTCGTGTCCTTATTAGTACAGAAAGCTAGGAGCCTCACTATGTTCCTATGCCTGATGTTGCCCAGCGTCTGAATCTCTGCTCTGAACCCATGGTCGTGGCTGTTGATGCTGTTGAGCCCGAGTAGTTTCTTGACGGCTATTTCGATCCCGTTAGGCATCTTTGCGTAGTAGACAATCCCGGCTCCTCCTCGGCCTATCACGTTGCCGTCTTTGACGCATTCTATTACGTCCGAGACGGTGAAACCAAGGTTTTGAAAGGAGGTCATTCGCCAGGTTCTTGATCCGCTTCTCTTGAATGACTTGGCCTTGATTATTGCTGCTGCAGCGAACACTAAGGAGCACATCAGAAGCCCGAGGGCGAAGATCAGCTTAAACGAATTGCGGGACTTTTCGGGCTGCTTTGTATCGAGCGTGGCATTGCAAGGATTGTCCAATAACGTTCCGCAAAGCTGAGGGTTTCCGGAAAACGAAGAAGCGTTGAAGACCAAGAACTGGCCCGAATCTGGCAACTTGCCTGAGAGGTCGTTGTAAGAAAAATCAGCTGTAGTTAGGCTCTTCATCGAACCGATGGATTGTGGTATGGATCCGTTCAAGTGGTTCCTCGATAGATTCAAGTAGTTCAAGATTCGGATGATGGATATCTCTTGTGGGATCGAACCAGATAGATTGTTCTTGCTCAGGTCCAAGTAATTGCTGTGGTCACAGTTGCTTATTTGGGGCGGGATTTCGCCGCTTAGCGAATTCCCGCTGAGGTCGAGCTTAACGATCTGTCGAAGTTCGCCTATCGAAGAAGGGATCGGGCCAGAGAAATTGTTACCACTGAGCAGGAGTATCTGTAATGAAGGGAAGCTTGACAGAGAAGAAGGCAATGGCCCTGTGAGTCGATTGTTCGAAAGATTCATTTGGCCTAATTTCGTCTGGTTCGAAGAAGTATCGCTACGTTCAGACAGTACCCCAGACAGCATGTTACTTTGCAGTTCAAGAAAGTTCAGCTCAGGGAGATAAATGAAGCCACTTGGAATACTACCATTCAAGTAGTTCTGACCCAACCTCACTCTAACTAGACTTATGCAAGAGCCAAGATCATCAGGCATCGATCCAAACAAGAAGTTGATGTGGAGAATAAGCGTCGAAAGCTGTTTCGAGGCGCACAAGTTTGCGGGGATCGTACCAGTGAGCTTGTTCGAAGACAAGTCCAGGTATTGCAGCTTCTGATTCAGGCCAAGATTCCTCGGGATGATGCCCGTGAAGTTATTCATCCACAGACATAGTGTTTCGAGCTCGGGATAATCCGAAACGAAATCTGGGATCGGCCCATGTAATCTGTTCATGAACAGATTCATAAGTCTGATCTTCTTTAGGCCAACGAACTCATTAGGGATCTCGCCGGTTAAAGCGTTGAACGAAAGGTCGAGATTTTCCAATCTGGTTAGATTGCCTAGCTCTTTAGGTACTGCCCCTGAGATTCGATTGATATGGAGAAACAAAGTGTCCAGCGACTTCAAATTTCCCATTTCTGGCGGGATTTTGCCATCCAACTCACAAGATGAGAGATCTAAATGGACTAAGTTCACTAACCTGCCGAGTTCTTTAGGAATCCCGCCTTCGAAAACGTTGTAATAGCCTAAGTAAAGCTCCCTCAGGTTGGTGAGATTGCCCAACTCCTTTGGTATCTTCCCTGTGAAGTCATTTCCCGACAGTGATAAGTACTCTAGCTGCACTAAATCCCCATAACTTTCTGGTATCTGACCGTAGAAGTAATTCCCTCCCAGCTCCAAGTGCTTGAGGTTCTTCAAACTTAGAACATCAAGTGGAAGATAAGCAGAGAAATTGTTGTTGTATGCATCAAGAACCTCCAAGCTAGGCAGGCTTGAGTAATTCCAATCCAAGCCTCCACTGAACTGATTGTTCGATATGTTGAGAAACCGAAGAGAGGCCATGCTTTCGATTCTGATCTCGCCGGTGAAGTTGTTCCCATCGATCGAAAGATCCACCAGCATTTCCAGCCTAGAGATCTCTGGGGAAACAGAGCCATACAAGGCCATGCTGGAGAGATTCAGCGATACAACTCTGTCGTGGAGGCATCTTATTCCACTCCAAGAACAGACCGAGGCGGGATTCGAAGAGTCCCAACTGGCTATTTCTGGATTAGAGTTCTCAAATCCTTGTCTGAGCGATATCAGCGCATGAAAGTCTGAGATCAGAGAGGACGAAGCAGTGTTTTCAGTGAGTGAGGAGAGAGCTAGACACAGAAGAACAGTATAGAAAACCATGTTTTCTTGGAATCTTTTCATTGTGAGGGAAGTATGTGAAGGTCAGTCATGAAGTGAAAGAGAGGGAGCTAAGGCCAAACGTTGGTAAGAAAAAACAAACAAGTCGTCAAAGCAGCAGCTGAGGCTTCACTTTATTGCCAGATGCTTTTCCTCTTAATTCAAAGCTTGAAAATGATGAAGAGAGGATCAAATTTGGAGTGGGGAGGAGTTTACCATTTGATCTGAGAAGTTTAAGCAGAAGAAAAGAGACAGCACAAGCAGAAGGTGAGGTTCAAAAGGTGGTAAGAGAAAAAAAGAAGCAGCCGTTTGATTACAGAAATCTAACGTTAAATACAAGATTATGAGCCAAACACATGAAAATTGGAAAGAAAATGAAAAATGTAAAGGTGATGATGATTCTTTCACTTTCTTCTGTGCTCCTTTCTTTTTCTTTATAATGACGAAATTACCCTTTCTTTAACCAAAGGAGATATAGATGGATCGACATAGCTAGCTATAGCTTTTACTTTATGTTTGAGTGAGAGGTGATGAAATTGCACTTTGAGCAATCAAGAATGGCTGAAGTGCTGGCTGGCTTTCACATTTTCTGGTGTATTATAATAACCTTTTAAATAATATGAATTATTAAATTATTACCCTCATTGACCACAGGCAACTGATAATGACAGCAGAAGAGGCGTAGAGTAGCATTGTAGTTTTCAAAAATCTTTTATGTAATAACATTTCTTGGCAATGCATGAAAGTAATAGTCGTCATACTATATCAGAAATTCATGGGACCATAACTGTGCCCTTGCAGGCAGTGAAAGAATCTAGTTAACTAGTGTGTGTGTGTGTCCATGCATGCATGTTCAAAATTTGATTTTTTTTTAAAAAAAATCAAACTATTTGTTTAAGTCCAAACTAATATTCATTTAATTCTAGAAAATATAATTTTTATCTGTACGAGAGATTTTGCACTATATCAATCTAGTTTTCTCATGCACAGTGTATCTTGGTGAAGATCATATAAAGTGCTTGAGGACATACAATTTGCGTACTTTGATGTATACTGTGAATACACATCAGATAAGAAAGAGTTGGGGACATGTGCCTGCAAGAAAAACAGTGGGAAGTGTAAGAGAAGCAGTGAGAAAAAAAAAAAGATGATGATAATTAATATATCATTACATTGTTGTTTTTTTTTTTGTCAAGAATGATCCAATGTGTAAGTATATGCATGTTGCTTGAATAGGTTGCATTGAAGATGCTGCCATGGATTTTTTCATTTTATTTTTTGTTGGTCTTTTGCTTTATTGTGCCTTTGTCCTACACTGAGATAGGACCAATCTTTCATTCACAAAATAATATATATACGTGGTATTTGAGCTTTATTAGAAGATGGAATAGTCCTTAAAGAAAGATGAGTGCTGCAAAAGCAAAAGCAGAAATTCAAAGGGATGAGAGATCTTTGCTTTTGATCTTCCACTTTAAAAGAAAGATAAATTATATAGCCATTGTCTCTCTCTTTTTTTATTATTATTTTCATTTTTATTTCACATGGAAAAGAGAGCTCTTGTATTTACAGCATATTAAAGAGAAAAGGAGAAGGAAAAAAAAGGACCCTCATGCATGGGAAACTGTTATTGTGTTATCACTATGAAGTTCTACAAACACACACGCACACATCCACATGGGTGTGTGTGTGTGGGACATGATTGAAGATTTGAAATGGGGGCTCCACTTATGTATGGAGAGTTCTTGTCTCAAGGAGCTACAAAATTAAGAAAGCATGTAATAATCTGAAACGAATTACACAATACACATACTAAGACACACACACACACACATACATGTGTATATATATGTATATAATATTATATATTAATGCTGGTCCAAGACTCAAAGTGTAGCAGTAGTACTGCATAAGTAAGCTGTGACATATGATCCAAAGTTAACAGAGCAGCAGCAGCAGCTCACAGAGTGTTGTAACAATCATTGCACACATCATTGACTTACATTGTTCAGAAGAAACGTTTGTTTGGAAAGAGCGACACTGTGTATTATGTTTTTGGCCCTCCTTAGAATGCGCCTTCTAATATTACCTTGTGTTTGTCCTTTGATGTGTATCATCATAATTATTTCTACACGATTATAGAGAAAAAGGAAACTCTCGCCTTTTTTTTTCATCATAAATTAATAACTGCAGCGCAGCAAGCATCAGAGGTGACTCATTATTATGTGCCTTGTGCTTTTCTGTTTTATGTTTTCATTTAAATGAATGTATATATGACATATTGTGTGAGTGTGTGTGTTGTGTTTGGGCATAACGATAACACACTGTTGACCTAGTATGTATGTAATGTATGGTGGGGTCAATGCCTTTGGTTATTGGTGGAATTCCAAGTCATAATCCAATACTTTTGTCCCCTTTGATTTTATTCATAATAATTTCCTATACTATCTATCTATGTCTTGTACAATAATATTTTTTTGTGCAATATTGGAAATAATGTTCACGAGAACGATATATAGATGATATCAAGTTGATATTTCATTTTTTTCAACAATATATTTCATAAGAGTAGATTTTTTGTTTTAAATGCAAAGTGAAAAGTGTGGCTCCTATTTCTTACTAATCTGTAACTACATCATATCCACCCAAAAACTGTGCGAAGATTTGAAGCTGTAACAATGGGCTTCCAACAATACAAATCAGTCCAATATGGGCAAGAATGAAGATACTTTCACGACTGATGCAGAGATATATTATTACTCGAATGTGAAGACCTTCTAATATAGGCAAATAACCATAATAATATAAATACCTAATATATTTCTATAATTGTTTCTATCACGTGGAAAACGAAATTATAACATATTATTATATCTCACAAGTGGTCTCCGTTAATGAGATGGATAAACACCTAATAAGATCACAGCTAAAAGATTCCTCACCATGTCTTCATTTGCTGTCTGTAAAATCTGCATCAATGACATCTCCTTCGGGTCCCTTCTCCGATGAATCAGAACCCGAGCCAGGGCTTGGACCACCAGCACCAGGCGTTGCACCAGGTTGGTTGTACAGAGATTGCCCGAGCTGCATCACTTCTTGATTCAGAGCAGTCATGGCATCTTTCATCGACTGGGTCGACCCACCAGAAATGGCATCTTTGAGTTCGGATAGTTTGGCCTCCACCTTTTCTTTTACATCGCCAGGAACTTTGTCCCCAAGCTCCTTGAGCTGCTTCTCCGTTTGGTACACTACGGAATCAGCCTGGTTCTTCGTGTCTATGGCATCTCTCTTCTCCTTGTCTTCCTTTGCAAACTTTTCGGCCTCGTTCACCATTCTTTCTACCTGGAATTAAATTACAGAAATCTCATCTCAGCACTGTGTAAGACCAAGTGGTGCATCCTCACATGGGCTAAATCACTTCACACTAATGAATCGAAAGAAAAAGAGACGTACCTCATCACTAGGTAATGTGCTAGCGCCAGTGATGGTGATGTCTTGCTTCTTCCCAGTTCCCTTATCAACAGCAGTTACAGACAAGATCCCATTTGCATCAATGTCGAATTTCACCTCGATTTGGGGAACCCCACGTGGGGCCGGTGGAATCCCATCGAGGCGGAAGCTACCAATAGATTTGTTGTCCTTCACGAATTCACGCTCTCCTTGAAGAACGTTGATCTCAACGCTTGTCTGACCATCAGCAGCAGTTGAGAAAACTTCGGACTTTGACGTGGGAAGAGTTGTATTTCTTGGAATGATTTTGGTCATAACTCCACCGAGAGTTTCCAGACCCAAAGAGAGTGGGATTACGTCTAGGAGTACAATGTCGCTGACATCTCCAGCCAAAACACCAGCCTTTGCAAATGAAATATCATTAAAAACTGGATTGGAGAGCAACTAAAATTGTTGATAAAAGAGATGAGGAATCTTGTTGAACCTGAACAGCAGCTCCAAGAGCAACAACTTCATCAGGATTGACTGTGACGTTTGGATCTTTCCCTGTCAATTTCTTAACTACTTCCTGGACAGCAGGTATACGCGTTGAACCACCGACGAGGATGACCTCGTCTATGTCACTGAAGGAGAGTTTTGCATCCTTCAATGCATTTTGAACAGGGGTTTTCAATCTGAGACGGAATAACATTGTTAAGTCGAGGAGCCTTATATGTGATTAAAAGTAGCAACGGAGATAACTAGTAGAAAAAAAATATGCAGTAAATCACCTGTCAAGCAAATCTGAGCACAATTCTTCAAACTTAGCACGCGTAAGAGTTGTTTCAATGTGCTTTGGCCCATCTGCCGTGGCAGTAATAAAAGGCAAACTGACAAAAGAAGGAAAATGAATGGTCAGATGCATGTAACAGAAAGCGACCCAATGGAGCTATAAAACTGTAGATAAACCTAATATTAGTCTGTGACAAAGATGAGAGTTCCATTTTAGCTTTCTCAGCTGCCTCTGTGAGACGCTGAAGTGCTTGTTTGTCTTTCAATAGCTCTATCCCTTCATCCTTCTTGAAATTCGAAGCCAGCCAATCAACAACTCTCTGAAAAAGAACAGCATTGAATTAGTGGAAATTAAAAGCCAAACAAGTACCCTAAAGAATTAATAAGCAAGAAGAAAAATGAACCTTGTCAAAGTCATCACCACCGAGATGGGTGTCACCAGAAGTTGAAAGCACCTCAAATACACCGTCTCCAACCTCAAGTACTGTAGATCACAGGGAACGTAGAAGCAAATGACAAACATTTAGATTTCAAGTGTTCCTTGATGATAAAAGTACAGGCAAGGCAAGCAAAGGCAAGGCGTACATATCATCAAGAGAATAAAATGTATTGGGGCATATCATATTCATACCTGAAACATCAAAAGTGCCACCTCCAAGATCAAAAACCAAAATGGTTTCATTACTTTTCTTCTCAAAACCATATGCTAACGAAGCAGCTGTTGGCTCGTTTATAATACGGAGAACATCCAAGCCAGCAATACGGCCAGCATCCTTTGTTGCAGTCCTCTGCGAATCATTGAAGTATGCGGGGACCGTAACCACAGCTTTGGTAACCTTGTCATTTAGAAACTTTGATGCATCTTCCACTAGCTTCCGCAATACCTATCTCCCATAAAAGACTGGAATAATCAGGCACTATTGACAATGGAAAAACATTCATTCTATTTATCACAGACAGGTACCACGTCATAAGATCATAAACACCATCAGAATTCATATATTTAAGTCACATATAAAAATTACACACCTGAGCAGATATCTCTTCAGCGGCAAACTGCTTTCCTATTGCAGGGCAATCAAGCTTCACATTGCCATTATCGTCTCTCACCACTCGATATGAAACCTGCTTCGATTCCTCGTCCACCTCCACCATCTTCCTCCCAATAAACCTCTTCACCGAGAAAAAAGTATTCTCCGGATTAACCACGGCCTGCCTCTTGGCAATCTGCCCAACAAGCCTATCCCCGTTTTTTGTGTAGGCTACAACAGACGGCGTCGTACGTTGACCCTCTACGTTCGTCACGATCGTGGGCTTCCCACCTTCCATCGCAGCCACGGCGGAGTTGGTCGTCCCCAAATCGATCCCGACGACCTTCTCGGCAACTACTCTAAAAGAAGAAGCACTCTTTCCGTGTGTTCTCAGAGCTCTGCAGCTCTTGAACTTCAGCGAGGCAAACGACGCCGCACTGCTGAGGTTCTTCCTTCCGACGAACAGCGTTGGTGTTGGCTTTCTGCTGTTCGACGTCAACGAACCGAGAGTATTGACTTGGGAGATCGAGGAAGCCATATCGACGGAAAAGTGGGAGAGATTGGGTTTGAGGTGGAGATTTCAGAGCTCAAACCTTGCAATTCGTGATAATGAGGTTTTTAGGTTAGAGAAACGGCGAATGAAGAAGAGAAATCAGATAAGGCGACGGCTAAGGGGTATATTAGACATTTTCTACAGAATAGGGCCCTTGGAAAATGTTCTAGAATGGTCTATTTTGGCTGCTGGGCCTTTACAAAATGGGCCTTCAAGTCCACCAAAATTAGTTGGCCCAATTATTTTTCATCGTCGAAAAGGGTAGAAAAGGGTATAGTCGTAATTTCCGAAAGCCACGTTCCCTTCATTACAGCCTCTAAAAGGAGCTTCAAAAGAGTACGTCAAAGAAAGGTCGCGAAGAGTTCAATCAATCTCATCGATCAGCCGTAGCTGCGTGCATCTTCGTCGCTAGGAGAAGTTCTTAATAGGAGGGAACTAATGGCGTCATTCAACGAAGCACCGCCTGGCGATGAGAAAGCTGGAGAGAAGATCTTCAAGACAAAGTGCGCTCAGTGCCATACCGTCGATAAAGGCGCCGGTCACAAGCAAGGTGTGGAACTATTCGTAGTTTCGATGTATTGTTATGTTATGCTGATTATTCTGCCTATCTGAAGTCCAAGTTGCTTTGCTCGCTTTAGTTGGTAATTTGGTATTCGTTTGGTATATCTTGTCTTCGTCTGTGAAGTTGATGCTTTCGATAGTTTCATCGATTTTTCTTTTGGGGGATATGATATTAGTCAACTGCAGAATGCGATGTAATAATACTTCCGATTGATTGTTATTGATTTATGCTTTGATTTCAACAGCAATTCATTTTGCCAAGTTGCAATTTTTCTAGTTGGAGGTAAAGGGATCTCTATTTATTGTTTTCGTTGACTGCCAAATGATGTTTCCAGCTGATCTATGTGTAATTTCACCAAGGCATACTTATTTGTGAGAAGTTTAACTGCCCCATGTCTTGCCTGTTCTTGTCAAGTAAAATTTTCAAGACTTGTAAGATTTTGGCATTTGTCATTACTTCTTTCTTAAATTAGTAAATCTTCTGATCTTCTTCTTTTGTTGTCCATTTCATTTCTTGATTGTGCCCTTGAAATCTGCAGGTCCTAATTTGAACGGACTCTTCGGTAGGCAATCGGGCACGACTGCCGGTTATTCTTACTCCGCTGCCAACAAGAACAAGGCCGTCACATGGGAAGAAAACACGCTCTATGATTACTTGCTAAATCCGAAGAAGGTATGTGTTGATGTGGGATAGCTTTTATTTCGGCATATACTAAAACCTCCTTAGTTTCTCCGAAAACCCGTCGAATTTAATTTATGTGTATTCTCGAACGAACCGTTGCAGTATATTCCTGGAACCAAGATGGTCTTCCCCGGTCTGAAGAAGCCGCAAGAGCGCGCGGATCTGATTGCCTACCTCAAGAAAGCAACTGCTTGAAGACACACTCCTTCATATGACTATGCCATAAACACACTCTTTGTTCATTGTTGAGATCGCTTTTGCTAGTATTCAGACATCGAGCTTAGTTAAGTTTTCTTTCTTTTATTACATGAATAAGAGCTTTCTTTCTCTGCATTGTGCTATGGTGAAATGCAATAACGATTCTTTTCTGTGTATTGTATCGATCATGTGTGCGCCATTGGAGACATCAAGAAATTGTATCACACTATTACTCAGATATGTTCTTGCTTTTATGTTTGGATAAAGCTACTGTCTTTACAAGTAAATTTGTAATTTCCTACAAATTAGAATCCGAGTTTATAACCTTTTAAAAAAAGGTAAATGATAGGTCGTCAAATAATCTTTTGTACTTCAAGATTTACCATTTTTCATTATTGGGATGGCGACAATATTATTTATTGCCGATTGGATACGATTCTGTCAAGTGGACAGCACATTGAATTTTGAAACCCAAAATAAAATTGAAAGGAAAAACAAAACGGTGCGTAGGTAGCAAAACGCAACTAAATTTCAATATGATTTCAAAAGACAACTGAAGAATTAAATATGACCCACGCCAAGGAAATGGGTCAGGCACGACCCCACTAGCGAGTACGTGACACAGTTTCATACTCGCAAGGCAGTGCCAGCCACGCGCCACGCCACGCTTCAGACCACCCTGAAACGAAGCCGAAGCATATCCTCGTACACTTGCCCAAAAAAAAAATCTATGTTCTCTGTTCTTGAATATTTAATTCACCTACAATCCGTTAAACTCAGGCGTTATATGTTGGGTGGGTGTGGGGTTTAGGTTTTAAGAAAAGAAAGCTACCTTTTTTTTTTTTTGGCCTGAAAAGTATTTCCATCTTTATTCTTTGCTTTTCTTGACCGGACTGTTTCGCTTTCTCCTGATTTCTTACAAAGTGAAGGAAAGAAGAAAAAGGCCTTCTTTATCGCTGGTGTTTTGCCCGAACCAAAAGTTGCTGCAAAAAAAAGAAAACATTCTTTGTTTGGAGAATCTTTTCATGTCCCATGAAGTTTTTCAATTCGGTGAGTGTTTCCTTATCTTTTCCTCTTCTCCATCGGTATGCATGTGTATGTATATGTTTTTCGACGCTTGATTTTCGATTCGACCGCTTTTGTTTTGATTAGACATGGTTACGGTTTTTGTTGTGTTGAGCTGATGATATATTCTTTAGTCGTGAGTTTGGCTGGGAAAAAGAAAACATTTTGACTGCCTAAAAAGGTGGCTAGCTTCAGAAGCTGGAAAGTCATATGGAATATTTCTTGATTTGTTGGGGAAATAATTTTGAGATGAGTGTGTGTATGTGTGTGTGTGTGTTTAGGTTCTTCGATATTTGGATGCTTAGCCCTTTATATTGGTTTTCGACTTTCAATAGTTCTTGCAACCACCGCAGAATCGAAAGATACAAAATCGTATCTGATGATGGTAATGGAGCATAAACTTGTAATGAATTTTTCGAACTGATGATCATGTTGTGCTCTGTTTCAGGGTTCTCTTTTATCTGATCCTAAAAGCAAATCGTGCCTCTGTAGCCTTTTCGTAGCAATATCCTTGATATGCGGTGTTTACTTTGCCGGTGGTGCGTGGCTGAGGAAGGATTCTATTCGGGTAATTGTTCGTTTCAAATATGAGCTTATTTCAGTACTGAAATTACTTTACTTTCTTTCCAGAATTTATTATTAGTTTCAAAAATTTCGTAATGAAGACTTCGCTGGCTACTAATAATGCGATTTTGGTAATATGTAGCCATTACCTAGATTCGAAGTTAACACAAGACAGCATGATACAACCGCTGGTAATTGCGAGGTAGACCTATATACTATTGAACTGCCTTTGCTGTCTTCGCTTACTTCATTCTCTCTTATAGTTGAAAATTTTCGATATTAATCTTGAAGGTAAATTCAACGATTGAAGTTGAAACTAATAAAACAAGAGACGAAGGGGTCGTTGATAAATGCAATGTTAGTCCTCTGCTCGATTCCCTTTGTCTACTTCTTGCAGTATTAACACCTTCTATCTCTAGTTAATGATTATATTACATAGACATATCTTCTCTATTCTAGGAGAAATGTAGACCCATTGGTAGCGAGGTCTTACCGAATGGTATTGTCTCCTTAACTTCAAATTTCGAAATGCGCCAGCTATGGAGCACCGTTCCCGAAGAGGTATGAAATAATCCCGCGCCAGCCATTGTAATAATCCCCTATAATCAGCTTTCTTCACCCCTTTAATGAGCTTTCTTCGCGCCAATATCAGACCAAATCAAAGGAAGCCTCATCTTTGCTAGCCATTGCAGCTGGTATAAATCAGAAGCAGTTGGTGAGCAAAATTATCGAGAAGGTAATGAATTTCTTCTCCAGTTTGTGTAATGCGTATGATGCTTCACTTCTCTGTGATGTACTTGTACGAGGATTGTTTTTTTTTTTCTCTTGCAGTTTCTTGTGGATGATTTCGTAGTGATGCTTTTTCATTATGATGGATTTGTGGATAAATGGCACGATATGGGATGGAGCGACCGAGTGATTCATGTATCTGCCAAGAACCAAACTAAATGGTACGATGTTGCTTTTTTAACACCGATTTGGACTCAATACGCATATCTAATACGTATCTATGTGCCATAGGTGGTTTGCCAAACGGTTCTTACATCCAGATATCGTTGCCGAGTACGAATACATCTTTTTATGGGACGAAGACCTCAAGGTCGACAACTTCAATCCTAGAAGGTTAGAAATTTCATCTTATGTCAAGAAATGTACATATTTTGTCAAGACAATTCATATATTTCGCAGGTACATATCCATCATAAAGGAAGAAGGCCTCGAAATTTCACAGCCCGCATTAGATCCTCGTACGTCCGAGGTGTACCATCCCATTACAGCTCGAAGACATAGATCCCGAGTTCACAGGTTAGTTAAAAAACAAAAAAAAAACCCACGAATGTGCTCACACTTACATATTAGAAACCCATTCTTCATCGTTTGATTTCTTCCATCTATTATTCCACGAACAGGAGGTACTACAAGTACAAAGGTGGTGCAAAGTGCGATGCCAACAGTTCAACACCTCCCTGCGTGGGGTGAGGAAACAACTAAAATCACTGTTCTTTAATCCCTTTGAACGATCGATGTTGAGCATGGGCTTTCATAATTTCGATATTATAATGATTTTTCAGCTGGGTGGAAATGATGGCTCCCGTGTTTTCGAATGCTGCATGGCGATGTGCGTGGTATATGATCCAGGTTTGTCCAATTTCTTTCGACTCTTATGATTAAAATTATATAATCATCGAGGAATGTAAGAAAAGTATTAACCTTCTGCAGAATGATCTGATTCATGCGTGGGGGCTCGACGTGCAGCTTGGTTACTGTGCACAGGCGAGCCCTATACTGTAACTCTACTCTTTTACTACCCTTTTTGAGCTGTCTTTGTAATGAAAAAAAGTCGTCGTTTTAATACTAATTACAGGGTGATCGGACAATGAAGGTTGGCGTGGTCGATGAACAGTATGTAGTGCATCTCGGCCTTCCAACTCTCGGTGGATTCTTAGATGGAAACAAGGCAAGAATTTTCGGTCTCATTCTGGCTTTACATTGTCTGAAGAACAAAAATATGAAATATGACTCATAAAATGCAGACAAGTGATCAATATCCGAGCTCGAAGAAAGTCCCCAGTTTGCATTCCTACAACCTTAATGGCAGAGCTTCGGTAAGTCAAAAAGGAAAATACGTACAGTACGTATATCTCATGGTGTTGATTCATACCTTCTGTTGTTTGCAGGTGAGAAGACAGTCTTATAACGAGATGATGATCTTCAAGCAAAGATGGAACAAGGCTGCTGAAGAGGACAAATGCTGGGTTGACCCTTATAAACAAACTACCACAGAAGCTGGAAAGTAAATAGACTTCGACTGCTAATTTTCTGAAAATGGCGATGCCCGCCCGTATAGATTCTATACATCTTTTCGGTTTCTACATATTCTTGTTTATTTCCTTACAACATAGTAACTGAGTTTTTTTCTCTGCTTAATTTTCTTTTGGGTTGGAGTATAGTAATCTCACATTATATTAAGTTACAAAAGTGTACATCCAGGTTTTCTGGGACTGTAAATCAAATGTAATAACGTGCTGAAGACTGTAAATGAGAGTTATGTAAAACGCCTCTGTAGCAGAGAAAGACACACACACTATATATAAAGAAAAGAATCTGCAAAAAGAAATTATTCAATCTTCTCCAGCAGTGTCCATGTTTGCTCCTTAAAGATGAAGATGCTTTTCCCTTTTCTGAAACTCGGTCAGGCCTTTGCCACTGCCAGTAACCCCGACCTTTCCGAAGGGGTTGTCTGGAGATTTGAATATGCTCTCTCGTTTTCTTCCCGAGAAGAAACCAACCTAGGAGAGAAACAGATTCACAGACCGATCGCAGCAATATATCTACATATAAATGTAGATTGTGTGTCTGAGAGTGCATGTGAGAGTGCAATGCAAACTCACCTTTTTAGCCCGGCTTTGGTGGTCGGGAATTGCTGCCATGCATTCTGCCTCTTATTCTGAGTGACCTATTTGGCTTCCATCCTCATCTTAGACTTAAAAGCGTGTAGCTCCTTGCGTTTTGCAGCTTTTTGGAAGATGACCAATTTGAATAAGTAATGGGGCTATATAGACAAAAATAATGGCATCTATAAATATATTTCAGTCCTAATAAGCATACCACATCTTCAGGATCGTTATGTTCGATTTTAAGTCTTTGTGGAATCATCCAGTTCTCAGAGTCTTTATCTGCAGCTTGGGCAATCTTGCGTTTAAGGGCTTCTTTTGTAGCCACGGCGTTTTTTTTTTTCGGGAGCACCTTCTTGCACGGGTCTAACATTATCAGGATCAACCTGGAATCAACAATTATACATTGGCAATTAAAAGACAACAATCGCACAAACACAATCATTTAATATCACAAGTTCACAATCACAACTGCAGTGCTACCTCTTCTTGGTTTCCCCACGCATCATAGGAAACATAATACCCATTTGGAGTGTGTACTACAACTGTTGCATCATACCTGAATGTCAAAAACTAATCAATCATTACAGAGAACCTGACACAAACAAACTCAAACAAAAATATAAACATATGTTAAAATGCTTATGTACCACTCTCCATCTTCGCTCCAGAAAGCTTGAACTTTAGTGCCAACAAGAAACATATCACCACTAATAGCACTGGATGTTGATTGCTGTGCAGTGCAAAAAAAATGAAAATTAGTTGTAATTGTAGATAAGAGATAGGCCAGACTCAAGCAGATGGTTAAAGATGTTAAGTGTAGAAAACAATTAAGAGATAGGCCAGACACAAATCAGATGATGGACTCGCAGAGAAGAATACTACAGAAACCTGAAATACCTAATGATATAACTTGCAACATCAATATTCTAGCGGGGAATCCCATCTAGCTGGCAATGGCTCAAAATAAGAAGATACTATTTTAAATCACCTCCACAAGTTCCTTCTCCATGTCCAAGTATTCGGAGTTTTTGGGATCATCGTGCAATAGTTCGCGGACCTGATTCAAAACAAATCAGGAAACGCTGATAAGGGCCAAGTCCGAAAGACAAATGTATCAAACTCCTGCATGGTTTTGGTAGGTGAACACTAAAAAATGCATTAGCATAAATGAGAGGACGGTAAGGGAGAAAAAAATGCCGCAGCAGCAGTGGGGTCTACGTTCACAATTCCTTCAGCTCAGACCGATCAATATCGATAAACAAGGCAGACACTGGATGTATTTTGATAGAACAAATTGAATCAATGTTTACGCTATTGCTACCGAAAAAAAAATTCAAATTCAGTACAAGAAACCTAAAATAAATCAAACATAAATTAATTAAGTACCTGTTGAAGCTGTTCTTCATAAGTGGAAAGATTTGATGCAACTTCTTCGATGTTCGTTTATTCACCAGCTTCCATCCTCCTAGCCTTCTTCACCAGCTTCCATCTTCGAAACCATTTGACTAAGAAATCCAAAGCTTTGAAGATAACGATTCAACAAACAGCACCTGCTCTCTCTAAGTGAAATTACAATACAATTGGGGGAAACAGATGAAGAGCCCCAATTTCAACCCTGATTTGATTTGGAACGCTTAATGTCAAATCGACCCACAATGTTCATATAATTACATTTCAGTACCACTAAGCTTGGACCCAATATTTGCACTTGAGACCTCATAATATGGACCCAAGATAAACTAGTCCAAAAAATAATTATGGCGTTTGAACTAATCGTGTTGCGTAATTAATTTAAATTGGCCATTTTATTTTCATACAATACTTTTCGTATGGAAAACATCTTAGTCTAAGAATAAATAAAATAATAAAAATTAACAAAATTTTATTTGTAAATAATAATAATTAATGGGAAATAAATATAGTTCAATTGCGTTTTGTTTTCTATGACTCTCTCTCTCTCTCCACTGTGTTAGTGTTTATATGTGTGGTTCTCTCTCTTCTCTGTGAGGTTGTCCACCTCCATACAGTCGAACAAAACAAAAGCAGAGAAAAATATAAAGTTACAAATCGAAACTACGAAAACATCTAGGAATTCTCTCTCATAACCTCCGTTCGCCTGCTTCCTCCATCACCGTCGGAGTTATTACATCTATATATAAAGAGACGTACGCGGTATCGGGCGAAGAAGGCGGGGTGCATAAATCACATTGTTGTCTTTCAGCTGATTCGAGCGATGAAGCTGAAGCACAGTTCCAATTCGGCTTCGAAAGCCCTTATCTCGTCGGATGAGAAGCTTCTCGTGCGGGAGACGCTTCGGATCAGCGCAAATTTAGCCTCGGCGCCGCCGTTGGCTGCGGAATTGGACGCCGGAATCTTACACGTGGCGGAGGATAGGTTCGTGGCGACGAGGCTGATTGGTGTAGAGGAAATTGATGGTAGGCGGTGGAAGCTGATCGCTGAGGATGAGAGATCAAATAATAGAAGCATGCATTTGAAGAAGAAAGGTCGTGTTTGTGCGGTTAGCTTGCAGTCGCCTCAGGCACCTGTTGATGTTAGTATTCCGTCGCCTTCCTCTTCTACTGATTTATGGAATTGTCTCTGTCTTTCATTTTTTCTTATCTCGGTTGTTTACTAATTATATGGATGCTGGTTGTCAGTTGTTTCATTATACTAGTGAACTTCGTAAAGTGAGTAGTCATGTAGCATTGTGTCGATTATTACATCAAAGAGGTAGTTGCTTAGTCGATGAGAATGTTTGCTCTGCTAGTTAAATGACCCGTGAGCTTCTTTGTTCTTTAAGACGGAGAAAAAGAGAGAATTTGAAACGATACACCTGTAGAAATAAGTATGGTAGTGTAGTGTAGTGAGCATAACTATTTCTGATAATTTTATCAATTAAGTTTATTTACTACTGTATGGGTGACAGGAATAACGTCAAAAAATGCACTGGCAAATGCCTTGAAACAAGTTATGGAATGAAAATGACTAATGGGTTCTATGATCACTATTCCTGTTTTTTATTAGTTAGTAATGTGGCATCTTGATATAGAGAATAAATTTTCATTCATGCATTAACTATTTTGGCAATTGATAGATGGTCTTTATGGTTTCCAGGATATGATGGCATTTATCAGATCTTATGTGGTACCAGAAGGTTTTCCTGACAGCGTCACTCCATCGTATGTGCCATACATGACGTGGAGGGCTTTGAAGGTACTGCTCCAATGCATTTAAACGCTTCCACAATTAGCAAAGTTATCACTCCAATCTTTTCTGTTGATGGTTGTTGTTGGTGTTTTGTTGTAGTACTTCTTTGGTGGAGCAATGAGTGTTTTCACAACACAGACGCTGCTGAGTTCTGTGGGAGTATCCAGAACTAGATCTGCTCAAGGTGCTGTAGCAATCAATTGGATTCTCAAGGTAGTTTTGTAAATCACGAGCTAGTTTTCATTCTGATCACTCATCTTATATTTAGTGTAGTTTTGAAGTTATTAACTCAAATGTTTAGGATATAACGCTTTTGACTTGGTGTCATAGGAAATAAACTAACACATTAAGCTTGCTTGTTCTGCAACTATCCTTTTGGTTGCTTACGTTACGTTGAGGAATTTCATATAAATGTTCAGAAACTTGTCTATACTAATTGAAGCTTCACGGGGTGAGAAAATTTCCTGCATTATGACTAGTATCACCTATTTGGAGGTTGAATTAGATATATTTGTGATTAAGACGCAAATGAATGTCAAACGAATGAGTTACCTTAGTATGTCATGTAAAAGTACGATGCTGCTTTTGGCATGCCAATCAACTGATCCTGATCAGACTAATTTTTTGATTGTTGTTCTTAGGATGGTGCTGGACGAGTTGGGAAGATGATTTTTGCTCGACGGGGAAAGAAATTTGATTATGATCTAAAACAGGTATTCTTGAAGATTATAACGTGATAGCGTGCGTAGGCAACTGATATTTCGTTGGAACTCTTATAATGTCATTTAAACTCAATTCAGCTTAGGTTTGCTGGTGATCTCTTGATGGAGTTGGGAGCTGGTTTAGAGTTGGCTACTGCAGCTGTTCCACACCTTTTCCTTCCGTTAGCATGTGTGGCCAACGTGGCTAAGGTTTGTCTCTCATTTCCCTGTCAACCTGTCAACTTTGCTAATATTAAAAAATAAGGAGATCCGCCTTGATTTTACTTCTAGAATGTTTCTGCTGTGACATCAACCTCAACCCGAACACCTATCTACAAAGCATTCGCTAAGGGAGAAAATATTGGAGATGTGACTGCAAAGGGAGAATGTGTTGCCAATATTGCTGATATGGTATGCATGTATTTATTATTTGTGTTTTATGGACATAGAATATGTTGAGGGCATCATTATTTTTTTTCTAGAGTTGCCTTGTTTGTGAAAACTCTACTTCTCATCGGAATCCATAAAAAGGCCTACTGATATTTCCATTTGCACCTTTGTTCAGTTTTGTAAGTTAGTTTTCTTTTGGTTTTATGAGTTGAACTTATTGCAAATGTTATATCTTGTGAAGCTTGGGACTGGGCTGAGCATCATGATTTCTAAGAGAAACCCATCCTTAGTGACCACATTTGCTATGCTTTCATGTGGATATTTGATGAGCTCCTACCGAGAGGTTCGACGTCCTTGTACTCTTTTAGATCCTTTACCTCTTCTAATGTGTCTCGTTAAAGCTGGATATTGATCTACGGTGAATCTGTCATTGATTTGTCAGGTGAAATCTCTCGTACTGCATACGTTAAATCGTGCAAGATTTACAGTGGCAGTAGAATCGTTTCTGAAAACAGGTTATGCATTGTATCCATTCTTTTTCGCCTTCAATCCCATTTCAGTTGCTGCTTCTTGCTGAGGAGTTGTAATTTGGATAAAGTCGTGACCGATTTGCCCGTAGTTTCTCCTCCTTATACTGAATGAACATCAGTCTGTTACCTAGTCTGAGAAATAATTGGTAAAAGAACGGTAGTTTGGTTTGGATGAGGAACTTAAAATTGTTAAAACGTGTCTTCCGAAGGAGAAGGAAAGTGTTGTATATTCGTATATTTTTTTAACCGATAGTTAATTTTTCAGGAAGAGTTCCAACTTTGCAAGAGGGAAATCCAATGGAAACTATTATTGATCTTCCATGGAGGAACCGAAGACCTATTGTTCTTGGTATGTGCCAACAATTGTCTCTCTTTGATCAGGCTAGCACGTGCTTATGCATACCTTGCTCCTCTGCTGATTTTTATCTTACTCTTTTATTTCTAGGGCCAAGATTTAAAGATGCATTTCAAGATCCAAATTCATATTTTGCAGTAGAGCCCATTTTTGAGGTATGCTACTCTCCATTGAGAGATGATAGTTATTGTTCTCTTTTTAAGAGCATGTCCTTCAAGCTTTCAATATGATGTGGAGCACCTCACTTTCTGACTTGTCTAGTCGTCCATGCCCATTCTTTTTATCCATCCATAATAGTAATTTGTCTATAATTTGTACAATTGAACGACTTGTGTCGCATTGGATTTTGTTGACTACAGAAAGAGCGATATATCGTGACATATAATCCTTTCAAGGGCAATATATATGCCCTGTTCAAAGGTCAAGCAGAGCCTGATGACATACTGAAAGCAGCTTTCCATGTAAGCATGCAGACCCCCATTGTATCATATATATCCATGACTTCCCTATTATAAATATATTATGGTATGGATGTCCATATCTCTATTAAGTGAGGTAGCTAGATGTTGTATTGATTATGGTCGTTAGATCTCATATTAATGGTGATAGCTTAGTCCATTGACTATAAATAGGCTATGTACCATCATTTGCAAATACACACAAAATATATAAGAAGCTCTCCACGTTAGTTCATATAGTTCTCTTGATTTTATATCTCATTCTCATTATATATACAGTTATATTATAATATATATACATACTTAATATAATAATAAAAGCTTTATATATTATAAATTAAATATTTTATAACACGTTATCAGCACGACCGCTCTCCGCCGTCGACACCAACCTCCGCCGAAGATCTTATACGGTATAGTGAAGGTATAATAATTCTATTTCGTATATATAATAATAATATATGATAAATATATAACTAAGTGCCGTGACCGAGTGGTTTCGCGGAATATCGTCATTTCAAGTGGCGAGAGGTCCAGATTTCGATTCTCAGTGGTAGCACGTTGATTTTTTTTTTAACGATTTGGGTCGAACTATCGCCCAATTATTATATTTAACTGGGTCGAATTATTGCCCAATTACTATATTTAATTGGGTCGAATTATCGCCCAATTACTATATTTAACTGGGTCGAATTATCGCCCAATTACTGTATTTAACTGGGTCGGACTATCGCCCAATTACTATATTTAACTTGGGTCGAATTATCGCCCAGTTACTGTATTTGATTTGGATCGGCTTACCGCATAAATTTATTTAATATTTTATTTACAATATTATCGGTATTAAAGATACGAATAATGATTCATGTATGTTATCTAATTATGTTATTTTTCAAATCATAGAATCATGTCGTTTTATACAAAGATGGACCTTCTGCTTCTTACGTTATTTACCGTGATCCTTACCGCGCTGTGGATAATATTTTTAAGGCTTTTAAAATATGATGATTAATTGTAATTTTCCTTTGGTGTTTTAATCACTAAATATATTTTACATTTTGTAATTGAAGGATGTCGCTCTATCTGATGTTTAATCTGTTGGTTATGATTATTTTTACGGCGACGCTTATCTGGATGTGGATCTTGTTTTTCATACGAACTTTTTCAAAGGAAGATTAATTATAAGTTGTTATCTTTCAATGATCTATGTTTTTAATTATCGTAATGATTTTATAATTCATGATATGTTAAATTTAACTCAAATTTATGCCCTCAATATTTTGATACACTCGTTCAGAACTGCTCAAATCTTATATGATTCACTGCGTTTTATCTTTTGGATATATTATTTTATCGTGAAAAAATAATTCTGATCTATTTTGATATATAAGAAAGGGTGAAAACTTCGACCGAATGATTGAACGATATTCCCTGAAGTGAATATACTCACAAACAATACAGTGATCATGAATCCTATATATCGTGACGATTAATAAAATTTCCCCCGAAGTGGAAAAGGTAATAAATAAATAAAAAAGATATATTGAGCAAAGATAATCATCGAAAGTAATATTATCGATGCGACTTTCGGTCTCTACTTGCACCAAAAAGGATCCCGTTGATCTTTATAAAGAGCAATCAAAAGATAAAATAAAATTCGCTCAAGATCGCAATATTTCAGAAAAATTGGTGTCAGATCAGAAACTCTTTTTTTTTTTCAACTTCAGTCTAATTTTATGGAATTTTTACGATTCAAATAAATAGATTGATCCATGTGATAAAATTTTGTTTATAATATCTTATATTCATTGTTTTTATCTATACAGAAATACAATTTTATTATGTTTTCATTAATAATCATTTGTATGCGTTTATTAAAGATATTCATTTTATGTGTTTCTTAAGGATATTTATACAATGGACATCGGAATGTGCAAATGAGAATTATGTCTTGCAGACTGTGCAACAACTAATACGATTTTGAAAAAATGAGAAATATTTCGATCAGATTGATCTGAAAAAAGCCAGTGTTATTACCATATCGGGTAGCACAAATATAATTGAAGGCTCCGGAAGAGCTAATATTTTACTGCCCAGAGGGACAAGGTTGATAATTGAAAATGCCTTATATTCTCCTAAGTCTCAAAGAAATTTATTAAGCTTTAAAGATGTTCGATATAACGGATATCACGTTGAGACTGCAGAAAAAGGAGATATTGAATATTTGCACATTACAAAAGTAAGTTCAAATGGTAAACAAATTATGGAAATATTACTATCCTTTGACTCTGGGCTATACTATACATATCTTAGAACGATTGAATCATATGCTATCATAAACCAGAAGTTTACTGATGACAGTACATTTATTGTTTGGCATGACCAGCTGGGCCACCCCGGTGCAATTATGATGCAAAAAATAATTGAAAATTCACGTGGGCATTTAATGAAGAACCAGAGGATTCTTCAATCTAATGAATTATCATGTGTCGCTTGCTCGAAAGGGAAGTTAATTATTCGGCCATCACCAGTGAAAATAAAGAATGAATCGATAGTATTTCTGGAGCGGATCCAAGGTGATATTTGTGGGCCGATACATCCATCATGTGGACCATTTAGATACTTTATGGTATTGATCGATGCATCAACTAGATGGTCTCATGTATGTTTGTTATCAACACGCAATGTAGCCTTTGCGAGATTACTTGCTCAGTTGATTCGATTAAGAGCACATTTTTCAGATTATCCTATAAAGAAAATACGCCTTGATAATGCTGGTGAATTCACTTCCAAGGCGTTTAATGATTAATGCATATCTATTGGAATTGATGTTGAGCACACTGTGCCACATGTTCATACGCAAAACGGTCTTGCAGAATCGTTGATCAAACGTCTGCAATTAATTGCAAGACCACTATTGATGAAGTCGAAACTTCCCTCGTCTTGTTTGGGACATGCTATATTACATGCAGCGGCACTAATCCGCATCAGGCCAACAAGTTATCATGATGTCTCCCCGATACAAATGGTTTATGGTCAGGAACCAGATATTTCCCATCTGAGAATTTTTTGATATGCAGTATATGTTCCAATTGCTCCACCATAACGAACTAAGATGGGACCTCAAAGGAGGATGGGAATATATGTCGGATTTGAATCTCCATCGATAATAAAATATTTAGAACCTTTAACTGGAGATCTATTTATGGCTAGATTTGCCGACTGTCATTTCGATGAATCGAATTTTCCGACATTAGGGGGAGAAAAGAAACAGCTGGAAAGTAATGTACGTTGGAATGAATTGTCGCTAAATCATTACGATCCTCGAACGAAAGAATGCGAAATAGAAGTTCAAAAGATAATTCATTTACAAGGTTTAGTCAATCAACTGTCAGATAGTTTCACCGACCTTAAAAGAGTGACTAAGTCACATATACCAGCTGCTAATGCTCCTGCAAAAATCGTTGTTCCTGCAGAACGTAAAGAGTTGTGAGATTGTTCTTCGATCAGAGTTTTAAATTATTTGCCCCCGGCCGTGCCATGCCTTCTTGGTCTATTTATGTATATGTAGCTTTAAAGCCTTTTACGGATTGTGAGCCTTGAACCTAAAATTTTGGTAATGAAAGTCTTTCCATGCCAACAAATCTTTAAGAAAAAAACTGCTTTCATTTATGATATGATGATGCCAGTTTATCTTTTGGGGACCATTTCTATACAAGCATTCTTTCTTACACTACGCCATACTGTCTTTGCTTCCGCTAGTGAAAAGGGATAAAACAGAAATCTATTAGTGAAAGAAAATGACACCAAAGCCTCGTTAGGAGATCTTTGATTTCATTTCAAGTCTCTGCCTGCATAGTAGTTGTCAGAAAACTTTGATGCATAGAACAACTTGTGTAATACTGTGTGATTGTGAAGTGAAAGTCCATTATTTAGAACAGCAAAAGAACATATAGAAGAACATTTGATCTTAACCTCGTATTACTTACTACTCTGAATCAGATCAACCATCATCATAACTAAACATATGTTCTTGAAGCTTTTTATCAGTTGAGCGGTGAATCGGCAGGTTTTTTCTTGGCAAGGCTCTGCTTATTGTTATGCATCCAAACTTTGAACACTCTTCTGCTAACCCCAATCTCCCGACAGAAGCTTTGTATCAGAGAATCTTCTTGCTTTTGCATCCTCCATCCCACCTTCTCGGCGAATCTCTCCATTTTTTCCTTCTGATCTTGACTGAACTTCGTCCTGAACCTTTTCTTCGCAGCTTTGCCACCCATGCAATGCTCGTCTAACTGACGATGATCGTCACGCCTTCTATAGTAGTTCCCAATCGTGTCGTAAGGCACGACGATCGTCTGATGCGGGGTGCTCTCAATTCTTGAATAATGGTTCACTACAAGAAGACACAAGCATGCGATAATCCAAAGAGTGTAAGAGCGAAAAAAAAAAACGAAAGCTAGTTATAAACAACATACCTTGATGATCTCAATCACTAATTTTCTATGGAAGTTTCTGTGGCAACTACAAGCCGAACAGATAAGTGCTAGCGAGCTAGCGTCCCCATCGTCCGCCTCGCCGCAGCCATCGGCGGCGTGTCCGCCGATCGAAGCTGCATGGTTTCTGAGGCATTCCCTGTACTTCACTCGCAGTTTCTTGGAAGGGTTTGAATAGCTTTCACCTTCTCCACAATCATCGGCCTCCATGCGACCATATTGTATCTGATCTATCGTATGTGAGTAATTATATGTAAGAGGTATTAGCATGTCTGTTTGTTCTTCACATCTTATAACATCAGTAAGCTCCATTGATGTAGTTACATACAATGTAAGAGAACTAAAGTTAGCTGTGTATATAACTTTGAGATTCTGTACAAAAAACATGAACATAGTGGGAATGGCTTTGCTTTGCTTGCAATTCTACTTAGCCAGCAATCAAGTTTACGGACTGTAGAGACAAGACAAGTGTGTGTGTGTGTGTGTGTCAGAGATTGTAAGGAGAAATTATGTAGGGATTGCGTTGTTATTTTAATGATGGAGTGAGTTTAAAATATGTTATTGGGCCTCGAAAGATTAGTCCACTTAGGAGACCTAGTGACCCATTTACATATAGAGGCCCATAGGTAGCCCAATTTGGAAAATTAGTTTTTTGGTCCCTCGACTTTGAAAAGGTATTATTAGGAAACCATTACTTTCAAATGAGCGAAATTGAACCTAATATTAAGTATGGTAATGTTATTTTGATTGTTAAAACAAAATATGTAATAAAATGCGTATTATAAGATAAAAATATCATATAAAATGCAATAATAGCTAATCCATTAAAAAAAAAAATTGTAGTGCAGCAATAGAACTAAAACTTGAAAATCGTGGCTATACTTTTTTTGTTTATTTCAATTTCATCCCCTACTTTTGTATCTGTGGTCTAGACCTCCTTGACTTGGCACATTCTCCAAACCAAGAAAAACGACCACTCTTCTGCTGGCGCAGAGGGTTGCCTGGTTTAGCCTGCTTTTGAGACAACATCGTACAATACATAGATGTTAGAAGCAAATATTTCAAGAAAACCCCAAGCGAAGACGACGAAGTGACGAAATATACCACTACATTTGCTCTCCGAGGTGGTCGGGCATTTTTCCAACATAACATTCCGCTGCAACCGCCCGTCCCCGATCCTGATTCATATCCCCTGTGCAGCATTCAAGAAAAACGATGTGGCACTCTCACTTTTTCACGAAGTTTAGGGATGTTATAAATCTACGAAACATGCTCATTATCATTAGACGAACAAAAACAAGAAACGGGGTAGCATCGAACTATAGAAAGCCGTGTGAAAATTGAAGAACTCATAAGCTGATAGGGCGGAAAACTCACAAGTTATCTTTGTTGTGATGGCTGTTATCATGCAGCAAGCTCGGTGAGATGGTGGGGTAGTGATCGACCCTCTTCGCAGCCATTTGCTCCTTTTGATGTGATTCGCTTCCCTCGCTAATCTTCAGAGCTTTGATCTCACGGTTCAGCTCATCTTCCCATTGCTGAGTTGGAAAATCGAACTCTTTCCTATCGTACGAGCCATCCTGTGGAAGCACTTGGTTCCTTTCGGGTGGTCTCAGGCGGCTCGCCGATCTGGGAGTGCCTTTCTCCATTTCCTGCAGCCAAGCAGTTTCTAACCTCTGCTCGCGGATTATGGATTCGATCCTCTGCACTGGGATTTCAGGCACGGCGGTGTTTTCTTGATCTTGGGGCTGTGTTGCTGCCCTATTATTCATCAAAATAAGCTTGACCTCCACACTACGGTGTAAAACAGTTTCGAATGAATTCGTGATGCTGCTGAGGAAGCCCTCTGCTCTAGTTTTAATGTTTCTGTCCTCGAATGCCACGTAAGCCATGAAACCGCCTGTATGTTTGGATTATTACACTTCCCACGAAATGACACAAACACTTGGGATGTGAATTTAGAGATTTTTTTTTTTACCTTTAACATCGGATAGTGAGACAAGCCTTCCATGGGAACGGAGTAACTCCCTCAGCGTCCTTGAATGGCACTTCTCAATGCACCGAAGCCACATATCGGTCAATATCTCATCACTGCTCATTTTGCCGCGGTTGAGGTTATAATTCAAATTAGAAGATGAGGATTTGGGAGAAGAAGATTCATTGGTAGCCAAAGAAGAATCTTTTCTTGGTGTATCTTCTCTAACCATGGATGTATTACTACGATGTTCTTCTTCAGAAGCCTTAGAACTCTGCCTGCGGCTACTACCCGAGTGAGTTCGATCAGGCAAAGGCATTGAACCCAACTGTAATAAAGTTGCTGTGAACCACGTAGAGCGCTCACTCGAGATTCTGATGTGCTTTTCGGCCTCGGAGAGAAGTGTCAGTGCATGCCTCAGTCTGTCTACTTCTCTTTCGGACACTGAAAGAAGATCAGTTCAGACAATAGCTTGGAACACAAATCTTACAAACGAAGCCGCATGAATCAGATATTAACTAACTCTGAATCTGAAACAAATAAAAAGCACGGTAACTCACTGTTTCGCCCACCAAAGAAAGAATCAGGCTTGGAGCTGACATTAGGGTGAGTACCAGCAATTATATCAACAATTAGGGTTGCCATTTGAGACGTAAGAGCAATTGGATCAACTCCTGAATCCATCAGCTCTCGGGCTTTAATCACAGTTTCCGTGGCATTCGACGACATGGCTGACTCTAACAGATCCAATAACTTTTCATCGGAAACCACCCCAATCTACGGAAAGAAAGCACAAATGATAAACATTGTTATAAAATGCTCTGAGGAATCAACAAAACGATATTGACAAAAAGGGTTGTTTTTTTTTATTCCACTTACAAGCTCATTCACCAAGGAAATATTGATTCTTTTACCGAACAACCTCAACTGGTCGATCATGGTCTCTGCATCGTGTAAGGAACCATCTGAATTCGAAGCTATCAACTCCACTGCCTCAGGAACAACATCTAAATTCTCCTCATGCACGATTGTTTTCAGCTTGGAGACAATATCGCCGTTGCTTATTTTGTTAAAAAGGTGCTTCTGACACCGAGACAACACAGGACGAGGGACATTGTCAGCATCGGTTGTCTCGAGTATGAAAACAACCTGCGGCATTGGTTTTTCCAGAAGCCTCAGAAATGCCTGCCATGTCTTCGAGGGCAATAAGTGGCACTCTTTGACAACAAAAACCTTAAATATCGGAAAAGCTGAAGTCTGAACCACTGAGATGCTCTTTAAAAGGGTCTTAAACTTTTCGTTTCCCTTTTTGCTGGATACATCGACTTCAACTAAATGTGTGCTCTTCCCAGCTATGAAATCTGAACATTCCCTGCAAACCCCACACGGCTTAGTTTCTTCGGTTGCAAGACAATTCAAAGAAGCAGCAAATATTATGGCCATGGAGGTTTTTCCAGTGCCACGGGGACCTTGGAAGAGATAAACCGGCGCAATCCTTCGTCTGGCAACAGCGCTCATAAGAGATTGCACGACTATATTTTGTCCAACCAATTCATCGAAAAAGAGTGGCCTGTATTTGTGGCTCAGGCTTCTAACATTTTCTGGAGAACTTTCATCTTGTTTTTCGCCATTTAATGCAACTAGCTCTAACCCTTCTTGACTTCTACAGCTTGTTGACCACCTCCTTCCATCTAATCGGCTCAGAGCTTCTAGATCGATCTCTCCGAAATTTGCAATTTCATCGTCACTATGATTTCCGCTACTGTTGGTGAGAAGAGGTACAAGACCTTGACCAACAGCCCTAGAATTCGTCGGCCTTTTCTTGTTAGAACTCAATGATGAATTCTTACGCCTTTTTTGATATGTCGACTGACTTCCACAAAGGATGCTTTTTCCTTTCCTCCTTAAAGTATCAGAAAGAGAAGGAGAACAACAACTACCCGTTCCTCCTATCCTCGACCTTGGAGTTGACCTTCTTGACCAATAACAAGATATTCCACAGCCTTGTTGTCCTGGAAAGTCTAACTGATCGTCCACTCCATCACTTGCTTCATTCATTGATCTCGTGGTAGCATCCCAGGACTCAACGACACTTGGATTTCTCTCACTGTACTTATGGTACGAGCTCGCAGATAACGCTGACGTTCCGTAAGAAACAGAATCGTATTCTTTCTTTTGACTCCTCAACAATTTTCTTGGAGAATAAGCCCAGCCTTTGTTCCTGAGTTCAGCTAATAATGAAACTGCAGATACCCTTCTTTCATCCTCGGAATTCACATAATCTTCAGTATCATCAGACAGGTCAACCAAACGAATCGAATCATCATCCCTCTCTATATTTTTCTTTCTGTTTTTCAAGATAATCTGCTTTCGCAGCTTCTCGTCATGGTGCTTCAAAGCAGCACCACCATAACCACTCCTCTTCGGCTTCTTCTTGATAGTACGCCTAATAGATGGAGTAAAGCCTTTATCTTTGTACTTAACATTCGCCGAACTATATATATCATTAGTGAACGTATCACTCTTCGAATCATTTCCGCCGTTATTATTCGCATCACTCATACTATCCAAATCCATACCCTCATCATCACCATTCTCGACATCATCTTTACCGTTCTGTTTACTTCTTTCACTCTCGGATTTCAGACTCCTCCAATTGTACAAAAAGACCTTCCTCTCTGTATCTTTTGCATTGCCCTTATCACTTACGTCATTCCCATTATTATTACTGTTATTGTTGTTACTTGCATTGACAAACTGTTCAGAAGCATCGATCTTACCATTCTTGTGGTGATGCACATAATGGTGCTTCGTGAGAGATCTCACAGAGTTAATAGGTGAACGCCATGAAGACGATGTTCCAGGGTCTCTCAAAACTCGCGCCGCCTTTCGAATCTGTGTTAGTTCTTTCTTCAAATGCAGGTTGCTCGGATCAACCATCCCACCGCCAGCATTAAAGCCTACTCCATCGCTAATTTCCACTGACATTATATACTATAACTGGACACAGCCACTCACACCACCATAAACTGCAGATTATTAAGACACAGTAAAACTTCAGTTCAATCCCACATTACCGTGAAGTGTCTGAAACTATAAAATAAGCAAATAGGTAAAATGAATCCCAGATAAAAAGAAGGTTCTTTTTTTTTTAACATCAAGCAGAGGACAAAGATGGGCCGCTTTCAATAATCGGAATTAATCTTCAGATCTGACAATCTTTACTACACCTTCTTGTGAACGATTCTCTCCTTTCTCAACGGCCATTAATTGCGTGCAGACAATCAAGAATGTACACCCATCTAGCCTCTAAGCTATCAACTACTTGCATCAAATGTGGTTGATACAAAAAAAAAAAAAAAACTGAAGCATACGGTTCAAACTTCAGAACACGACAGAAACGAAAGAAAAGCGAAAGAAATTACTTCTTCAACAACCCCAGGAATGAAGGTCTGCGTCAAATTTCCATGTTTATAACAGTAAAGATCATCTTTTTCTTCAGTTTAATCGGGGTTGATAGCACGAAAAAGCAGCGAAAATAGATGTACCTTGAGAGTGTCAATGGCCCGCCTAAACAGCAGCAAGATTTCGAGTCTCTAAAGATTCTTGTTTGCGTGTAATGACTAACGAATAGGGCTTTTTTTACTTTTTTGTCCAAGATTTACTTCCCTTCGTTTTCCAGACATAAAAAGCGTGTTGCCAACTACATTCGAGCTTCACTACTCACGTCGTATTTTATATTGCAAGTTTTTTTTTTTTAAACTTATTTACCAAATATATTGCTATTACAATTATTGGATGCATTTAAGACATTCGAATACATAAAGAAAAAGACTGTTCTTGAACAGAAGTTGTCCGCAGAGAGCAAACACATCATGAGCCACAATTTTTTGAATTTATGATTGGCGATTAGATGGGAAAAGATGAGATTGATAGTGGTAAGAATAATTGTTTGATGAATAATATTAAAGGCATAGGATTCTCTTCTTTTCATGTGGAAGCTGTGTAATACTTTCGACTGTCCCTTCAAAAGTTTGACTTATTGCCATGGCTGTAGCCTGTAAGTAGCTCCTTTAGATCCCATCTCATAACACTTGCTTCTAATTATAATACCAATATTTATATATTCCGACTAAAATGTATCATTATCCTCACATGTTTGCCTAATCATCAACCATAATTTTTCATTATGAAACATAGAACAAGCAAAAGTGTCTTTTCTTTAATTCCCATTTTCCCATTCTACAAGAGAAGCAAGCAGAAAACCTTCCACAGCCACCATCCAGAACAAGTTGTTCAGACACAATGTTTGTAAAGACGGAAGATTAAACAAAGATTCAATTCCCATGTTAAGACTAGAAGCTCTACGTTTCTCCTTTCGACGAAACAAATGGGGGATTAATTCCTTACCCTCTTGTCACTGCAATTGGGGCATTTGTACTGCTTGATATGCTCAGCCTTTGCGGGGAGTTATCTTTACGCATTTTCCATGGAACCGTGTTTCGCAGATATCGCAGCAGATCCAAAATTCGTCGGCAGCGTAATTGTCACCACATGCTCCGCATGTTGCCCCTTGCTCATCTTCTTCGTCCTCGTCTTCTCTACGCTCTTCTTCATCCTTTGGTGCGGCCAATTTAGCTGATTTCTTGTGGGATTCAGAGGAGAATCCATATTGCAAAGAAGAATATAAATAATGCAGCTGAGAATTATAAACATGCAAAGATTCTATCAAGTAATTCAACACTTACTGTTTTCCCGCTATGTTTGTTCCTATTACCGTTGTGTTGAGCGTGGTCTCTTGAAAGTCTAACAGCTCCCGGCACAACTTCAAATACAGTCGGCAGATCGTTAATCATCTGGAAAAGACGTTTTCTGTGCAACTCCGTCGAATGTTATAATCAGCCACCGAGCAAGAAAGAATAGCTGACTGAACATAGAGAGCTGCTTCAAGATTAGTTGGTTATCCACTCTTCCCAAAATTCAAATCGAGCTCCAAAGTAGAATGCAACAGAAAGCAGCCACGAGCCACTGTGAACAGCAACAAGAGCCGCCCAATCCTTTTCTTGCAAAGTTTATACCTAGTGCTGGTTCGGGCAGCTCAGGAGGCACCTCTTCGACAGGGAGGTTAACTTCCCATGTCTCATAGGGCAGGCCATACAGACAAAGGTTTTCTTTTTCTACAAGAGATTACACCAATTGCTCAACAACTTAAAAGACCATGGCATACCACACAAATGTTGAAAGGAAAATATCCGTGAAAAGAAAAACTAGATGTTGGATGTAATAAACAACCAACTGGAAAAATAAGAGACAATTAAAGAAAAAAAAATGGTAACTCACCAGGATCACATTGCTGATAAAATTTCTTAACAATCTGCAAGACAGTGAAAAAATAATAAAATCTTAAATCTGAAACCAAAAAATCTACAGTAATTTTTATTAACAAAAAGAAGCCTTTAATTCTACCAACAAGAGCAGCGGTTTATCATACGGTTGTATCATGAATCATGAGCTGTTCAACGATTATAAACAACCTTCCTCGCACAAACCAACATATGACTACGAAAAGTAACAAAGTCTTCCTAGAAAGAATCTAAATTACTAAATCCCAATTCTTAACAATTGCAAGAGTATAAAAAACATCACTCATTCCACTACAGTTTTTACCCGCAAACCAGAAAAAAGAGCCATTAATATACACGCACGAGCTCAGCTAGACGGCCTTTGAAAATTTTCAAGAATAATTCTCCATGTCATAGCATTAAAAGTACCCTCAGGGCTTTGATGAGTCCAGCTCGACGGCCGTTGGAATCGTTGAACACTTCCTTCTACAGTTCTCGGTATCGGATGCGAAATTCCTTCCATCTGCAATCTTTCCGAAAACGAATTATGCAAAAGAGAGCTTGACTCGCCGGAGATACTACGCCGTGAATGAACGAATTACGGCTCTGTCTCAAGAGCTAGGTTTCTTACAGCTCTGACCATAGCTTTCCCATTGCATCGATAATTTAATAAGTATGAATGAACACTTTAGGACTGATTATTTTAATTTTCTTGATTAATTATAGTTTAATAATCATTATTCAAATTTCAATTAGCCGATAATAAGCATACGTGGGCTTCGTACCCGTTTATGAATAATGGGTCTTCTTTCTTCCATTACATAAAGTAATGGGCCTTTATTATTTGAGATAAAGGCATTTTTATTTTATAATGAGCCAAAAAAATTTTCGGGCCCAATAACAAGAAAAAAAAAAAGTAGGGGCGAAAATGAAAAAGTTTCAACTGAAGCTCACCTCGAGCTTGAGCTCATGACAGATCACTCACAAGTCGAGCTCGAGTTTAATTATTTTTAATCTAGCTATATCTAGAAAATGAGTCGAATACATCAATAAAACTATAAAAGACAATATATATATATATAAAGTAGAGTTTCTTGATTTCCATCGTTTTTTAATATTACGTCAGTATTTTTAAACATTATAGTCCCCATATTTTAGTTAAGTTCAGCATTAATTGAATCTGAACCATTAGCGACTATAGAACAATCCAAACTTCCAACGAAACTAATCTTCATGATATTATTCCAACCCACAACAAATATCGATAGTCCAGAAAATCAAACAAAATTGTACGTCTTCATAGAATTATTGAAATGAACAAAAGAAAAGATGAATTACAATTTTAGAGATAATTAATAAAAAAGGCACGAGGAAGAAAGAAAAATTGTATTGGCGCTAAAGCATTAGTGATGAAATTGAAAAGTAGCGCCATTCTATTACATCTGTCAGCAAAAGGGAAACCCTTTAGGTCACACCCGCCCGCACACTCCCCCACAACACACCCCTAGAGTGACAAGGGTATATAAATACGGCCAAACGAAATAAATCAATGTATTTGGCACCATCACCGCATTGAATTGATTTTTCATCTTTAGAATCAGGGGATTTTTTTTTTGACATCGCCGTTTTGGGGATTAGGGAGAAAAAAGGAGGACGAGGAGAAGATGGTTTCTGCTGCTGATGCCAAATCGACCGATGCAGACGATGGTATGGTTTTTTTTTTCTTCGGATCGTGACTTCAAGTTCTTATTAGGTGCTTCGTGCTCAATTTTGTTTTCTGCCCTTTTGTCTGTGTTTCAAGAGGAACGAAAAAAAAAGTGTTTTTTTTATTCCATCTGGTTCATTAGCGTTTGAACACTGCTTTGATGGGATTTTATGTCTGATTAGCTTCGATCTGAGAAGCTGAATGAAATTTTTTAATTTTTCCGTTTTCTTTTTTTTTTGTTCATCATATTTGAATTGTTGTTTATTGACCTGCCAAATTGCTTGTGAATGTGAAGCACTCAGTAACCTTATGGTTGGTTCTTTCAATACTTTGGTAGTCATTTTCTGTATCATCAAAATGAAAGGTCAGTGACTGTAGTGTAACAGTCATTGTGTGATTTTCAATATGCTATTTGAGGATATGTCGATGAATGCCTGCTTTTGCCACTTCTAAATAGATCTTTTTTTTCGCATGGGTGATTGAAATAATGTGTGTTATTGTATCAAAATGTATGCTGAAAATATATTTTAGTGGCTAAAATCTATTCCCATGGCATGGAGACTGTCAGATGGAGATATGTCAACTGTTTTTCGAATCTGGTTATTTCCGTTATGAGCCGTTGCATTTAAACAATCAAATATTATTTTTTTGAAAAATATACGTGCTGGCCTCTTATCTCGCATTTAATGAATGACTTTCCCGTTTTTTTGTCGAGGGAGTGTCCATTTGGCGAATACCGATAAAATAATGGCAATTAGTTTTTTGCAATTTTTTTAATCCAAGAACTTGCTCCTTTAAAAAATTTTAATGTGGAAAATACCTATAGATTTGGTGCATATCAATCAATGTCACAGAAAGGTGATGAATGAGCTAGCATTTCTGAAACTCCATGTCTACCGTGAGGCGTGCTTCACATGATTAATTGGAATGACCATTCTCTAATTTCAAATAGAATGTCTCTGTCATATCGCATCTGTGATGATAGATTTGATTAAGTGTTTGGTTTTGATTTGTTGCATAGTCTATTCTGATTCAGAAATTTATGTACAATGTTTGTGAATTGTATTTATATCACGTAATTGGAGCATTACGTCATTTTCATTTAATCATACTTACTCACAACATCGTTATTTACTTCATCTGAAATTCGTTGCTTTTTAGGGACCACGAATGTCAAGAGAGTCGTTTCTAACTCTAAAAGCAAAAACACAGTTGATAAAAAACAAAGAAAAAGATGTGCTCCCCAGACAAATGATGATTCTAATACTGCAAGAAAACAGCCCAAGCGTGCTGCAGCTTGTTCAGATTTTAAGGAGAAGTCTTTCAAAATATCGGAGAAAGACTCGATAATTGAATCAAAAAAGGATAGTGCTGTCGAGGATGAAGTTGTTGCTGTTCGTCTAACTGCTGAGCAAGAGAATGGTCGTCCATGCAGGCGGCTCACAGACTTTACGTTTCACGATTCAGTTGGAAAGCCTCAGCCATTGGAGATGTTGGAAATTGATAACATTTTTATATCCGGTCTTATCTTACCTCTTGAGGAAAGTGCTGACAAAGAGAAAGCAAAAGGGGTTCTGTGCAACGGCTTCGGGCGCATTGAAGAATGGTCCATATCAGGTTATGATGAGGGATCACCAGTTATATGGATCTCCACAGAGATCTGTGATTACGACTGCCTTAAACCTTCTGGAAGCTACAAGAAGTTTTACGATCATTTTTATGCAAAAGCAAGCGTCTGTATTGAGATTTATAATATATTGTCGAAACCTTCTGGATGTAAACTTGGCCTTGACGAATTGCTTGCTGCTGTTGGACGTACACTTAGTGGGATGAAGTGCTTCTCTGGTTGTCATCCTATCAGGGATTTTGTTGTTTCTCAGGGCGAATTCGTCTATAACCAACTGATTGGTTTGGATGAGACTTCAAAAAATGCCAATATGCTATTCATTGATATGCCTGTACTTGCTGGCCTCAGAGATGAAAGCAAAAACTCAATAAGCCCTGCTAGAGCTCAGCATGGTTCGCTTCCTGGGAATCTGAGAATCGGCCCAAAAGGTGGGGATGAGAGCATAAAGGCTTCATCTGCTGAACCTGTTCCTGTTGAAGAAGTGGACGACTCAAAACTTGCCAAGTTGTTGCAGGAAGAAGAAAACTGGCGCTCAAGGAAGCAGAAGAAGGGAAGGGGGTCAACGTCCTCATCAAGAAATTACTACATAAAAATAAATGAGGATGAAATAGCTAACGACTATCCTTTGCCTGCCTATTATAAGATGTCGAAGGAAGAAACTGATGAGTACTTAATCTTTGATAGTGGTGCAGGTTCTCTATTTATTGAAGATTTACCCACAAACAAGCTCCATGACTGGGCACTGTACAATTCAGATGCTAGGTTGGTTCCTTTGGAACTACTACCTCTAAAACCATGTGCGGAGATTGATGTGGCCATATTTGGATCTGGTGTGATGACTATCGATGATGGATCAGGATACACCTTTGACGATGATTCTGCCCATACTTCGGGTGGTTCTCTAGTTTCTGGAATCGATGGAATCCCAGTATTCCTAAGCGCAATTAAAGAGTGGAAGATTGAGTTCGGATATGCTAATGTTTCTATTTCGATAAGGACTGATATGTCTTGGTATTTCCTCTCCCCCCGACCTTTTTATAACTCTATGTAATGCACATTATGGTTGCTGTTTGCTCGCTCATGAATGCATGTGAAAATAAGAACATAATATCTTAAAATACTATCTGAGCCACTCCAATAGTGGTTTGGTGAATACTCTATTATTGGATATTAAACGATTGGAATTTCTTGCTACACAACCTTCAGTGACCATTGAGATTAATGACACGAGAGATATGGGAAGTATGGTAGACTCTGATGTGCTTTATAATTAGCACACACTGAATGATTGTGCATTGTTTGTAGTTTATCTAATTCTGCTTCATACGGCGTTTCTTCGTTCCTGACTTTTACCTTGTGTTTTTCAGGTATAGGCTTGGCAAGCCTTCAAAACAGTATGCTCCTTGGTATGAGCAGGTCCTGAAAACAGCAAAACTTGGTATTAGCATGATTAATTTGTTGAAGAACGAGAGCCGAGTGGCAAGACTATCTTTCGCAGAAGTGGTGAAGAGAATCTCAGGTCTCAGTAAAGATCACCCTGCTTTCATATCACCCAAACCAGAATTAGTGGAACGATATATAGTTGTACATGGTGCGATAATTCAACAGCAGTTCTTAGAGTATCCCGATGACCAAATAAAGAAATGTGCATTCGTGGCTGGCCTGGTCACAAAAATGGAAGATAGACGCCATACTAAATGGCTTGTGAAGAAGAAGAAATTTGTGACTAAAAATGATCAGAACTTAAATCCTCGGGCTGCTATTGAACCTGTCATATCCAAGAGAAAGGCTATGCAGGCAACCACAACAAAACTTATCAACAGAATCTGGGGTGGGTTCTATTCTATCTACACACCTGAAGAATCAAATGGAGAAAAAGATGGTGAAGTGAGAGAGGATGAAGAGATCGGTGTGCAGGAAGAAAATGAGGACGCCGATGCTATGGAGGATATTGTAGAATTTCCACCAAATACTCAGGCTCGTGGTTTGGTGCAATTAAAACCCAGGCCATGCTTGAGGAGCAATGAAATTGTTTGGCAGGGGGAGTCTGTTGGTAGATTACCTACAGGCGAGGCCTTGTATAAAAAAGCCATAGTCCGCGGAAATGAGATTGCAGTCAAGGGAACTGTTCTAGTACAAGCTGTTCTAGTACAAGCTGATGACTCAGATGATGTTCCATCTATATACTTTATAGAGTACATGTTTGAAAAATCGGATGGAACTAAATTGCTTCATGGACGTATCATGCAACAAGGCTGTCAAACTGTGCTTGGAAATGCAGCAAATGATAGGGAACTTTTCTTGACGAATCAGTGCATGGACATCAAGCTTGGAGAAGTCACAGAATCCATGCATGTAGATATAAGATCAATGCCTTGGGGTCATCAAAACCGAAAAGCAAATGCAGAGTTTGATAGAGTAGACAGAAGAAATGCAGAGGAAAGAAAGAAAAAGGGTATGCCTACTGAGTACTACTGCAAGAGTCTCTATTGGCCTGAGAGAGGTGCCTTCTTGGCCTTACCACATGATCAGATTGGGGTTGGATCAGGCTTGTGTCAGGCATGCACTTCAAATGAAGATGACTCTCATAAGGAATCATTTAAACTGGATTCATCACTTTTTGGTTTTATGTACAAAGGGACATATTATTATATAGATGACTATGTCTATGTCAGTCCTTATTACTTTTCATCAGAGAGAGGAACTGTTAATTTCAAGGGTGGGAGAAATGTGGGGTTGAAGGCATATGCCATATGCCAGCTGCTTGAAATTTGTGAACTCAAGAAGTCTGCCAAAACAGCTGATGCCACATCTGTTATGGTCAAAGTCAGAAGATTTTTCAGGCCAGAGGATGTGTCATCAGAAAAGGCTTACACTTCAGATATTCGAGAGGTAAGCTTCTGTTTGTATTCGGAACTACAGCTTTTCATATTATATTGACTTTCTTCATATATATATATATATATATATACACCAAAACTTGGATGGCATTTTTATGTCAATGATTTTTCAGATATACTACAGTGAGGAAAAGCATGATGTGCCTGTTGATGTAATTGAAGGGAAATGTGAAATTAGAAAGAATGATATCCAGCCTCAAGATGGCCCAGTTATTTCTGATCATGTCTTCTTCTGTGACTACATGTATGATCCGTCAAAAGGATCCATCAAGCAGGTATTATAATATCATCTTTTTCAGTACATTTTGCACTAGAATATAATTTTGTTCAAATAAAATAAATTTGTTTAGATTGATGTTTTGTCTTTAGCCAGTTTCCTGCTATGAATATCGCTTTTTGATTAATGTTTCACTTCGATTTTCTGCAGTTGCCAGCTCAGATCAAACTAAGACACTCAGACAGTAAACCGGATGATGATGCCACGTCTAGAAAGCAAAAAGGAAAATACAAAGAAGAAACTGCATTTGAAACAGCCAAACTTACTGAAATTTCTGAGAAGAGCCGCCTGACTACGTTGGATATCTTTGCAGGCTGTGGTGGTTTGTCGGAAGGACTACATCAATCTGGTACTTTCCTTCATTACTCTGCTGATTTAAGAATCATTGTTTGCTAGCATAAATAGCATTTTTTGGTTCCGTTTCCTCTAAATCTTCAGGTGTTTCTTTCACAAAATGGGCCATTGAGTATGATGAGGCTGCTGCAGATGCATTCAAACTCAATCACCCTGGGTCTTTGGTGTTTGTAAATAATTGCAATGTCATCCTGAGGTATTTATTTCTTATAGAGAATATCTGGTCTCTATTTCACTGGCCTCTCTTCCTCTCTCTTCGACACAACGAACAATGACAAACTTAGCTTAACTAATTTTGTGACAATGCAGGGCAATTATGGAAAAATGTGGTGATATTGATGATTGTATTTCGACCACAGAGGCTGCACAGTTAGCTGCATCTTTGGACAAGAAGGAAATTGATAATCTACCCCTTCCAGGACAAGTTGATTTTATCAATGGAGGCCCCCCTTGTCAGGTTAGTCATACAAGTTACTCCTGCATTTTGCTCTTGACTGCATTGGCGAAGCTAATCATAAGTCCTCTGTTGCAGGGTTTTTCTGGAATGAATAGGTTCAACCACAGCACCTGGAGTAAGGTTCAATGCGAGATGATCTTAGCATTTTTATCATTTGCTGACTATTATCGTCCCAAGTATTTCCTCCTTGAGAATGTGCGGAACTTAGTGTCCTTCAACCAAGGGCAGACGTTTCGCTTGACTTTAGCTTCTCTACTTGAGATGGGATATCAGGTAAATTGTTTCTTTCGCATTTTGAAATACATCTTGACAAAGTATCTTCACGTACTCGGGTTTACTTGTAGGTGAGGTTTGGCATCCTCGAAGCAGGTGCTTATGGAATACCTCAAGCCAGGAAGAGAGCGTTCATATGGGCTGCGTCTCCTGAAGAGCACCTCCCCGAGTGGCCAGAGCCCATGCACGTCTTTGCAGCACCAGAACTAAAAATATCTATGGCAGAGAACTTGCACTACGCTGCTGTTAAGAGTACTGCAAAAGGAGCGCCATTTCGTTCTCTTACAGTTAGAGATACAATTGCTGATCTTCCTCCAGTTCGCAATGGTGCTTCTAACACAAGCTTACAGGTGCTTAATCATCGTTACGAAGTCTCTTCCCAGAACTTACAGCTCATTTTTTTAAAAAACTTTTTGTAACGTGCTTTTTCTGTTCAATGCAGTATCAAAGTGAGCCAATATCTTGGTTCCAGAAGACAATCCGTGGTGCCATGGACACTCTAAACGATCATGTTTGTAAAGAGATGAACGAGCTGAACCTGATTAGGTGTCAGCATATCCCCAAGCGTCCCGGTGCTGATTGGCGTGACCTTCCTGATGAAAAGGTTTTAAATCGACGCTCAGATATCGAAGCAGCTTTTGCATTTTAATGTCTGATGGTTATAGCTCACCCTTTTTTTTTTTTTTTTTCTATCAATTCACAGGTCAAATTATCCACTGGTCAGATGGCTGATTTGATACCATGGTGCTTGCCGAACACTGCAAAACGGCACAATCAATGGAAGGGACTTTTTGGAAGGTTAGATTGGGATGGAAATTTCCCGACTTCCATCACAGATCCACAACCTATGGGTAAAGTCGGAATGTGCTTTCACCCGGAGCAAGACAGGATTGTGACCGTCCGTGAGTGTGCACGTTCTCAAGTAAGCTATTTCATTTGTTCTGCAAACCCCTTGATCAATATGCTGAATTTTCATTCAGAACAATATCTTTCTTCGAAAATCCATCTTACCATCCTTTCCCTTCAGTAGATGGTGTATGAATTTGAACAAGATTAGGTTTAAACTTCCCATTAGACTGGTACTTTCCTGAGGATTCATGTTCATGTACTATAATAGATACAACTCAATGTTTTTTGCAGGGATTCCCAGACAGCTATAAATTTTCTGGCACTGTCTTGCACAAGCACAGGCAAATTGGAAATGCTGTTCCTCCACCTTTGGCTTATGCATTGGGAAGGAAGCTAAAGGAAGCAGTTGAGAAGAAAAGTATCAGCCCGTGCACCTAAGAGTTGGTCGCTCTGTTTAAGAATCATCTTCCTTTGTCGAATCGAATTTGCTGTGAAATTGAAACTGAGATTGTATTATAGGGAAAGGAATCTGACATTGAATTCTCTACATGCATGACATTACTTAAGACAATCTCTGTTTATGTATGCTTCTATGAATGTGAGAGAGTTCATATTATCTGCTGAATCTGCTTCCAAGCTCTCATAAAGAAACAGAGTTTCAAATACAAATATACAGACAAGTCGATTTGTTCCCAGGAACAAACGACGCTACTTGGGTTCTACGTCTGAAGGAGAATAATACCCACTGTAGTTGAAGAGGTTTTCATTACTGTAAGGATGTCCCGAGCCTTTCTTGATCTTTTCATAACTCTCCGAACCCGAGGCAGACTCGGCATTAGGATTCAAACCAGCCGATTCCATGATATGTTCGATCTCTTTAACCACGTCACTCATGGACGGTCTGTTAACGCCCGTCTCTTCAACACACTTCAGCGCCAGATCGACCAGCCTCTCCACACTTCTTGGAGCCATAGTTGAAACCACTATGGGGTCAAGAATTTCTTGAAGGCCATACATCTCCTTTTCCCTGTCCACTGCCATCTTCACTTCTCTTACAACATATTTCCCTCTCTCTATGGCACTCTTTGCTGTTAGAATTTCCAGAAGCACCACCCCGAAGCTATACACGTCGCTCTTTTCTGTCAGCTGCTGCGTCATGTAATACTCGGGATCCATGTATCCCTGCAATAAGGAAACAGTTAGTTAAAAAGGAGATTGATGAGTAGTTTATCTGAGGCTACTGAGGATCTTCATATTCATCCACATACTCACCATTGTGCCTTTGACTTGAGTGGTGACATGGTCTACGTCACTTTCGGTCAAAAGCTTGCAGAGGCCGAAATCTGCTACTTTAGCATTAAGGCGCTCGTCTAACAAGATGTTGTTGGACTTAACGTCTCTGTGTATAATCCGAGGACTTGCCAAGTCGTGGAGATATTGTAGCCCTTTTGCTGCCCCGAGAGCTATTCGAAGCCTCCTCATCCAATCTAATCTGAAACCTGTTTTCCCTGCAAGAATAAACAGACTTTGTCTTACAGCCATTTTCATTACATGCCTTCAAGAATAAATCATGGGTATGGCTTCCAAGGTTTGGTTTACCATTAAGGGCTTCCTTTAGAGTCCCATTACTGATGTACTCATAGACCAACATTTGTTCGCCATGGTCGAAGCAAAAACCTACTAGAGACACTAAATTCCTATGGTGAACCCTCGAGAGAAGCTCAATCTCCGTCTTGAATTCCAAAGATCCCTGGGATGATCCTTGCTGTGCTCGTTTTATGGCGACCAATCTTCCATCGGGAAGAGTTCCTTTGTAAACCTGAGGGAGAACAAAAAGAATGCTCGTTTTACGACGGTTAAGCCGTACTTTAAACGATGATAAAATTTTAAGACAAAAGCAAACCTTTCCATAGCCGCCGGCTCCAATGTCATTCATTTCAGAGAAGTTATCTGTGTATCTCTTAACTTCCTCGAACGAGAAACATCTGGCTCCTTTCAGCTGAGGAACTCCACCGCTATTCGACTTTGAATCCCATGATGCTGTAATAACAGTAATAACAATAACTGTCTTATCAACATTTACGGTCACAAAGAAAACATTAGGCAAAGGAAGTGTCTTGTGGCCCTACATACCGAAAGGATTACTCATTTTGACAGCTGATTCGGCTCGTTTCTTCTGGCGGATAGCATAAGCCGCTGCTACGACCAACAATAAAAGCACAACAGATACACCAACAACTGCTCCGATGATAATTTTCTTGCTCATCGACTTGTTCGATCCAGCAGTTAAACCTAGAAAGCAAACATCCAAAGTAAAAGTTCGTTTTTTTATATGTTCGATAAATTAAAACCATGGGATGGCTAGGCTAGGCTAGTATGCATGCGTGTATATACCTGCGTTATATGGATAGTTGTTGGCATGGAAGAAGAAGGGCCCGAACTCTTGCGGCGGCCTAAAAGTTTGCTTGCTGAGTATAAAACCGACGCTCGAAATCCCCGTCTGATTGAAGTAGTTTTGTCCAGATGGAAAGACTTGGAGATTCAGTACGAGATAGTCGTCGACATTCTTGGTCGGATTGCTAAGAGAAATCGAGTCCACGGGCTGACCGCTAGAGTTGAATGTATCCATCAGTTTCTTGTTTAGAGAAGCAAAGAGGGTCCCATTCCCATAATTCGAGAACGAAGGCGCACGAAAGATCAGGTCGCCCGTGTAAGGATAGGCACATTTACAGGACGGACTTGGAACTTGGTCTGAATTACAGGGAAGAGGCGTGCAGTTTTGCGGCGGCGTTGAGTACGAGGCGTCGGGCAGCTGAGCGCTCTTGCAGAAGTTCTCCAGCGCTCCTTCGTCGCACACGGGATTTCCGACAAGTCTGTAATTAGATATCGAAATGCAAGATGAAGTTACAAATTTGAAATGAAATATATATCTATATATATATATATATGTATATATATAAAGAAGAAGTTACATGGTATGAACAGCACGCCCAGGACGTTGAGTGACCGAGTCGACGAAGTTGTTCTGCAGATCGATCAGCTGCAGCTGGCTGCTGAAGCTAGGCCCAAGATTCAGCGTCCCGTTGATGCGATTGTTCTTCAACTTACTAAAGTTATGCGAAATAAAGAAAAGTAGTTAGTTATTTACTGTCTTTATATATCTTCCATGTCTGAGATATGTCAAGAACTGATCATAATCAGAAGAGTATTACTTACATAGTTTGCAACTGAGGTAGGCCAAAGAGGGTAACTGGAAGTTGTCCTTGGATGTTAGTGTTATCCATTATCCTGCGAGTTCGAAACTATTACCGTCAGATTTGCGACTGTAGTATGTAAGAATTTCACGTCACATAACGAACCTATATACGTACAGTGAAGTCATAGACTGCAGGGATGAGAACCATGTTGGAACACCACTTGGATCAAATGTATTATTGCTCATGTCCCTGAAAAAATCATTACAGATGATGGAGATGAAATGTAAACATTAATTTTTAGCAGATTGCTTTGAGACTTACACATAACTAAGCAACTCCATGCCGGTTAAATCTGGCATAGGTCCACTCAACTTGTTCTGCGCCAAGAACCTGGAGAAATTATTACAGTACTTCTTACGTACGACAAAAAAGTAAAATAGTTCATTAGATGTCTTAAACTCATCTCGGCTTACAGTTCTTGAACGGCGGAGAGGTTGTTCAGATTTTTCGGGGCAGGCCCAGTGAATGTGTTCCTATCAAGCCTTCTGTTAGTTATCGAAACAAAGACGAAAAACCAATCAGTTCGTCTTTCTATAGAAAGTGATATAAGGGCGTGGTGCGATGAATAACAAGGTCTATACTTCACTTACACAACCTCCAGACTGCGAACGAGCCCGAGAGTCGAGGGAATACTTCCAGTTAACTCATTGTTATCGAGAAGCCTGATTGTAAAAAGACATCGGAAGATTATTCTTACTACAGGGGCAAAGTTGTGCAAGAACTCTGGTTGATTCGACTGAACTCACAAGTGTATAAGAGTCAAACTTGAGCTGAAGAGCTGAGGAGATATCTCGCCCGATAACTGATTCTTTCCCAAGTGACTGCAGCATGTCAGAACGCCTCAAGTGAAAACCGTCGAAAATTGGATAGTAAATATAAATGTTAAAAACAAATCAAATACATACAAGTGCTTAGTATTAACAAGCATGTCCAAGCCGGGCATGCCTCCTTTCGACACGGGGATACTTCCACTGAGCTTATTATCAGACAAGTCCAGCCAGTATAGGTTCGATAGATTGCCAATGGAGGGCGGTATTGGGCCAGCAAAGCTGTTCGAATTGAGAGACCTAATATATACAACAGTAATGTAAGAACAAGGCATGCCATATTAAATCTCTAGTAATCTTACCAACGGCAGTAAAAGAACACGGAAAAAGCATAGATTGTTTACAGGTAAATCAGCTGCGTTAGAGATCCTATCGAGGGCGGTATGGGGCCGGAAAATCCACAACCGACGATGATTCTGAAGAGCATTTAACCGAAGTTTTTCTTTCAATCTAATGACTATTAATTTCAAGATTATTTGTTGCGAATGTAATGCTGTAGACGTGGCTTACAAGTTCGACAGCTTCTTCAGGGATTCGATTGTAGGAGGAAGTGGCCCTGTCATACCTTTGTTGTACGATAAATCTCTGTCCGATAAGAAAAAAAAAAGATTAATTCAGAGACTTACTCCAAATAAGGGAATGAGTAAGACAGAAAACAGTTTGGAATCTTACAGAGGAATGAGTAAGACAGAAAACAGTTTGGAATCTTACAGAGTCTGCAGTTCAGTTAAACCTTTGATGTCTGAAGACAGCTGACCGATCAAATTGATGCTAGCTAATGTGCTAAGATCAGATGTAATAAAGGGATTATCAGCATCTATCTATCAAGTGCATAAAACATAGACAGCCTTAGTTTATATTTGAATGTTTACATTGAAATAACACGGTGGTCGTCGCTGCATTTAATCCCGACCCAACTGCTTCCGCAAGGATCGGAACCATCCCAATTCCCCGGTACGTTCTTCCACGAGTCTTTGAGAGCTTTAAGAGCAACAACTGCATCACATAGTAGAGATATTTTCTTGCATCTTAGTACACAAAAACTTAAAAAAGGCCTTCCAGGATGCATTTTCTTCTATTTTTCGTCACAATTGTAGCCCATTTATGAGCATGGAAGAATCAGACAGATCGATCATCAGACGGAACAAAGAGAAGATAGAAATACGAAAAAACAAGCAATCGATTACTTACCATCTTCCGTATTTGTCCATGCTGCTACAGCAAGCACATGGACTAACCAAACTAGCACAAGGACACAAACCACCCTTCGGAACATCCTAGTTTCTTCAGGAGAAAGCAGCCGTGAAAACTTCACAAAAAGTTCAAGAAAATCTATACTTACTACCAAGGGTTTTATGAACTATAATCTCATCATCATGCAGACATGATCTGATATTTACCATCCTAAGCATAGCTAAGAACTTGACATCTATCCATCCATATGCAGGCATGGGGGCACTGCATTGATTACTCTATTAAACCGACACTAAACTTGCTTGATGATTAGAAGAACCAAAGATTATTTTTTTTTTTGTTGGTAAAATCAAATTCTGAGGTCACTCTCTGAGGCAACACTCAAGCCGAGCTGTCCAAACAAGAGCATTAATGGAGAGAGAGTTACCCTACCCTGAAGTTTATCTCATTTTAAAGAGAGCAAAGTTCTTGAATTATCGATCAAGTTTATCTTTTTCCCTCTTTGTGCTTCTCAAAATCAGTTCTATAGACTATTTATTCTAAGCCCATATGGGAGTTAAAGAGCTGACGTTCGAAGCTAATCTTTGTCTATGTTCAATTAACAACGTTCATTTGTATATTCACTTACTATCTTTGGCCTCTGTGTGTGTGAACATGACTGTGGTGACGTTCATTCATATATTATGAATAAATAATTAAAAAGAAAAAAAAACTCAGTCCACGTTGAGGTCTGTCATATTATTTCAAGGCCATTGTACTATCTCTTCATTTGTTCATCTCTTGACAGTTTCTTCCTCATGCATTTAATTACATGAAACAAAAGTTGTGGCTGCCAATGATGCCATGCGAACGTATTTTATGACACCAAAGGTGGTTTTTTTAGTAACCGCCCCACAAAGGCCCAGATAAACAGGCCGTGTAGGCCCAATATTAGTTACAATTTGGCCCAAATACTATAAGGCCCATTTTAATGTTATTGGGCTTTACTACAATGTGTACGTCTCTGCTTGACCACCGCAGCCCAGCAATGAACCACCGGGAGAAGAGAAGAATGCCGCCGCTTCCCAAGGCGACGGGGCGGTGGTGGTGGAGCTTCTCGTCGGAGACACGACGGAAGATTCGTGAACACAATAGATTGTCTAGAGCGTAGCCATGATTATGAACGAAGATGAAAGCTCATAATCCCGAAAATAACATGCATGTATAGATAGACTCACAGTGGGTAAAAACAAAGAAATGGTGTGTGTTTGTGTGTGTTTTTTTCGTGTAGATCTCAACCCATCGTCCACAGCAACATAAGGGTAAGATGGTAAATTAACCTTGCATTGAGATCACACAATTTGCGGACATCATTCGAGTCACGCGCCGACACAATTTGCGGACATCATTCGAGTCACGCGCGCCGACAGTATATATATACTAAACGGTGCTTACATTTAATGATTCTGAGGATGTATTTTAGAGGTTGACGTAACGTAGACCACAGAAGACATGGTTCAACTTCAAAGACCAAATATTAGACGTTTACTCGAAGGCCTTAGTCTTTGCCGTAATTACAAAAAGACCCCATCCACTCAGAGCAGCTCAACTTTTGTTCCATGGATTGTTTTGTTGGTCAAGATTTTACCTTTTTGCCAGAAAGTAAAACAAAGATTCTAAACGTGCCTTAGCTCCATTAGGTATCAACTTTGTTAAATATATGTGTACACACAATACATGGGACAGCCCCACACTGTCCAGAGAGGAGACCACACTTGACTGATCGGTGGCATTCATTCATCAGATATCCACCGATTTTTTAATAGAGAATAAAAACAATCATGTGTGTGATGAGATCTCTACCACACTTAACACATTTGGTCCCGACTTTTATCTCTTGTTTTTCTCTTCACTTTTGGCTTTCTTAGCTTACTTAACGCATTCATTATCTTTGTCAAGATTATATATATAACTTGCTTTTGCCCACAACATTTTTCATTACCCTTTATTCTCTTCTTCTCTTCAGGCTTTGGTGCACATTTCCAAAGTAGTGAAGTGATGGGGATTTGGGGTGCGATTCTTGTTTTTCTTGTTTTGAGCCAATGGGCTGCTGCTGAAAGTTTCGATTTTGCCCATCTTATGAACCAAAACGCCTCAGATGCGTCGGTCTTCTTGGAATCTATGTCGCGCTTGGAGTCTGTGTATGTTGTTTCTTCCACATCTGTTCCTCCAGATGCTTTAATGGTGGGCCTAACTATTGTTCAAGGAGCTGATGCTAAAGGAGCTGGTAATAGACATACATCTCTATTCTTGGTTTTTTGTAATAGCTTAGGCTGCTTCATTCTTGATTTTTCCGATCCCATTTAGTCCCTTTTCATCTGAGAGTGGTTGATAGAGCTGTGAATTCTTATCTTGTCTTCTGCTTTCTTCTAAGTTCAACTCCAGCTTATGATGCTAGAAGCAATTATTGTAATTGGTAAAGTTGCTTCTTTTAGGTTGATATAAGTTGAGTTGCTTTCCTTTTTCTATTTTTTGTTATTTTTCTGTAGCTGTGATGTTGATGTAACTTCATATGTTTGCATAATGAGCCCATCAACACTTGTTTGTTATGTGCTTTGAATTCTTCTGAAGTGTAGCTTTTACAATCAAGGTGCTATTAATAGTAGCAAACCTACCTTCATCCCTAAAACTTAAATGCAGCCGATGAAATGACTTAAATTTTGCAATTTTTGTGCCCATTTGTTGCAGTTTGCCTGGATGGAACATTGCCCGGCTATCACTTGCACCGTGGTTCTGGGTTGGGAGCGAACAGTTGGCTCATTCAGTTGGAGGTTTGTCTGCCGCGTTAAACTTAAACTAAAGCCTTAAGAGTATTTTTTTTTTTTTGCGTCAAGAACTCGTCTTTGACACTCATGATGTAGGGCGGAGGCTGGTGCAACAACCTAAGATCCTGCATTTACCGCAAAACAACACACCGTGGATCGTCGAGGCTATTCGAAAAGCAAATCCCATTCACTGGGATACTTAGCAACAAGCCCGAAGAAAATCCAGGTCACAAAATAGTAACTGCAATCTTTTTTTTTTTCCTTACCCTTTTTTCCTGTTAGTTAATATTGCAAATTTCAGATTTTTTCAACTGGAATAGAGTGAAGATACGCTACTGCGATGGGGCTTCCTTTGCCGGGGACAGCGAGGACAAGGTAATTTGCCGCGTAGTAACTATACCATAAAACACATTATGTTCTCCATCGTAAACGAATCTCTTATTACCACAGGGGTCTGGATTGCAATTTAGAGGACAACGTATATGGCTAGCTGCGATCGAAGATTTGATGTCCAAGGGAATGCATAAAGCAGACAAAGTAATGAAATCAAGAATAAATATTTTTCATAAATTTCATATTAGGTCTCTCTGTAATATTCAGACACATTCATGCATGGCTCAGGCCCTTCTCTCGGGTTGCTCAGCTGGTGGCCTAGCTTCTATATTGCACTGCGACGAGTTTCGTGGTTTATTTCCATCGAGTACCACGGTTAAATGCCTTAGTGATGCCGGGCTTTTTATGGATGCGTAAATTCACATTTTCACTTTCGATCTTTTTATCGTTTCATCTATATATTGTTTTATCAATATAGTGGCTTTTTCTTACCAACTATATGTGGCAGTGCTGATGTGTCCGGCGGTCACACTCTCAGAGATTTCTTCGCTGGTGTCGTCAGCTTACAGGCACGCTTCAACCTTGTTCGAATGATTATTTGCACTTAATTTTGAGAAAAGAAAGAAAAATAGAAAAAGATGATCGTTTTTGTTTTTCACGTCTAAACAGGGTGTTGCGAAGAACTTGCCGAGCCCGTGTACCAGCAAACTCGATGCGACTTCAGTAAGTGAAATTAATAATTTCTTGGTTCTTATTTTCCACCAAAGAAAAAAAAGAACGATTTTTATCTGCTATATTATGAACGATTCGTCTCGATTGGCAGTGCTTCTTCCCTCAGAACTTGATTTCCAGAATCAAAACCCCTCTGTTCATTCTAAATGCTGCCTACGACTCATGGCAGGTAGAAAAAAAAAAAAAAAAACTCGATTTTTATCATTTATTTCTCGATAATTACAATACACACTATCTACGATCAAATATAAGTTGCTTATCTTCTTTTTCTTCCATACTCACTCATCAGCTTCAATCAAGTTTGGCTCCTCCAACTGCTGACCCTCAAGGCAGCTGGCACGACTGCAAGCTGAACAATGAGCATTGTTCAGCATCACAGATCAAATTTCTCCAAGGTTGAATAATTATCGATCAACTATTGTTTAGTAACGTGCCAAGCCCTGTTTCTTTACGGTTCTTCGATAATAATACCAAAAAAGGTCGCTTTTTTTACTATCAGGGTTTAGGACAAATATGCTGAATTCGATAAGAGCTTTCTCTGTCTCGAGGCGAAGCGGGCTGTTCATAAATTCTTGCTTTGCCCATTGCCAGTCCGAGAGGCAGGACACTTGGTTCGCTGATGATTCGCCTCTTCTTAACAATAAGGTGAAACTCTTATTCTTGCATACATACATACATACATAGTGTTCGATATGTGTTTTATTACTCGAACTGAATAAATCTATGCATGCATGCAGCCTATTGCTATCGCGGTCGGGGATTGGTACTTCGATCGATCCAGCGTGAAAGCTATCGACTGTGCATATCCGTGCGATCAAACGTGCCATAACTTAGTGTTCAAATAAGCCGGGATATTAGATTATTCCTTTCCTTCAATCATTTTATTACATGATTTAAGATTTGTGCGTCGCTTATATGCTATTGATGACAATAAAGTACGTAGAATTGTTGGTAATATAAATGACCGTATATGAAGAGTTGTACGCTGTGGCTGCTCTTATTCAAGAAATATGTATTTTCAATTAGATAACTGTTATTCAAGAAAAAAAAATACCATCTTTCTTCCTCATATGGGCCTATCAATTATTTGATTCACATGCGGATGTTAGGACGATTAATTACTATAATGTCTGAATACATCAATTAATTTAATCAAGTCATGAGTCACCTCATAATAATTTGGATAACGAAACTAAATACTTTTGGCCCGACTAACGTGCGCATGATGCATGTATTATTGGAAGAAAAAATACAAACTTTATGAACAAAATAGTACGTGATGTGTATGATTTTTGTATAATGGCTATAAGAGCTTCGTTTAATATAATATATATGTTTTTAACTGAAATAATGGCAAATAGTATGAAGAATAAAAAATTAAAGTACAGTGCACAGCAAAATCGAGAAAGAGACAAACTTGAAGAAGGAAACTTATACATAAGGTATGCTGATGATAAAGTTGTCACACACAAACACACACACACACATATATATATGTATAGATCAAGATCACTAGATAATATATATAGTTCTTCAACCTCTTGAAACAAGTTGACATATTCAACATAAGCTAATTAAGAGAAGTGCCAATGATCATTACTACTCACATAGCTTTGATCTGAAGCCAAATGCGTGGCTTGTAACTTTGCTTCTGTGCCGTTCATATAATAATCTGCTGGAGCGGTTTGTTTCCCTACAGTCTTCCATTGTGGTGGATTATACTCGGAAGTCCACTTGACATCTTCTTGAATTACTACAGGCATTGACATATGCGCAGCTTCTTTGTCCGAATACCTCCCAGGGTTTTCAACATTGCAAGTGATCAAGCCATTGTTATTTTCCGAGATGCTGCTAACTCCTTTGTTGCTCGTAATATTCAGTCCATCCAAATAACTGAAGTTCTCATGATCAAAAGGGGTCGGTGAATGATCGATGTTGAAGTTCGTAGAAGAAATATTAACGAGGCTGCTGGAAGTAAACTGATCATCAGCAGGAGCCTTGTAGTTTGCGTAGGGACCGTAATTCATCGGACTAAAAGAGGAACAATGGTTAGAAACAAACCCTTGTATTCGATTCTTGGACAAACATGGAGCTTTTGCATCTCTTTCTTGATGATCATTGTGATCGGATACTTCTTCTGATAACAAGGGTTTGTGAGTATTTGGGTCAATGCCTCTTTCTCTAAGCTTTTTCTTGATGGATGAGTTCCACAAGTTCTTGATCTCATTGTCTGTTCTTCCTGGTAACTGTGCAGCCATTTGTGACCACCTACGTTTGTTGTAATATAGACGTTAGAACAGATAATGCTGATCAAGGCTTGCTATGAAATGAGAGGCTGCTTTAAGGTTTTGTTAATGTAATGAAAGACAGAATGAATAAAAATCAAACCTATTCCCAAGAACAGCATGCAGTTCAATAATAAGGTTCTCTTCTTCCTGGGAAAAAGCTCCTCTTTTCAAATCAGGCCTAAGGTAATTAATCCACCTCAATCTGCAGCTTTTGCCGCATCTTTGAAGCCCTTCACAGTTTCAATGAAGACAGTTAAACACACTTACAAATATGTAATGAAAGCACTTGTAATGAAAACTAACTTTGCCACCTGCTAGTTTTGGAACTGAGCTCCATGATCCATGGCCATGTTTGGCTATGTGGCTTATAAGCTTTTCATCTTCCTCGGGAGACCAAAGGCCTTTCCTTAGCCTTTTCTCGTAGCAACATGAATGCCTTGCCATGTCGACTTTATGGTTAATAACTGTAATAATGGTATTAATTAAGAGAGCTAATGCTGCTGATTATAAACTAACTGTCAGCCGCGACACTGAACTGTGATTAACTTACACCTTAATTATTCTTTATGGAAATTGGAATGTGATAATGTGTATTTTAGTTTCTAAGAGTGAAAATTAATGAAACTTAGTTAGTTGCTTCAATGTCTCATCAGTATGTTTCTTATCTGTTCTACTATAGTACTTAATAATTATGAGACTGACAGCAGATTGTGGGCACAATGACAGATATACAATATATATATATATATAAATATTAATTATATTTTTTTTGACTTCTGAACAAACTAGTGATTAGCAATTTATTATGGGGATTTTATAAACTTTTTATATTATATAAACTATTCGATTATACAAATAATCAGAAACCTACTTAGAGACATTACTCGTGGGAGACAACGAAATTAAAAGAATTTGATTAAAGGGTCCATTAGAGACTACGTATCGTACGCCTTAATACATTTTATTAACAAGCACTTTTAGGGAGCATAACCACATGGATAAATGCTATTTAGTTGTTAGTTAAATCATAACATTAAATTCTTAATTATTATTATTAATTTTTTTTGTCTTGTCGGTCTCTGTATGATAATGACACGGCGGAGTTTAATATTACATCCTTCTTTAACTACCATATAAAGAAACTTTCAAATAATAAAATAATAATCTGAGCTAGTGATAGTTGTACTATAAATGCAACGATCAAGTAAGCTTAACCACACGTAAATAATAAAAGAATTATGTCTCTAAAAAAACTACTGTTTTAATTAACCCTTTTTGTCTTGTCCAACTTTGTAATGACAATTAATTAAAGCTTAATATCACCCTTTTAAACACTATTCTACGTAATGATATTGTTTAGAAATTATTGTTTTTTGATGCGACTTTTTTTATTCCTAGATAATGTTTCCTACCGTCATTATGTTCTGGGCTATAGAGCAATAAATGGGCTCTTTTGGGCCCAAATGGCTACGTTAAGGCCCAAATTTGAAAAGGTCCACTAGGCCCATTCAAGTAGGTGTGTAGAAAGAACTGTCGGTGCCACGTGGGATCACGTGATCCACCCTGGCGCACGTGCGTGGAGCGTCCTCAGGCGTAGATTCCGATCACTTGAGACCTAATCTTTGCCGACCATTACTAATGTACTATTATTTCCGCTTATGTATCTTTTTTTTTTATAAAATGGGAAATAATAATTTTTTATTTCCTTTATTTAATTTTAAAATTTTAGAAAGAATAAAAAGTAAAGCTTTAGCTTTACCAATGCAATGCAATGCCTGCTAATCGCTTTTCTAACGTCCATAAAGCAAATATCACTCGCCAAGGAAAATGGTCCACGTGTCTCTCCACCTCTCTCTACTACCTATCTTTACCTCTCATTCCCATAAATAAGTGAAGGAAAAAACCTCCTTTACAGTTCCAAAATCTTCTACCAATAATCCTCTCGATATTTTGAAAAGAAAAAAAGAATAATTTACTTTCTGAGTGGAAGAAAACAATGGCAGATGGTAGCACAGCGACCTGCGTAGACATTCTTGTGGCGATTCTTCTGCCACCACTTGGTGTTTTTCTCAAGTTCGGCTGTGGGGTATGTATTTATTTATTTTCATGGTGTAGCTGTAGCTAATTAAATTTATATATCGGAGTTATTATTATGTTTGGGCGGGGGATTAATATATATGTATGTAATAATACTGTTGTTTGAAGGTTGAGTTTTGGATTTGCTTGGTTTTGACGCTGTTTGGTTACATCCCTGGAATTATCTATGCCATCTACGCCATCACCAAGTAAATTAGTATGGTACATAAAAAAAAAAATATACTCATTTTTCATTCTTAAATGAGTTGTCCTTCCTACTCTTCTTTATAGACTCCTCTTTGTACTGTTTCATTCATTAATCATTTTATTTTTATTTTTATTTTTTTTTGCAGGTAAATATAGTTCGTATGTGATGTGGAAAAAGGGGTGTTGAAAGTCTATTTGTTCTTGCGTCGTCTGTCGTCGTCTTCGTTTTAATTTTATTTTATGTTGTTTGATTTCTTCAGTCATCCATGGCTGAGAATGGTCGTCGGTGGTGTTATGTTTGTGTGAACTCATTTGTAATGGATTTATGATTTAGTTCTGTCTTATGTCGTCGTGTCTTGAATGTTTCTTTCCTAGTCATTATAGCACACCATCTGCACTAGCCTTGGCAATGGGCGGAGATTCCCCGTCGCCCGTCGGGGCCCACCCTGATTTCCTAAGGGCGAATCTCGCCCCATATTCTTTATTGAGGTGTACCTTATTCGCCGGAGTTGCAGCATTCTTCCCGCGGACAAGACTTCTCGACACTCGAGTATCAATTATTAAAACTCGTTATTACTCAACTCTAATTTCAGACTATATAATGGATTAAGATTGCTGATTTTAAGATGCTTCAAGAAATAATTAAAACGAATAATAATGTGCTAAATATTAAGATGGGCTGGTAAGTATAGTGTATTTGAACAAAGCTTTTAGCCCAATAAAATTCAGTCTTACTAACCATATAAACCCAATTTAAATCAATTGAGTTTTTTTTTTTTTTATTTCTTCCTCCTCCTTCACAATCTTCCCAAAAATTCAATGCCGACGTCACCACCCACCCTTCTAGCGCCAGCTGCCGGGGGGGTCGGACGATCCCCTGACCACCCTCTGGTTTCGACGCTGCGACGCTGATGAGAATGGGAGTGAGGATGAAAATGAACAGAAGGGCGTTGAGATGGATGAGCTGGAGAAAGAGTATTTGCACTTGAAACTTGAAAGTAGCCTCTTTTTCTGGTATATTGAGTAAGGTTATAGTTTTATTATTATTATTATTTGAAATTTTTATCTCACCATAATCTTGTTGTTTTTTTTCGTATCTCGAGTTATCCCCACTCGATCTGGTTATGTATTAACCAATAAATATCGGCGTGGGCTTTGAGCCTACAGATGAATACGTCTCAACCCCACCTGACAACGATAGTCATAAGAAATAAATTTCATGGGGACTAATCAAGAAATTGTGAGAGGGGGATTCGATCCCACAACCTAACCCATAAATTCTAAAGCATCCTCTTTGACCACTAAATCAAGGCTTCATTGGCTTATCTCACCGTACTCGAACGATCCATTTTCCTGCTTACTTACAGGTACCACGTACATGAAAAGGTTGTCAATTTCATGGCGCCCCGACCTATGAATCTACCTCCATGGCCCCTAAGTTATTCGAAAACTTATTTGGTCTTAAATCACAGAAAGCTAATTGCAGCAGGGGCGTAAGCATTGCATACGTGGCGACGTCAATCTACGGCGTTCTCCACGGACCATTATGAGCAGAAAGTTCAACCATTTATAACCCTCAAGTCTCTCTTACAATCAACGTGTTTATGGAAAAGGTCATTTTTTGTAAGATTATTTTTTGACTCTCTTTTTCATGTTCTATACTTCAATGCAAGAATATATGTGGGCCGTCCATGTTCGAACATCAATCCTTAAACTCTAATTTTTTAGATTTACACAGTCGATTAAGATGAATATTTTGATTTAAGAACTAATATAGACAAAATAAATCTATTTTCATCTCATAATTCAATCTTTTTTATCCCTATGAAAAGACTAATTGGAATGTATTGTGCTATAACATGTACAAGTATTAGTCGGCGGTTTTCGGACAGAAAAATACTATGGGACGGTTTTCACGCACGTGGCCAATTCGTCTTAAATTTCAACAGCCATGCAAGAGCTAACCCAAAGACACGTACATGCACTTCGTGTCGCTCGGTGGAAACATTGCATGCGCCAGGTCGGCCACGTGCCGTGCCATAGGTCGGTCGGGCGCCTATAAATACCGTTCCACTCGCCCTTGTAGTCTCATAACATTTTTAAGCAATTAGATTAATTTCAATCTGTTACACCTTTTTTGCACTTAATTCATACGTTAAACAAAGCCTAAAAATAGAGACATCAGAGCATGCAATAAACGGGGCAAAGTTGTAGAGAGAGACGAAGAAATCATTCTTCTTCGTTTGTAACTACCGAGTGATCGCCGGCGGCTCGTAAGTGTTTACATATGGGCATCAACTTTTATTAAATTACTTATCAATTCTTTGCATATTTCTTTCTTTTAACGACGATCATCTTTTTTACAAGTCTCAGGGAGCCAAAACCTGGGAGAGCAAGGATGACATCTCAGCATTGATTGTTATTGCAGTCTTTGTACGATGTTCATCATCAGGAAGAGAAGAAGACTTCATCTTCGTCCAATTAACTATACATACAAAAGATGTATATATGGATCAATTAATGAATATATATCATTATTTATTATTACTTCGGCGCGTTATTACATGAGAAAAACACAACTAGATATAACAGAATCACAGTTACTGAAGGGAAGAATTGACACCAATGAGAAATGTAAGAAAAAAAAAAGAAAGAAATAAATTAATAAGCTGCTAGTAGTTTTGTATCTCCCCCCATCTATGAGTAGTGTAGCTGATGTAGTCAGCAGCTTTCCGATCGATGCCTGGCTCGGCCACCCAACGGCCTCTATCTTCATCGCTTCGATATAGTTTATAAGTATCTGCCTTGTTCTTCACATACTCATAATCACCTCTGCTACTTCTTGACCTTAAGCTGCCATTGTTAGAGCTTTTGAAGCAGCTGAGGAGACAAAAAGATGGCGACATTTATGTTTTAGTTTTTTTTTTCTTTTTGTATATATGTAATTGAATGGACGTTATGGTCTCTGTGGATTTATATATATAGGCAAGGGGTGTGTAGGAATCTTTGGAGTTCCAAGTAATAATTGATGGCTGTAATGATATTAAACAAAGTTTTATTACCATTAATTATTGCAGGATGTTTTCACTTTTCAGATTGTTTTTTTTTTCTTTTCTTTTCTTTTATCTATTTTTTTTAATCATTCTTGAAAATGTTTTCGTCCAAAACGTTGTTATTGTATATATGTACTATTTATTTAATGATTATCAAGGGATTTATTCACTGAACTAACAAAAGATATAACTAGGGAGGGATGCTTCTCTCTATTCACACATTCTTCGTTTATTCTTGCCTAACGATTATAGACTTTTTATGTTATATAAATATAAATGGTTTTCGTTAAATTGGAATTTTTACTACTGCACTTTCCCCAGTCAACAACGTTTGGAGATTCTATTTGAACATGGCACTTCTTTTATTTTATTTTAAATTTAATATATATATATATATATATATATATATAGTTAAGAAAATCATTAATGTAAGAAAAAAGAACATACTTGAGAAATTCACGCAGAAAGAGGCGTTGCAAATATCAACTAACTCGATGAAATATATATATATATATATATATATATAAATGCAAAATTTGATTCAAATTTATTAAAAAACCCTAGGGATGAAGACACTCTTTACGGCTATTATTTAATACAATAATCGATTGAATATGAATATATATTTCTAACTCATAATAACTTTTTTCTCCCCCTAATTAAAGAGGTCTAATGATTCATCAACAAAAGGCCTAAAGCTTGAAGTTTTCTATGTGCTTCCTAACATTGCTTGCAAGCTGTATAGCTTTTGGGATTCTTCTTCCAAAATATTAAAAGGCAACTTAATAATAATAATAAAAATAAAAACTCTAGCAAAGTGTATCAATCGATCGTCTACGTTAAATGTACTTACAACTACGGAAAGTCGCGTATGTTAATCAACATTTACTTATATAGTAAAAGTGCTCTTACTGTCTAAAACCTATTTAATTATAGTAAAGTGCCCATAATTAAAAATATCATGGCGAATATATTAAAAACAAAAAATATTGTACGAAGGGGTCCGTTTCCTTATCTAATGATGGTTAATATTCCAGCAAGTGAAATGTTATTCATATAACCCATTCTAAGAAATAATTTACTGCTAAATCAATTATTGTGTAATAGTATCACATTCTTAGGAAGCTTCTGACTTATAAATATTACCACGCGTTGTTCCTCTAAGTAGGAGGTAACGTACAAAGAGTTGTTCATGCAATTTTTTATTGCATTTCAAAGTAAAGGTGTTCAAAAGCTAACTTTAATTAGGTGTCCTTATTATTATTATTTAAAAAATAATAATAAAAAGAGACTGAGTTTAAAGTGAGAAAGTAAGATAGATATCCGCAAGCAAATCTCAATAATTGGCTGTTAATGTGGATATAATCTTTAGTTTTGAACCGTAAAAGAATAGCGTTTTAGCATAATTTGCAAGCCAAATCAATTAGGTAATCTGCCAAATTAATCCATCTTTATTATTATTATTAATCTTTCATCATCATCATCATCATCATCATCATCATCATCATCATGGGCCATATTGCCCAGAACAGAAACAACCAAGTCTTTGGGTCTGCATAGAAGTTGTCCATTACCCTATTGGGCCTCTTCATGGTATTCTCTTCGTTCACTTTCTTTGATTCAATAAGCTCTGTTAAGGTTCGTCAAGTCATTAGAAGAATATCGTCGGCGTAAAGTGCACGAGCTTTGCCAGCTCAGAAGAGTTGATTATGCATGTAATAAATGGAATAACTGCCTCCGACAGTCGATTATTTGAAGTGAAGTTAAGGGCAAATCTTGGAATGATTCGAACCGCGGCGTGACAGAATCTTACTGATCTTTGCATTGCACTGTTGTTGAAGAATTTGGGTGGGTTAGTTTCATGTCTTTGTACTGTTGATTGGAAGACTTAAAATCTGTAGGTGAGAAGTCGCACTCATGGGTGACTTAATTTATTGCATAAGATAAGCGGGCTACTTCTTATCTTTCCCAAATGCTTACATTTTACCGATTTGTGTTGAGCTGTTCCTTAAAGGCCATTTCTTTTCGTCACCTACCTACCTCTGGCAAGGCAGGCTGCACTGTTCCTTCTCTCTCATAATACTCTTTTTTTTTTTAATCTGTATATTAATTTGTATATAGACAAAGCGCTCACAATGCTCATATTCCCTTACCTAAAACCAGCAATTATGGAGTTCTTTATTGCAATTGCGCATTGATTGTCAGCATCATTTGGCATTCCGTGTATCTGTACTGTCTCTTTGTAACGACAGCCCTTTTGTTCATATCATCTCTCGAGAGTCTTGAAGGGATTGTGGCGTTCGAAGACATCTACCTACATTTGGTAATAATTAGCGAAAGGGCTGTTAGATTTGGCCTCCTCTGAGAGCTTTTTATGACTAAAAATTTGATCTTTCCATTAGGGTGTTCGTGAAATGCGGCGTACTTCAACCGATGTTTTGAGTTGAGGTTACTGAAGGGAGACCTTGGCATGTGTCTTTCAAGATCTGATCTTTGAAGCTGTTGTGCTGTGTTGTATTGTGCTAAGAAAGCTGGTAAGAACTTGACAAGCCTTTTCTAAGCTAACTTTCTTTCTTTCTTTCTTTCTTTGACTATATTATTAGTTTTCATAAAATCCATTTACAGAATAGATTTGGTGCTTTTGCCCCATAAATTGTTTGTTGAAGGATATGACAAACCCTTTTTCACTTTCCTTGATTAGCTGATCAAGAATTACTACTGCCCTCTGTTCCTTTACGAATCATCCGACGAATCGCAGAATCCATTGATGTCTTCTCATTATGCTCAATGAGTAGCTTACTTGCATATCTACACTTTTTTCAGGTCATTCTTTATCATGGCTTCTGATCTCAATGCTGGGCTCTCAAAAGATGTCGGGGTCCTCGGGCTCAAGGTGTGGCAAATCGTCGGGATTATCACCGGGCTGTTAATCGTATTCATCCTCTTTGGACTGACGTGCTATATGGCCTCGCGGAAGAGGTTAAGAAAACGAGCCCGTGGAACCCTCCCTCACAGCCAGATACCCGCCATCTCCAAGGAAATCAAAGAAGTGCGGGTGGAACAAGTTTCGACCAACGAGTTTGCTCCGAACGAAGGGATTCTTCTTACAATCCAAGACAAGTCGAGCGACAAAAGTTCAGACAAAGTCATGGTCCACCTCGGAATGCCTAAAGCCAAAAACTCGGAAAACGGTAGCCGTTCGGGTTCGTTCCGTCACGTCGATAAAGACTACTGCGGATCACAGTCAGGAGATGAAGGCACTTACAAGCCATCATCGTCGTCGGCGTCGCACCCAATAGCAGCTCCTTCTCCTTTGAGCGGTTTGCCCGAGTTTTCTCACCTGGGGTGGGGCCATTGGTTTACCCTGAGAGATCTCGAAGTTGCTACAAACAGGTTTTCGAAAGAAAATGTGATCGGTGAGGGCGGATATGGAGTTGTTTACCAAGGCCAACTCATCAATGGTACTCCAGTGGCTGTGAAAAGACTCCTTAATAACCTGTGAGTTCTTCTTTTCCCCCTTCCAGCATCGATGGCGATATTTCTGTTAAATGATCACTTCACCTAAAAGATTAAGCTTGAAGGGAGTGTATCATATTTTAATTTTATACACTTTATTTCCAACAATTTCTTGGTCCGTTTGGGTACGAGTGGATCGATCTGGCTTAGTATTTCGCTTTTGTTCGAACAGTGGTCAGGCTGAGAAAGAATTCAGAGTCGAGGTAGAGGCTATAGGTCACGTCAGACATAAAAACTTGGTTCGCCTTTTAGGATATTGTATTGAAGGCACTCACAGGTATTAAAAGTGTTGGCTCTATACTGAGGTTTTGGTTATTTAGGCCGAAACTTTCCTGATTCAGTGTAGTACTAATCTTACAGGCTTCTCGTGTATGAGTACGTTAGCAACGGTAATTTGGAGCAGTGGCTTCACGGTGCCATGAGCCACCACGGATACCTTACATGGGAGGCTAGAATCAAAGTCTTACTCGGGACGGCTAAAGCGTGAGTTTTTCATTTTAATTAACTTGGATTGGATGATAATATATTTGGTAGCCTTGTGCCTTGGATATTATTTCATTTTCCATTTTTCTTCTCAGTCTTGCCTACCTCCATGAGGCAATCGAACCAAAAGTAGTGCATCGGGACATAAAGTCAAGCAACATACTGATCGACGATGAGTTCAACGCCAAGATCTCTGATTTCGGGCTGGCTAAGCTGCTCGGTGCTGGGAAAAGCCACGTTACAACCCGAGTCATGGGCACTTTCGGGTTCGTTTTTTCTATTCTCAAGAGTGCTAATATTCTTGTAGCTCGAAGAATCTTCAGTTCACCATCTGCTTGTGCATCTATATAGATATGTGGCTCCAGAATATGCAAACACTGGCCTTTTGAACGAAAAGAGCGACGTTTATAGCTTCGGGGTCGTGCTGTTGGAAGCGATCACCGGGCGGGACCCAGTGGACTACGGACGCCCTGCACCAGAGGTACTATTTTTACTACAGTAAAAACATCAATCGACTGAGGTTTATGTCCCATTAAAGCTTCGAACCGTATTATAACAGGTTAATCTAGTGGACTGGCTTAAAATGATGGTGGGAAGTAGGAGATCAGAGGAAGTGGTGGACCCGAAGATTGAGACGAGCCCATCGACTAGAGCCCTCAAGAGAGCCCTTCTGACTGCTTTGAGATGCGTCGATCCCGATTCGGACAAGAGGCCTAGGATGAGCCAGGTGGTCCGTATGCTCGAATCTGAAGAATATCCCATACCAAGAGAGGTTAGTTAGTCTGCCAACTACCACACACAAACAGTTGATGTCCTTCGGCCTCACCTCCTTACATGCTTTGTTTTGTCCTCGACGAACATTGCAGGATCGAAGGCACAGAAGAAACCGGGCGGGAAGTGTTGATTTGGATCATAATCAGCAGCAGAGCTACGATACTGATAAGAGCGACAATCACGAACTGGGGTCAGAGAGCGCGAGAAAATCTTGATCCCACGAATGAATCGTCAAGCAGGAGCATCGGTCAGACAACATCTGTATTTGCGTTTTATAAGTACAGTAGATGTATATCATTGTTTTGTAACACATTTTTCATTTTTTATCTTCTCTGTCGTTCTTATTGTAATGAATTAGAGTTTGTCATCGTCTATCTCTTTGTCTTGGACATGGATACAGTTTCTTACCGAGCCACAGTGTAGCTGTTCGAAAGATCATCATCTGTATGTCCTTAGTATTATTACAGTTAAACATATGAATACTTTCATGAAGGAGAAGAGAGTGACATAAAACCATGACGAATAGTACAAACTGGCAACAGTGGACAAACATCATCAGACAGAGCAAGAAGAGAAAAAAACACTAAAAGACCTTAAACAAGCACAAAGCATAGTCTTTAACTCAAACACAATTATTCATCAAGAAGCCAACAGATTCTCTATAGCTAGTTCTGTGGCTTTTCCCACTTGAGTGGCTTCACAACCTCCCAAGTAAAGTCGGGATCATCTCGCCCGAAATGTCCGTAGGCCGCAGTTTTCAAGTACCTCGAGTTGTTGCCCCTCTTCAAGTCCAAGTGAATAGAGATCATCCCGGGCCTAAAATCGAAATTCTCTTTCAGGATCTTCAAGATCTCAGCGTCGGGAATCTTCCCCGTACCGTAAGTATCGACGAAGACCGACAAAGGCTCGGGCACGCCGATTGCGTACGAGACTTGTACAATGCACCTCCTTGCAAGCCCACTAGCCACGATGCTCTTAGCAGCCTGGCGAACGATGTAGGCCCCGCTGCGGTCCACCTTAGTGGGGTCTTTTCCGGAGAACGCCCCACCGCCGTGAGCACCCCAACCACCGTAAGTATCGATGATGATCTTACGGCCTGTGAGGCCAGCGTCTCCATGGGGTCCACCAATCACAAAACGGCCGCTAGGGTTGAGGTGGAAGATTGTCTTCTCGTCCAGGTATTTCTCGGGAATCACGGGCTTAATCACGTGCTCTTTTAAGTCTCTAGCAATCTCGTCATTCGTCACGGTCTCGTCGTGCTGAGTAGAGATCAGGACAGTGTGGACTCTTACAGGGACCATGGCGCCGTCTTCATTGTAGTACTCCACCGTGACTTGGGTTTTCCCATCGGGTCTCAGCCACGGACAAGTGCCATTCTTGCGCACTTCGGTCAGCCTGGCACCTAATTGGGTGGCAAGAACGTGGCTGAGGGGCATGTACTCGGGCGTCTCATCGGTGGCGTATCCAAACATGTGGCCTTGGTCACCAGCGCCGATCTCTTCGGGCCTTTTGGTTAAGTGCCCGTGAACACCTTGGGCAATATCTGGGCTTTGCTGCTCGATGTAGACAAGCACGTTGCACTTGTCAGCATCGAGGCCCACATCGTCCGAAGTGAATCCTATGCTTCGGCAAGTGTCACGAACGATCTTTTCATAGTCAATTTGGGCTTTGGTGGTGATCTCACCAAACACCATGACCATATTGGTTTTAGTGCAAGTTTCGCATGCAACTTTGCTGTCTGGGTCTTGCTCCAAGCAAGCGTCGAGGACTGCATCCGAGATTTGGTCGCAGAGCTTGTCCGGGTGGCCTTCGTTCACCGACTCCGAAGTAAATAGAAAAGTGTCCATTTTCTCAAACCTTCAGATATCAAATTCAAAAGATAGGTTAGAGTGCATATATAAAAATCTCTTCTTTTAACTCAGATAAGCTTAATAGGTAGTTTAAGCAATCTGCTAAGTCACGGCAGTGATTTAGTTCCATTTTTGGCATGTTACATTCGATGTTGGAACATGATTTACATTATGACAATAAACACCCTTGAGAGCAAACAATCTTCTATAAAACAGAGATCAAAGAAAAGCTCGTGGGAGAATCAAATCTGTGGACAAGAAGTCAGCTAGGCATTTTGTCAAACAAGACGAGGACTTCAGCACCATATGTGTAATATGAATGCAATTAAATATCAAGAAACAGAGCAAAGCATAGATTCGAAATAGTATAACTAACAAATTAACTAACTCGAGCTGTAAATGAGATTCGACAGCAAGATCAAACTCTAAATGAATGTTTTAACACTACGCAATGCAGACAAAAGCCAATCTTACAGAGACCGCAGCAATAATTTGAACAAAAAAGGCATCAACATCAGAGTCAACACATAATAAACGTACTACTACAATTCAATTCAAGGAACAAACCAAGAAACACATGAGAAGAATAGACAAGAAACGACAACCTTAAGAGACGAATCGAACGTGCCGACAACAGATGAATGAATATTCGGCAGTGTTAAAGGCGCTGGCAATGCAAGTCATAAGATACTTAGTGATGAGTCTATTTATAGATAAGATTTAAAGCTCGCAGAGAATTAAATAGTCGCCGAGAAGAGGTGGGTGGGATGTAAGTTGGGGTAGTTGTGTCGCCATGCCAACCGTTGGATGATGGTCCGTCGCTTTCTGATCTAACGGTCAAGATTAAAGGACCGCAAAAGATTAATGCTTGCAAACAATAATAAATCAAATTCTTACACAGTCACGAAGCACTTGGATGGAAGGTAGTGAACAGTGACGTCTTAAATTTATTTCTAATTGATGATTCGTTATTACTTACTTTATTACACGTCATATGATTTTCTTGTGATATAAAAATAATATTTATATATTCATAGTTGTGTTTTAATATATTAATTCGAGGGCGATCTAAGACTGGCATATCTAAGATTTAGTCAATATGGGCCGGTTTATATTTATTGGGCTTAGAGGTGCTTGAATTTTGTTGGGCCACTTGAAGTGGATTTATTGGTTTAATGGGCTTTAAGGTGAGCCTTTTTCTAATAGTAATTTTAATTTAACCACTATTCTCAATCTTTAAATGATCACTCTATTTAAAAATTTAAATTTGGTAGATTCATAATTACCTCATGTTTAGCCTAATTTATTTTTCTCAATAGTAGTTGACTAGTGAGGATTAACACCATTATCTCTTAGGCATGAATTAAGATATTAATATCGAAGTTAAATGGCCAACCTAAAAGCTTAATTTATAGGAAGTATATTATTTATTTAAGATTTTATATATTTCATTTTTAACAACATCAAACAACTTTTCGAGGCGTTCAAAGGTTTACCAAACCTAAAAATTAGATTTAGTTTTGTTTTGTTAGGGTAGTAAAAGAATAGATTAGATTCATCGTTTTCAAGAAAAAATAAAATACTAAATGTTATTGGAAATATAAAATAATTAGATTTTAGCTTTGACTGTCACGAACCCCACACGCCACATGCATTTCATCCTTTTATTTTTTTTTCAAATTAGGAAATAATAAATAAAATTAAATGAAGTTTATTTACTGTCTTCACGCATCTCTCTCTCTCTCTCTCTGTCGTGTGTATGTAGGCGTGTATGTATTGTATTGACTATCTGTGGCACAATAATACAGCTTTTTCTCTTTCTCTGTCTAAATTTGTGGCAAAATCTCTCCGTATGGCAAACGGTGTCGTTTGACGCCATTAAATATCGTCCTGATACTCAGGCGCCGATGATCCTGGGTACGTTGCGTCGTATTTGGCTCCCATAGCTACCTTGCTTTAGCTGTTCTCAATTGCTGTTCTATGGTTTTTATTTTTTTGTTTTTATGCTTATGCGGATCCTTTTGTTGTTGTGTTGATTTCTTCTCGCGAATTTTTGTATCGTATTTCTATTTTCAGCTGCGGATGAGTAGTGGAACCTTTTTTTTTCCTCTTGGATATAAGCTTCAGTGTTTGTTGAATCGGTCGCGTGTTTTGATGGTTTCGATGTTCATATTTGTTTGCGGGTTTCATGATAATTGGCTGCTGTGTTTGGGTATTTTGGATGCAGATTGTGTTGGGGATAGATGTTTGTGTGGTAGGCTTGACTTCTGTTTCTGCTGACAAATTGAGGCCCATATCATGAAAATATAGCAATGCTGTTCTTTGTAGCAATTGTTTATTGGCAGCAACATGTCATGAAACTTTTAAGTCGCTGCCCTTAGCTTAATTTGATACCTGTAGTTAAGAACCTGACAAACTGGCCATGAACATCTGTAAAACTATGAATGTCCTTTTTATGATATCAGTTTTTCGGGTTGAGAGTTCTTGAATGCAACTGTTTTTTATCAGCTTTTGATTTTTTCTTAATACGAAGAAATGTATGAAATCGAAATTAAATAAATATAATCGTTGCAAGGGGAAGATGTTATTGTTTCCTTCATTTGTCAACTTTTTTTTAACGTAACGTCTTTCGTGTAGTTGACTGTCCGAGAGTATGCGATAATATTGTAGTCAACATTCTTTTTATTGATATTACATGAACCTTCTCGTCTTTCTTTTTTTGTGAAGTCAATGTCAATGTTTAGAAAATCTCGGTGCGAAAGATGTTTGACTAACTTTCTCCTAATTGAGCTGTGCGCCTTTAATTCCCGAAATCTTTTCCGGATTGAGTGATTTTAGATGAGCCTTTTGAAAATTTTAGTCATAGTCAACCATGTAGATTTTAAAATGATGGCACTTTATACAAATTGCGTGATATTTTGTGAATTTGAAGTCTGGATAAAAAATGTTTACCTATAAACATTGACTGGGTAAATTTATCATTGTTTTCCAGGTGAATGACTAATTGAGGTTATAACATTGAGCTAGTTATTTTAGAAATGACTTCAATAGGTGTAGCACCTAGTTCTGGCTTAAGGGAGGGTGGCACCCATGGACCGGGGCTTGATAAGTTGCCTGGGGAGATGAATGACATGAAAATCCGGGATGATAAGGTATGCTTGTGATAAAGTTATAAATTTGATAAAGCTTTATTCCGTCAAATTAATTTTCTTCTCGCTAGCATGACTGACATTGGTAGATCGGCCTGTTTTTTAGGAAATTGAAACAACCATCATTAATGGCAATGGGACTGAGACGGGCCACATAATCGTGACGAGTACTGGAGGTCGAAATGACCAAGCAAAACAGGTATATTCCATATCCTGTTTCATCTATCATAAGATTTAAAAACAGGACAAATATTTATGTTTTCAACCCATTTTATTTTTCAAAACAAGGATAGAAAACTTTTTTTTTTTTGGCTTTACCATGTTTTAACTGAATTAAGATAGAATATAAAGGCAATTTTGTTCGAGTGATATGTCTGTCTGCAGAGGACTTGCTCATTTTTTTTTTCCTATGGGTTAAATTTTCAGACAATTAGCTACATGGCTGAACGTATTGTTGGGCAAGGCTCATTTGGAGTTGTGTTCCAGGTAATATTGGAAACTGTTTTGCCCATGGAGTGCTGGATCCAACTCTGATTTTGTCAATATTCATCGACATTTGTTATTGCCTAGGCAAAATGCCTGGAGACTGGTGAAACAGTGGCTATCAAGAAGGTCCTCCAGGACAAGAGGTACAAGAATCGCGAGTTGCAGACCATGCGTATTCTTGACCATCCAAATGTTATATCATTAAAGCACTGCTTCTTCTCGGCGACTGAAAAGGATGAGCTATATCTTAATTTGGTGCTTGAATATGTCCCTGAAACTATTCACCGTGTGATCAGACATTATAATAAGTTGAACCAGAGAATGCCATTCATTTATGTGAAGTTGTATACGTACCAGGTAATGTAGTTACTATGCATTTCGTCTCCTTATGGACATTTATTTCTCATGATGGCACTAAAGTTATTCTTTTTTCTTAAAGCTTATGGATGTGGCTGTTGTAAGTCATGATTTTTTTCTCTTTGTGCCATTCACTTTTTTCAAAATTTTTCCCAATGCTCCTAGTCAATGTATCTGATGTTTATCCTGGTTTTTGTTGAGTTATTACCATTAGATCATATAATTCATATGTTTATCTTGTAACACCCTTGTGATTTCTGGATTTGGAGCATGTAGCCCGTTGATGAAATTTGTAATTGCATTTCTTTTTGGCAGATCTTCAGAGCCCTGTCTTATATCCATGGCTGTCTACGTGTATGCCACAGAGACATTAAGCCTCAAAACTTACTGGTATGTTTCACATTAATTTATAAATTTCTTTCGCATATATTTCCTTGATCTCATGTTAATTTATACATTTCCTTGATCAACTGTGAATTTTGTTGCTGGATTTTAACCTTGAATGAAAGTACCTTGATCTGAGCATATAATTATCCAACTATTCAGAAGGATGTTGACAGAAGGTACAAACTACCAATTTAATTGGGAAAATGCAATGTCAACTGCTTGTGATGTACATTGTGTGTAGCATGTGTGTATTGCATGCACTTTCTTGAATGGGAAATCTTTTTTTTGGAATTACAAACAACTTGCTATTCAAATAAGTTTCTGTTTTCATTATTCTAATGCACTGGTTTTTCTTAATACACAGGTGAATCCGCACACCCACCAGGTTAAATTATGTGATTTTGGAAGTGCCAAAGTGTTGGTATGTAGAATTCGTATTCTCAAATAGGAGTTAACTTGTGCACGCCTGATGTTAATGCTTAAAGTTTGTTACTTTTGACAGGTCAAAGGGGAACCAAATATCTCGTATATCTGCTCTAGGTATTACAGAGCACCTGAGCTCATATTCGGAGCAACAGAATATACTACTGCTATTGACATTTGGTCTGCTGGCTGTGTGCTCGCCGAGTTACTACTTGGACAGGTCTCACCGTGTCTGTATTATGTTTTATATATGTGAAGAGTATGTCTGTAACTGTGAGCATTGAGCAAACAAGTGCTCTCATGTGCTAAGTCACCTCTGTTTTAATTGATTCTACTGCAATGGTAATAGAATTTTGAATGTCCTAACACCGTTTAGCTTACCCTTTGCTTTTTCAGCCTTTGTTCCCTGGTGAAAGTGGAGTGGATCAACTTGTTGAGATTATCAAGGTTTTTTCCTCTATCTCTCTCTCAATCTCTCTCTCTCGCTCTGTTTATAGATAGATAACATAAAAATTTGGTTTCATTTGGTTTCAAGTTTAAAAACCTGATCTCTGATCCTGAATTACTTGCAGGTTTTGGGTACTCCAACAAGGGAGGAGATAAAATGCATGAATCCAAACTATACTGAATTCAAATTTCCTCAAATCAAAGCGCATCCATGGCACAAGGTATGTTTAGGCAACATCATGTGCTTTTCTCATCCTTTCGATTTACTTCTATTTACCCGACAATTTCCATAATTTGGACCAGATATTCCACAAGCACACCCCACCAGAAGCTGTCGATCTTGTTTCAAGACTGCTACAGTACTCTCCCAATCTACGCAGCTCTGCTGTGAGTTCGTACAATCTTTTCACTTCAGTATTTTCAGGATGGCTTCAACCTATCTATCTAAGCTATTAAGACCTCTTGCTATCAAAAGCTGAAATTTAACTCATAAAGTCACTTACATGCTCAAACAGTTGGACATCTTGACCCACCCGTTCTTTGATGAGCTGCGCGACCCAAACACTCTTCTGCCAACTGGTCGTTTCCTCCCTCCACTGTTCAATTTCAAGCCACATGGTAATGCAATCCGCGACATTTTCGATTAGTTTTAAAGCTTTCATGCGTTGATCTCCGATGTAAGAATACATTTTTCCTTTCTTTTTCAGAGCTGAAGGGCATCCCGGCTGAAACTGTAGTCAAATTGATCCCGGAACATGCCAGAAAGCAGTGCCCCTTATTCGGGGGTTCCTCATGAACGGAATGAATGGTCATCGATGTTGTTGTTTGCAGCTGCTTTGTGTTAGTGTTGCTCCTTCCTTTGCGAAAGCTGTTTCTATTCTAGGGAGGTGCTACCGAGAAAATGCCGACGTCTTATTGTGAATTATGGTTTATTCTGTTTCCTTCAGTTATGTCCCCTCACCTGGATTAACAGTCGTTATTGCTTTCATTTTCCATCTTATGTAATATCTGAATTTCTATCATCGTGCGTCCATTCTGTGGTCTGATTCTAACTTGAGAACTAAGATTACTTTTTCTTTTCTCTGTCAAGAAAAAGAGAGAACAATGATATAACAGGCAGACAACGTAACGTTCATTATTCAGAAATACAGAGTTTTTCTTTCGCATATTACGTCTCCCCAGCAGCTTTCAGACAGCTAAAGAAGCAAGAACTTCCAGCAATGAAGCAGCAAACTGCATTTGTGTCTCCTCCGCTATAGTCAGAAAGAGGGGAACGTGCACGAACAGTGATTTGATTCCATTCTGCTCCGCAAATCTCAAAGAATGGTAGTATACGTAGTTGCAGACGAATCTCCCAGCGTCGTCCGAGGTTGTCACCTCATATCCCATCTTGGCCAAACATTTGGTGATTTCATCAACCGCAAGGAATGTCTGCGAACCATTTGAATTTTAAAGATTTTACGACACAGAATGGGGTCAGATAGGGTTTGGAATCAAGAACGGTAAAGAAAGGAAGCTTGAAAACCAAGGAAAATAGCATCATCATCATAGCCATACCTCACGCTTTCTTGAAATCCCGCCATCGGCTGGAACGATGGGAATTTTCTGCAAGAATTGAAAAGCAAACATCAGTGCTCAGATCATAAAACATGCTATAAGGCCAAAGGAAACTCTACACACCTGAGGTTTCCATCCCATCTCATCGGGGCAACGGAACGTTGCTTCATTGACCGCTTGTTGCTCTATAGCAAACCTTGTTGCTCCACTGTTAACCCCAAAATGAACCTACAAACAAATCAAACCACATATTACGAATCATCTTGGAGGAGAGTTGAAACATAGTTAAAACACACAAAGCTCTTATAACGACGTGACAGTCTTAAAAGATAGTTAAGAGACCGACCCAAATAACTTTCTGAGCATCGGAAGCATTAACCTCCCTGCTAATAGAAGATTGCAGCGTTTGGTACAGAGGCACGGTAGCTCCTTGCCCCGCGGTTTCAAGGACGGTGCAACAACCTAGGATCAGCCCTTTCGGCAGACATCTTTTCTTCATGTAATCTGGGAGGTTTTGGACGATGGTCTCCGTTGGATTTTCAGCCACGCCATGAAATCTTTTGAATCCAGTTACATGGATTGTTACTGCTGGAGTAGGACCTTCGGAACCCATCTTAATGACAATCCAAACGATCTAAGAATGTCAGAGCATAAAGAATCTCAGATGGAATTCTTGAAAGCTGGGATAGAGGAAGAGATGATGGTGATAGAGGATGTAAAAACACAGCCTTTGTATGTGCCAAGTATGTTATAGTGTCCAACTAGTTTCCCAGGTCATGAATACCATAGCAGCAAGCAACTATATGCAAAACAAGAGAAAAATTCCATCTTGGTCTATGTAATGATGAGACTACTCCACTCCATCAATCAACAAGGACATGTAATGTAATTCAAGATCGAAATTGGAGACAACATATAACAAAAACTGGCGAACAGCCTGATGATAGAAGAACAAAGAAGAAGAATCGTCTAGGAAAACATAAAAAAGCTTCAATTTGGATTAGAAAAATCAATTCTTGTCCAATCAAAATTCTCAAAACCTTTTCATGGAAGGCAAAGAGTCACGGAAACGTAAAACCCACATGAACATAATCAAACCTTATCTGAAGAAAAAGAACAAAAGAAACAACTCAAGAATCAGGTAAGGATCAAAGACGAAAGCTTTCTCGCAAATACTGAATTTTTACTCGACTGAAACAGCTCACCTAGCTCAAGACGAAGCAGCAGCGGCAAAAAGGAGATATCAGATGACCCAACCACTGCTCATACGTTGACGGAAAACATATCGAGGTACCCTTTTATCATTACAATCAATAGAGTCTAAAAACGAAAAAAGACGTAAAAATAAAGAATGTGGGTGCGGTGGGTCGTTTTCATAGAGGAGAAAACCGTCATATACAATGGCTGGTGAGTCGTGATAAGAATGTATAGCAGCTCAATATAGTTAATGATTGTCTGCGTAGCTGTTCAAAGATGGAAACTAATGCCTATTCCTTCCATCGTCCCATATCCATACATCTCTAATATGCTACGAAACTATTGGGCCTATTTAAAATTATGGGCCTTAAATGGGTCATATAAAGCCCATTAGTAATTCCTCCTGATAATCATGTAATAAATTGTCATCGTCTCACAAAAATCTCAGGACTCGAAATAATAACAGCCGTTGAAGCATTAAGAATCAACCGTAGTCACAAAACACATCGGAAAGATTACAGCCGTTGATGTAAATTTCTTTTTTTTTTTTCCTTTTTCTTTTTTCCAGGTAAGGATCTTTCCATGTACTTCGACCACTTTCCGCTACGAGCCAAGCCGGGCACATTATCTCGTCCACGTGTACGTCGCTGATTTGTCGAGCCATTACAGCCTCAAACAAGATATCATTTCCCTATAACAGATTATAAATCTTGCTCCGCCAGCTTAGTGTGTGTGGCTAAGAGAGTTAAAGAGGAGGACGATAAGACTAGTGATTGTGTGTGTGTGTGGTAAGAGAACGTAAATGGCGTCAGCATCGCTCATCAAGTCCCCTCCCGTCATTGACAAGTCCGAGTTCGTCAAGGGCCAGAGCACCCTTCTGCGCCAGCCGTCGGCCGTACGGTGCCAGCCCAATGCTGCGCCCTCCGCCCTGAGCGTCCGCGCTTCGTCCTACGCTGATGAGCTCGTTAAGACGGCCGTAAGTCGCCATGCTTAATTATTACTACTCATGCGCTGCAGTGTAGAAGCTTTACTTTTTTTTTTTTTTTCTTCTTCTGTGTCTTTGTTCCTTCCTTTAGAAAACCGTTGCGTCGCCTGGCCGTGGAATCCTAGCCATGGACGAGTCGAACGCGACGTGCGGCAAGCGCCTCGCCTCCATCGGGCTCGAGAACACGGAGGCTAACCGTCAGGCGTACCGTACCCTCCTCGTGACCGCCCCCGGCCTGGGGAACTACATCTCCGGCGCCATTCTCTTCGAGGAGACTCTCTACCAGACCACCACCGAAGGGAAGAAGATGGTGGACGTCCTCGTCGAGCAGAACATTGTCCCCGGCATCAAAGTCGACAAGGTGCATAAACTTTCTTACATAATGGTTCAGCTGGTTATTTTGGTGCCTAGCTAGTGAGATTTATCTTATAGAGTTCTTTGGTTGTTATGGTTTGATTCTTGGATTTGATTGCAGGGCTTGGTTCCTTTGGCCGGCTCGAACGACGAGTCGTGGTGCCAAGGACTCGACGGGCTTGCCTCACGGTCGGCTGCTTACTATCAGCAGGGCGCTCGTTTCGCCAAATGGTAATAAAACTATATGAATCAATGCAACTCACTTGGAGGAGCCTTTATCTATACTTGGTAATAAATACTATGATGCACACCCTAATTTCGATTGACACGACTGTGTTATTAGGCGTACTGTTGTGAGCATTCCCAATGGACCCTCCGCCTTGGCTGTGAAAGAGGCCGCCTGGGGCTTGGCTCGCTATGCCGCCATTTCTCAGGTACATATATGTATTGAACGAAGGAGATAATGATCAACTATAGTAGTTGAATTACTGACTAATTAGCCACTGACTTATGATTAGGACAATGGTTTGGTCCCGATCGTCGAGCCAGAGATCTTGTTGGACGGCGACCACGGCATCGACAGGACCTTCGAGGTCGCCCAGAAGGTGTGGGCCGAGGTGTTCTTTTACTTGGCGGAGAACAACGTAATGTTCGAAGGCATTCTCCTAAAGCCCAGCATGGTCACCCCGGGAGCCGAGTGCAAGGACAAGGCCAGGCCCGAGAAGGTCGCCGACTACACTCTCAAGCTCCTCAGCAGGAGAATCCCGCCCGCCGTCCCTGGGATCATGGCGAGTACTCTTAGCCCTTTATTACATCTCAACAAACACACTGTTAACTAGTTTGTAGGAAGTTCTAAGGCTTTTTGCATGTGCAGTTCTTGTCTGGCGGGCAGTCCGAGGTCGAGGCCACGCTGAACCTTAACGCAATGAACCAAGCTCCGAACCCATGGCACGTGTCGTTCTCGTACGCCAGGGCTCTTCAGAACACGTGCCTCAAGACGTGGGGCGGGCTGCCTGAGAACGTTAAGGCGGCTCAAGATGCATTGCTGTTCCGTGCCAAGGCCAACTCCTCGGCCCAGCTCGGGAAATACTCGCCCGAGGGCGAATCCGAAGAGGCCAAGAAGGAGCTGTTCGTCGAGGGCTACAAGTACTAAAGAGAAATGTTCTGAATAAGTTTAATGCTTTGTTATAGCAGTTTGAGATTACCTTTTTGAGCCCTTATGTTTGTGTACTAATTACAACTTAAGTGAGGTTATCTTTAACTAATCTCAATTTGCTTTTTTTAATTTCGGACAAGAAGTACTGTAATAACAACGCAAGCAACGGCTGGTAGGTGTAAGGGATGGCTGAGGAAAGCCATCAACTACTCTGTTACGTTGCTTAAGCAACTTTTAACAAAACTAATCAGTCTTAGTTAGAAAGTTAAGCATGCAAGTTGATCATAATCAGTTGCGCAATCAATTCAGCTGTCCAAGTGTTTGCCTTGAGGGACCAAATTGTAATTTTCCATGTAAGGATCAAAATTTGTAGCCGACGCGCGTCTGTAGCGCGTGTTCCTAGAGAGGTGGATTTTACTATGCTGACTGACACGTTCAACGGTAAAGTGGATATACGGCGTCGTATTCGTATTAATATACAGTCTCCTACTTCACCGACGACGATCACGTGGCAGCTCTCCACGCCTTTATTTAGAAATACGAAGAAAAAAAAAAACAGAGCAAGGGCGAAAAGGTCATTCTACAGACTCCTTGCTTCTCTCTCTCCCCGTAGGAAGCGCTACGTTCTTAACGTTTCATTTGCTGCAGGTCTCCGCCGACAGCGTGTGTGTGTGAGATCGGAAATCTAGCTGATGCTGCTAGAAGGAAGGAGCGTGCGTGAGGAGGTGATTTTTTTTTGTGAGCTTGTTTTTTTTTTTTCCTCACTGTTCCATCAGTCTGTTTCTGTCATTTTTGCTCTGTAAAGTTTTGTATTGTGCGCGCTTTTCTCCAGCAGCGCTCGCTTTTTCTCATGCTTTAGATGAGTAGTATATTGACTTTATTCGGATGCGTAAAGTGTATGTATATCTACTGATAATGTTGCGAGGCCAGCTGATCTGTTTCTAGTCTTCAAGTTCACTATTCCAAAAAAAAAAAGAGAGAAGAAGAAAAGGAAAAAAAAGCTTCTAGTGTCCTTTTTCCTATTCCCCCCTGTAGATCTGCAAATTCTCGATTTTCATGTCAGGTGTTGTTGGTGATTTCATGTTTGATATTGGAGTTTTGCTTGATATGAATTTCTAGATATTCGAGGGGCTGTATTTGGTTTGGTTTGGCTTTACGTTGAAACTCGTAGTAGTGGTGTTATGTATGAATCGTGACTCGTGAGTATGATTTGCTTTACTAGATTACGTCTTTGTACATGTTGAAGCTTAGCGGGGGTCCACTATTTATGTTTTCACCGAACTTTTCACTGAAAAGAATATTAAAATTCATCAAACAGAATGATTACTTGGAATTGAAGCATTGTAGGGGTCCCCATTAGGCAAAGCTATGTAGTGATTTTGTTTCTTTTTCTACTCTGCCTCTATCAAAGAAGAATGATAGTCTTAGTTTCTGTCGGAAGGAAAATGCGTTCAATCCGGGTATTAAGAAAAGTTCTCAATCACAACAAAACCCTGGATAAAAATACCTTTTCAGCCTAATAAATATGGTTTTTTTTTTGTTAAGTGTTTATGTAATTGATTTGTTTCTTCCTTTGCAGATAATGAATAGATAAGGCTGAGTTTGTACCACGTTATTGTTGTAAGATTAACGACTTTATGTTCGATAGACTGGATAGTTCTGCTTTGTTTAGCATCATTGGGATTTTATAGTGAATCCATTGTAGATTGGATTGAATTGAAACGAAGAGACCGGTCGTTGACAAAATGGGAGCTGTTGGTGCAGAAGAGTTGATGGGCTGGGAGGACATTGGTGTGAGAAATGGATGTGACGAGAAGATTTTGGTATTTGTGAGATTAAGGCCTCTGAGTGAAAAGGAGATTTTACAGAATGAAGTTGCGGATTGGGAATGCATCAATTCGACCACCATTTTGTACCGGAACAGCCTACAGGAGCGGTCTGGCGTTCCCACTGCATATTCATTTGGTATGAAGGACATGTACTGCAACTCTTAATGTGCCACTTACGGTTTAGTGCTTATTGGATCCTTAAGTTACAAAACATCATTTTTTCCGATTTTCTGGATGAAGCTCTGAAAATTTGAGTTGCCACTGAAAGCTGGTTTCAAGATGCATAAATTATTTTGAACTTAGAACCTTCCGTAGATATGCTTCACACTTGATGTTTCAATTGTTGCTTTAATTGAAATATGGCCCAACATCATATTTGGAGTTGGATATGCATGGAGATTATGCATTTTTTCAGCTCAAATTAATAACTCTTGACTGCTGAATTTGCGATAATTTTGTTCGCGCATCATTGCAGACAGAGTATTCAGAGGTGACTGCAATACAAGGGAAGTTTATGACGAAGGAATTAAGGACATTGCTCTTTCAGTTGTTAATGGTGTCAATTGTAAGTTGAATGAATACTAAGAGTATTGTCTAACTTCTTTTTCACCTGACAAGGAAATGTTCCAACCTATTTCAAATGATACTTTATCAAATCTTCTCAGCAACAGTTTTTGCGTATGGTCAAACAAGCAGTGGAAAGACGTACACAATGAATGGCATCACTGAGTATACAGTTGCTGATATTTATCATTATATACATAAGGTGAGTAACCTCTAAGTTTGATGTTGATATTAGTGGGAACATTTCCATCTACAGTACGATTTTTAGCCAGAAAATGTGTTGCCTACAAACTTACAAACAATGCATCTGATGCATATTCTGAGAAATATGATGGATTCTTTCTCACACGCACAGCATGAAGAAAGAGCATTTGCCTTAAAGTTTTCGGCAATGGAGATATACAATGAAGTTGTTCGGGATTTACTTAGCTCTGATAGTAGTCCTCTGCGGCTTCTTGATGATCCCGAAGTGAGTGCTTTCTTGTTTCTCAAAGAAGGAGTTTAAAGTTTTCTAAAGTTCGCTGATCAACTATTGAACCAACTGATTCCTCGTTTTTTTTATTCCCTTCCTTCCTCTGCAGAAAGGGACGATTATTGAGAAACTCACAGAAGAAACATTGAGGGATTGGAATCATCTCAAGGAGTTATTGTCCATCTGTGAAGGTTGAAAATTTTGCATTTAATCATCTGGGTGGTAGTCGAGTGATTCCCAGTTTGAAATTCATGTTCCTTTTAAAACAATTTAATTTCTGTGTAGCGCAAAGAAAAATTGGCGAAACTGCATTGAATGAAACCAGCTCGAGATCCCATCAAATTCTAAGATTGGTTAGTTCCACTCTCTAGCCCTGTTTATTTTGCGTGTTTAAGGTGAAGAATGTTATATCTGATGGTTTTGATATGTATCTCTCAATCTGATTTCTCTAGACTATTGAAAGTTCAGCGCGCGAGTTTTTAGGGAAGGGAAACTCAACTACTCTTGCTGCTAGTGTGGTACGAAATAGAATGAATTTTTTGATAAAGATCATGTTTTATATAAAACTTAAACACCCATAATTGTTTTGGATGATGAAAGAACTCACATTTGCATGCAGAATTTTGTTGATCTGGCAGGAAGTGAGCGGGCATCTCAAGCATTGTCAGTTGGGCAGAGATTGAAAGAAGGCTGCCACATTAATCGCAGCTTACTAACTTTAGGGACCGTCATTCGCAAGCTGAGGTTGAATGCTGATTATTTATCTCCTTTTGTCTCATTTTGGCTGCTAAGCTAGACAATCTTGTGAATGGGGTTCAATTTATGACACTGATCTATTGTTTCACATCAGAACCATACCTTATGTTTCGCATCTTGTGACAGCAGAAAATCAATGGGGAACTATTGTTGTCTTTTTAGGTTTTTTGCTGTAAACAACAAATGCAGTAGAAGAGAATGTTTGGATAACAAGTCAAACAAGCGTACTTTTATTCCAACAGATTGCAAATTTCCACATTTGACATATTTGGTCTTGCACAAACATAAAATGTTGCTCTGATCTTCCTATTTTTCATGATTTTGTGTGTGTGTATGGGTGTGTTTGATTATGGTAGTTATACTGAGTTTACAATTTTGAAAGTTGAGCTCTAGCTATTTGACCTGTCTGCAGCAAGGGGAAACATGGACATGTAAACTATAGAGACTCAAAGCTAACACGGATATTGCAGCCTGCCTTAGGCGGTAATGCGAGAACAGCTATCATTTGCACCTTGAGCCCTGCTAGAAGCCATATTGAGCAATCTAGAAATACCCTTTTATTTGCCACTTGTGCAAAAGAAGTATCAACAAATGCACAAGTTAACGTAGTTATGTCCGACAAAGCATTGGTGAAACATCTACAAAAAGAGGTTGCCAGGTTGGAGAGCGAGCTGAGAACTCCTGGATCAGTTTGTGACCATGCTGCATTGTTAAGAAAGAAAGATCTGCAGATTGAAAAGGTCTTTTTTATTCTATTTTAGATTATTACCACTACCCTGATGACCTTCATTATTGTCTTTCCAAAGATTGTCATTACTAGTTACAAATTTTAACAATGCACTAGCCTGCTACTTCCTGTCAAAACGTTCAATTATCTGGGCAAGCTTTAACATTTCTTATCATTGTTAATCTATATACTTTGATCAAATGGTTATATCAAAAAAGTATCTTGCAATAGGCTGCATACAAGATGCTGAATCACCTTATACTTAAATTTGAGATAGTTATAGGTGTTGTCTTTTATTTATTGACTTTTTCTAATACAGTTGGAGAAAGATATTTTGGAGCTTAGGAAGCAAAGGGATCTTGCTCATTCTCGGATTGAAGATTTACAAAGAGCTGCTGAAAATCACAAGGATTCGCCGAAATTTGACAGTGCCCAATCTCTTAATGGGAACTGTAAGTGTAATGGAATGTCACAACTACTTTCGGAGAACAGCGAGGACCATTGTTCCTCTGATGTTATATCTGATGCAAGTCAGGGAATAGACGAAACTCCAATCAGAATTACGAAAGATCTCAATCAATTTCACTGCATTGAGAAGGATGTATCTGCTGACCAAGAGAAGGGCTATGAATCTGGTGAAGGAAGGACTAGTTTATCGGAATCTGTTAATGGCGTTGTAATGGAACAGGACTTTTCGCCATCTTTACCCAGACAAGTCAATTCCAGCAGTAATGGTTATTCGTATAGGGCGCTGGAAGAGAGAATTCAAGATGTTCATAAGACCATTGATTCTCTGACCAGATCCAACCCTGATTCATTGTCCCCAGAATCAACTAGTACAGCGTGTTCTGGGATTACAAAAATTTCGACAAGCGAGAGTCATACAACTAATTTGATCACTGCCTCGCCAGATTTTGAGATGGCAGAACAAAGCGAAAGCACTCCTCCAGCTGTTCTGGATAACAACTTAACAGGAAGACCTGAAGACGCATTTGTCAGGAAACAGTGGAAACTTCCTCCTGTCATGTACGGCGCAGAAAGTCTAAGATTGTCCAGGAATGATTCTTTATCTTCTGACTGCAGTAGCTTTGTTTACGACTTGAAAAATCAATATGCCAACCAGGATGAAGATGATGAGATTCCCACTCTCGGTTCCTTTGTCGCAGGACTCAGGGAGATGGCAAAAAACCAAACGGAGCATCAGGTGAGACTGATGCTGATCCTCTCTCCATATAGTTTTTCATTTCATTTGTAGCTATTTACTTGTATGCTATAATCGGGAGACAAGAGTTTGACAGTGTCGGGCCGGTTGTTGAGTTAGCTACGTATTTCAGGTCATTAGTTTCAACTTTCAAACTCATGGTTCTCTCTTTTCCTTAGGTTCAAGACCAAGAGATTGGAAAAAGAGAAACAGAGGATCCCACTTTGGATAACATGCATGATTGGCCCCTAAAGTTTGAGAAGCTGCAGAAACTAATAATTCAACTGTGGCACGATTGCAATGTTTCGCTTGTCCACAGGACATACTTCATCCTTCTTATCAAAGGTGACATAAAAGACTCCATCTATGTGGAGGTGGAACATAGGAGATTATTGTTCCTTAAAGAGACCTTTTCAAGGGCTGATTCAGCCGTGCACAATGGGCGCACTCTTACACTTTCTTCAAGGTACCTTTACTTTGCCCCCACCTCTTTCACGCAATACTCCCTCGTTTGGAATTTGTCACGTTGGTCATATGAGTAATAATATTCCATATTTCGGTGAGATAGAATGTATGTTTCCCAATTAATATCTCTATAAGAATCTTAAGATGAAAATTTGTTTGATATATCTCACTCAACTACGTCCTTTTTGTCAAAAATAAACAATAAAACAGCAGGAAAGCTCTTCACCGTGAGCGGGCGATGCTGAGCAGGCTTATGTATAAAAGATGCTCAGAAAACGAAAGAAACAGAATCTACGACGAGTGGGGAATCAGTTTAACCTCCAAACGAAGAAGGTCGAGGCTCGTCCACCTTCTATGGGGAGATACCGAGAACATGGATCACGTCATGAAAAGTGCAGCAGTCATTGCAAAGCTAATTGGTTTGTCAGAGAATGGAGGACATGCCCTTCAGGAAATGTTTGGGCTTAGCTTTACGCCGCCTACGCGCGCTAGTCGGAGGATATCGTTCGGCTGGAAAAAATAGAAATGTCTTCCCTTCTGTGAGGCTTTTCGGTTATTCGTATATATCAATGTCGTGTGAATTGTGATCGACGATCTATCTCGCCGGAATTTTCTTTTGTGTGGTGCAGAAAGTTTAAACCGTTTAGAACTATGTTGATGTGGGATGAATATTAGGCTTAGTCACTTTCTTACATCTTGGTGTGAATTAATTTTAGTTTTGTGTCTGAACAAATATCATTAGCTTTAGAAACATTATTAACGAAAGTTTGACCAATAGGGCTGTTAAAAGGTCAACCCATAAAACCCGCTCGGACAACGAAGGCCCAATTTAATGGGCCACAATCCTCATACAAAAGGCCCAACACTAAACGACGCCGTACAGCTGATGTGTAACATCAGCAGCAGAGAACAGAGAGAGATCATCATTCATCAGTAGTGGGCGTTGCGAGAAAAAGAGAGGAAGCCGAAATGAGCATTGCTACGGCGTCGTATCTAGCTCGGCGAGCTGCGCAGAAGGAGAGGGTTCGGATCCTTTACAGGCGAGCTCTCAAGGACACTCTCAATTGGGCCGTGCATCGCCATCTATTTTACCCCGATGTAATTTGTCATACGAAATAGACGTATTCGTATTTCTCTTTTTCTTTCCTTTGCCTTGGTTTATACAGCTTGATCGATTGCTAATTTCGTTTGATCTACCAGGCTGACGTGCTGAGAGATAAGTTCGAGGCGAATCGGCATGTGGTTGGTTATTTTTCTTTTTCCTTTTTTGTCAGACCTTGAAGGATAATTTCGTTATGAGTCCTATGGATGGTCGTCAGTTTTCAGAATTTTTTTCTTTAGGATGGAATTTTTAGCCTATTGGATGGATGGTTTTCTCTATTTTCGCCCTTTAGGTCGTGTTTATCTGTTGTATTTCACGATGTAGTTCTGCTGTAAATCCAGCTGGATTTCCGCTGAAAAAAAAAAGATTTAATCAATTTTAGCTCGAGAAAAGAAATCTGTGGTTATTAAGAGTCAAAAGATGTGTATGTGTCGGAAAAAAAGAATTCTTTGTATCTCTGGTTTCATGGATTTATTATCTGTTCATCATTTGTGACATTTCCAGGAAGATATTGAGCTTATTGATCGGATGATCACAGCTGGTGAGTCGGAACATAACAAGTGGCGTCACCCTGATCCTTACATTGGTAAGCGCCTGAACAGCAGATTGAATCGTCTAAGTAAAGGAATGGAGTTGTAGATGTAACATCATTGCATGACTGAGGATGATATGCTACATTGATACTTACATTCAATTTACAAATTAAGAATAATTGTACTTGAAAGCAGATTTTGTAGCTTTTGATAATTTATGGCGATTTTAAACATTGAAGGATACTTATATTCGATGCAAGCTTTCAGTGTTGAGGAATTTTTCCCTTTATTTTATTTTTTTCGGAGAAGATGTGACTTTCTGTTGTAAGTTCTATGAAGACTGACTTTTTTATGAACAGTCCCATGGGCTCCTGGTGGCACCAAATTTTGCAGAAATCCAACGCCACCTTCTCAGGTAATTGTTATATTTTATTTTTACCCTTTTATCTTCAAATAGCATTGCTTGGGGGGGTTCAGTTTGTGCGGCAGCATATTTTTTGTAATTAACTGGTTTTCCTTTTTTCAAGAAACTGTCCGACGATGAATATCTTCTGCTGATTTTAAGTGCTAATGTGTATACACGATCCTATACCTTTCGATTTCTTTCAAATCCTTTTTATTGTTCACTTGTTTCTGAAGATCCAAACATTTGCAGCCTTAAATTTTGGATCTTAATTTCTCTGTTATTTTGTCTATCAATGTGCATCTGTGTGTTGAGTCATAATGTGATAGTTTTGACTTTGTTATGCTTTCCATTATTTCCTTGCTTATTTGACTGCAAGTTTCCTCTATCTGAGTTTATTTTCCATCTGCACAAAATTTACTACTGTTCTTTCCCATTGTCCCCATAAGTTAATTGATAACTTGTTTGACCATCGATTCGACTGTGATAGTCTCTAAGTTGGCTTTGGTTGTACGTATTAGCACATACAAGAAGAGCCTATTATCATATCAAGAATCTCATCCCATGAGCTTATTTTATATTCTGCAGATCGAGATAATATATAACTACGGGCGTGAAGAGAACGACTGACGCACTACAACCATGCTCCTGACTAAGATTTCCCATGTATGTCCTTTTATCATGAATTATCAGTCCATGGGGTGCTTGCAGATGTCTCCATAATTAAATCTCTTTGGTCAAGGTTTGGCTATTCAGAAGGTTGTAATTTCACTTCTGCATCTCCCATTAATGTGTCAAAAATCATAATAATAATGCTGTAAAAATTTCCCAAGCAAGCATTTTGAATGTCTTGATGTTTCGATGGATTTGCAGTTTTTTTTTTTATCCGAGTCTTTTGTTGGTTAGAATGGTTTCTGCTGCATCACAAAAGATAGTCTCGTGAAATTTTATTGCCATGTAACAACATCTAATACATATCCATCGTCCATCAAATCAGTGTGATGTAATGTAACTCTCAAGAAGAGAAGAGAAGAGAAGCGATGCGAAGAATAAGCTCATGGGCACGACGAAATTTTGCTCTCTAGTCTGCCCTGGACTGGCCTGCTCGCGAAGACAAGATGATTCCGACAATGAGACCATACAAGGCCAAAGCTTCGGCAAAAATGAGGATAAGGATCATCCCGACAAACAGCTTGGGCTGCTGCGCATTAGCCCTGCAAAATGCAAAAATTCCATATGGTCAGTCACTATACAAGCTAAGGCAGAAGAGAAGACAGTGGGTCGATCATACCTTACGCCAGCATCTCCCACGATCCCAATAGCCATCCCGGCGGCGAGCCCAGCTAGGCCACATGCCAGCCCAGAGGAGAGGTGAGCATACCCATCGAAAAGATAGTAAGACTTGGCCTTTGGATTAATGCCTGTGCTGATAATCACAGCAATGATCAAACCATAGATACCCAAAACACCAGCCATGACGACTGGGACAATCGATTTCATTACAAGCTCCGGCCTCATCACACCCATCGACGCCACACCCACGCCGCTCTTTGCTGTTCCATAGGCCGCGCCCATACCTAGGAAGAAAGCAGACAAAAAGAAGATTTCGCAATGCTAATAAGATTATTCAACCCACAAACTCATTTCGAAAAATATAGATGCCAAAACTCATAAATTTCAACCCAACGTTATTGAGAAACACCAAGAGAACTTACATGAGAAGACGAGCGCTGCTGCCCAGGAAGCCGAAGAATGGGGCAGTCTCGTCGCCGCTGAATGTTGAAGACATTTTTCCGATTTCTACAAATTGATAGGATTTACTGAAAGTTTGATTCCTTTCGGATAGGGTTTGGATTTCAGATCAAATCTCCGTTCTCTCTCTGTATGTGCGTAGATGTGTGTGTGTGGATTGGCGGAGAAAAGAGAACTTTTGGCAATGATTGAGCTGAAGTGGGGATGGATCATCACATCACAAGCAGATAGCACGTGGCTTCTTAGATACTCCTTTTTTTGTTCTTTGATTCAAATTTAATTGGGCCTATTTAATGAACGTAGGCCCAACTATACTTAGAATATGGGCTGGCTATTTCTTAAATGGGTCAGTCATTTACGGGAAACTTGTATATAATTTGCATAAATTGTAATTCTGCCACAAAAGTATTGCGAAATACATACAAATTGACCACTTAATGTAACACGAATGAGACAATGACATGGAGAGGCACACAACAAGCCATACATAAAAAGGCAGTAGCCGCAAGTTTGCGACTTTATTTTTCATCACACAAAACAAATTCACGCAGAAAACCAACCCTAGTTAGACAAAGAAAACGTTTATTATACTTCAACTAGAAGAGGAATCAAACCCCAGCAGAAGACCTTCTTATTCTCTTGGCATATTATAAGGTTTCGTCGGCTCATGCATGAGGAATATTTGGAGGCACCGGTGGGAAAAATCCAACCTTATGCTTGGGATGAATCTTTGGGATTTGTGGGAATGGTTTCTTGAAGTATACTGCTGCTGGCTTTGGCTTGAACAATGGAACCTTCGGTTTGTGAATTGGGAAATGTGGTGGAATCGGTTTAACCATCGGCTTTACCTTTGGGAAAACCTTATTATGCTTGGGCTTAGGCTTGTAGACCGCCGGCACTGATGGTGGTAGCGGTTTAGCTATCGGTACCTTATGCTCAGGCTTCGGTTTATGCTTGTGATGAGGCTTCAATATCGGTGCTTTGGGCTCGGGCTTAATCGGTTTAGGCTTGTAAATGGGGGCGTGCGGTGGATATGGTTTCACTAGAGGTATCTTAGCCTTGGGCTTAGGCTTGGACATAATGGGGAACTTCTTCTTCCAAGGAAGGGTTTTGTGATGAAGTAGTGGATGAGGGTACTTGTAATGAGGCCACAAGAACTTCGAAGAGCACAATTCATCTGAACACTTTACGTCCTTACTATCGTCTGCATTAGCGTAACTAACCACCACAGACAAGAAAACTAGAATGCAGCAAAAGGTCATGAAAGATGGAGTTAACCTCCCCATGATCATAAACCGTTAGAGTCTTTTTCTTTTGATTCTTGGATGGTTTCTAGCTCGAGTATATATACACATATATAGTGTGTGTGTGTGTGTGTGTGTGTGTGTGTGTGTGTTTATTTCTAAGTGTGTAATATGACCGACGTGAAAATAATTAATTGCTGTCACATGCAGTTGCATACATTGGTTGATTTTTTAGTTAGCTTGAAAGCTAAAGCTGATCTAATCATAAACTTAACTGAGATAATCAATGAGTAATGACGTCGTTATTACATGCATGTGGTTCCTATTAATCATAAGTATTATGCAGAAACATATGTATCAACTGCAGTCTTGAATTCAATTAAATATGGCCATAATGTATGGTTGTCAGATAATGGGACAAGACATATTTAATGTCGGCTGTAATTGGGAAGGTTTGAATGATATTAATCTCTAATTTAACTACATAGTAGTTGTAACAACATGGGCAGCTTTTCATTGATTATCTAATCATCCTTAGTCAAAGGTGGTACTAATGCACCTATCGTCTTTTTTTTTTAGTCCATGTATTCCTTTTAAATTCAATTGGAGCTGATTTGTAATTAAAAAGTCAACAGGGGCTATTATGCAAAGAAATATATAACTGGATAGAATAAAGGGGGCAAGACGTGTGGAATGATTAGGGCGTTAGATCCACGTCACAGATTAGAAATGCGTTGTCGTGTGGGCAAAGAACGACCCCTCGAAGAACAAAGAAGAAGAAGAAATCTCAGAATTCTACGGGCGATGTTCACCCAGTTTATGATTTTGACTATCGATTAACCTGAGAGTGGATACGGATTTCTATTCAGCTATGGAACGGTTGGATACGGAGCCGATTTATCAATTAATTGAGAACCCCAGCAGTTTACAGCCACCGCCTGATGTCCATACGTCCAGGCAAGGACTTTTATTTTCTGAAATTTTTATGAAGTTTAGACGAGTTTGTTATTACCCTTTCGCCTGCATAGAAATGTTGTTTTATTGTGCTTGTAGTTGAATTTTCGGTTCAAATTATCGATGGTGTGATTTTTTTCTTTTCCCAATTGATAATCTGGATAATTGAGAAGTTTTTTCTAGTCTGGAGACTGATTAGTGTTAGTTGGATGAGGACTTAGATTGATTGAAGGACCTAAAAGTTCAGCTGATTGTTTTAGTGAGCTTATTGTAAATTAGGTGGAGATTAAATGTCCTGTTGAAAATGCTTCATATTTCGAGCTAACTGTGTATTTGGTTTTATATAATTGATTGGAATTAACTAGAAAATGTGCCCCGCTTGTGTAAAAGTTTAGTAAGTTCCTATGATTGAAGGTAAGTTAATTTTTTGTTGATCAAGACGAAAATGAGTTAACTTGGGTAGGCCGGTTGAAGCTAACGCATATCGGCTGGTTTCAACTTTAGCTTCCTGATATGTTTATTGATAGGATTTTAAACTTCCAAGATATTGGTTAATGGGCTGTTTGTCTACGATTTCTTGGTAATTGTGGCTACATATGAGACATACATCACGCAGAATGAGAATGAAAGTCTAATATATGCACGCATACGAGCGCTTTCACTTCCTCGGGTCTCATCATATTAAAATTCTCTGTAACAGGATGGAAACAGAAGTGAAGGATTCTGTAACAGCCAGAAAAGTTCAAAAAGCTGGCCGTGAGAGGATGAGAAGAGATCGTTTGAACGAGCAATTCGCAGAGTTAGGGAGCACTCTTGGTAAACTCAGATTTTATATCCCTATATAGATTGACAACTATTGTTCTGAAGTCCATGACCTGAATTTGTTTTTTCGAAGAATATGGACTGATCTCGGTTTTCAATTGATAAGCTATTTGTTCTGAACTTTAACTATGTTGTTGATTCTTATCACATGCAGCCTCGGTGAAAACTGAGGGAATTTCTGACAAAAGATTCCACTCTTGGCAGATCCCGATAGACCAAAAAATGACAAAGCTTCTATTTTGACCGATACAATACAAGTGCTTAAGGATTTGACGTCTCAAGTTGATCGACTAAAGGCTGACCATGCAGCGCTTACTGAAGAATCCCGTGAGGTGTTTCCTTTATTTCTCTGATAAAGGTCATGCATATACGATACGTACAAAATGTTTAGACCATATCTCACTGCTCCTGCTTTCATTCACGCAGTTGACTCAAGAGAAGAATGATCTCAGGGAAGAAAAGGCATCACTCAAGGCTGATATCGAGGGCCTCAATTCTCAGCACCAACAGAGACTGAGATCCATGTATTCATGGGGCGGGATCGATCCCTCTGTTGCCATGCATCCGTCTTCTTATCCCTTTCCAATGCCAACCGGGCCAATTCCCATGCATCCATCATTACAGCCATACCCTTTTTACGGTACCCAAAATCCAGCTGTTGTAGCCAATCAATGCTCGAGTTACGTTCCCTACGTGGCGACACATAACACCACGTTTGACCCCCAATCAACACAGCATGCCCCTCAAACCATGCAGCAAGGTTCTAGGTCTCATGTTTCGAACAAACAGCGGGACGCGAGAAACAAATCTTCCGAAAGTGAGGGCCGAGTAGACAAAAGGGATGATGCAAATGATATAACAACAGATCTCGAGCTAAAGACTCCAGGATGTGCATCTGAGCAGGTATGTGAAAGCAATTTATGATTATAATCTCAGCAGTAGAGTACAGTAGCCGCCTGGTCTAGAGCATTGTGAAGCTTGTCGTGATAATGTTGGTTTGCAGGGCTCGTCATCAAAGCAAAAGAAAGCCAAGAAAGATGTTCGAAAGGAGACAAGCCTCACGAATGGGAGTTCTTCGAGCGGATGTTCCTCAACGCACAGTGTGCAGGCTGCAGCCTCATCCAACTGTAATGCTGGTAGCAAAAAGTTAGATGACTGAGCAAAGAAAGCTAAAGTAGGCTACTCATGATACACCCATGTTGATTTACCATACATTTTCCTCCTTTGTTAACCTATTTGTCCGTTTGCTGTAGTTAATGTTGTTGATACTGATCTCTTACCATCTAAACTCGCATTGTTCTTTCAAATAAATCAATTGAATTGAAGATTTGTAATAGGTTCTTTATTTTTTTTATTCGAGCTAATTTCGTTCGATTGTATAAGATGGTTCGTTTAGGTCTGTATATTTGTTGATACATTAAAACTATGAGGATTGAAAGAATAAAAACAGGAGAAAGATAATGAAGAAATCAAATTAAATTGAAAGATTGAAAAGGGAAAAAAAAAAAAAAGGCTTTTTGTGAAATCTTTGCGGTGAAATCATTAATAGCCTTCAGCTTCCCTTACGACAAAAAGGGCCAACAAAATAAAGAAAAGCACACGGATTTGAATATTTTCTGACAAGCGGAAGAACGACGCATATACCAATTTCAGTCAAAAAATTTGAAAGATGAAGCCGATGAAGAGGCCAATCCAAGTTCTGTCGACTTGGGTGCGAACTCAGCCCCCAAAGGTAAAGGCTTTTCTGGCGGTGGTCGCGAGCATGGTGGCGATCGTCCTCCTCCGTGCGATCGTACACGATCACGACAATCTCTTCGTCGCCGCCGAGGCTGTTCACTCCATTGGGATTTGCGTTTTGATTTACAAGCTGATGAAGGAGAAGACGTGTGCTGGTACGCTTTCGTTTCTGTACTCTGTTTCTTTTTCCTCTTATATTGCGTTGGAATTCGGGCTGCGGATGGTAAAGTTTTGAGCTTCTGGGAGTCAGATTTTTTTTTTCCTTTTTCCCTTTTGATTTTGCAATATGGGAATTTTCTTACCATATGATGATTATTACATGTGTTGTTTAAGTTTTCATTGATTTGCCGACGATTGTTCGCGGGTTTTTTTTTTCTGTACTTCCAAGATTTTATTTTTGCGTGACGTCATTTTTTGCTGTTTCCAGATTTTGATCGACTTTATTGCATGCTTTTGCTCTTTAAAAGTATTGCAATAGCATTCTTGAGTTAGATTTACCTTTCTCCCCTCATTTCGCAGAACTTCTGCGGTATGATTTATTTGTCTAATTAGACCACGAATTACAAATGTCTGGAAAAGCTCTACTGCTATTTCGTGCGGCGATAAGATGCATTCTTATAATTTTTTCGAACTGCACATCTGATGCTGATGAGTTTCATTTCTGTTTATTGATTCGGTTGCAGGGCTTTCACTCAAATCCCAAGAACTTACAGCGATATTTTTGGCCGTGAGGTTGTATTGTAGCTTTGTCATGGAATATGACATTCACACGCTTCTTGACTTGACCACGCTGGGTACAACCTTGTGGGTTATTTATATGATTCGTTTTAAACTGAAATCAAGTTACATGGAAGACAAAGACAACTTCGCTCATTACTACGTGGTGAGTGAGTCTTACATTGGCAACTTATACAGTGGGTCTAATTATGGATTAATTCGCCAAGTGACGTTAGACACCTGCTGTAGTAGTTATCATTCAAAACTCGAAAGTTACCATCTGTGCAGTTGGTCCCTTGTGCTGTTGTAGCTCTGCTAATGCACCCATCTACAAGGCATAACATTGTCAATAGGATTGCCTGGGCTTTCTGTGTTTACTTGGAAGCTGTCTCTGTGCTACCTCAACTGCGTGTCATGCAAAACACAAAGGTATTCAATAACTATTTTGAATCATCCTTCGGCTTGCGAATGAATGTCTTCATTGATTTTATGGCAGATCGTTGAACCATTCACGGCTCATTACGTATTCGCATTGGGTGTTGCAAGGTTCTTGAGCTGTGCCCATTGGGTTCTTCAGGTCGATGCATTTTCTTTAATTCATCATCAGTTGTTATATGTTGTCCCTGGTGTTAAATATTCCATGAATTCGAAATTCAGGTCCTTGACACTCGAGGTCATCTCCTCGTTGCATTGGGTTACGGACTTTGGCCTATGATGGTACTTGTATCTGAAATCGTTCAAACCTTTATCCTAGCTGACTTCTGCTATTACTATGTAAAAAGGTCGGTTTAGTTGCTCCTTACACACATTTATGCATTTTTCCTTTCCAAGTTGATGTATTTGTCTGGATCCCATTGTTATTTCGTTGATATTGCAGTGTTTTCGGGGGACAGCTTGTTCTGCGGCTCCCTTCTGGAGTAGTATAATGCGGCTTTTGTTGCAAGATGCTTCTTTTGGTTCGTTAGTTTTAAGTGTTTTTAAGTTAGCAGATATGTCTTGGGCTAACTGTAGTTTGCCAGACTACTGATAACTAATTCAATTATTAGCTTCAGTACTCTGTTTCTTGAACCACAGATCTCTATCAATCTTGCAAAGAAAGAACCATGTAAGAAAGATCTTGCAACCTTAACAGAATGATTGCAGAATGCCACTTTAGCATAGATACAAAAATTCACGATACTGATATCTGGAAAGAGTTGGGTGAAGGTTTGGACAATAATTTAATGCATCCCTTTGCTCAGAAAGCTACAGAGCAGCTGAATCACTTCAATGAATGATAAACCCGATCAATACGATAAAAATTATAACAAACATTAGTATTAAAGTAGCAAATTTCTTGAAAGTACTCCTTGAATCGAAGAAAGAATCACAGATCCGAATGACCTTTTCCATTGATATAATCAACCACTCGGGTGGCTGTTTGATCGAGCGCAGCGGTAACCGCTGCTAAATTTTGTAAGAACTCCTCGGCGGTTGGTTTTTCGCCATCAACTATATCGGTGACGGCTTTCAGAAGTATGACAGGAACTCTCAACATATCAGCCACATAAACAACAGCAGCACCCTGAATACAATGATTGAATGATAAAAATGGTGAAACGACGACGGCAATCTTTTGTATTTAATACGTCTTCAGGTTATGTGACAGTCTGATTACCTCCATGTCTTTTAGAGTGGCATCGTTCGCTATAATTGCTAACTCATCTTGTGGAGTCATGTCTAAAGAATCGCCGGTAGACAATTTGCCAACCTTGAGATTCAGATCCTTGGCAAGTTTATGAGTGGATAATGCTTCACGTGCGCCAACTCCGTACAGATCAAATACCTGTTATGTTATCAATGTAAGGATTCACGATAAAAGAAACGGTGATAGTCAACAAACTTTATAAGCTATTCGCTAGCATAAACCCATTATGATATGTTGAAAGATGAAAAACAATCCTCAACGAAATCACTGAGAAGGACTTACAGGGATAGGATTTCTTCTGTGGTGGAAAGCAACATCTGACACGATATATACGTCACCAATGGAAGCACCTTTCGCCTAGTATGTTTAAGATATCAGCACAAATAACTTTTCAAAGTAACTGTTGCATGCTCGACACATATGACTGTGGCGGTGTAAGTTATAACCATATATCATTGAGACTGAGGTGCCAAAAAACAATGCCATAGTGCTAGAACAATGATATGCGCCGGCATCAATGAATCAAAGCTAAGGCATGCGCGAATAGGAATGTGCCATAATCACCACGAAAGAAGTACCTTGAAGCCTCCAGCAGTTCCAGCATTAATGATAAGGTCGGGCTGTAATGCTTGAATTGATGCGTAAGTTAGAAGAGATGCAGAAACTGTGCCAACGCTGTCAACCCCTGACAAGATCCAACGGACTATCTCAACAAATGAACATTAATAAGACAAGCAATATGATCCACACAAACTTCCAAACGTACTGCCCCAAATCATATCCACCAAACTCTACAACTTTAACGGAACAGACCCGCCATAAACAATTAGTTCGAAAACTAATCATCGCATCGAAATATATAGAAAAATTCTAGCAGCATAGCCTGGACAAACAGGAAAGAATAATCGAAGTACGAACCCAGTTTTGCATCTTTCCCGGGACAAACAACATTGATGTCCAAGTCTTTATATTTACCACAGTACCTAATCCATGGAACCCCTTTGGGGAAACTGCATCATCATCAGTTGAGGTTTGTAAGTTCAACAAAAACAATATCAATGATCAAGTCAATATCTAATTTAGTTATCATCATCAAGGCCCTGTAAAGCTCGCGCCTTACAACATACTAGACGAGCTAGTAATTTCCAGAAGATACTCTGCTAAAAGTATTATAATTGTTAATTCCTTGACAAAATTATCGTAAAATGGAAGAGGTCGGAATGAAACAAAAGAATCTTACACAGAATGCTCTTCCTCAACGAGCTGAAATTTATCCACAAGAGGAGATGCCTCATTTTGCATAGCTTTACAAGAAAAAGAAGAAATCACCAACAGAAAGAAAAAAAAAAAAAAGATACCAGGAAATGGGAAGGGGAAAGAAAAAGACAAGGATTTACCAATAACGAAAAGAATATTGGAGATGCGCTGCTCCGGCGTTGAGTCTTCATGGGCTCCGGCCGCAACGTCACTATCTTGGTGCGGTGGCGCCATTGATCGCCGATCGATGCTTGTGAAACTGTAAAGGAGGGAATATGCCGATTTCTTCTTATCCAGAGTTATTAAAGGAGTCTATGGCGAGTTTAGGTCAAACTGTAAGAAATTGGAGGGTCCCTAACTGCGCGAGTTGTTCTTTATTATTTAAATCCCTTCAACATCACATATGTTCACCCCAATCAACTTCCCTCATGCACTGAATTTTCTCTCCATCTGACGATTCTTACAGAAGAATTGGGAGACTCCATTCACATTTATATCGTATAGGTTTGCTTGCCCTTTCGCCGAACCTCCAGGAAAAGCTCATATTAGCGTATACAACGTGCCGAGACAGAGGCAACCTCGAAAGTACTGCACAACTTCTTGAAATGGTTGAACCCTCAAATCAAAACAATATACCATTCAGTTCTATTATATCTCATTTTTCTCAAGAGGGGTTAGACCCTTATGCTGTCCATAGTCCATACCATACTCTTTTATTGCATGCACTTTAGTGGTGTTTATAGTGATTTTTATGCTTTATGCTCCCCTTTAAATTCGGCTTCTCGGTTGAAATGAAAGTCGTTTGCTTTGGTTGATTTCTATGTGAGGTTGCTTTCTCTGCTGATGATTCAACAACCTTGTTTGATGAAATTCCTGCGAAGAACACCGTATGATAAAAAGAACTTATATCCTCAGCTATGAAGATAATGGGAGTAGTCTATGGAGTTGGACTAATCCAAACACACATGTGACTATATGTTTGAGACAAGTTACTATGTGTAAATTAAGCCACAATAAGTCTTTAAAGGTTCGATCTTTATGTCAATCTTGAAATATAGTTAGTATAGCTTGTCGGTTGAAGGGGACAAAAGGGACAGATTATCAACGAGATATAATAATTCAATAAAGATAGAGGAACAATATTGTGTAATATGCAGACTCCATTGATATTCAACCATGTGGTGTGTGTTTGTGTGTGTTCTTGTGGGATTAGATGGAGATAACTGGCATGCTTGAATTGAAACAACTGTACTGATTGGCCCTACACTACAGCAGGTTAAAAAGAAATGTTTTATTGCAATAAATGCCGCCATAGTATATGGATACCAAATAAAAGAGTAAAACAACAGAGAAAGGAAAGCCAATCGTTGACGGTCTATGTTTGAGTTCATACAGTCAGCGGCAGATGAATTTAACGTCAACGTCTCAAACAGAAACTTCTTCTTCTCACCTGCAATCATAGAACAGTCTTAACCCTGGAGTTTCCCTGACAGAGCAAGGACAATCTACAATCTTTTCTGATTTATTCCTTTTTTGTTTATTCCTTTTGGGTTCGACGCAGCTCGAAGATATATGTGCCCCTGGGCGGGCATCTCTTTGTTGTTTCATTTTGACAATTGAGATGAGATGAGATTCGAGTGTCATAGATAGATATATATAGAGATAAGAAACACCTTTGTGTATTTCTCATGTAGAAAGAGTGAGGTAGATATGGGGGTATCTGATAATACTGTAGGTTTGATACTAGCAATGCTGTCGAGTTCTTTCATTGGCACGAGCTTTATCTTGAAGAAGAAAGGTCTAAGCCATGCTGCTGCAGCTGGTACACGCGCTGGTATCACCCACCATTCAATCTTCAGCGACCCTTTATTACATAAGTCAGTTGATTTTGGGTCGGGCTCTTAATCACATGTTATGTGAAAAATGCTCTGTTCCTATGTCCTAATCATCAGTTTTCGCAAACAAAAGGAAGCTGATTGGGGGCAGTCCTTACTTATATAGTAAAAAATCTTCGCCGACAAACAGTTGAATCCTGCGATTGTTTCTTTAATTCTTGCCAGCATTTGTTTGTGATTCTATCTGAAGATGAATACTCATGTTAGTATTGCAGGTGCTGGAGGCTACACTTACTTGTCTCAACCACTTTGGTGGGCTGGAATGATTACAAGTAAGTTGTATCAGATGTACTCTGAGCTCAAAGCATTGTCCATATCATTACACTATAACTCATTTGTCCTTACCGTGCAGTGATTGTAGGAGAAGTGGCTAACTTCGTTGCTTATATATATGCCCCAGCTGTTCTCGTGACCCCTCTCGGTGCACTGAGCATTATCGTCAGGTGATCGAGTCCAATGTTTCGAAACCTTTAGTGTTTAACCACTTTGTTCGAGATTCACTAACTGTTCTTCCGTAACTTTTTTTGTAAAAAAAATAGTGCTGTTCTGGCACATTTTATGCTGAAGGAAAGACTGGGAAAGATGGGCGTGTTAGGATGTGTTTCGTGCATCGTAGGATCCATCGTGATCGTTTTCCATGCACCCGAAGAACAAATGCCTACGTCCGTACAGCAAGTTTGGACTTTGGCTACCCAGCCAGCATTTCTCGTTTACGTTTCTGCGTCCTTGTCTATCGTCTTTGTGCTGATGCTGCATTTCGAGCCTTTATACGGGCAGACGAATTTATTGGTGTACTTGGGCATCTGTTCTTTAATGGGTTCACTTACGGTAATTCCATTGCAGCTCCTCCTAATTTATACGTATATGTGATCTTAGACTCAAGACATAACTGTAGGAGCATTTTCCTTTTGTGTTAGGTTGTGAGCATAAAGGCTATTGGGATCGCAATTAAGCTTACGATCGAGGGCGTTAATCAGTTTGGATATGCTCAGACATGGCTTTTCCTTTCGGTTGCAGTGGTCTGTGTAATCACGCAACTAAATTATCTGAACAGGGTAACTTTTCTTGCCTCACAAAGATCGAAACTGTTCTTTTTAGGTATGACATTTTTACGTTTGCGTTTAGGCACTTGACACTTTCGATGCTGCCATTGTTTCCCCGGTGTATTACGTTCTGTTCACTACGCTGACCATTGCTGCAAGCGCCATAATGTTCAAGGTACGATAGATCACCATAGAGACTTGGACAAATCTGATAATCTCAGTGCACTAACTACGGATATTTGATGCTCATATGATTGTATTGCAGGACTGGTCGGGCCAAGATGCAAGTAGCATTATGTCTGAGATATGCGGATTTATTACCGTTTTTACTGGGACGGTTATACTTCATTCGACGAGAGAAGAGGAGCAGCAGCAGCAGACTAGTGAAATCGGTACCATCATTGATTTCAGTTTTGACTGTAGTAAGCAATCTGTATGGCTCTTGAAATATTACCATTCTTGTAGGAACTTCATCGACTTGGTATAACAGAGAACTGTCGAAAGAAGAAGGTTCAGACGAGGCTCGGTTTATAAGCTTGAATAATTCAGATTTCTTTCGATAGATATTATTTTCGCCGGCGGTAGATTTTCTCAGTGCATGTACAGTGTGAGTGGTTATCGACTGTCACGGCTGGCCTGGCGTGGTTACGTTTCGAGCCAAGATTGGTGTATTGTGCATACCATTTTCCATTGAAATGACATACTCATTTGTCCTCCTCATTCACACTTATGGTGCAGTTTCCTCGCAAAGTACTCAACTTTCTGAGTTCTTCTGATGTAAAGTCCCGGGCAATTGCTTGCATCATTGAATTTATACCCATTCGCCCGCTGATATAATTATATCTATGTTTTTCGGGTCAATTCCGTTTCACTCATGGGTTTCCTCGAGCTATAAAAACGCCTCACTTCGACGTTATTAATATAACTATTCATTTGCAAAATATTCGTCCGACAATTGTCATCGCCCGAGGGGTAGGGAGACCAAGTCTGAGATATGAAGCAGCTAATAGCCGTGTGCTTGATTTCGATCCTTAAGTTGTTCAGCGACGAGCATCCATGGAGAAGGGAATGATCGCAAAGAAATGAAGTGGTTCAAGAGCGTCGAAACAAAGCAACAGAAGACAACCCATCTTCACTTCTACCTCCAAGACAGTCGGCGGGAGAAACACAACGGTTGCTGTGGCCAATTTCACTGCCAAACTGCCCCCCCATTTTTGGCCTCATAGCTGCCATAGACGATCCACTAACCATAGGGCCCGGCCTGGATTCTGAGGCCGTGGGCCAAGCCCAGGGGCTCGGAGATAGCCTATCGTATGAACTTTGATCTCGTGTTTACCAATGGGGAATACAACGGAAGCATCGTGAATTAGCCATAGTTGGTGGTTCAGGTGTTTTTCGGCTGGCACGTGGTAATGCTGCTGTGTTGAAGACCCTATCGTTTGACGGCGCATCGGGCGGTGCTGTTGTTGAGTACGACGTGTTTGTGCTTCATTACTAAGCATATCTGTCATTACATCTCATCTATGCATAAAATAAAATCTGGGCCCTGGGGTGTATAACAGTGCTACTATAATGCATCTTGAATAATAGAGTATGCATAATATTCTCATACTAAGGTTCTAAGTCTCGCACACAAACAAAGACATCTTGGATATTCCTAATGGGTAAGAATCTCTCATCACCAACACTATGTCAGTCACATACATACTATGAATAACCATGCCGAGACAAAGTACAAAATAAATACAGAGGACATACTTCAGGAAAATACAGCAAAGGGTGTGGCCGATGTCCTCCAGTATGGAAAAGCAAGCAAGCACTGCGTGGAAAAATGATCAATTTCGTTTGAAAAAGATCTGCAAAACAGTCCCATAATGAGCAAATAGGGGTGGGGCGTCGTCAAAGTGCTAAAAATGTTATAGAAGGACCCACCGTGGAGCTTGCTAATATATCCAAAGGAAATACTGAAGAAAAGCATTAGAAGAAAGGCGTACCTACATAGGTTGATCATCCTGAGGATGCCATAACAGCAGAAGAAGTACTATTGACCCATTATGTGGCATTTCAACCAGATCCATCTTCATTGTCCATACTGCAACTGCTGAAAGTAACTGGATGCCCTTTGCACTAATGGAATTAGAGCAACCATTACAATTTGCAGATGCTCTGAGCTGTTGATTCGGACACTAAACTGTCCAGATCCTCTGTTATTAAAATTTAAGCGAGCAATCAAGTTCGAATGTCGCCCGGTAGGAATCTGGATCTGAGAATTGCATCCAATAGCAAGATCTCCATGCCAATCCATAACCGAAAGCCCTGAAGTTGCTAAAAATCGTCCAAGAGGATGGTCTTTATCTCTCAGTGTTGCTTCTAAGCTCCCACCACATGCAACATCGCCACGGCCATAAATAGTCCCCCCAGAAAGAACTACCTGACCACGTTTACCGATAGTCAACTTGTCCTCCAATTTTATCCCGCCAGTCAAAACATCTCCCAAAACAGTAGCTGAGAAGCCTGCAGTTGCATTATTTGTCCTGCGGTTGCTGAATCTAGTTTCACCTCTTAGAGTATACGCCAAGTCTTTTCCAACCGATTGCATATCAAAACCGAATGAGGTTGCTTTTCCTTGCCCATGTTTCATTGAGCTTGCAATTTCCATTTGAAGGCTGGAATCCTTTTTGTCTTTAGAAATGTGGCCAGCGAAAGATACAGGAACCTTGTCCTTGACCACAAATAATCTCTCAACATTTATACCATCGTATCCAATGTCATGGTCCCACCCATTGGGCTCCATGACAGCCCTCACGAGCCACGGATTGTTGGAATCAAGGGAACGATATCGATAAGTTGGACTATCCGAATCAAAAGAAGCGGGTAGGGCCAAGTCCGGCATAGGAACAGGTACGGACGCGATACTGTTGGTCCCTTCTTCAGTATGGTCAGAGTAATCCGCAGGCATACTGTTAGCTACTTCCTGAAGCTTTCTCATCATCTTACGCTGCTTTCTCTCTTCTTTCAGCTGTTTCTTCATGAATAGCTTTTCCCTATACTCTAGTTCATCATAGTATGTGTTCCTTTCAGTCTTAGTGAGCTTCTCCAGCTGAGCTTTCGTCAACGCCCTGAAGGGTGGCAATTCATCATATTCTGATTCTTCTTCTGAGTCCGAGCCCTCGTCCAGATCATCATCAATATCGTCATCATCGAATTGATCTGATGGAAGTTTAACTTCGTTTCTAGATTGTAGAAGAGATGAAAGAAGGAAAGGTAAAGGTGGAGACCTTGTTTGAGGAGCAAATGGTGTCCCTGGGACAGTATCTTGCAACTTCAGCAGCATGTTTGCTTCTGCCAGAATTTTTGAAGCGAATGACAAAAGCAACAAGTGTGGCTTCCAAATCTGACCATTTGGCAACACTCTTTGTCCAGCTCTGTTGGTCCTGCAAGCAGAATGATTCTCCACCAAAGAAATTGGGTTCATCAACCGCATATCTCCAGCTGCTTGACGTATAGCTTGCTGGACAACATGCGACCTCTGAGTCACAAACATATCATAACCAGTTGCAGTACCATCGGGACCTTCAGGTGGGGCAGAAGCAGCATGAGTCAAAACAACAATGGCATTGAACCAAATAGAGGGTCCGAAAATCTCAGTAATCGTACGCAACAACGGCATGTCACTTGAATCTCTGCTCTGCATATCCAGTCTGTCAAGATACAGAACAATATCTGGAGGTGCTTTGTTAATAAACCTTTTGACAGATCGAAGGATTTTCTCATTCTGCTGTTGATCCAACCAAGAGGTTAGGAGTCCAGGAGTGTCGATCACTCGCACCTTGATTCCTTGCACAGTTCCAACAATCTCCTGGACCTTCTCGGTGCCCGACCCAAAGGCATCTGTATTAAACATGACTTCATCAAATATGGAGTTTATAGTAGCACTTTTACCGACACCTGATTTTCCAAGAACCATAATAGTGCAGGTAAAATCCAAAGGTTCCTGACCAGCCGTCTCAAGCTGTTCAGCCATGGCACTAGCTCGATCAAAGCTAAAGGCAGCAACACGACCCCCACTTCTACCGCGCAGCTGTTCAGCAAGCCCTAATCTGTACAAGACCTGAGCCACCACAACATTATGTGGAGTCTGACCAAGTCTGTGGGCAAGGCGCAAAAATTTTACACGAATCATCTGGAGCTTTTCACGAGTTTCATCATATTCTTCAGAATCCCCATGTGTAGACTCTTCAATGATCTGGTTCTGTGTTTGGGGTGTAGATCCATTTCCTCGAGGCTGTTGTACCACTCGAGATGTGGGTTCCAAAAGAGGGGCAGCACGTCCAAGGCCAGCAGGGCGAGCTGGAGTGGTTGCGTTCATATTATTTGGTGGAGACCTGACAGCTGTCGAACTTGGTGTGGACTCATTAGCTTGCAAGGATGGCTGGGGAAGCTTCGCACCAGAAGGATCAGGAGTAATGACGTTGGAAGAGGATGAAACATCTACAGCAGTTCCATAATCGCTATTGGTGATTGGCATATCCTGAGAAACAGGTTCTCGAATGGTAGGACCACCAGAATGTGGAGTCGTGGAACCAGATGTAGAAGAATTCCCAGAAGATGGAATCATACTAGGTTGAACTTCATTGTCTCTATTTCCAGATGAATATTGTCTCTTCTCCTCAGCTTCATGTTGTTGCCCTTCAGCGACAGATGGAGAGGTTTGTGCTAAAAAATCAGAAGGGCTGGATTTCTCAACTTCAGCAAACTCCAGCTTCGGTCCCTCCTCTGCAAACACAGGATCCACGGCAGAACTTTCCTTAGCATGATTACTTCTGGAACTATCTCCAGCTGCAACGACATTCTCACCTTGCCTGTCAACATTGTAAGAGTCAACCTTTTCAACTTCTGTGCTATCTGAACTAACGGAAACAGTGGATTCTTCCGCCTGGGTTTCAGCCGGACTTTCACTGCTTTCCAAATTCAAACTGGCCAATGGGGTTTCAAGCTTTTCTTTCTGATCTGCAGAGCCCAGCACAACTGATTCACTCCCAATAGCTTCCTCGTAATTGTTTTCTGAAGTATTTCCATCAGACACCGCTAAAGAAGAATTATGGAGTCCACCTTCTACCATCTGATTGGCATCTTCAACATCAATCATTCTCTCACTAATACTTTCCTCAGGCACATCAGCGTCTGTGGTGATCGTGTCTGCATGATTGATAGAGCTATCCGCACTCTCCTGATGCATGAAACCATTCTCAGGCTTCTCTGAGTAAGTATCTCCATCTTCAGTATAGTTTGCTTTACTATACCCAACGGTATTACTAACACTTTCAACCGTACTTCCCTCCATCAATACATTGTCTTTATCCTTTGCAAGTTCATCTGCACCAATTTGCTTATCCTCAGAATGTGTTTCCATTGTAAATAACTCTGCCTTGGCTGAAAAATCATCTGACTGCTGTTCACTATCTGATGCTTGAATCACTTCTCCAAAGCTACCAACTTCTTTTGATAGATCAGATCCCCCCATTTCTCCTTCAAAGTTACCAATTAACTCAACATTTGTACTTTCAGAACTCGTACATTTCTCCGAATCAATGGCGGGTCTCTCAGCTTCGGTCGCCTCTTCCACAGATTCAAGCCCATCCACATCCTTCAACGCGTCCAAAACCAAATCAGCCCTCCCTTTCGCACGATCATCCGGTACGTCACTATCAATGGGCGGCCTTTCTTCGAGCTTAGCATCCTCGGCATCGCTCACACCATTTTCCATCACAGAATTAAGATGTTCGCAAGCTATGCTCACTGAGACAGGGAAGTACGACAGTGAGACAATTAAAATCTACACAAATCCTCCAACAAATAATCGCATCTAACAAACTCATCGCGAGAAGAGCAGAATATCTCAATACCAAATCTAAGCGAGGGTTTTGCACAATCCATAGAGAAGCACTTAAGGAAAAAAACAAAAAGAAAAAACAATTATCGAAAAAGGCAAACTAAGAATACTCACCTGAGCTACGGCAACGCAATAACTTCGATGTCTCGGGCTTCGCCGGAGGCGGCGGCAAAAGGAGGCGCTGTTTTCAGCAAACAAGGTCAATAAAAAATAGCTGGGAAAGTGTGGGTCGCAACTCAGCTCATCGTACGTAGTAGCAGGTGAATATGACTCTCAAGGATAAGAGTTGATCGACGGCTAATAGTTTTGATCTAACGGTTCAGAAGAGCATCCTCGTTTTCAATGAAAAATCTGATTTCAATCATTTATTATTTCTTTTGTAGGACTCTCTTTGATATTTCGAAAATTCACTTTGAGTCCTCCAAAAATATTTTATTTTCGTTTGGGGAAAAGGAGAAATAAAAACTTTTCTATATTAATAACCTAACATGACTTCGATTAGCTTTGCTAGTTGTCTTGGAGCCCAAGTCCCCCCTTGTTTTAATTCCGGCGAGGAGTCAGTGTATCTATCACCCAAACGACACTTCGATCTCAAGAGTTCAGCTGAAGAGGAAAAGGAAATGGCGCGCTACGACAGAGCGATCACAGTTTTCTCTCCCGACGGTCACCTATTTCAGGTCGAATACGCTCTCGAAGCCGTACGAAAGGGGAACGCCGTCGTCGGCGTCAGAGGCACGGACACAATCGTACTCGCCGTCGAGAAAAAATCGACTCCCAAGCTGCAAGACTCCAGGTTTTTACTCTTTTCTCGTCCGTTCCATACGCTCGCAGATCGGTGGATTTAGCTGTTCATCGATTAGGGTTTTAAGTTATGTTAGTGAGATGTGGAATTGATGTTGGTTAGGTTACTAAATGGTAAAGATAGCTTTTTTATTCTTGTATGATTTTTGTAAAATGTGACGGTGATGTATATTTATGCCTAGCATCAATCTGTTGACCATGGAGGCATAGATCTTTGGCTAGTGGTTTATGTCATATCGGTATTACTGTTTTACAATCTACTAGTGGTTTGTCACCAGCTGATGCTCACTGTCTGTTGTATATGGAATGCTCTTGACTCTTTATTAACTTTCAGTGTCCATGTAGCTTATTTTCATTTCTTTAATCGTCTCTCTAGTGTTGGGTCGAAACCCTTTACTTGAACCTGACCCTTTTTCAGGTCAGTGAGGAAGATAGCCAGTTTAGACGATCACATAGCCTTGGCGTGCGCTGGGCTTAAAGCAGATGCCCGAGTTCTGATCAATCGGGCACGTATCGAGTGCCAGAGTCATAAGCTTACTATCGAGGATGCTGTGACAGTTGAATACATCACTCGCTATATTGCTGGTCTTCAGCAGAAGTACACTCAAAGTGGTGGTGTGAGACCTTTTGGACTTTCAACCTTGATCATCGGGTTTGACCCACACACTGGAGCTCCATCGCTCTATCAGACGGATCCATCTGGTACGTTTTCGGCATGGAAAGCTAATGCTACTGGGCGAAACTCAAACTCTATTAGGGAGTTTCTGGAGAAAAATTACAAGGAAACATCTGGCCAGGAAACTGTGAAGTTAGCCATACGTGCATTGCTAGAGGTATATTGCAATATATGCATGCTTTAATTACATGATGCTTGAAAAGTCACAGATACTAATCTGTGTTATGAAGGAAAACAAGTCGAATCTGTGATTCTGGCTTCTTTTTGATGATCGACGTGTTAAGCTATTTAACCTGAAAATTGGCAACTCTAATATGAAAAAAAAGGTATTGTTGCTGGGTGTGGCAGCTCTTAACATGTCTTGCATGACTGGGAAAAGGAATTCATTTTGTATTTTTAAGCTGTTGGTGGAGTGGAACCCGAACCTCTATTACAATTCCATTTTCTTGGTCAACTGTAGCAACACACTTGCGTGACTCGAATTGCATGACTGATAAAAGATGTATAATTGATTATTGAAGGTTGTAGAAAGTGGAGGGAAGAATATTGAAGTTGCCATGATGACTAAAGAAGGACTGAGGGAGCTAGAAGAAGCAGAAATTGATGCCATTGTTGCTGATATCGAAGCGGAGAAGGCTGCCGCAGAGGCTGCAAAGAAAGCCCCTTCCACATCAAAGGAAACTTAGTTGGCTACGATTGACCTGAATACTTGCAGTGACTGTTCTGTGAGAGTCGAATTACGGATTCTTATTTACAAATTATTATTGTGTTAAGGTTTACGACACTAGACGATGTTCCGTGATGATTGTTCCTTATTTGCATGCCTTCTGGACTACTACTATTCCTTGTCATCTCAAGACAATGTAGACTTTATTTATGATGTCTTAGAAATGGTTGCATATTGCTTTGAGCTAAATCAATGACCAAATGACTAAACACCATATTGCAAGAGATTCTTTCGGGCAATTCAGATATTTCTAGTACATTTGGCTGCTGTGCAAGATTATTGATGAAGAAAGAAAGAAAGATCCAGCAACTAATGACCATTTGGCTGCTGTGCAAGATTATTGATGAAGAAAGAAAGACAGATCAAGCAACTAATGACCACAGCTGACTTGAATGGCGAGGGTTTTCGCAATATCGGGACAAGAATCTTTAGCATCCTGAAGTAGCTCCCTATCGAACGGAATAGTGCAAGTGACTTTTCCCAAGCACGCCTTCTCCACGACTTGGTGTGCCTTGGTCGAGTCGCACTTTCCAGGTGTGAAGTTTCCACAGGCACCTTGAGCTTCTCCAAAGCTGACGAATTCGACCTTTCTGATGACCTTTCGGTCAGGGCAAGCCAAATACGAAGCCTTCACTGGGTCAACTCTAGCACGGAATGCGTTGTATTTCCTCTCCCATGATCTGACATTGGGCGGGTGGTACTCAGTGATGATGCTGCAGATAGTATCTCTGTTCACCGTCGTGATCTCGATCTTCTCTGGGTTGCCGCCAGTTTCCTCGAAGACCACTAAAAGATTGTCCTTTGGCTTCAAGAAGGACCTTGGTATGTGGTACCTGAATAATTCAAAATTCATATTTGAGATTTTTTACTTGGCGATGCATCGTTTTGCTCACATTGCTCTGCGCTTTTATTTTACGTACATTTCTTGCGTAGGCTTGCCGAGCGGCGAGAGGTACGAAACCCAATATCTGCCAATGCTCTGGCCATTGACCCATACCATGCCTTTCTCCATGCTGCTCATCTTGATAGATACGGGGTTGTCACCTTCCGGGGCATCAAAGTAAGTCTGAATTGAAAATGTTCGGAAATCAACTAACAATTCGAGGAATCGCTAGAAACTAAAAAAAAAGGGATTTTAAGTCGACCAACTTGATCAAGTCTTTACCTTGTACCAGGTAACAGGTACGGAAGGACCATTCGCGGGGACCCAGTCGACCTTTTTCGATCCTTCTTCCGTGAAAACTTGAATCTTCTCGCCAGGCATGCCAACCTGCGAAAATTCGATTTCCGTAGGATTCAGAAACTAACACATGCGATGGTCTAGAAAATGACGATGTGTGTGTGCGCGGGTGCACGGTACCTCTTGGCCCCAATAGTTCTTGGTAATATCTAGAGTTCCAGCCATAAGACCCTCAATTGTGACTGCTCTGGGACCAGCAAATCTTTTCTCCATATAAGCTCCACTATTCTGTATTTATGTATGTGAAGGGAAGCTTAAAAATCGAATCTTTGGATAATAAAACTGAGAAAGGAAGAGATTTGGTTGCTTTCTTACAGGAATACCAACTGTCATGGCCAACAATGTTATCTGGTTGACTCCAGGCTTCAAAGCGATAGGCTTCTTCAGCTCGTGGCTCTTCTCGACATTGCTTCCATGCCCGAAACCTGAGATAAGCGAAAATTTGCCTGAGATAGAGTCCATATTGATATAGTATTACGCTTGAAGGGGGATGATTTACCAATATATTCTCCGTTGACGAATGCTAGCAAAGCATGGCCAAGACTTGCCACCTGAAGAACTGGAAGGTCTTCTGGGCGCATCGGCAGGTCACGCTGCTCTACCTTAATGCTGCAAACAAGTTGGTAATGATGTGTTATATGTGTGTGTGTGTGTGTGTGTATTGATTTCTTCGATGACGTTAATAGTATCTTCTTCATTCACATGCATACCTAGTACTGTACCAAGCGTAGTCTGAGGCATCCTTTGTGAAGGCGTACAATTCCCGCGGTGATTTGCTCTTCACTCCCAGATCATGAATGCTCGGGATCTTCTCTTTGTACATCTGCCATGCTCCGATCTTTGCCTTCTCTGAGACGACAAAGTTTCTTGAACTATGCTGAGCAATGACCGCTTGAGTGTTGTACACGACGGTCTTGCAATCTGGGAGAATGCTGATGGACTTAGGCGGCATGTAATAATCCATGCCACGGAAGTTGATAGTTGCAAAAGTCTTGGTACTGTTGTTCGTCAAGAACGCAGCGCATATCTTGGTTCCAGGTTTCTCGTACGTAGTAATCTGCGCATCGAAGTTGTTTTTCTTACAGATCCACCCAACGGGTTTTTTTTTTTTACGTATGTGAAAAAATCGATTTGATTCATTCACCTCTAAGTCCCGGCTAATCTTCTGGATGTTCTGAGTTCCCCAAAGCAAAGGCTTCTTGGACAGTCTCAAAGCCCTGTGCAAGTCTCTCAAGTGACCGAACTTAGGCTCCCTCTTCAAACCTGAGAGATCATCAACCGATTCAGACAATCTTAACAGCGGCGAGGACATTATCGATCTTCGGAGTATCCCGTACCATATTCATCAAGGGGGGCTTCGTCGTAGTAACTGGTCGTCACAAAAGACGAACTTGTTCGTCCAAAGTTGGTTCCACCGTGGTACTACAAAAAAAAAAAAAGAAAAAGGTAAGAAAGTCAAATGATTTGCTGGTTCATGTTTCTCTGTCCTAAGATGCTTGCAGTACCATGTAATAGTTGTTGAGGGTGCCATTCCTTGCGAAGAATCGGGCAACTGCAAACGCCAAGTCTTCTGCCGCTCGCTGTGACGGAGAATCGCCAAACACTCTATACTGTGCAGTCCAATTCTCAGTCCACAGAGATGGCTTGTCGGGGCCATTCGGGCCTGGGAAGGTGTCTCCACATTGCCTTCCATTGCAGGTACTAATCTGGCCATTTTACATACGAAAATATACGAACCATTCGTTGGATATTTAGCTCATACTATGCAGTTAAGTCGAAGTGATTCGATCGTCATGTCTAAAGTGAAAATTTACCACATTGGGAGGGGCATCCTTCTGCTTGCACATGACCCATGGGACGCCGTCGTAGAGGCTAGTCGCCATCTCAGCAGCCCATCTCACGTACTTATGACCGCCGTCTCTGTATGCCTTTTGGACATTGTTGTACTCGTTTTCAATCTGCGTTTTTACCACCCCGAAGATTAAGTACATTCTTACATATAGTAATTAGTAAGGTAATGAAGCATCAAAGTTCTTGGAGGGTAAGAGTAGTACTTGTGCCATGATAATGGGGCCTCCTTGGTCTGCAAAGAGCTTCTCCTTCTTCGCAATGTTAAGCACCGTCTCGGTGTACTTCTTCATGTGGTACTGCAACAACATCGACGTAAAAACACCGATCGAAGCTACTTTAGTGACTGATATCTATCTATCTATACGAACAGATCGATCTTACCATGAAGGGCTCGTTGTAAGTACGGAAGATTATGTCCGGGACATCTTTCAGCCAGTTGGGGAATCCTCTGCGCCATTTTTACGGGCACGACGAGTTAGATACACACTTACGGTCAGAAGATGAAACTATGGAGATATATAAGTACCCGAGGTTCCATTCAGCTTCTATGTAAGGACCAAGCCTCAAAGTGACCCACAAGCCGCTATCACCAATCATTCTGATGAACTTGACGAAGTCTTTATTGCCCGTAAAGTTGAACTGAAACAAACGCATAAGTTAATGATCGAAAACATTGTATGAAGAGAAGGATCTTTTCGTCTTTATATCGAATCTACCTGGCCTTGGATGGGCTCGTGGATGTTCCAGAAGATGTAAGTCTGAATAAGGTTCAGACCACCTTCTTTCGCCTGCTGAATGAGCTTAGGCCACATCTGAAGCACAATCAAAATGTAAGAATCTCACCATCCATACTATACGTACTATGTATGCATGTACTGTCCGGGAAAAAAAAAAAAAAAAAAAAAAACTTGCTTCGGGAGTGCTACGTGGATAATGGATAGACCCCGAAAAGAGAAGCTCCCTCGACCCGTTAACCATCAAAGAACGTCCGTCATACGTGACGACGTGTTCATGCTTCTTGCCATTCTTCTTCTTGTGACCGCCACCGCGGGCGGTGGCTGTGGCCAGCAGCGCGAACAACGCCACGGCCAGCATAATTCTGTTCGCCATGGCCGTCCTTTCTTTTTTTTTTCTTTTTTCTTTTTTATTAAATATATATATATATATATATATATATGGAACCTCTTTCCTCTTTGTTTGGAAAGAGGAGGAGGTGCCAAAAAAGGTGTAAGGAGAAGAAATGAACGAAGAAGAGATGGAATTTAATAAAGAGGAGGCTTTATTGCCTGCCTATGTTAGAGGCCTCGGAGGTGTTTTCGGGGGATATTTTGTGCTGTCCTCTGCTTAGCTTTGAGGTTCGTTCATGGAGGATCGACGCCGACCGTTCATAGAGAGGAAGTCAAGGGCAATGCAATGCAATTCATACATAGGATTTGCCACTTCACTTCGACACGTACCACGTTGTTTTCTCTTGGACAAGAATCTGTCTTGATCTATGTATGGGAATGTCAGACCATTTTGTATTTATATATTTTCTCAAGGGTCATAATGCAATATTACAAAAATATTATTCTTATATATATAAATAGAAACATGACGTACTTAGGATTGTGATAAGAATCCACTATCTTTTATTTAATTAATAAAAAATTATTTCTTGTTAATTTAAAATATATTAATTGATATTATTTGATCAATTTCTTATAACCATTCTTGATATTTAGTTATACTGTTAACTTATATATTAATTATACATAATTATGAAAAAACTAGTTATATGATTAGAGTATAGTTGCGATTACTTTAATTATATAAGGATTAATAGTAAATCGGTTTGGCAGCGATGATTATGTAATTATTATTTCCATAAAAGGAAATTAAAAAAAATAAATAAAAAGAAAGAAACAGTGGGCGTGATTGGTTCGTGCGTTTGGCGAATTATCAGCGACTCTTATTTTGTTCAGTCTCAGTTCACGCCTAGATTACAGCTGAAGTCGTCGTCGCCGTGGAGTCGTCGTTGTTTCTTATCTTCTCGCTGGTACGTTTTATGTCTTCGTTTGTGCTTAGTTCTGCGGCTCATGAATGCTGCTGCTGGTGTGATCTTGTATCTTTAATTAGGGTTTTGATTCTGCTATCGCGATTTGACCTTCTTATGACTTACGTTTTGACTCTGAATGCGGTGTAATGCAGCTTGAAGTGATAGGTCTGCGTGGAGAGGATTGTTGTATTTGGTTGATGATCAATAATTGAATCGTAGAAATCATAGTTTGGAGGCAGGCGGCGAAGAGATGTCGAGGTTTATAAAGTGTGTGACGGTGGGTGACGGAGCTGTGGGTAAAACTTGTTTGCTCATTTCATACACCAGCAACACCTTTCCCACCGTGAGTTGATTTTGTTGCTTCTTTGTTTATTTTCTTATCGTGGTTGAATTATTTGTCTGTATCTAATCATCGGGGAATCGAAGTTTCTCATATGATTTTCATTTTGACCTCGTCTACAATAGAATGCAAGTGTTACAACAATGTGCTTCACTTGTAGGGATATGAAACAAGAACTGATAGAAAAACAAAGCATTGTGCATACGTATGAGCATGCTTCTATTATTTGTGATGCAATCGTTTCTCAATCAGATGATATGTAGAGCATTTTTTTTCAAGAGCTGCATATATTTTTTGACTTAATGCTTGCTCAAATCTTAAAGCGAGAGGAGCCACAGATTTTTTCAGTTATAGTGCTTCTAGCATCCCTTATAATAGAGCCAGATCAGGTTAAGCACGTCGTGCGCTAAAGTTTGCATCCTTTATCTAACAAAGAATTCTTTATCGCTGATCTCTTCCTACGCAACATAAACAGGATTACGTCCCAACAGTCTTTGACAATTTTAGCGCCAATGTCATAGTGGATGGAAGTACTGTTAACCTAGGCCTTTGGGATACAGCAGGTAGACGAATTTGTCTGAAATATGTGCTATGTATCTCTCATTCACCTTGTTCCTATGAGCAGGCCAGGAGGATTACAACAGATTGAGACCCTTGAGCTACCGTGGCGCTGACGTCTTTATTCTCGCATTCTCTCTTATTAGCAAGGCCAGTTACGAGAACGTCTACAGGAAGGTGACTGTTTCGTTTCATAGTAAATATGACGCGTATTTTTTCTAATGTTATTACCTTTTTCTTGTCACGCACGGCGCGTTCCCATCGTCTTGACGAAACATATTATCAGGGGAAAAGAAAGATACGTTACGCATTCATTTTATGACGTCAGGGAACCGTCCTTGACTTCTTTGATGCAGGGCCATATGCGCATATAAATCCTCCTGAATCGCATAGAACTAATTGTTCTCATCACGAGTTCTCTTTTTCATTTTCAGTGGATTCCTGAACTGAGGCATTATGCTCCTGGAGTTCCAATAGTCCTTGTGGGAACGAAGCTTGGTTAGCAATTCACCCATCTGTCTCTTTTACAGTTGTAGTATTAGTCTCCTAGACTTACATGCATTTTCTTCGCATATTAGGATGGTGATGAGTTTTATTTTGTTATGTAAAGTTTTTATCTTGCATTCTCTAAACTTTTCACCTGAGGATCAGGAAAATTGTAGTTGGATGAATTGCGCCACATATTAGTTGTGCCAGCATGACCAAATACCAACATTATATTTATCTTTGCAGATCTGAGGGAGGACCAGGAATTCTTTTCAGACCACCCTGGAGCAGTGCCCATCACTACGGGGCAGGTATTATACACGATAGACTTTCCATATCAGTTTGACCATTGTTACTTGATCAGTGTAAGAGAATTTTAATTTCTTCTTCATTTCAAGGGAGAGGACTTGAGGAAAATGATCGGCGCAGCAGCCTATATTGAATGCAGCGCAAAAACACAACAGGTTACTATAACTTCTATCTGATATGTAATCAAACCGTCCACACACTTTGTTGTTGACGTATCATGCATTCTCAATATACATTTTTTGAGGATTGCAGAATGTAAAGGCTGTATTCGATGCCGCGATCAAGGTCGTCCTACAGCCACCGAAGCAAAAGAAGAAGAAGAAGGCTAAGAGCCAAAAGAGCTGCAGCATACTGTGACTTACCCTCAGCTCTTACGGCATCATATAGTTAGTTTCCTCGTCCTCTGCTCTTACTATATCTGTGATTTAGGATGTACTTTTCTTGGAGATGCACAATTCTTGCATCGTGTTAAGACCCACATATTGCTCATTTCTTTGCAACCCCTCCTATGTATATCATATAACTCGCTCAATAATGATCTTTGCTTTGAATCAAGAAATAACTTGTCCCAATTGTTTGGGCCCATTGTATAAGCCCATTTTAGTGATTCACTTTCCAATAAATTTAACATGCATGCATCTATCTTTCTCAAGTCCTATGTGGTCTTCATGCATAGATTTGTCAAGTATCATTTATGTCTTATCTGACGATGCATGCAATGGATGCAGACGCAGTTGGGTCAGTCGATCAGACCAAAAGTGTAATAGGCAATGAAGGGAAAGCAATTGTAATGGATTAGGATTAAAAAAAAAAAGGGCCACAAAAGTTTACTTCTTGGGAAAAATAAATAAATAAATAAATAATATATTAAAGTGCCTCGATGCTACCTCTCTTAATCGCCCCACAAACTGGGCACGAATTAAGAAAAACCTCACACTTGGTGCAAGAACAAAGGTGCCTGCAGGGAAGCACTATTACACACGACCTCCGAGTTTTGCAACGCCTGCAGCCAGCAATATTTTCCATGCAACAATCTTCTTCTTCTTCGACTCCTCCGTTTATTACATGGCAACAAGACTCGGCGTCGGCGGCGGCGGGATTGGACGATATGCATGCAGATTCTTTGGCCCGTTCGATAGCTCTTCTAAGCGATTCGATCGCTGATTCGTTTTCCCTCGCAACCCTCTGCCATGTTTGTCTCTCGAGTTCCATATTCGAAAGGAAGTTCTGAAGCTCCAACGTTCTATTCGCCGCCTTTGTGATTTCGACGTCTTTCTGCTCGAGAAAGAATCGAGCCATCGATTCGTATTTCTTGACCAAGAAAGATGTTTGCTGCGTTCTTTGTACTTGAAGGGCTGTCCTAAGCCTATCGATCTGGCCGTTTCAATGAGAAAAAAAGTTAAAGCTCATATATATTACATACATGCTTTTCATACATGATGAATACATGAGAATCATGGGGGTCGTTATTACCTCTAGATTGATGAAACGATCTATCTCCATTCTTTGTTTGTGGAGGTGGGGTGAGATAGATTGGTGGAGAAAGTGATGAGACGATGATGATAGTGATGATATTATTGACTGATGATCAAAGACTTGCTGCTGCTGTTGATGTAATAGATTCTCATGTTGTTGTTCTTGAAGAGGAGACAGAAGCCAATTATTACTACTTTGATCCAACAATCTTCCACCACCGCTTGAAATCGGACCGTACATCGTCATGTCTTGCATATCAATGGAGTTTTACCTCATGAAATTGCCTTCACGAAATAATGGTATATATGTAGGCTTGTAGTTTGGCAAAACCTATGATATTATGTTCTTGGTCAGACGAAGTAGAATAGCTCTACGAGGGAAAACATCATAGAAATACTCGACATATATATATATATATATAATACAAACTAATGAGCGAGAGAGTCTCTTGCTTATTTATATCTTCGACTTTTCAAAAGTCATAAATGTAAACCTATATATTATTTATATATTAGTTTCATAATTAATATTAAAGTCTCTCTCTATTCTTACATGTGAAGGCAATAAAGATGCATGCAGGTTTTGTGACTAAACTTTTATACATCGGATCAGAGAAAACTCCAAGGGGCATTTGAGTTTTTTTTCTTTTTTTTTTGTCATGTCAAAGCTTACGTAATATCTAATTTAATTTCATATTTTTTATAGGGGGGAGAAATCGTGTAAATCATTTACTAGTAATAATAATAGAAGAGAAGAAAGGGACTTTTGTAAAGGCTGATGAATAGGGTTCTTAATTTTTCTTTCTCAGCAATTAACTCGTTCATTGATTCTCTCAACCACTAGAAATAAATTAAATGATATTTGACATCTATTTATTTTTTGCTTCCTAAATAATAAATGTCGATAGATAATTAACGGCAGACGACTTATTTTTACATTTTCGGTAAATAAAGTAAGATTAGGCAGATTTTGTGAAGACATTGGAAAACGTTATTGTGATATAATATTTATTGCACACGACGGTCCAAAATCCGACTGTTTCGTGCCATCTTGGGAACATATACCACATATAGTTCCAAAATATAACATATATAAATATATATTACATAATACAAGCATATATTAAGCTTTGAATTGATCATTTCTATATTAATTTATAATAAGAAGCCTAGACATGAGATGCACCACACATCTAATCAACATATAATTATTATAACACTAAAAGTCCGGCCTTATCTATTAAAATAAAATATATACTACAATTCATAGTGTGTGTAGTAGTAGGAGTAGTTAATACACGCATCACGACATAGGGAAATAAATAAATAAATAATATGTCGGATTATTTGATTTAGATAATTACCGGCCAACTGGTGCATGTGCTATAACTTATATTGGCAATAAATAATCGACTGAAAAGCACATATACCTAACATTTTGATTAAGCACGGCGCTTTCATCGTGACAATGCAATGATGCCTCCAAGGGAAAATGTTATATATATATTTTTTTTCTTGTATAGTTAGGTTAGGCAATGCATGTCTGTCACGTCCTAGCAAAGAACTTCTCTCTCTCATATTGTAATGAATGTACGTACAGATAATGATGTCTGAACTGAATGGCTTTTTGTCTTTTATGTAATATCGTTTGAATCAACAAAAGTGCACGTGGTGACCATATGTTCTACCTATGGCTCCAACCCCATTTCTTGATTCTTGGTTGGTGAGTATGTAAAGTATTTTGTGTCGTATTTCACTTGCACTTCTTGAGTTTCAATGTATATAAACTTTGGGACGTTAAAAGACGAACCGAGAAAATTAACCCCATGAAAGTCGGGATCGTTATATCCCCAACGTTGAGGTTTAGATCAGCGTCGGACTGAACTTAGTCAGACCACGGAGACTTCAGTAGCTTTGCGTGTAATGACAAAGAAACAACACTTTAAAGAGTTTGTTGATTCGATGTTTTCCAATGTAAATGCAAACGGTTGGCACGATTTGGCCTTTTTTCTTTTCTGTCTATTTCTTGGATTATGAAAGATTAATAATAAATCGGGAAAATGGATTTGGGCTCAAGATGGGCTTTATTTGGGCCTTTTGTTAAGCTTGTAATGTGTCAGTTGTATCATTATGAGTCAGCGTCAAGAAGCATAATGTATTTAATATTTTAAGAAATAATTGTAATTTCCTGACAATTCGCTCGCATGCTAATCCCCAATTGACGATCCTTCCCTATCTCATAATCTCGGTTGCTGATTACGTCATCATCGTCGCGGCGTTGCCTGTAAACGACGGCTTCGTATGTAAGAGCAATTGCATAGCGGTCTGTGGTTTGATATTCTTTTTTGTCGTGGTAGTGCTTGTTTTGTTTTGCAGATGTTAATTTAATATCGTTTTCTGAGCTGGCGTGTAGATCTAAGCTTTTTGGTTTGATGACTGAGCTGTATGTTTTTTTTTTCGGCTCCTTTTTTCTATGGGCATCTTTTGTGGCTTTTAGTGATGCTCGTTTGAACGTTGTCCTTGCTTTTTCAGTAGATTCTTAAGAAAAGTAAGCTGATAATCGTGGAATAGAAAGCTGTCGGTTCACCTTTATTTATTGATGATACAGTATACGAATGTATAGGTGCTGTTTGTCCGAGATGATTCTTTGCTTTCTGTGTAATTTATGTAATAATTTTGCAGGGTATTTACGCAACTATTGGCGGATGAGCTAGTTGACTAGAAAGTATTTACCTGAAGATTTTCCTGGATGGCTGATAGATCAAGACCCAGCACACTGAGTGTTTACCTTTATGTTCCCAATATAATTGGTAATGCATGATTCATCAACTGAGTGCTGTTACGTTGATTCTATGATGAATTTTGGAACTTCGAATCAATTTGAATGTGATGGTTTTTGCAGGCTACTTGAGGATTTTAATGAATTGCTATGCTTTTGCGATATGTTTCAAGGACAAGTACCTTTTCTCCATTCTATACATTGTTAGGTAAGGATCGTGCATGAATTATTTTTTGTCCAGCAATTTCCTTTCTTTTCTTAGTTAATGCATTCATGTAACGACTGCCCTATAAATTTTCTGCTTTTCAGCTTCGTATGTGATGCATTGGATGGTTGGTTTGCTCGCAAGTTGAATCAAGGTTGGGTTTATTATTCTCTTTTCGTTAATCAGATTCGGTTGTGCTTGTTCTGTATGATAAGGCTCGAATAAACTGTTGGATTATAATTACATGTTTAATAGTCGTTAATCATTGCACATGGTAAGTGAATGCCCTCTGCAATTTGGCTTATGTTGTCTATTAAAAGCTGAAGCCGAAGAAGCTAAATGTATTTGCATGATTACAGATCTAATATTTTCTGGGTGGATCATGTTCAACTACTTAGTGTTGATTTCTAGTAAATCATGTATGATTATATGCACGTCAGGTTAATCTCTTTCTTTTTCTTTTTATCTCAGTTTCCACATTTGGAGCTGTTCTCGACATGGTAACCGACAGGTACATTAGTGTTTATTGTAATAGGCAAGGATATTGGAATCATTTGTTCACATTTTCCCATTTCTGATGCCACATTGTTGCGATTTACAGGATAAGCACTGCATGCCTATTAGTCATTCTATCCCAAGTCTACAGGTGATTTCACTTCTTTCTCGGTTTTGCTTTTTGCTGGATCCAATATGAGTTGTAACAAGTGCCGAATTACAGACCTGGGCTGATTTTCTTGTCGTTGCTTGCTCTGGACATTGCCAGCCACTGGTTGCAAATGTATAGGTATTTGCCAAATAGAAACTCAAATTACGAAAAAATAATTTACAACTCACAGTTAGGCACAAATTCTTACAAAGGTTTTTTTTTTCTCGCCACACCCAAATAGAATATTTCACTCCATTTTCAAACTTTGTTCTTTTCTTGAAAAAACAAACTTATCTTCACTTGCTCGTTCTGCACTGCAGTTCATTTTTGGTCGGGAAAAGTAGTCACAAAGATGTGAAAGATAGCAGCAGCTGGCTGTTCAAGCTATACTATGGGAATAGGAAATTCATGTGTTATTGTTGTGTGTCCTGTGAGGTAGTGATTCTTATATAGTTCGTGAGATAAATCCCGCTCTCTTTTTTAACATCGTATTTGGCTGCTCTAACACTTTTTGGCTGGTTCGCTTGAAAGGTTCTCTATATTCTTTTGTTTCTATTGGCGAAGAATGATACGGAGAATCTGGGTGATGTAAGTCCCTCCTCTTCTTGATTGTGTCTTTTTTTGTTTCCATATACATAACTCCCATGACCGCACGTTCTCACCCAATATTTTTTCTTTTCTGTCAGGTTTTAAAGAGTACCACTTCAAAAAGCTGGCCTTATTTGATATTACTCGCATTTGTTCTTTTTGGATGCGCAGTCAAGCAAATAATCAATGTTATACAGGTTATCCAGTTTGTCTCCCCCTGATTATCTTCTTCATCATTCATCTCCGTGAAGCTAAGAGGAAAATAACTACCTATCTTCTGCACTTTAACCGACTTTCCTTTCTCACGTTACAGATGAAGACTGCTGCTGATGCATGCATACTTTACGATGTTGGGAAAAAGCGTTAGGAATGATGTAGTTTCCGCTGCTTATTTAATCGCTGCACGTCATAAGCCACGAAACAGTTGCAACTTTCTTGAACGGCAGGGCAACCCGCGCGTTTCTGTGGTTGAACTTCCGAGATAAATCTGTGTGTGAGACAACAAACACTGGCGCATGATGATAGTGTTTACTCTTTATCCTGTTTTGATTCTCTCTTCTTTTTTTTTTGGGCTCGGAAAGCCGCATTGTGTTTCCCGCTTGATATCGTAATTCGTTAAAAGGACTCATTTATCTGTTGGCATTGGATTGGGGTTGAAGTTCATTGTTTGGCAGATGAATTTTCACGACACTTCGAAGTGAAATACTTATGTCTTACTAGATTATTTCAAGATCTTCCGAGGTTGTTAGGAGGATGTGGCCACCCTTACTCTATTATGTGATAACATCAAGTCTTTTTTGGTATGTAATAAAAGAGAAGGAAAAGGTATTCGAGCTTGAGAATATTAGAGCGCATGTAATAAAGAATATGTATTATTCCAATAATCCACAATGACGACAGCAACGAATGAAGCCAAAATACATGAGTGAGCAATATGGTTATAATGATCAACAATTAAAATACCTTTGTTAATCAACGCATGAAAAATAAGCCTATAAGGTATTTATTTGTTTCTACTATTCTACATCAACAAAGTATGTAATAATATGCCTTTGAACTCAGACAACTGATGGAAGAATTCAGTTGATCAATGGGATGCATCGAGTTCTTCCTCGGGTATGGTCTGCAGATCGGGCATCCAAAGCTCACCCGTCGTCGGACGGGTTTTGCCTCCTATTACATGGTGATTATTGTTTGTAGCCGTTCTCATCATCTTCCTTCTCCTCATCGAATTCACTCTCTCTTCCAGCGATCTCGCCGCATTGTAACAATGATTAGCCGAAGGGGCGCCGTGAGCGGCCGAATGTTTAGGATAGTAACTATTATTCGCAGACGAACGATGAGTTGCCGCCACTCCGCCCTTTCCGAGGGCTTCTAGAACATTCTTTAGATCTTCCCTTCTCACTACAATCTTTATCCTCCTCGTTGTCCCCGAAGTGGTTTCCTCCCTCTTGCTGCTTCTCAGCTGCTGCATCATCTTAATTAGTATGTATTTCCTATGAATGCCGATGGTCGATGGTAAGCATAGGAAGGTATTTATAATGGCTAAGTTAGGTGATGTAGATATAATTCTTACTTGCGTACCCGAAATCACGTATGAAACGAATGCCAACTCACAATTGTTCGTTATATAGATAGATATAGATATTATTTTCTTTCAATCATATATAGTGGTTTGAAATAAATAATATATATATAGGTATTTATATATGTGAGGTGGTTCAACGTCGTGCCACCTTTCCTGGGTTGGTTCGACTTCGAGGCGAGGCTAATCATTTAACTGCAACTTCCTCACATGCAGATCCTAGTTTTGCGGCGGAATTAACTACTAAAACTACATAATAAATGATTAATATATCTGTTAGAACGAATGAGGTTAGTTAGTTCATTAAACATCGTCAGCTGTAACGGTTATGAATATAAGAAAGATCTCAAGTGAGAAAGCCAACAAATATTCTTAATAGGCGCGTCAAGCAATGATGAAGACGGTGATTAGACAGACAGACAGCCATTGATAGATAGATAGATAGAAGGGATTTGTTAGTTGAACCAAAGAAAAGTAACATTTGTCAACACCACAATGCTACAGTACAGCCTGGTCCAATACTTTGGTCTATATTATAAATATTTGAATTTTAGTTCCACGGGGATGAAAGATGAGTCGAGTCGATTTAGGACATAAGCTCGGCTCAAGCTTATAGAAATATCGAGCTTCGTCGTGATTATTCGAAATCTCACAAGCTCGAGCTCGTTAACTAAGATATTAATTCTCTAAAGAACCAAAAAAAAAAAAAAGCTCATTATATTTATGACGCCGATGAGGTCGTGGCCTAGTGATCAAGGCTGAAACCTTAAGAATTATGTGGATACGTTCCAAGATCAATTTTTTCGGCTATTATTTTCTTTTAGTGAACCTGCCACATTTGAATCTAGAGGTGTAAAAAAGGTCTCGGCCCAGCCTGCCCTACCAAAGGGGCGAATTGGACCACGATTTTCAGCCCGCCCCGCCCCGTCTGTTATTAAAAAATATATTGTAAATTATATTGATTAATTATTGTGTTGGGCTTTGAACGTGAGCTAATGGCCTTGTGATTAACTATCAGCTTATATATATATTTATTTTATTATTGGAGATCACCTTAGAGTAACTGTAATTAAATTGATTTGGGATGGCATATACAATTACCATTTTACCCTTAATTTTTGTATTAATTACAATTATATCCTATAAATCAAAATTTTAATATATTTAAAAATAATACACAATTATAAATAATATTATGATTTTATTTATTAAAAATGACTCAAATTATTAAATAATATTATAAATTTATATATTAAAGCACACGCATCGTGCGTAAAATACTAGTATATATAATTTTTCATGGCGGCCCATTTACGGTTCTACATGGATACTATGGTGGTTGAAATTGCTTTCGCATATTTGCAGGCTATTACGCTGACCATAGGTTTGCCTGGTCTTCCGGCTGGGGTTTTCCAAATCACTCAAAAAAAAGCCCATTATGACGGATGAAGGAATAGGCCCAAATAACAAACCGGCCCAATAGTAGGAAATTTGGGGAGGCCAATAGTTGAGGTAGTATTAAATGGGCCGGCCCATCTAGCAACCTGAGTGTTGATTGGGCCGGCCCGCCATGTATACCCGCTCGCTCCGCACGGTAGTTTAACCACATACTACATGATTTATTTGGTAATGATATCCCACTGTCGTGCCAAACGAGACCCTTAAACTGAAAGAGTAGTAGTAAATGTGAGAAGATTGCATTGCAAGCTCCACGTGGCATTGGGTTGCGTGAAATTGAGTGGACAAGCACAGCTCGCTGCACTGTAGTTGTTTCCCCTCCGAAGGCAAACTCAGTTTGAGTTGATTGGCGATGAATACGTCGGCGTCGACCTCCGAGCTGGATATGGATCGACCCAATATAGAGGATTATCTCCCGACCGGATCCATTCAAGAGCCCCACGGCAAGCTTCGATTGTAAGCATGTTTGAAAGTTTTGTTGATGCTGCTGCTATTGGTGATCCATTCCTTTGTTTTTTAACCCCTTATATTGTGTTTTTCTTTTTCCTGTTAACATATTATCTATCTGTTTATGAATTATCTGCTTGGTGTTCTCTTTGCAGGCGGGATTTGCTCGACATATCTCCGACTCTTACTGAGGCAGCTGGTGCCATTGTTGATGTATGCCTCTTATTGCCTTTCTGTGCTACGTTTCTACTGCATTTCTTGTCTTATGCTGTTGGCCCATGATAGATATTGCCCCTTTGATGTTTTTATAATCCTTAGTAGTCATTGTTCCTGCTGGTACCAGCTGAGCTTGCCAGTTTTGGGTTGATTACAGTCATGAATTACCTATATTATTATTACCTTCAGTGTGTTTGTCAATTTTGGGTTGATTGCAGTCATGAATTACCTATTTATTATTTCCTTCAGTGTGTTTGTCAGTTTTGGGTTGATTGCAGTCATGAATTACCTATTTATTATTTCCTTCAGTGTGTTTGTCAGTTTTGGGTTGGTTCCAGTTTGTCGTGAATTTCTCATATTGCCTTAGATAGCTTTGTTTTTGCTTGAATTTTCGTCTTCTTACTGGAACTACAAGCTGTGTTTGACATTTTGTGAAAGAATATGGGTGCATCTGCAAATCTACGCTTGTTTGTCGCCATTCTGGTGATTGAAGAAAAATAACCAAATGTTTTTATGGCTCTTTTTTCATGACAGGATTCGTTCACTCGATGCTTCAAGTCTAATCCTCCAGAACCATGGAACTGGAACGTGTATTTATTTCCTCTGTGGTGTGTGGGAGTCATATTTAGATATGGAATACTTTTCCCATTAAGGTGAGGTTCACACACACATATATATATATATATATACATATTGATTGAGCAAAATATAGATGTGAACGGTTTCTAGACTCAACATTCAATTTCTCAACAGAGATATAATTCAAATGCAATCCCGCTCTTCACTCGGAAGCAAAAATTATCTGAGCAAATTTCCTTTGATGTGATATTTGTTGTTTACAATATTTTCATGGACAATACCGAATAAAGTATCTGCTATTGTTGCTAGTGAAATTGAGAAGCTATTTTAATTCTTGGGAAATGTATTTTTATGCCTTATATTTATTGTCTCTACTTTTACCGGCTTTCTGCTATAACGACTATTAAGCATCCTGGAAGAGTTGACTTTGACTTATTTCGTAATTTATTTGAAGCAAGAATTGAGATGTGAAATCCTGATTTTTTTTGTAGTGCATATGATAAGCGTGTATGACAATGACTTCTGTGCTCCGAAAAAATGAATTGCCTACATTTAATGATTGTTGAAATCATTACATCTGATATTTTCTTTTTATTTCGTCGTAATAATGTTGGTGATACACTTTCTGTTTGCATGCAGGGTTATAGTTTTGACAATTGGATGGATAATCTTTCTCTCATGCTATTTTCCTGTACATTTCCTGTTAAAAGGGAATGATAAATTGAGAAAAAAGTTAGAGGTATGGCTTCTCACGGTTCTCTTACGCCACTTTTACAACCTTCATACATTTATGTCAGCCCAAGTCTCAACATGTGGCACATTTCTAAATGAGAGAGAGAGAGAGAGAGAGAGAGACAGTTTTTCATGAATCCTCTTCTCTTTATTTATTTTTTCTGTCCCGAGGTATTTCCACTCGATCTGGCTATGGGCTAGCCACTAAATACCAGCGTGGGCTTGCGCCACACAGACCTGGCGGAGGCTTAATTGTGCCACACACTTCAGTGGTGGGACTAATCCCCGGGGGACTTGGTGGAGGCTTAATTGCGCCACACACTTCAGTGGTGGGACTAATCCCCGGGGGAGATGAATACATCCAAAACCTAACTGACAACGATAATCATGGGAAATAAATCCCATGGGGACTACTCAGGAAATTCTGGGAGGGGGGATTTGATCCCACGACCTAGCCCACAAATCCTTAAGGCCTCCTCCTTGACCACTAGACCAAGGCCTCATTGGCATCTTCTCTTTATTGACTTGTCCTATAAACGGTTTAAATTTAGTGTTTTCAAGACACTAGACATTGAAGATAATGCCCAAACTAGCAATTTTAGAAACGTGGATCTTCAAATACTTTGGAAATGAGAAAGGTAGTTGATTAATTTACATATTAGAGAGTGCAATGAATACCATTTTAGCTTTCTCTAGATAATAAAATGGATATCATGGTTGGTAGAGAGTGTAACGAATACCATTTTAGCTTTCTCTGGATAATAAAATTGATATCTCGGCTTATTCAAATGTTTTAACCCATTATTTTCACTTCAGAGAGGCTTGGTGGAACTGATCTGCAGCTTCTTTGTGGCATCATGGACTGGAGTTGTCAAATATCATGGTCCTCGACCCAGCATGCGGCCCAAGCAGGTAGAGGATTTTGAATTTGAACTTAGCAAGAATTTCTTCCTTCAAAGCCTATTTATGTCTGTATGCTCCTGGTGGGCTGTGCAGGTCTTTGTGGCTAATCACACATCAATGATCGATTTCATCATTTTAGAACAAATGACTGCATTTGCAGTGATTATGCAGAAGCATCCTGGGTGGGTTGGTAAGTTTTCTCTACTATCGGTGGATCATGATTCGTGTATTTTATGATTCCAGTTTTATTCTTGAAACAGATGTACACTTGTGTATCTCTCCTCCTATATGCTACCTAAATCCCTGGAAAAATAGGAAGTGATGTTGTTCAGGCAACTAAAATGTTGCAAAGTTGCTATGTGTTCTATGTTGGCGGGTCTAAATGCTTCTATGAAGTTATCACCAGTTTGCTTGGTTTGAATTCTGTATCGCTAGCGATATGGACTTTAATGCATCTTAAGCTGGAAAAATTTAGGCTCAAATTTTTCTCGACTAATTTTGCTTTTACTCATGCACAGGATTATTGCAGAGCACGATTTTGGAAAGTCTAGGATGCATTTGGTTCAACCGCACAGAGTCTAAAGACCGTGAAATAGTTGCTAGAAAGTATGTCTTGCCTAGATTAACGTAGCCTAAAATCATTTAATATTTTCGTTCGTGACGGTTAATTTCATCAGATTGAGAGAGCATGTGCACGGTGCCGACAACAATCCTCTTCTTATATTCCCCGAAGGAACTTGTGTGAACAACCACTATACCGTGATGTTTAAGAAGGTGATCCTTATTCAGCTGCCACCGTACTATTCACATGTCAACTTTTAGTTTCATTCTTCCCACACGTTAATAAAAGTAACCCCCTTTCTTTTAGATTTCTAAGGAATTTCACCGATATCCAACATTCTATTGCTTTTAATGTCTTGTTTAAATCTAGCATTACCATATCATGTCATTCATGGCAAACTATGCTGGCACACATATCCATATATCTATAGGTGATGCTGATAATAACTACTGTATTAGGATGTTATTAACCAATATGCTTAACTTTGGTGCAGGGCGCATTCGAACTTGGCTGCACTGTTTGTCCAATTGCAATCAAGTATAACAAGATTTTCGTCGATGCCTTCTGGAACAGCAAAAAGTACGCAGCGAGGAAGCATTTGTTTTATTACCACACTGTTCATGCTGTGCGAGCAACATTTCTCAGTTGCGCCTATAAATCTGACGATGATACGCTGTTGTTCCGTCTGCAGGCAATCATTCACGATGCACTTGCTACAACTCATGACATCATGGGCTGTTGTATGTGATGTCTGGTACCTTGAGCCCCAAAATCTAAAACCTGGCGAAACACCAATTGAGTTTGCTGAGAGGTTTGTGTGGCCTTAACATGTGCATTAAGGCAAATACAGTTCCAAGAACTAAAGCCATGTTCTTTGTCTTAAGGGTGAGGGACATAATCTCTGTTCGGGCTGGTCTGAAGAAGGTTCCATGGGACGGATATCTGAAGTATTCTCGCCCCAGCCCGAAGCATCGTGAGCGAAAGTAAGTCCCTCATTTGTAAGAATTTAACGCTTCGCCGTGCTTGTGGGCTCCACAGTGGCTTACTAGTAATGCCATAACTCATCTATTCAACATTATTCACAGGCAACAGAGCTTTGCAGAGTCTGTTCTCCGCCGCTTGGAGGAAAAATAAACCGAAGATATGTTGTATAATGTTACTGTTTGCTACTGACTTCGTCTGGCTTGAGATTTAGAACTTAATATCATAAAGATCATTTATTTCGTCGTCTGGTATTATATGACCCTGCAAAGGGTGTAGCATCGATAAAAAAAAAATAAAACATGGCTGCAAATCGAAGCACGGAGATTAGTGGTTCCCCCAGACAATAAATGAGGTTAAATCGAATAAACACAAATTTGGCCAGTTTGTGCGTATAACAAAAAACACGGGGGCCTCTATCGCAGGTCGCGACTATCCTCGGCTCTTAACGGAATTATTCATATTATTTCAGGAAAGCCTTTTGCAGACAAGGGCGGGTGAATCAGCAAATTTAATCGAGGTTGGCAAGAACTGCATCTGTGACTTGTTGCGTAGTACTATCTCCGCCGAGATCCTTAGTCCTATATTTGCCTTCTGCTATGACACGCTTCACGGCGGTTTCTAGTCGATCGGCGAAAGACGGAAACTGCAAGTGCCTCAGCATCATTGCAGACGAAAGAAGTAAGGCTACTGGGTTTCCTTTCTTTTCCTCCACCAAGTTCTCGTTTCCTACATTACCGGCCGAAGCACCTTGTTCGAAAATGGCATGCTCGGCCCCAACATTTCCTGAAAATCAAATCTCTAGTTACAAAATTCTGCTCTTGTAATGCATAAGATACACCGAAAGTTCGCCCCATTAGCAAAAGAAATACATCGAACATGTACAGGCAGAATAGAGTAGGTGCCCTGAAGAGATGTGAAACTAAATTTCGAGCAAAATAAAAATTCATAGGACTACTTTAAGGAGAGGGTGTAGTAGGAACAAGGTTATGATACACACATACCTCCAGGCATGACGCCAGTGCCTCCAGCAATACCAGCGGCTGTATTTGCAACAAGATTTCCGTAAAGATTAGGAGTAACCTGCCAAAAGAAAATTTCAAATCCGCGAGTCGCATTCAGAAAGTTGATTGGGAAAATCCCCAGAAAATGAAATAAGCGAAACCTAGTGCTGTTATGGTGTATGTTGTGGATGCATCATATACATACACACGCCATGCCAGAACATGAAAGTGACGAAAAATGGAAGTTTTGATGAATGGTTCTAGTGGAGAAGTGCCGAGAGTAACATAAAAGAGTGCAGAGCAGACAGAAGAATCTACATGAAGTGTGATATGAATACAATGATCAGTTCTGTTACCATGACATCAAACTGCTCTGGCTTGGAAACAAGTTGCATGGAACAGTTATCGACGATCATCTCGTCGTAATGGATGCTGGGGTACTTGCTAGCAACTTCGCGACAGGACTCAAGAAATAAACCGTCTGCAAGCTTCATAATGTTGGCTTTGTGCACGGCTGTCACTTTCTTCCGGTTATTGAGATAGGCGTACTCGAAGGCATACTTCGCAATTCTTTCGGAACAAAATTTAGTTATCACCTATAGATTGAGCAAATGAAAAGGTTAGAATTTTCCCAGCCAGTCATAACTTTGCAATGAGAAGAAAGAGAAATATGAAGGAAATACAAAGGCATCCTCAACCAAGTAAGATAGAGCAGAGGAAGGATGAACAATAGCAGGACTTCAAATAATTCTAACGTATATACACCATATAAAACACCTTCTGCATATTGAAATGGAGGGAAAACAAAAAAAAAAAAAGGAACAAAAAGACCTTCAAGCTTTCAACGACACCAGGAACAACCTCGTGCTCGAGGCCAGAATACTCCCCCTCCGTGTTCTCCCTAATGACGACGATGTCCACGTTCTGGTGGCGCGTGGGGAGTCCCTGGAGGTTGAAGCAGTGGACGAGGGAGGCGTACAGATCCAGCTCCTTCCTGAGCAAGACGTTGAGGGAGCTCACACCACCACCCACCGGCGTCTTGAGACCGCCCTTGAGGCACACCTTGTTCTTCTTGATCGACTCGATCACCTCCGGGGGAACGCTCTTCATGTCCCCTTGGATATTGTACTTCTCGAAGTACACCGGCGCGTGCATCGCCTCCATCACCTGCTCCACAGCCCCCGTCACCAGCGGCCCGACGCCGTCTCCAGGTATCAGAGTCACCGCGCGCGGCGCTCCGTCGCCGGGCCGGGGCATATAAGTAACCGAACGAACCGCCTGATTCGCGGCCATCATCCTTGATACTAATTTATGCCTCCACATCTCTGATTTACCGATGATCCAATCGAAGAATAAATCGGATCTGAAAAAAAAAATCTCAAAGACTATTCCTTTACGATCCTTAGATCAATCAGCTAGGGTTCTCTGGTGGAGATGACGGAGGAAAAGACTAAATAAATACATTATTATGCACTAATTTGTTTAATTATACGTAAGTAGCTTTTGTTATATTCGAACAACTAAGTTGATTTTTAATAAGACTTAATTATACTAATTTGTAATATAATTTGACTTTTCTTCAAGTTTGATTTTTAAAAGATTTTTTTCATATTAATTTATTATTATTTATGATCATTAATATATTATCGTTTTCATATCATTGCCTCTATCAATAATGAAAGAGTTGCAGTGAGTAAAGGGTCGGGTTTTGATCCCAGGATGGTTTCGAATACTATAGGTTGCTCATCTGACGTGGCGTGAAATAATTGGTTGTATATTCATGACGTGGCATTGGGGCCGACATAAGAATTGACCCATGGGTTAGAGAAATGAATACCCGAACCGAAAACCGACCCGGTTTCTCGGGGGAAAGGTTTTTGATTTATTAATAGCAGTAATCCAATTTTCTTCCTCGACAGCACATAAGCTAAGCTACGAGGGCATTAATGTGTTTTTCGATAACCTTCTCATAATAGGTGTAGCATCTTGCAGCTATTCATTAGAAGAGAATTACTGTTGCCGTTGTTTCAGCTAGCGTTGGTTTTAGGGATTTCGATTTGTTTGAAGAAAATCAATGGGTGCCGACGGTGACTCGAGCGTGAGCGAAGGTGGGCAGGAGCAGGTGAATCTGAAGATTCGGTGCACCGACGGCTCGAAATTTTCGGTGAGAACGAGCCTGGAATCGACGGTGGGGGAATTCAAGGTTTTGTTGGCGCAGAACCATCATGTTCCAGCTGAAAGACAGCGTCTCATCTACAAAGGTCGCGTCTTGAAGGACGATCAAACCCTAGTCAGCTATGGTATGTTGTTCTTCCTTATTGCTTTTTTACTTCCCGGTGGACGTCTATGGTGCGTTTGGTGGGATTTTTTTCTTGCTATAAGCTACTCAATGCTTTTAATTATGTTTATTTTGTGGATTGGGCACCATGATTGGCGTTCATTTGTGGAGAATGCAGTTTTAATGTTCTCAATTGGTTTTTCTTCATTGTTGTTCTCATATTTTTTTCGGTATCTCTCTCAGGCCTGCAGGAAGATCACACAGTTCATATGGTCAGTGGATCTGCCCCAGCTCCCACGAGTGGTGGGAATTCTACTGCTGAACACGCTGCAGGACCCAACACCGAAGATGCTGGCACCAACAATGGGGATTCTGGAGTAACTAGCGCAGGTACAAACATTTTCCCGGGGCTTGGCTTGGGCACACTTGGTGGTGGTACGACACCTGGGTTATTCGGTGCTGGGCTTCCTGAGTTTGAACAGATGCAGCAGCAACTTACTCAGAACCCAAATATGATGAGAGAAATCATGAACATGCCTGCCATCCAAAGCTTAATGAACAACCCTGAGATTATGCGTAGCTTGATCATGAATAACCCACAAATGCGCGATATAATCGATAGGAATCCTGAACTTGCTCATGTTCTCAATGATCCTAGCATCCTTCGGCAAACAATGGAAGCTGCAAGGAACCCTGAGCTAATGCGTGAGATGATGCGCAACACGGATAGAGCAATGAGTAATATTGAATCTACTCCAGAGGGATTCAATATGCTCAGGCGCATGTATGAAAATGTTCAAGAACCCTTTTTGAATGCAACAACAATGGGTGGCAATGCTGCTGCCGCTGATGTGAGATCAAATCCATTTGCAGCTCTGTTGGGGAACCGGGATGGCAACCAAAATACCGATGGATCAAATTCTTCTCCTGCTCCACCTGGAGAGACTGCAGGGGCCACTGTTCCTAATGCAAATCCACTGCCTAATCCATGGAGTGGTACTGGTAAGTGTTAAGTTTTTGATGTGTCGACTGCTGATATTATGAATTTTTCTTATGAAATAATCTGATAATTTACGCTTTTTAAAATGCATATATTGAACTTCCATTTGATTATGAACTTCGTTGAGTAGTTGTTCAATGCTCAATTGTTTTTCTTTCTACCAATTAATCAGATATGGTTTTGGTTTATCAATATTAATATAAATTGATTTCACATCTGCACATACTTCTAAATTTCAATATTTCATCTTTTGAATCTTCTAACTATAATGAAAGGAGGTCCCCAAACAAATAGCACTGCAAGAACCAATTCAACTGGCGATGCAAGGGTACCTCCAGTTTCTGGATTGGGAGGAATTGGCATCCCTGAATTGGGGCGTATGGGCATGCCAGATCCCGCTGCATTTAGTCAGTTATTGCAAAATCCAGCTGTTTCTCAGATGATGCAGAGCTTGCTGTCTAATCCCCAGTACATGGATCAGGTACTATACCATCGGTTTGCAATTAGTAAGGTTCATTAACTTAATACTCTACTTAACTTGACGTAATGCAGATCCTGAATCTAAATCCTCAAATTCGGAGCATGCTTGATATGAACCCTCAGTTGAGAGAAATGATGCAGAACCCGGACACTCTTCGGCAGTTGACTTCTCCTGAGACCATGCAGGTGTAACTTTATTGATTTTCCTTTCTACCGAGCTGCTTTGGTAATTTTCCTTCCATTAGGGGATGTAGTACAATTTGTTTCAGTAACTCAGTAACAGCGTTATGCATCTGAATGAAAGTAAATGTAGCGTTCAGAAAATATTGGTGTCGTTCAGAAAATACTGCAGCATCATTCATGAAATACTAGCATATTCAATGATATCTGATACAAGAAACGAGCTGTTGACGTGAAATTTTCTCGTACTACATGCTTTTTGGCTTTGCAACGCATTCTTCCAGTTTCCATTTGGATAAGATCTGCCAGTAGCCTCCATCATTCAGCCGTGCCTACATTATTGTACCGATTATCTAGTCCTCCTTTGCTTACCAAGTTGTTGACATCTTATTTTCAGCAAATGATGGCTTTGCAGCAACAACTGTCTCAACTTAGCCAACAGGCATCTAACTTGTGAGTTTCTTAAGTTATCCTTTAAGCTTCATGTCATTGTTTTCTTCTCTCTCATGGAAGATTTTATGTTTCTAAGCAATCATTTGGTCACGTCTTTAATCTGATGAGCCATTGATCCCATCCCTTGCTTTGGTGCTCTTACAATGACTACTGAAGTATTTTTCAGTTTAGCCCCCTATATCTTATCAATGTTTCTGGGTCTCTGAAGAATCAAGAAGTTTAACCAGCTCTAAGTTTGCATAATTAAGTATAACTTAACGGTAAAAGATGGGTCTTCGTAGAATGTCTGGCATGCGAAGCTCATACCGACTTCTTTCCTGTTTTTGGCCCATCCAATATATATGTGCTCTTGTTGTGTTATCGACTATTGAAGTTATAATTCTTATTGTCCTTAATGCAGGGGAGGAGCCCCTGCTGGTCTTGGTGGAGGTACTGAGCAGCGCGAAGGTTAGTCATGGTCTTTAGAATTACTTAACACAAGGCCATGGTTAATGAATTCTTTTGTAAATGTAATTGCAGGAACTCAAAATAACATGGGCCTAGAGATGCTGATGAATATGTTTGGCGGTCTTGGAGCTGGCAGTTTAACAGCTTCTAACACTCCCAACGGTTAGTAAATAAACAATGTGGCACTCTCTGTACTATAAATGTTGATCAACTACTTACAATCTTAAACTGGCCTTGTGTTGTTTCTCATAGTGCCCCCGGAAGAACTCTACGCAACGCAGCTGTCGCAGCTCCGCGAGATGGGCTTCTACGACACCCAAGAAAACATCAGAGCTCTCCAAGCTACGGCCGGAAATGTTCATGCAGCCGTTGAGCGGCTATTGGGCAATCCTGGGCTATGATTCCATTTCTTGATACTTCCCTTTTGAAGAGCATACGGACCGAATATCTTAGCAGGCGTATTGCATTGCATTGTCGCATTTGAGACAAACACCACAAATAAACACTCCACCGTTATCTATGTTCAGAAATTTGCTGTAAGCGTTTTCTTGAATTGTGCCTTTCGCTTTTAGGAATGTAAACAAAAACCCCTCCTCAGACTCACTTGTGCCTGCCTTGTTTTCTGTACATACTATATCATATGTTCATGCGTGATTGAATCCATCTATTTCCATATAATTTTTCCTTGGTATAAAGATTTGATTTTTTTTAGCAGAATATACATTAAAGATGGTAAGAGCATAGAAGCACTCATTTCATTCATAATGAACTGACTATATAAGACAAACGGGCACGATCAAGAAACCTTGATCAAAGACTACTAAACCAAGTACATAACATAGATGGTATTTATTCATTACTAAAACTCCAGCAGTATTATTATTACTATTCGCTTAGGAGGCAAGGCAACTAAGTACAACCTAAGCGGCGCAAGTTGCGCAGTTACAGCCCGGACCACATTTGCAGAAGGCCTTCCCCGTGCCCTTTGTGCTTTCCTTGGCGCAAGTGCATGGGTTGCACCCACAGTGATCCCCGCAAGGGCACTGCTTGTGCTCAACGTCGGCTCCACCGCCAGCAGCTGACGACGAGCATCTGTTTTCAAAATTCGTAAAGAATGAATAAAAACAGAGACACTGTCTGTAATAGAGAATATATTATATGCCGTTTGGCCTTACCTGCAGTTGTTTCCGCCGGGGCACGGCGAGGGACAGCCGCAGCTCTCGTTGCATGCAGTGACTTTTCCTCTCGTATCCGCCATGATGATGTTTGATAGATGGATAAGCCTGAGTTTGAGCAGTAATACTTTCTATTGTTTTCTTTCCTTCTTTCTTCCTCGGAGGTGCTGCTTATATAGACTGGCCATCTTTGAGCTGGTCTACCGCCTATTAGATGCAACGTGTCGATCAGAGAGCTAAGCTAACACGTGCACACTAGAACGTTCGTTCCTTTGCTGGATAAACTCCCTAGATTTCTCCATTTACCTCGTCACCATTTTTACGACAAAGCCCAGCCCACAATTCTTACTAATTTTGTCTCAATCCATTATTTGCCTGGTTCTTATCCTTTCTCCACGAAATTAACAATCATTTATAGTACACACTAAATATTAAAAAGAGTCGATCATAAATAAACATAGTATAACGAGGAATGAGTAATCTTTCTCCTTATATAGTGAATCAACTTGTACTACAAAACAGAACAAATATATGGAGAGATGCTACCAAATAGGTGAAGGAAGGAAAACAAAGAAAGAAAGCAAGCGACAAACACGAGCGAGCGGCTTCACTCCGCCGCGGCTTTTCACCGTTTCGTCCATCTTCAGAAGAAGATGAGGAAGATGTAAATGTCAAGTGGCAATGGCGTAGGCTAGTCAAGAGCGTTGGGGCCTGCGCAAGCTTTGAGGATAGGGTTCCAAATCCACTGGACAAGAAACTTCCTTCCCCTCCGGCCGTTCATGTTGTAAGAGTTTCCTTGTTTGTCCGTCATGATCTGCCCGATGTATCCTCCACCGCCGCCTGTCCCGTACAAGCCCTCGCACAGGTCGCCGATTTCGGTGGGAGCGGTGGGGTCTTCGCCGGCGTACCAGGCGTTGACGAGTGGGTTGGAGGACAGCTCCGCCAGCTCGTGACCAAGGACGCTTATCATCCCGTCCACGCCTACGTCGCCGTTGGGCGGTTTCAGGATCGAGGGGCCTCCGCCCGCCATGTACGCCGGCACCGCGAATGGGTAGGCGCATACCTCCGGGCACTGCTTGCCGGAGTTTCCGACCCAGGCGTAGGGCAGCGTGTACCCCACCACGGACGAGAAGGTGAAGTAGTGGAAGCCGCACACAGCCCTGCAGAAGTCCTGGACGGTGACGTCTGTGGCGGTGAGGACGAGGTAGACACCGTTCTTGTGGTCGACGGGGAAGGGCTTGGAGGCGACGGCGTTGGCTATGACCTGCTGGATGGAGAGGCGCGTGAGGTGGGTCCCCTGAGAGCAGTGCCAGTCCCAGTACTCGTCCGCGACGACCACCGACCGCGAGATGTTGGCTCCGGTCTGGTCGGTGTAGAGGGACACCGTGCGCCACCACTCCGACACCGATGGGGACGGCGACGGCGTTCCGCGGGAGATGGACAGCAGGAAGTCCTTGATCAGAAGCTGCTGCGGCGCGCCCCATTTACCGTACCATATGAGGTAGATGTTGATCGGCGACGACAGCACCGGCCCCATGTGGTATCGGAGCTTAACCAGCGACGACGAACCTTCGAATCTTTTAGAGCTCGACACAGATCTGGGATCTGTCGCAGTTCTGTTTCTGTCAAGAACGAAGTAGCTGTACTTGTCGTCATTACCATCGGAGGAAGTGTTTTCATCAGCGCCGCCGGACACAATACCATTACCACCGATCTCTTTGCTACTAGAAGGCTGGGCAGCGGCAAACAAAGAACAAAAGAGTAGTAGATGGATCAACATACTGAAATTTTGTGGGAGGAAGAGCTATAGCTTCGTCAGTACTGCCCTGCTTGTAGGGTTAAGGTTGTCTTGCAATAAAAGTGTTAAGTGGGTTGTGATGGGAGTTAGAGTTATATATCAAGACAGGGTTAGCTGGTGACAGCTGCCATGGTCGTACGTACTGAGTGGTGGCCTGGCCACTCTTTCTTTTTCTTTTTCTTTCCATCAATTTCAAATTTTTAAAAACCTCATAAATTCGATAGGTAGCTCTCTCAATTAGATCTGTCTGGCTCGCAACGACATGAGCAAGTTGAAAAAATTCTACTGCTGCATATGGGATTTTCAAGATTGAGCAACCCAATGGAAGAATGGTCTTGTCTTGATCTGTGGTTCAGGCAAATAGAAGATGCAAATATGAACCGCTTTACTTTCTTGCATTTAGATGGCAAAAAGCACAAGGACATAAGGGTTTTGATTGATGGGTCTGGGAGGCTTTGCTGAAGCCAAAACAAAACAGCAACAAACAAGTATGTCAAATGGGCAGAATCACTGACATGCCAAGTTCTACGCCTGTATATTTCCTTATAGTAACCATGACCATGAGATATGTGGCAGTGAAGAAAGCTAATTTCATTACATCGCGGGCTTTGAGTTGGGCCAATAACACATGCCAGTTTTGCAGATATTTCTTTTCAAGTAGCAGTCTTAAAGATGGATGATGCATCATTGTATAATTTGAAACTTGAGCCAGGAAAGTCAGAATCTCAGAACATCCATCCATGTGGGAATTGCTTCTTATGACCCCTTCTAATCTACAGGCAACATTAATCCAATGAACAGATTATTAACGTGCCTGGAAAAAGAAAATAGTTGATTTTGCAGACTACTTGTAAGAATGAAGCACAGACATACCTTGAAACTGCAGGGCAATGATGACTAGGGGAGTGTGCCCTGCTGTGCTGAAGCAGTCGTCATTGCCGAAGAAGTATATGTTATCCTCAATGAATATAGTCCGTAATATGTCTAGCAGAACAATCAGAGAAGTAGAAAGGTGACACAAAATTATATCTTGAATGTTGATGATGAGCATAAGACATGTGAAGATAGGTATGCAAGGTGGAATAATGTAATCAAGCTTCTGAATCAGCTTCGCCCTCAATTCATGGTGAAGCCATAAACTTTATGCTACTACACTCAGTGTCGAACAAAGCAACTCTAATAATGCAAGACTTATTTCGCCTCTATCATGGACATAACTAGAAAATGAGCTGCGACCGCATCGATCAAATCATCCGACAAACAGAAGGAGGAGTGAATCTGCAAGCTCGATTGCATATCAACACTGTTCATATCGCCAGTTTACGACGGAAGGGGTAGAACAATCAGGATAAGATTATCAAAGGGAGATTAAGGAATGCTACGATTTCACACTTGGTAGCAATCGATAAGCAGCTGGATTATCGATTCTCAAATCAAAATTCATAGCTTGGAAGAGATCTACCTGAAGGCCATCTCATCCGATGAGGAATCGTCGAATTCCGACCTCCGCCGAACATATGTTTCAAGGTCAGGCTGTTCGTTGATGAATGAGCATAATGGCGCCGCCGGAGTTATGGTGTCGGTAGTTGACCAAGTCAATATTGCCCAATGCCCACTAATCATTTATTTCCCTTATTTCATCATTTCATTATTATTATTATTTACCTTTTTAGATGCTACCTTATCATGCCATAGATTATTTTTTTTTTGCTGAATGATTGCCGTGAGATTTTCAGTATATATTTTTTAAATAAAAAAGTTAACAATAGACATGTAAATGAAAAACCTTTCATGGTTATGTACGATGTTTTTATTGCAAAGAAGTATAAAAATGGAGATTAAGATATTTTGGAAGGTCTTCTCTTCTCTTATCTTTCTCTTAGCTGGACGACCTTAGATATGATGAATCATCCTCGAAGGTAAGGAGAGATCGGAGAAGGTGGTATATATATAAGGTAATAAGGTACGCACGAAGACGATGACGACGGCCTTTTGTTTTGACTGCGTCTAAATTCGTGATAATGTTTTCCTCCTTTTGGGATATAATAATATAAAAACCTTGGACAGACAGCTCTAGTCTGGATCCACTTTTCTCATTCTCTTACAGAAATATATATATATATATATATATATTATAAATATCTATCATATGTGACCTTTGACTCTGTTCTGTCGCTCTGTTATCCTTTGTTATGCGAATGGTCTGAGGCATGCCCAGATCTCCCTTTTCTTTTATGTTGCTTTGATTGCATTTTTCTTTTTAAGGTATGTGCGCCATGTGATGATTTATGTAGTTTGCATGATGCATCTTCTCCTCTTTTGCCCGTTTTTTGAAATTTCTTTCCTTTATTGGTTGGTTTGTTGTCGTTGTTATCCATATTGTTTGATTTACTTTTGGTGAGTTCTTGCAAAGACTTTCATGTCGTCTGTTGTCAGATCCGATTCGAGGATGTAATTATCTATACTTCAGCTGCCTCTCTAGTTGGATATTCTCCTTTTCCTTCTTTGAGCTTGTTTTTCATTTAGCTGCCTCTGTGTTGACATTTGCTTTATATGCTTGTTTGCTTTAGCTTGGCGGGGTCGATGATTCTTGAAATCTATCTTTTCTTTTGTATACAGTTTTCGGAGTTTTATCTTTTCGAAGAAGTTCTTCTGTAAGTGTGGAAGGAGAAAGGTATTAAAGGTGGAGGAATTAGGTTGTTGATGGGCAATACATGCCGCGGGTCATTTGGAGCGAAACCTTTCGAGGTCTGTAGTGAGCCTGAAGAGCATTCCAAGCAGAAGTCATCATCCGCACGCTCCAATTCTTCTAACGATTACTCACCCAATAGCTTGACCACTCAGCAACTCATTGCTCAAGAATTCTCTAAAGACGCCAAGACCAACAGCAAAAAGGATCGCCAGAATCCACCGCCAGTTGTTAGCCCAAAGAAAGATAGCAGTATGAACCGTGGAACCTCTTTACAACCTTACTTTGTGTTGGGCCACAAGACGCCTAACATTCGGGATCTTTACGTACTCGGGAGGAAGCTGGGCCAGGGACAGTTTGGCACTACTTTTGCCTGCACGGAGATCTCCACCGGCATCGAATATGCTTGTAAATCGATAACAAAGAGAAAGTTGATTTCAAGGGAAGATGTAGAGGATGTAAGGAGGGAGATTCAGATAATGCACCATCTGGCTGGTCACAAGAACATTGTCACTATCAAGGGGGCATATGAGGACCCTATGTATGTGCATATAGTGATGGAACTATGTGCTGGAGGTGAATTGTTCGACCGTATCATACAAAGGGGCCAGTACAGTGAGCGGAAGGCAGCCGAGCTGACAAAGATCATTGTGGGAGTTGTTGAGGCATGCCATTCACTTGGAGTGATGCATAGAGACCTTAAACCAGAGAACTTTCTCTTGGTTAACAAGGATGATGATTTCTCTCTCAAAGCTATTGACTTTGGCCTTTCTGTTTTCTTCAAACCGAGTAAAGAAGTCTCATCTCTCTGTTTTTGAAATGTTGTAAGCATTTGAGAGGTGCAAAGTAAGTTTCTAATGTCTAGTTTACAATATACAGGTCAGATTTTCACTGATGTGGTTGGAAGCCCGTATTACGTCGCACCCGAGGTCCTTCTGAAGCACTATGGTCCAGAAGCCGATGTTTGGACTGCAGGGGTCATACTCTATATATTGCTAAGTGGCGTACCTCCCTTTTGGGCTGGTAAGCACGTGTCAGCAGAGAAGCCTTTTTCCTTTCATATCTCTCAGCCGAAAACTGACTAGTTCTGTTATTTCTTCAGAAACACAGCAGGGAATATTTGATGCTGTTCTCAAGGGATATATTGATTTTGATTCTAACCCGTGGCCCCTAATATCAGAAAGCGCAAAGGATCTCATAAGAAAGATGTTATGCATGCGACCGTCAGATCGTTTGACTGCTCATGAAGTACTATGTATGTTCATAGTCTTTATATAATGCAAGCTACCACTTGTATCTTCTATTTCAAAATTCGTTCCTGTCTATTGATATTTTTCTTTTCTTAAAAAGTACATCCTATCAGTTCCATGTGATGCTTTATGTGTTTTGCAATTTGTTTCTTTGCTAACAAGCACGTTATTCTAGGTCATCCATGGATTTGTGAAAACGGTGTTGCCCCTGACAAGGCCCTTGATGCAGCAGTGCTTTCTCGTCTAAAACAATTCTCGGCAATGAATAAGTTAAAGAAAATGGCATTACGGGTACGTTATAAATGCAGACATATTGGCCAGTATTTACTTGCAATTTGATCAGATTTTGCTGTTGACAGACAAGGATGGCTCATTCTTTCATTTGTGCCTGATTCTTGTACTGTAGGTAATAGCTGAAAGCTTGTCTGAAGAAGAGATTGCCGGATTGAAGGAGATGTTTAAGGCAATGGACACTGACAATAGCGGAGCAATCACATTTGATGAACTAAAAGCTGGTTTAAGAAAATATGGGTCCACATTGAAGGACACGGAAATACGTGATCTTATGGATGCGGTATAACGATAGTTTTCTCTGCTCTTTTTGCTAAATTCACAGCCATACTGGAGTTACAGAAAGTGTATTTTAGGTCCTCTTTCAGTACCAAAGTCGGGATTATTTCGTATTCCACATCACATGCATTGTCTTCCATCATCCGATTTTCACTGTTCAGATAGGATAACCACTGCTATCTGTATCTTGATCGCAATTCTCAAGCTTTCGAGGTCTTTCTATGCTTGCAGGCTGATGTAGACAACAGTGGGACCATTGACTATGGTGAATTTATAGCTGCAACCATTCACCTCAATAAACTAGAGCGTGAGGAACATCTTGTGGCAGCATTTAAATATTTTGACAAAGATGGAAGTGGGTATATTACAGTTGACGAACTTCAGCAAGCTTGTGTAGAACATAACATGCAAGATGTCTTGCTTGAAGATGTTATCAAAGAAGTTGATCAAGACAATGTAAGTCGCCCATGAATTTGTACACAGTGTTAAAAACTGACATTTTTGGCTAATCTGCTATAGATTTCTCGCTAATCTGCTACGAAAAATGTTTAGGATGGAAGGATTGACTATGGAGAATTTGTTGCCATGATGACCAAAGGCAATGCTGGAATTGGTAGGCGTACAATGCGAAACAGCTTGAATATAAGCATGAGGGATGCACCAGGAGCTCTTTAAATCTTCAATTTCTAAATGTCATAGGTTAGTTTTCGTAGCTTAACCTGCTAGAGAGTTCTTTCCTTACGAGGTTGCAAGAAACGCTTCTTCAAACTAGTTCACGCTCGATAAGATATTTAGTTCATTGCTCCCAAACGACGACGTTTCTGCTTTTACTTATCATGTAATACTTCATTTATCTTACTACTAGTTTGAGACTAATGACATCATCAGTGCCTATTCAGGCGCGTATCTTGGACATGAAACGCCAGCCATGATCATCCGTTGTAAGTTAATCGATGCTGTCAAGATTACAAGGACCTCTTGAATGTAGCAGTCTTCTGTGGGTCTATTTCCCAATTGTTACTTCTAAAACAAAACTGCCATGTTTTCTTCTTACCTGGTTCCACTATCTGACAGATTCAATCTAGATTAGATTATGTGCATCTCTGCGAGCTTGTTGTAAACTTTCATGTTCATGTTGTGTGTGTGTTATTGGCTGTAATAACATTTGATTTGCATACTTTGTGAGTTGAGCTTATTCTTCCCTGTTTTTGTTCTAAACTTAAAATCTTGATGAATTCCTTTTCTTGTGTCGACGACTAGTATTTACAAGTGGTATTCAAGCTCTTATTTTTGCAATAAACTCCAGATATTTGAGATCTTTCTCTAGAATTTCTTGTATTTTCAGCTAATCAATTCACAAATAGTTCATGGGAGAAAATTGAGTTATTTAGGTCCTGGAGGACTAACAGGGCCCAAGTATTATATTTGGATACACAATCTGATGATATGTAACCCCTATGATTATACATTCAAAAGACAATTGAAGACCACTTTTATTATTACGCTGTTTCGTCTGTTCTTCGTATCAGTTTTGAGACGAGACTTGCTTGCTCGACCTATTATACTTCATATGGCTCTTCACAAGTTGCCCCGCCGCAAGCGCAGACATAAGAGAGAGCTCTCCGGCCAGAACCGCCCCGGCAACCACGGTGGCCAGCATCCTCGAGTTCGATCCAGGAGACTTCTCGCTCGCTCCCTTCACCCCGAGCAGGTTGAGGCAAGCCGACTGGGACGCCAGCTGGGTCCCACCTCCGACCGTCCCCACCTCAATCGAAGGCATCGTGACTGAGACGTGAAGGTCCTTCCCTCCATTAACAGCCTCCATCATAGTGATGCAGTGAGAGCTCTCCACGTTCTGAGCCGGGTCCTGACCGGTAGCAATAAAGACCGCTGATACGATGTTGCTCGCATGGGCGTTGAACCCACCGAGGGCGCCGGCCATGGCTGAGCCCGTCAGGTTCTTGAGGGTGTTGAGCTCCACCAGGGACGCCACGTCGGTCTTGAGCACCTTCTTCACCACCTCTTCCTTGATCACGGCCTCGCAAACGACCGATTTGCCCCTGCCCTCGATCCAGTTGACGGCCGCTGGCTTCTTGTCGGAGCAGTAGTTGCCGGATATTCCTATTACGTCCATGTCGGGGAACTGTTCGCCGAGCAGGTCCATGACTTTCTGCACGCCCTTGGAGACCATGTTCATCCCCATGGCATCGCCGGTGGAGCTGGCGAATCTTATATACAGATTCTTGCCGGCGACGGCGCACTTGATGCTCTGTAGCCTGGCGAATCGGCTGGAGCTGTTGAAGACCCGGGAAAGGGCTTCGAAGTTGAGGGGGTCCTCGAGGAAGAACTTGAGCTCGGCGGCTCGCTTGGCGGTGGAGAACCTGACGACTGGGGCCCGAGTCATGGCATCCCTTAGGACGGTGCTGGTGGCTCCTCCTGAGGCGTGGATGGCCTTTAAACCCCGGTTGGTGCTGGCCACGAGGCAGCCCTCCGTGGTGGCCATGGGGACCCACAGCTCCCTCCCGTCCAGCGAGAGCGGGCCCGCCACACCGACCGGGATCTGCACGTAGCCCACGGGCATCTCGCAGCACTGGCCCAGTATTGAGTCGTAGTCGAAGCCATCGAGGGGCAGACCCGACAGGGACTTGCCCGTGGTCCGCTGCAGGGCCTCACGCCGGACCGCAGCGGCTCGATGGGTATCTCCCAGCTTCGACTCAAGGGCATACGAAGGTATCTTTCCCTCCACTACTGATCTCACGATCTCCTCGTCGCCAACAACGTCGGTGGTCGCAGCGGTGGCAGCCTTGATCTCCTCCTTTACCTTTGCCACGTCAGCATAACCATCCGCCGCTTCCTTTCCTTCCACCTCCTCCTCCTCTTCTTCTTCTTCCGGCAAGGAGGCACGGGGAAGGAGGAGAGACTGAACGAAGCCGATGCCAAAGAAGCTTATGAGGTAGATGAAGGAAGCTAAGAAAGCTACGATCGCTGCCATCTCGGAGAGGGTGACCATGTGGAGTGGGGTGGAGTTCCGTATCTTCTCCCGCCACCGCATGAGCAGAAAATAGACGACGGAGAAGAAGAGAGTGAAGAAGATGCCGTTGGTGAGGTGGAGCAGGAAAGGGAGTGCGGCGGACTCCGAGCTGTCATCAGGTTTACGTTCTCCGCCTTTGATCGGTTGCCGGCGGGTCTCCATAGATGATATCGCCTTTGTATTGACTGTTTATTTACGTTTTCGTCCTTTTCCCTCACTCTCTCTCTCTGTTATTACAATTCTTGGAATTTGTGTAGGAGAATAGAAGTCGAAGGCTGTTATATATATATAGAGTAGTTGGACAACACAGTACAGCGTTAATGACGATGGTTTGGTCAAGGAGCAGTTTGAATATTTATTTGTAATTTTTGACTAAAGAGCCAAAGGCGTTCTGTACACATTCTTCATTACGACGTTTCTTCGTTGGCATTTATCAAAGAACATAAAAATAGTAATACATTTTACGAACGATGATGCCAATTTCTTGGTAATAAAAAAGTCTTTGATTCCTGAAATCAACGTTTTATTCGTAGTCCGCCGTGATTAGGCATCAAACCAACTCTATATAGTAGTATTAGGTGTGTAAGCATTTCATCAAAGGTGTGGCATTTTTTTTTTTTTTGGTCTCGGCCGAATAGTTTGATCATTAAAATCCCACTTTCCCAAATCAATATATGACAACAAAGTCAACCTCGGCAACTAAGGACTTTCAGCTCTAACTACTAGTTTTCATTCAATATGAAGAGTAAATGACAAAAATTAAATAAATAAAACTTTGGACTTCGAATCCCATTTTTCACATTTTTCTCATGTGGGCACACATTAACTTGACATTTCTTATTAAAATTTTTTAATATAGGCCGTAATTTGACAAAATTAAGAACCTAAAAGGGAAGTTAGGTGACTATATTGTCTTAAATATATGAACAAAAAAAAAGGAAAAAAAAAAAAGAACATGCATTACTTATTATGTATGAGTCGTCACTTCAAGACCATCGGACCTATACACAACTGAAACAGGTTGCTCAGGACACGCTGCACTTCCATGGAACCATGCTCACTTCGGACAAGATCGACAAGCAACGGAAATAACTGCGAAGCGTACCTCTTAAACGAATCCCTTTCCAGGCTGGTCAAGATCTGCATTACGGAGAGAACTAACGGTGCCCGGGCAGCCAATTCCTCCTTTTTGGCCGAGCCTAACGGAAGAAAACAGTGTACCACCGCGGGCTTAGCAACGCCTTCCCCAGGAGAAACATTGCCGCCCGATCGGCCGCAATCGAGGTATGTCTTCAGCACTTTCTCGCATACAGATACAAGCTCTGCTTCTATTTTCTTCTCCTTGGATAGAGACGGGCAGTTGGTGAGCAGACGGTGCAGAAAGTTGGTGTAGTTCTTGTAGGACTCGTTTTCAAAGTGAATTACGGGCGGGCTCGAGATGTCTAGCATGGAGCACATGTTCTCTAGTTCGAGCAGCAGGTTTGTTTCGGAGCTCAGTTTATGGGAATGTGATGCAACTGAAGAATACATTTCGAGGAGGATTGAGACAACAGCTGCTGCAGAGGACTGCCGAAGCAGCTTGTATATGTCAGAAGCAACCTGCAAGCAATCATTGGAAGAAGATGAGACGGGCACAACACAAAATTCGAGAGAGAGAGAGAGAGAGAGATCACCTGCAAAATTAGTAGCTGCAGAGCAATATGGTATTTTATCCTTGATACTGTATACGCCACAGTTTGCAAGTTATCGTCTGCAAACCCATCATTATTCGCGCCATCGGACGAAGGAACTTCCATCTCTGTATTGGGATGAGGCGCCATTATGATTTTCAGGTTTTGGAAAAGCTTCAAAAGCCCAGGCAAACTTGTTAAAGAAACTTCGTTCAAACTGTGAAATATCACTGCCCATTCCTCATCCGAAAGCTTGCCTCTTAGCTCAGATGCTATTCGCATCAAAGCAGAGACCCCGGCAGTGGATGGACTTTGACCAGGGCATTTGATGAACCCCACTAATATAGATACCACCCCACGGAGCTGCGATCTTAATATTTCAAAGAAACTGACAAATAGATTAACTAGGCACTCTGAAGACACATCACAAGTTTCGGAGTCCCATATGCTCCCCCCATCAGTATTTAGGGGTGTAGAACGTGGCGAAGCAGATTCGTCCTCTTTGCCAGCATCATCACCATCAAATGTCAAATTATATACAGGAAAGATTGCAGAGTTGAAAATATCGTCCCAGAATGGCTGAGTGAAAAGGTGACCATGGTCCTTCAATATATTGAAGAGAACTTCTAGAGCACTCTTTCTTATGGTTGATCTAGGATCTGACGTCAATCTAGACAACCCTGAAACAAAATGCTGAATTAGTACATGAGAGGAGTGAGATATGAAATTGAATGAATGAAGCAAGCTTGTTCTCCACCACGTGAGAGGATAATCTTCCTGAGTAATGGGTTTGCCATACTTTCAGTGAATTAAGACAAACACCCAACAAATGAAGACTAATGAATCGAATGAAAGGAAAGCAAGTTACCAACAAGAAAACAGTTTGTGTCTGCAATAATTGATATGTGCTTAGTTTTTTGTTGGCTCCATTTTCACAACAGTGATTCACGGTGAAGATCAATTACCTGATAATAAAGGCAACCAAAAATGTGTGTGACCATCTTTATCGACATACGGTTGGTCGGTAAGAGCAATGTCCTTCAGCACTGGACTTCCTTGGTCACCCACCTTGCTTTTTGCATCACAAGCAAGCACACCATCGGCAAGTTTGACAGCACAGAAACGAAGAAAAGCAATGGCATTGAGGCTAACATCATTGTTGAATCTACTACTAGTGAAGGTGATGAGGCACTTCACACAATCAGTAAAAGTCAATGTTTCTGTCTCGGTAATGTATGGAAAATATTCTCGGACTATTTTTTCCATTGTCTCAAATGCCAGCAGGACAACACTCTTTCTTTCATCAGCTGCAGCTGTCGTGAAAATCTGCAAAGTAGGACACGCTATGATCAGTAGGCAGATCCGTGCAATTCAATTTACAAATTTAATGTTGACTTTCACGACGTACGATCAAAGCTGTTGACATGGCAAGCTCATACCAACTAGATGACTAGAAAACAACCCAATTCAACTACAAATTGAGTAATTATAGAAAGTTGTGGGGAAATATACTAGAATTATATGGCAAGGAAAATAATACCATGAAAACACTTTTCCATCCAGATTTAACATTGCTGACCCGGCTGAGGACCATTTGCGAGACACATCGGACAATTAACTCTCTGATCTCAGGGGAAGAGCTTTCTCGCATCACTACGACAAAAGGTTTTAAAAATTCATTTTGAAAATTATAGTTCGCCAGTTCCTCTCGCTCTAGAAATTTCATCGCAAGCTGCCGCAGTGAGTCCATGACAAATATTGCGACGGACAGATTTTCAGACAAACCAACCGCCACAAAGAATTCAGATAGGACACTCCATATTCTGGACCACACTAATCTTATGCGGTTCATGTTGTAGTGCCTACAAAGGGAGAACCATCAAGTGGACATATAACCCAACCACCATAATAGAAAATGTACCAAGGAGAGTTTCAAATATACAAAGAATCTTACGCAACTTCCACGATTTTCGTGAGGCAAAACACACGTGGGTCAGTTGGAGACTGCAATTCCGACATGGAGACTTTACACAACCCCTTCACAAAAGCCACTATCGCCTCACTGTTTAACCTTTGGCTGTGAGCAAAGATGTGGTTCAATTCGAAGTTTCCGATTTGATCGAGCAAATATAAGTTTGAAATGAAGTTATTGAGCTGCTCGGAAGTAACGAGACCAGGGGCATTGCCTCCAATAGACGTGCTGTCATAAGAGCTTCCACGGACAACTGCCATCATAGCTGGATTATGAAGCCCTTTTATTTTTAAAGAAGGATAGCTAGCAGTTCTTGGTGTCTTCTCTTCAGATTCAGGATTAGACGTGCTAAGGATGGATGCATCAGAAGGTGCTCCTTCCCCCAATAGCTGCAGATGTTCGAATCGAGATAAACATGTCAAAATATGCTCCCAGGCTTCCTGAAGATAATTTCCATCTTCAATAGCAATCGAAATAATGGCCTGACAAAACAAAATCCTCAATCAAATTAAAATACTAAACACATGTATGCCCAGCATCAATAACACGGTAAAGTTATATATTATCGTGCAACAAATAATCCTGAGTTACAGTAATCTCTCGGAGAGGTCTTCTTGGTTTCATACAGGAGGATGAGCATATACACAATGCATGTGCTCACTTGCATAAGGGTGGGCCTTGTGTATTTAAGAGCATAAATGCGAAGCAAAACATACCTTTACAGCATCAACGTTTTTCTGCTTCATATCTGCAGCATTGTGGAGGTAAGTAAATTTAGCCACAGAGGTAACAAAAGCATCTCTTTGGGTCTGCATCCCCAGCACAGCAGTAACATGGACGGCATTTTGAAATCCCTGCAAGCACTGGGAAGTAGCTTCTTTGTCATCACTCTGGTCCAGAGTTACACTAAATGCTGCAAGCATAGGGCCCCAGGATACTTCAATCATGAACCTCAATATTGTGGGATCTGCTACAGAATGATAAACAGCCCTGCAGATAAAAGAAATGGATTTAAAGCAGAAATGTAGATAGAGAGGTATCCCATTATATTGAAAAACATAAATTGCTGATGTAAAGTAGGAAAATTACATAAAACCCTTCCTTGTTCATCGAAAAAGCAAGAAGCACCCAGCTATTAAATTTAATCTAAAAAAACACCTAAGAACGCAGGAATTTACCCCGCTTTCAATTTTCTCTTCCAATGCAAGTATAACACAAGTTCTAGCAATAAAGGAGAAGGGAAGAAACTAGAAAAAGACTAAGAAAGAAAAAATGAACAAGGCCTTCCAGTGCCGTACCCCGATTTAGAAGATTTAGCTCTAATCTGTTCTTGTATATGCTTTATCAGATATCCATTTTCGCCCACAGGTTTTTCTTCGGTCTGCTTCCAAACCAGATTGAGTATACCATCCAAGCCAAGCAGCTTATTCAGGTTGCTGGCTCCTTGTTTGCTTTGAGGAGCATAAGAGTCGGCTTTCATTTTAATCTCATTTTTCACAATCTGATCATATAGGGAACCAAGATATTCTTCAGGTAAGTCCTTGCCATCATCAATCCCTCTATTATTCCTAATAAAATCCGCCTTGCTCATCTACATAATAAAAAATAATATCAGTATTCAATAAGAGAGTAATGCAAATTAACTTAATGTCTTAACATCTAGGAATAACATAAACCACAGTATACATATATCAGTACAGTGCCAACTCTGTAGAGGAGGTTATTAGTATCATCATACTCATTGTATAAAGAGGGCTTATATCACGGATGTAGTTTCCTGGAAACTGAATGCCTCTCCGGTTATACTAAACTAGAATTTTCTTCCTTTTTTTCTCCATTCAAAACTTCAGTTGGCGTGAAGTTAAGTCAGAAGACTCACCTTGTCCTTCACCATACTATTATGTGCGTCAGTGTTGAGCATAATGACAGAGTACGCGAGGACATAAGCTGTATCAGCACTGGCAAATGCATCAGGATTGCATTTACAATAGCGTTCAGCAAACTTTTCCATGATTCGGTCAATCTTTTGTGCTTCTCCGGGTAATCGAAAACCTCTTAAAAAGAATCTGATAGCTTCCCCGAAGTCCATTTTCCCGAAATTGAAGGAATCAACATATGCATGCATTACTTTCATAGGGAATTCCTCTCTTTCACCAAAGTAGTCACCGATCATTCTTTCTTCCAGGCCAGAAGTAATTTTGAGAAAAGATGCCACTTCTTCAGGGGAGCTTCCGACCTTCTTTGTGCTTATCAAAAACTCTATTCCCTTTGAAGGTTTTCTATTGAACAGTGAAATGCCTTTCTGCAGTAGTTTCCAGGGATAAATTTATAAGCAGCATATGAAGTTGAAAAAATAACTTCAAAAATTCGTGCTGCTGAGAGATGCATTGAGAAAAAAATATGAAGGATGAATTTAGACCTTAAGGTATGTTCATAAACATAAAGTTGGAGGAACTATGTACCCAAATATACAGCCAACTGGTCTCTATGTAGGATATAGAAAGATAATTGAAATTCGCAGTATAATTTCTGAATATGCAAACCTGAAGTTCTAATTTATATGCTCTGCGTTGCTCTAACGTTGCAGCATCTGAAAATTCAGAAGATACTTCTGAGTGAAGCTCAAAATCAGCATTATGGACATCTTCAACATGGTTGGGAGGGTTTTCAGTTGTGCTTTCATTGTCAGAAAACTTAGGCGTGCTCGATTCTCCAACTTTCAGCTGCTGATCCATCCACGATCCCATCGACTTGACAATTTTTACAAGACACTTCACTGCTTCATGACGAAACGTCATATCTTGAGCAGGGGACAGAGAAGTCACTGAGCCAGGTGGTGGACCTAGGGCAGTTTTTAAAAGACCATTAACAGTCCTGCAAATTTTTAATATCCAAGATATGTAACTGAGGAAAAGAGAATGTTGTGTAATAAAACTCAAGTATACAAATCATGTCTCATATTATGATATTATAATAAAAGAATTGCAAAACATTGCATTTTTTGGTGATCTAAAGTGGAGATTATATTTCTATGAACCATCTATATTGGGAAACTTCTTTTCAATTGCAAGCACATCACCACAAATAGCTGGCAACTAACTAGAACAAAACAGGTCGTTTTGGAAATAATTTGGCATTTCATCACAGCAGATATTAATGAGAGAATAGATAAGAAGGAGGTTAAACCCAAATTACCGCTCAAAAATGTTTGGAGCCTCCACATCACAGTCGTAGTTGACGAAAATATCAATGATTATCTGAGGATCCAAAGATATCTTCTCCAATAAACCGAGAACAGTCATCTTTTGCATGAAGCTAGGTTGCAACACATTTTCGAGCACTCGAAGGATCAACATGGGGAAAAATATTCCAATCTCTGATTTCAAACCGGATCGAAACTTTGATAGTAAGTTCCAAAATGTTGAACATAGGAGTTGAAATATAGCCATAACAGATAATGCGCTGTTCTTCAACAATGACAAGCATAGATATTGCTTTACCACGCTAAGAAACCTGTTAAGAGAATACCATATTGGTCAGAAGAGTTGGCAACAGGCTCCTCATTCACAAGAAAAATTAATGCATCTGAATCATCACTCCCCTCAGCTGACACTCAAAGCAATAGAGCAAAGTGTAGGACATTGAAGCCGGCTAAGTAGCCTGGCTTCACCCAACTACTGATTGAACCGCCTTGATTTGATACACCGTGCCACATCATAATGACACTACACTATGCATCGTCTAGTAATTACAATAAGAGAAGGATCGCCTATAGAGGAGCATTTCATCTTAAGTTAAGCTATCTATATGCATAATGCCTAGTTCAAGTGTCTCACTAATACCAAGTAATACTCAATTCCCCAGTTTCCCGAAAACCAAGAGCTGAATTTCATGATATGCATTGATGTTTTTACAACATCAAATAGTTCATATGGTAGAATCATCAGTCACCTTTCAGTGCGCCAGGTTGGACCTGCATTGGCAATGATGACATGTAAAAGCTCCAAAGAGAGAATCTTTCCCCTTAAAAGGATCTGATCATCAGAATTCTCTTGTGATGAGAATTTCATGGATAGTTTGCATAAATTCTTGAAGAGCACAAATCCATCCTCCCTAATCCTACTGTACCCACTGAGATCCACCGCGGCTTCATTGCCATTTTCTTCATCAGCCCTATCTTCAGGACGATTGGCACCATTTTGCAGATCCACAAAATTTTTTGGGGCCGGAATGCTATCTTTAAACTCGACGACTTCGTGGATAAAGTTTTGAGCAAATTGTATGGAACTTCCTTCGTTCAGATTCCTATCAGCAAACTCCAACAACTGAAATACCGAGACAGTAGCCAAGTCAACAAGCAAGGAATTCTCTTCCACTCTGGTAAAAACAATGACCATCATCTGAGCAAGAACAGCCTTGGCACAGATCTGATTGGTACCACTGCGACCTCCAAGGTAGATATTGTAGCATGACTTCACGATATAGACAAGGCAATCACCCGGAATGTAAATGCAAGGGGATCGAACGGCGGCCAAAAGAGCCTTTAGAACCGCAAGTTCAACAGCCTCGTCGCCGAGGGAGGCCGCACACTTGCAGACAGCGTCAATCAGGCGAAAAACGATCGACGAATCGTCCTTCACCTCGCAGCCTCGGATGAGCCCGAAGGCGAATAGCCTGAACACGCAATCAAGAGCGGGCTCGACGACCTTCGGCGAACCTGACTCCAGCGCCAGAACGAGTGGCCGGAGCACGAAATCTGCATCGTCCGATGAAGACAGGCCGTAGACAGGGGAGCAAGAAGATGGATCAGACGCATCGTCGGCTAGAGATTGAAGCTTGTCGAGGACGGATTTACAAGAGGAAACGAGCTCGGAGTGCTTCCGCCACGCGACATTCTTGATGATCTTGTCGAGCGACGGGCCCAGAACCCAACCACAGCGTGAAACGCCGCCTAGAGTTTGCGCCGCCGACATTGATTCGGTGGATCAACCCGAGCAACTCCACCGCAACCGCTTGGATCCGAAACTCTTCCCAATCGTCTCCTATTTCTTCCTTCGTTTCTTCTCGCCGATGATGACACTGAGACTAAAACGTTCCTAAATGCGAAATGTTGAATTTTCTGTTAGCCCATTTCATTCTTTTTGCTTTGCCCCATCACTACGCTATGTTCCCTACGACTAATTACTTCTTAGTTGAAACTCGCTCGTTATTCTATGTGCTTATGAACTAACCCTAATAACATTTTCTTGAATAAATTTCGTTGTTAGAAATAAAATAAATAAAAATACTTGAGTTACAATTTTACATCATCGTCTTATATATTAAACATTATATATATACGTAGAGGAATTTTATGGTGCTCACCTTACGTGAGCACCTTATGTGGGCACCTGTTGATGTGACACTGATTCGTGCCATATCAACATGCCACGTCAACATCAGATGTGATGTGGCATTAGTTGACACATTTTAGGTGTCATTGATCAACATTTCCGATGGTGATGTGGCATGTTAAGGTGGTATATATCAATGTCACACACTGGGTGCCACATAAGGCGTCAACGTGCCACATCACCATCGGAAATGTTGATCAATGACACCTAAAATGTGTCAACTAATGTCACATCACATCTGATGTTGACGTGGCATGTTGATATGGCACGAATCAGTGTCACATCAACAAGTGCCTACGTAAGATACTCACGTAAGGTGAGCACCAAAAATTCCTCCATAAAATAACCCATATATGAAAGCTCGAACATATTAGATGATGTCGTTTTCAATCCTCGCATTTATTGCTAGCATTTATATCACTTATATTTATATATAATATAACGAGTTAATGACAGCAAATGAAATTTGACTAGTGAATTCTGAATATATTGAATTGAAAGCTTAGCTGACCGCAACAATTATGTAATTCAGAAAAATAGCAATTTTAAATGGCTACGATAAAAATATTTTTCCCTCCATAAATTGAAAAAAAAAAAGAAATTGATGTGATTAATAAGCAGAAGGAACGGTCTTGAAGGGATCACCAAATGCTCCTACATTCCCAGGCCGACTGAACACAATCTGATCATTTTTTAAAAAATAAAAAAATAAAAATCATACAAATATATATACATATATGTAATAATAATAGTAGTTTATATACATGTATAATTACATATATATACCTGGTAATTACCGAGGGTACAAGACTTAAAACCAGCAGCACAGTAGTCGAAATAGTACTCCCATGTCCTAATGAACTTCTCATCGAATCCAAGTGCCATTATTTCCCTTAATATATACATCAAGATTTAGTCATCTAAGTAATAAAATATTAAATATAACATATAAATATATAGCCGTTAAATAACTACCTCTGTTTATTGAGGAAGTTTTCCCTCCAACATCTAAGCGTTTGGTAGTAATGAATCCCTATGTCTTCCAAATGCTCCACACTGATACAATATATACAATGTATTATGGTGTAGGAATTGAACGGTTTAATAAAGACGAAGGCGGGCTGTGTATTGTTTGTTATTACCATAGCCTCGACGCATTGGCCATGGCGGACGTCACTCGGCTGAGCGACGGCAAACATCCCCCGGGAAATATGTACTCTTTGATGAAGTCCGAACTGCGTCTGTATTCATCGTATCTCTCGTCTGGTATTGAGATGAACTGCATCGCATCGCATGCGCGATTTTTATTACGTCGGGTTTTAGTTAATCGATAAGTGGACGATTATGGAGAGTTTATGCACTAACCTGAAGAACGAGGAGGCCGTCTTCTGCTAAAACCGATTCGCAGCACCTAAAGTAATCCTCCATGAATTCATGTCCGACGGCTTCTAACATCTCGCTGCAACGCCCGACCACGAAAAAATACAAACAGATAAACAACCGAGTCGACGGTAATTAGTAGTGTTTATACTTTATGACAACCTAAGCTGGGTTCTTACCATGAGATGATTCTGTCGTATACGACGTCTGTCTTAGGAAGTTGTCGGTAGTCGCATAAAATAAGTTCTATGTTGTCCTGACGAGGAGTTCGAACGAGTTATAATCCGATCGAATATGAAAAAAAAAAGACGTTTAAATAAGATTGTCTATTCATTTTTACTTACTTGTAGGTCGGCTTCTTTCACTTTCATTTGAGCATATTTTAGCTGCTCTTGCGATAGAGTAATTCCCGTATATTTGCAGCCCGTCCTCTTGACGACTTCGATGGCTAATGTTCCCCAGCCACAGCCTATCTCTAAGATGTGATGCTCCTTACTTATCCTCGCCTGAAATTATATCGGAGGATATATTTCTCGTATATGCGCAAATGAAGGAAAATATGCAGAGAAGACGAAATATTATTGCAGCAGACCTTTTCGATCAGAAGGGAGACTTTCCTGAGCTGGGCAACCTTCAGTTCTTCGCACGGAGTCTGAATCGACGATGATTTACTCATTATTGCCGGAAAAAAAAACATTCGATGCAGCGTAAATGGCGAGTGTTAAATTGATGTCGTACCTTGAATATTGCGCAAGAGTACATCATTGTTTCGTCAAGAAACGTGGAGAAAAGTTCATTGCTCTGGTCGTACAAAAAAGAAAAAAAAAACGAGTGCGACTTGAATGAGTAGGATTCGGAGATATTATTACATTTACGGTCCATTGACAAAGCAATATAACTCGGTCTCACAAGGTCGTAATGCCTCGAGATGTTCCGGCGAGCTTGAGTTATTGTATTCTGTCTGGTGACATGATTGTAGAAATACTTTGCAGACGATATCGCGGATGTAAAAAGCAACGGCGTCCACCATCCCCTACGTATACCAAAGGTTAGTCTCCTTTCCAAAAAAAAAATAATAATAACTGCGAAGCGCATATAAAATAATCGCAGGTTTGCCGAGTGCTTAGCTACCTTTTGTTACTCGGCTTCGAACTCGAACTTTTCATATCTCTGTTGGCAACAAATATCTGAAAAAAAAATCATCAGCAGATACGAATGAGTTTCAAAAGGGAACGATAGTGCGGAAATGATATGTTAACTCACCAGGAAAAGGTTGAGAAGACCTTCGTCTTTATCGACGAAGGAGAAATCCCCGTTAATGTACGCATCAGCCAGGCCTAAATCTGCTTCTTTAGCAACCTGGGATTTCATTACAACACTGAAACATCGTACCATAATCCTCGGATTCATCGAAACCTATATTCATGTCTTTACCTTCCAATAGAACTGAGGACTGTGGATTCTCAAACATACTTTTAAAGAACATCTTTCGCTGGTTCCTTCGAAGGTGTACATCGTCCCGCCTTCTTCTAATAATCTGCTCAATGCATCGTCACATTCTTTTACTCAGACATAAATATAAACCTTCATACTTTTCGATCGCAAAAAAGAAAGAAAAAGGCGTCACTCACGTTAGGCTTCCTGCCGCAATAAAACGTTGGAGAAACCTCGCGACGAGAAGGCGGGCCCCCATCTCAAGCCATGATGGCACCATGTGCTTCGGATTGTTTCGAAGCTCGGTATTTTTCCTTAGCAACCCATTCGCTGCAACTAAACCCGCCTGCTTATAATAGGCTACGATTAGTCATCGCATACATCATCTTCGTTCGCAATATTATAGCGTATTTCCTTACCTTAAGCCCATCTTCATGGAAGCCATAGCCTGAGGCAAAGACACAAAGAACAGTCTATAGCTATGCATGATGTGTTTTTATATCCATATTCATGCAATGCTCATACCTTGATAGGCTCCACAAAACCATATTCGTCTCTTTCCTTGGATAAGCGTAAGCTCAGACGAAGCTTTCGAAGCAGCGACTGATGGAATCGGATGACCAGTCGACCATTTGAGAATCGTATGCTCGGGCTCGTTAGGTGGATTTAGTGTCACCAAATAAGGTAGCCCTCCGTTATCATCGATATTCTACACGCACATACGAGAATTTATTTTAAGCGTAAATTACCCCCAAAAAAAAAAAACACGGCGAATCGTTTCAACCTGGAGAGTGTTGAGCCAGTACGTAACGCAGACTTTATCGTCCGTGCTCCCGAGGAAATTCCAAGCGCTCCATGCAGCAGGGTTTCTCGGCATCAATCTTATGTCCCGATGTAGGAAAATATCGCTGTGTTGTAAGAAGACGATGAAATGCAAACCTTTAACTCCGATCGCGGGCTGGTTATATTTTCGTTCTAACACATTTTTAGGAAAGAAACTAATGTAATAAATCACCTATAAGCATATTGAAATGCGCCTAGTATCCTCGATTCGTCGAACGTCGCCTGATTCCCTAACATCTGCAGAGCGTCAGGTGCATGAGCAGCTATGATGCAACCGTCGTACGTATCGGCTGATCCATCCTTGCAACTTACGGTACAACCTATGCATACATAATCGTGCGTAATTACATAAAAGGCGCTGATGATGGCTTTCGTCAATTAAAGTAAAATAATCGTCGTTGCTACCTTCGTCGCTGGATGAAACGGAATACACTTCGGAGTTGGTTCGTATTTGACAGCCTTTGCTTTCCAAGAATTTTCTAACCTGCATTTATCCATCATATGCATGTGATTAAAAACAATAGACATTACATTAAGTTTAAGATTGGCGAAGGAATTTCCGGGCAGAACTTACTATGTTGACATAATTCTGTGACCGCCACCTCACCGTTAGCCATTGAGGTCGACCGAAGAGCTGCGATAGACGTAAAATGTAACAGTTGGATACTTTTTTTTCCCTAGCAAGTCTCATTTTGGTTATTTTACCTGAAGAAGATGGTGATTGCGACAGAACGATAGTATAGAATACGCTGAAAAGCTCATCACTCCCTCGGTAGAGCACGACCATATAGAACCGCAGATTGGGATCTTTTTGCATCGAAAACAATTAATAATTTATTTTTTTAAAAAAAATTAATTGTTGCTGCAATATTGATAAAATTTAAGACAAGAAAATTAGAAACTCACAAGATAAGCCTTCTGAAACTGCTCGGAGTACCCGCGGGACTCGACGAAGTGTCCTAACGTTTCGTTTCGTTCGATGTCTGGATTGTTTTCTAGTTCTTCGAGGTAACTGCGCAGTTAGTATAATTATTCGATCGACGTCATCTTCACCTTCTTAAGGATTAACTAAGAGATGGGACAAAAAGTGCTCACTTCATTACGTCGTCCTTAAACTTGACGATTTCTCGAATCATCTTCCAAAAGCTCGGGTTTAGGACGTTCTTCTTCTGAGCGAACAAGCTCGACAGGCCGTTCTTGCTGCCCCATTCACATCCTTGGCCTTCGTCTAAGCAGACGGAGAAAGACATGTCCGAGAGCTCCATGTCTACGCCGAGGTTTTCGAAGAACTCCATCATATTCGGATAAGTGACCTGGCAGATTGAGCATTATTACAGCTTAATTCATTATAGTTTCACTCTATATTAAAGTCAAATAACAAAAGCACCCATCGTATCAATATTCCAGGGAAGGCCAAACATATGCATGTGAAAAAAAAAAAAAGACGTTTTTTTAAAAAAAAAAAAGATTCCAAAATTTCCAATAAAAGAAGATTCAACAGCAGCGTACGGACAGGGAATATGACAAAATGTTTGGCCCAACATCAAAGTTTTTATACGGACAGACAAGCAAGTGATATCTAATCTTGTATGGTTAACATAAATTAAGGTTGTAATAAGATAAAGCAAGGTTCTAAATACTATATATGCAATTTATCAAATAACTATGTACTAAATATATCTTTCTTCGTCCTCAAAAATCCCATAACAAAATTTCATTTACATATTTCACTCAAGAATTCGTCAGATATCATCCCAAATCTCTAGCAAACTAATCTAACAGACTCATGAAATTATAACCTTAACCTTCGACGAAAAGATAAAAACATGCATGTCGTATTTCAAGACCGTATATATATTCCAGTGATGAAAAAAATAAATAAATAGCTAATTTAAAAATTGAAGGCATTTAATTGCATACCCTATTAAAGACCATGAAACCGAGGTCTAAACAAGTGCCATCGCCGACGGTGACTGTCTTGGCATGACCTCCCAAGCAATCTTCCTTCTCATACAGCACCACCTCAACGCCGGCCTCAGCCAATGCGTACGACGAGACCAACCCACTGACGCCGCCACCAACCACCGCCGCTCCCATATTCTTCGACTTCTTTGGTTCTTGGTAATAAGATTAGTTGCCTATATATACCGCATTGAAGAAATTTATAACACCCTCAGTAAGTGCAGACACAAAATGGTGATGGTCAGAAAGAACAATGTTGGGGTGGGAAAGGGTTTTCTCTTTGATAAGCTATTATCGCAGTGCCTATAGTTATGAAGATAAGGTTTCCATTTTCATGGTTTCTATTTATGTTTTTACAGAGCTTTTGGAGGACATATAAATTAATAGGAAAAAGGAACATCAGTGCCCACACCCTTTCTGTCCTAATGTGCAAATGGCTTTTGCTACGATTTAAAAAGGAAAAAAAGAAAGAAATAAATAAATAAATAATCAGATCTATGTGAATTTCCATGTGAGTTTGTACCTATGGGTGGAGCAGCGGTTGATGAGCTTCTTGTCCGAATCTATCAACCAAATGCAAAGAAAATGTAAATAAGGGTTTTAAAGGATAAATATTCGATTAAATTAATTAATTAATTACCCTATATATTTATCTCCACGAGTCATGATTTTATTTATATATAACAAATCTAGACTTAGTAATTACATGTTACATCTGATGGTTAATTGTTTTACCTTTTATTTAATACGAAAACTAAGTATTATTTTTACTTGATTAATTAATATAATGACTTGAAGTTAGGTATAATAATTATCATTTTTTGTAGCCATTAAACAAACTATCAAGTCATGTAGTTAAAAATGCTATTACTATATAATCTACGTCTTATTTCAAGGCTAGAATGAAACTTCCATGATCATACTATTATTAAATTTAAATAAAAAAAATAGACTTTTTAGCAGGCATGTCCTTGTTCATTTGACCAAATCAAACCAATGACTAGTAAGAATGCTATCTCCTACATTTAATTGATCGTTGGCCATTTACATTGCCATACATAATTTATATTTATATTCTATCTTGATTGGAATTTTATTAAAGGTACAAAAATCTATGTTGACCAAAACGAACCAACAGCTAAAGGCATGGCTGCATAAGTGCCACGACCCTTAATTAAAAACGTCATAGAAAATAATTAAACAAACATACCTAACTCTCTTAAAATAGATATATAAAATAATGTATAACGTGATGGAACTTAGAGCCACTTTAAGCAAATTAAGTATGTATATAGCAAATGCTTTCTGCTCTAAGCCGATCAATATTTAATATTTTTTTTACTAATAATGTCAAAAAAAAAATATTACACATTATTGATATTAGATTTGTCAGTGAAGGTAAGAACCACATGTTTTTGGCTTTATACTGTGCAACTTGTAGACGTCTAACGTGGAGAACTATGGACCTTTTAGAATCTATCGGTCAGAATAATATTACATCCTCATTAATTAAACTAATTATGTAATTAAATTAATAAGACTTGCTTTGTAATGAATGTGATGATACGTTCGAGGTGAAAATTAAAGAAAGGAAAATGATAGTTAATAGGAAAAGAGAAATGTAGGTCGATTGATTGAAATTGTACCAACATGATAGTTTCGGGAGAAATTTAGAATTTTTTTTATTGTATACTTAATTTAATTGTTGGAAAAACATTTCAATTTGGACTTATTAGCTCCAATCACATTACAATTTAAATTTATTTTTAAATACTAATAATTGAGTAATATGTTTATATACGATATTTTCCGTAAATTAACATTTTATTTTTTACATAATTAATTGATGCAAAAAAAAAGAAAAAAAAAACATAAAATCGCAATTTATAGCGAAACGTTTAATTAAGTAATTAATACAACAAAGCGTTTTTTTTTTTCTGTTGTATTTCCCGCCCCATTCCACATAACCTCATTTTAAAATCTAAACTCAAGAATATATTAACAGAAACATTTCCCACATAGTCCGAGATTAAAACTATACATGCCATACAAATACAATATTTCAGCAGAAACTAGAAATGTATATATGATTTACATCAATTATATATATCTTCATATTATTTTGTTCGTATTATATAAATAATAACGCCTAAGTCTGGGATAAGTTACAGCAAAACGAGTTCCCAGCTTCCCTTAAATCTTTTTGTCTAGCCATCACAACTATGTATATAAATGGTGTATATAATATATATGTATGTATGTATGTATGTATGTATGTGTAAGAAATGAAATATCTATATTCCAAGAAAATGCTTTCATCGGCATATAACTCCATCCGATCTCGCCGTCACGATCAAGCCATCTTGATCCCGACCCTCCGCTTCGCCAGCTGGAACGTCTTCTTCAAGAACTGACTCGCTGACTTATCGTTTCTATAGCAGAGAACCCTCAGAATCGTGTCGGCGTCGTCCTTGTTCCATTTCTCGCTGGGAGTCGCCGGGATCGCCACCTTCTTCGCCGTCCCCGAGCCACCGTTCACCAACCTGTTAGCCGCGTTGGTCAGATCCTCGATCAGCTGCTCCGTCGACCTCCCCATCAGAGCCACCACGCCTTCCACCCTCTCCGCCTCTCTCTCCACCGCGTCCTCCACCACCAGCCCTTCCCCGCAGGTGTAGAAAACCCTCTTCAGGCCCTCGAAGTCCTCCTCCACCATCGCGTGGTCCGACTTCAGGAAGAGCCTCGAGCTCCCTCCGGCCAGGAGAACCATCAGGAACGCCTCGAAGCAGGCCTTCACCACCTCCTTCAGAGCCACGGGCTGGGCCCGTTCGGCCACCATCGCGCACAGTAGGGTTATGTTCTGCTTGAGCCTCCTCAGGGTCGGCCTGATCCTAGCGTTCGCCACGCTGCGTGCGTAGAGCCCACCGTAGAAGACTGAGCTCGAGTCGGAGAAGACGAGGCGGTAGGCCGCCACTTCAGACACGTGCTGGGAGGCTAGGGTTATCGCGGTCTGGCTGTGCTCGAAGTAGGACGTTCCCGAGAGCTTTCTGCTCGTTCCATACCGAGTTTTTGTCTGAACGATTTTCGGTGAGATGGTCAGCGATTTGCTGAGGGCATTGAGCTGGGCTATTAGGTAGTGTAAGGTGTTGAGTCGAATGTAGAGCCGCTGGGTCCCACGGCTCGTGGAGGGGCGCGGGTTGTTCCCTTCGTTGGAGAGCAGCGCCCGGCTGGGATCGTCCGTGGATGTCCCCATTACAGTGCTGCAAGCGGCTCTCTTCCATAGTTTGAGGAACTTTGAGTCTTCGCTGCAGCATGTCAGAGGGGGAAGCTTCGGGAGGAAACTGTGTTTCGATCCTATAAAAAGGACTGTTAGAAGGATATTGTAATGAAAAATGCGTTCGAATGCGAAATGAAAGGAGGACGATGAAACTCTTACCACAAGATGTGGCGAAGGTGATGTAGTCTCGGAAAATACTCTCCAATCCCTCGGCGAGATCGTAGACTATGTTGTCCGAGACGTTCACGGGAATGTCGAAGAAGCTCTCGACGCATTCCCTTGCGAAGCCAACTATTTCAACAGCAGAATCGGCGTACGGCTCGGTTTTCGACTTGGGATACCATGTCTGAAAAAAGAAAATAAACTCATCTGCCGAAATACGCATAAAAGAAGTAGAATTATTCCCGGGATGAATCCAAGCTTACTTCGGTTTGCATGACTCTTTGCATAAGCTCCTTTCCCTTGCCCAACTTCTCTTGAATCCACTGATTCAATAGCCTGAGAATGATCGAATCCACTTCGTAAGGAACCATCTCCCTCACCATCGTTCTGCCTCCATCTTCGCACTCGGACGAGCCCTTGACGACCAGCTGCAGCAGCGCTTTTTCGAGTTTTCCCGCTCTCTGAAGTACCAAAATCGTTTCGTTAGTGTTCGAAGATTTATCGCACGTTAGGTACTGCTTCAGCACTGCTCCGTAGCAAGTGTGGAGGATGACAGCCGCGATGCCCGAGGCTATCGGTTGAAACTTCTTCAGTATAGGGGTGAAGATATCTTTCTCCTTCGAAGCCAACTCTTCGGTCTCTTTAGCTAGTTTGATGAGCACTTTGCTGGCGTCTTGCCCTTCGGAGTTATTCGCCAGGTTGACGTTTTGATTTTCCAACATCTTCCGAAGATTGAAAAAAAAAATGATCTTAGAACGAAATCTGAGCAAATCATAGATTATGGAAAAAAAAAAAAAGAAAAACTAACCTTGGCGAATGCATTACTCAACGAAGATCGAATGTAACGATCGACTCTATTATTCCCGTTAGTATACTCTTCATCGCGTGTATTTTGTACAGCCACGTAGCACGGCACGTCTTCTTCCAATATCTTTACAGCCGAGAAAACCAAAGGAAGAACGCTCTCCATCACTCCAAGCCTTCCCCTATGGAAACTGCTGTGATAATCCATCAGCCTCGCCTCAGCCCACTTCTTAACGGCGCTCAAAACGCTAGCCAGCATCTTAACGTAGGCCGGCTCTTTGTCCGCCCTCTTCGCATCGTTAGCCACTTCGTTCATCATCGCCAGGGATGCGCCCAGAAGGTCTGGCTCGACCTGGCCGGTAGCCACATACTGCTCGAAAAGCACCCAAGCGAAGCACAAGTTGTGCATGGCCTTATTGATCCCTAGAGTCGGCCAAGTCTTCTTCATCAGCTCGAGCAGCTCGTCCACTTCGTCTAGAACCATGGTCTCGTCCTTGAGGTCGAATATCGAAGAGAGTAACGCCGTGTAGATGTGGACGTTCAAGGGATAGCCGTCAGCCCAGTGGCAGATTTCGTCGGTGCTGACGTGGCCACGCCAAGCTAGGGCGGTGACGCAGGTGATTAGGGTTTTCATGGTGGCCGACTTATTCCCAGCGTCGACGGGCTTGGCTTCGGAGGATTCGATGATGCCTCGGAGCTTTGAAGCGTGCGAGGAGTTTTCTTTCTCTAAGGGGACGTGAGGGTGTAATAAGAGACCGTTCTCTAAGATCTTGAGCTGCCGCCTTTGCCAGTGGTGGTACTCGTGGGAGTCGATGAAGCCCGACTGTTTTAAATGGCGGAGAAGCTCTAACGGAAGTATTATCGTCTCGGCCCGCCTCCCCATCTGATCATAATTGAGTTTCACGATTTATAAACGTTCATATGGAAATAAATTCACGCAAAAGACGATAAAACGCAGAGAGACGTACTTGGCCGACAAGAGTCTTCATGAGCGCCTTCCTCAGCCTGCTATCGGTCTGCTCGGTCACCTTCATCTGCTGTCTCATGATCTCAGCCGCCGTCATGGGCCTCCTCATCACCTGCCCTCTCCCAGCCGGCAGCGTCCCAAACCCGACCCGCGGGCTGCCGGAGGCCGACCCGCAAGGAGAGCCCGGGACCGTTCCCGACCCGATCGAGCTGGCCCGCCTCGACGAAGAGGATCGCGATCGGTTCAGCATCTTCAGTCCGAGGGCTGTCTTCACACGGCTCGTCACCGCCATGCCAACGCCGGGGGGCTTCATCACGGGCGACCCAGGACCCGACCCGCCATTCGCTCGTCCATCGTCGTTGGCGCTGTAGTATGCGACCGAGCTGCGGCCTCCAAAGCCGGGGGAGGATCTGCAGGCCGTGAAGAACACCTCGTAGGCAGATTCTCGCAGGTCGTCCCGGTCGAGGGCCGAGCCGAGGGGCGGGAAGGGAAAGGGTTGGGACGGGTCTGGGTCGAGGGCGTTGAAATGGCGACCCATCGTGCGGGGGGGAATAAGCAAAGAAAGTTTCGATCAGTTTATGCACTTTTGTTTGGGGACTGCTCAGATATGATCTGTTAGGACATGAAAAAAAGGATGTCTTTTTGCTCTGCCATTTTTGTTTGTCGTTGTTGGGGTCTGTGTGCGTGTGAGAGAGAGATAGAGAGAACGCAGGAAATACGGTTGGTTAGTTTTGTTAGTTATCTATTACACAGGAGGAAAAAATGGAAGGTTGTCATGAACTTAAATCATCATTTAATATATTAAACCGTTTATATATATATATATATATTTAGAGGTGATTTTCTTTTATACATCATTTAACTTCTATCCTTTTTTTTTTCAATATGTCGAGGTATCTCCACTCTCTACGTCTACCTAGTCGACATATTCCGACTAAGTTCAGTCTTAAGCAAATCCGAACTATATTGTCGGCAATGAGACGACCTTGTCTTCTAGCGGAACTAATTCTCCTAGTCTATGTGATATGCCCAAGCCAATGATAATATATAAGACTGGAAAATACAAAACTCATAGATAAATAACATATATCAAAAATGTCGAATTCAAACATGCATAGTTCACAGATGTCAAACGAAATCACAAACGGTCTGAAGGAAATCGCAGTGCGATTACACATGGTACAAACTAAGTCGATGTGTTCGAACATATCAAAACAGGCCTAGTCGACGAACAGTATGTGTGTCTGTATGTGTAGGAGACTCACCTCTCAGTAGTACTTGCCAATAGATGATATTACGCTTGTTGTTTCTTCTTCTTCGGCCTCCTCTTCCTCTTTGGCTTTCTTGCATCAGAGTTGGAACTTAGGTTCTCGCTATTTCCAGTTGTTGAATTCATGGGATGACGTCTTCTGCCAAAGCTACTAGACGTGTTGCTTGATGTCGATATTACAGCCCTGCCATGACTTGCTGCTAGTCTATTGCCAGATGTTGATGATGGTCCTGCCCTACCATGACTTGCTGCTAGTCTATTACCATATGTTGATGATGGTCCTGCCCTACCATGACTTGCTGCTAGTCTATTACCATATGTTGATGATGGTCCTGCAAATCTCAATTTGTTCTTCACAAACGCCGGAAGTGTTTTGCTTTTCCAAGATGGACCTGGAGGTGGCATTAACGCGCGTGCAGATATCTGCCTCTGATAATATATATATGTATATATAGTAGTCCTTTAACCAATCGAGAGAGAGAGAGAGAGAGAGATTTGAGTCAAACAATGAATTAGCTAATAACCTGGTTTCTTTCGTCACTGGACATTCCAGAAGCTGCTGCTATGCCCGAGGCACTAGAAGCTTGCTCTCTGCAGCACATTACATGAAGAGGGCATCTTAAAATCTCGTTATGATGATGATAGGGAAAATATGACAAATATATTTCCATGTTATCAAAGCATTAGCCTTGTAAGGCTTCACTATTTTCCTAACACATGTAGGCCATACTCACTTATTAAACACGAGTTTAACGAACTGTTACTATTGGAATATTACAACTAAAAGGAAATGTTTTGGAAGGATGATACCTCGCGCTCAACTCATCGTCTGCCTCGGCTTCACCGGGAGAGTCCACATCAAAGAAGTCATCCTCATCATCACTTCGATTAAAGAGACCATCATCCTCACTTCCCGTTTCTGTTCCATATGTAAGTTCGAGGCATAAGTGCGTGATGATAAAGCAAGACTTATCCATAGAAAATTCAATTTGGAAAGCCATAGAAGCATAAAGGAAGGGTTGGAGATATTTGTTCTGGAGAAAGGTTACTCTCAGATATAACAGTGTTAGCTTTAGTTTATTACAATACTTCTTTGAAGAATGTAAGTTAACCTTTAAGCAATATTAAGGAACTATAACTCAAAAAAGCATCATGTTGGTAAAATTGCAATCATACACATATTTCCACACAATTACACCCATTAGATTTCCACTGCTTCCTTTAACTCGTTATATAGAAATCTCAGCGGGATCATGGCATTCTTGCATTGTCTGAGTTACGAATCAGTATCATCAAGAAAGAATAAGCCACCTTGATTCTCATCAAAGTTACAAAGTCACAGCCAACCAAAGAATGCCCTCAGCAGACGAAGAAATAATCGAAAAATTCCAAAAGAGAAGAAAAAAAGTGATATTGGTCAATTTTACTACAGACTTCAAATACTGACACAAAGAAAACAAATTTAGGGTTGAGATCAGACCTGGAGACTCAAAACTTTTAATAGCCACTTCTATTAAAAAAAATAATTTAAGGAGAAATTGCAGATTTTTCCACAATCACGCCAATTGAAAATGCATTTTAACATAATAGGTTGCGAATGATAGTTGATGGGATATAGAAAATGAAATACCTTCTAGATCCTTTCCACTTGCTGCTGCAGCAACCATGTTTGCCTTGATTTGTTCACGTAAAAGATTTCTTTTTTCCACAAGTTCTGGCTTGTCACCTCCCATAAACAGAGAAACATATTTCTCAGTTTTGGGGAAGAACTGCAAACAACAATATTAAGAACAGGAACAAAATCAATCAACGAAAAATTTCAGCAATTTCATAAATGAAGTTGAACATTAAAGAAGATTAGATTAAGCATATCAAGGATCTAATAATTACCACAGATTGCATAATATGACAATAAGAGATAGAGCGACATGATAGCTAAATAGATCAACGATATACCCTGACATATTCCAGATCTTCTTTTAATTTGGATAGTTGCTCAGCAATCTCAGCTTCCTGAGCCTGGTCAGTTGAAGTACGCTGTTGCTTTTCCAGCCTTCTAATCCCTCTTTCGATCTTTCTTCTCTCTATCCATACAAATCAAAGCAGTACGTTATCTATCTACAGAAGTCAACTGCATCCTATATATTGATGAGATGTACAAAAAGTTGAACAAACCACCTACCAAAAAACTTGATTTTTCTGTACCGCAAGAATATCTTGTGCAGACGATTATCATTCTCTTGTTTCTTCAGTTCCTCCAACTTCTGTTCCTGGACTTTCTTTACTTCATCAGGAAGATTCTGCACATTCCGCTAGAAACAATAAATTTCGCAACTCACTAGAAATCACCTAATGAAACATCATAAACAATAAAAGGCAAAGAATGATTATCAACCAAAATATATTTAACAGAAAAAGAGCCCTATTCGAAAAGAGTTGTATTCTCTGCATCACCAATTCGTGCTGCCCACATAAAATTAAAACATCTCGAGCTCGACCAACCCCAACTTCTCCCTCTAAAACACACAGAAATCCCCTATCTTATACGTGATTACTTTCGGTGCCTTTGTGAGAGCGTGTCAATAAAACTAAGTCAGTAAGCAATATAACAGTGAGACCAAGCATGAAAACCACAAATCTAGACGGATAGTGGGATAGAAAAAAAAAAGAAAAATAGAAAGAGCTGCCATAATAAATATTACTCGGCGAAGCATGCGTTCAATGGAGCGAATTTGATTCTTGAGAGTGACATTCTTTGGCTTGGGGTTTCTCGATTTCTTGTCGAGGGTTAGGGTTTTCGGCTTCCTTCGCTTGCCGTAGCCGCCGTGTCCCATGGGCGTTTCAAAGTTCTTCGCTTATTCTCAGTGAAAGAAAGATTTTGGGGTTTATTATCAATCAGCAAACGGCGTCGTATTGCGACTCTTCTTTTTCTTTTCTTTTATCTTTTTGTATTTATTTATTTAGCGTTCGTATTTTACTGTTTCTTCCTCCATCGTGAGCTATAATCAAATATCTAAAGCAAAGACCACTACCAAATTATTCCTCCATTCTCGACCTAACCTTTCTTCCAAGATCATCATATCATATCCCTCCAATTTGAAGAAGAAAAGGTAAAGGTTCGACAATTTCTTTCAATTTTTGATCTTTAGGTAAAGGAAGATTGATCTGCTAGATCTTGACGAGCTGGGAATTTCATTTTTCGCAGGTAGATTTCTTAAATCCGATCGTCAATCGGTCAGATGGGTGCTTTAATTTCGAGGATGTGGTTTATGATGTTCCCGGCGAAGGAGTACAAAATCGTTGTGGTCGGACTGGACAACGCGGGCAAAACCACGACACTTTACAAGCTCCATTTAGGCGAAGTGGTCACGACGCACCCAACTGTTGGAAGCAATGTCGAGGAGCTTGTGTACAAGAACATTAGATTCGAGGTGGGTTTTAGTTTCTGTAGACTCTTTAGCTTTGGGTTCTTTAATGAAGGTCTACTCTATCAGTTAATGATTCTATGGTTTAAGGGAATAATAACAAGTTGAATTGCCTTATATGTGGAATTTTACCGATGATAGTTCGTATTCTGTTAATTTTGGATGCTCAGTGGAGATAACTTTTGTAGTATGATTCATTACTGTTTTGTGCTGAGTTAACTCTTGAAAGAAATTCGGCTTATATAGGTTGTAGATTATCGTGAAATTGGAGTGGATGGTGGAATCTAGAATGGAATAGACATAAGATTTAGCACTTTAGATAGGGATAATTAGAGATGTATGCAATGTTTTTTTTTCTTTTTATCTCACAGTGGTTATGGAACTGTTTTAGTAGTTAAAGGTTCATTCTTTGCTTGGTTCTTCTGAATAATGAGAGTGATGATCAAGTGTTGGTTCTACTTTAGCTTTCTTGATGTGATGAATTGGTTCTAGTTTAGCTTTCATCCAATCAAAAGAATCTGAAGTATAGGATGGAAAAAAGTTGTATCGTCGAGGTTGCTAATTATTTCGATAGAATGGAGAGTTTTCCACTAAGCTATACAGTACCTCTTCTTCGCCTTTATATCAGGTCTGGGATCTTGGCGGACAAGATAGGCTCCGAACATCATGGGCTACTTACTACCGCGGAACACACGCCGTGATAGTCGTAATAGACAGCACGGACAGAGCGAGAATCTCGATCATGAAAGAAGAGCTGTTCAAGCTCCTCCCCCATGAAGATTTGCAAGGCGCGGTCGTGCTCGTCTATGCGAACAAGCAGGACCTTAAGGATGCGATGACCCCAGCTGAAATAACCGATGCTCTGTCTCTGCACAGCATCAAGAACCACGACTGGCACATCCAGGCTTGTTCCGCTCTTACCGGCGAAGGCTTGTACGATGGCTTGGGTTGGATTGCACAGAGAGTCGCCGGGAAGGCGACTTCTTAGAAGTGTCCGAATGACGATGAATAATGAATGAAAGGAGCTTTGATTTTTAATTTCTAATGTTTATCTCATGGTGAATGCTTCTTATAAATGCTTCAGCATCTTTGTTATAAATGACTGCTTTTTTTATTACCATAACACACATTACATATGAAGCAGTACTACCTTCAATTACAAAATGTCTTTAGCTTGCAATCATTCGAGATATCAAATGAAGTAATAAAACCCAATCTAAGATCACAAGAAAACGTCAGTCTTCTTACACCTATGTGTAATGACATGATTTTAGTAATTATTCCATGCAGCAATAGTAGCTAGAGAAGCCATCGTCAGTGTCGCCAGCCCAGAGACGAAGGTCGATCTTTCAACTGTTACACATACACACACACCCATGATTTTTTTTTTTTTTGCAAGATAAATAAACATATTTAAAAATAATTACATTCTTGGGGGTTCCTTACCATAGTTAGGTATAAATGGGGTTAAAAATGGAAACGCATTGGATTCATTGTAGAATGCTTGCTGAAAACTTTGACACTCTTGACCAAATGCACCTGGAATGGTATATATTCTTGGTAATAAAAGGATATATATATATATATATATATATATATGTAGAAAGTTATACTTACATTGAGAGTAGCAAGGAAAGGCAGAAGCATTGAACAAATTGCGGTAGCCCACATAGCAACCACAAGTGTAGGTGAAAGGGTTGTTGGAGTAACATACGCCTCCGCCGCAGTTAGCAAAGAAGCAAGCTTTTCAATTTATTACACAGAGAAGAAGATATGATGATCATATATATATGTAATAAGAAATATACATATATGCATAGCATAGAGGCCGGAAATAATATTACGGTCCAAGAATGAGTAATTGGTTCGTGTCGGAAAGTCGGGCTCCCGATACTGACGTTGGCGTTGTCTGGGTCCGGGAACTTCTGGGCAAGTATAGTTAAGCGTACCTAATATATAATATATATATATATATATTTGCATGTTACTATATATATAATCTCCCTTGTGTATATATATATATATATATAAATGAATGAATGAGAGAGAGAGAGAGATTTACAATTAGGGAAGATACAAGGCAAAAACTTGAGGAGATTATCATCTTCGTCACGAGCTTGTCTCCAACCTCTTTCACACTCACACTCGAAGCCAAATGTGTTGTTGCTCGAAAACACACACTTTCCCATCCCACAAACGTTCTCTCTGCATGCACTCCCTATATATATATATATATATATATATAAACAAATGATCATAATAATAGCAAAAAAGAAAAAAAAAAAGGAAAAAATGAGATGGACTGACCAAATAAAGGCGAAACTATGGGGAAGCTGAAGTTGTTAGTGCTGCGACCAGCATGGAGCTGCAAGAAAACAACAACGATTGCAAGAAGAGCAGCGTTACGAACCGCAGGCATGATTTAATAATGTTCAAGAATGATAGATAGATATAGATGTGCTTAATATCGTGTTATGAAAAGCGAGGTTAATATACCATTACAATATATTATATATATAGATACGTAACTTTGTATTCTAAGCAACATCGAAGGCTTTCAATTAATAACCTAAGGAGGTTTCAAGTCAAATATTGTAATAAATGTGTCGTCGGTAATAATCGCCCTTTTAGTTTATATATACAAGATATGTAGATTTGGGCCCTCCTTCAGTCTTCCTATGCTAACATATATATGTGCTCCTAACTATTTTCATTTTCTTTTAATTAATCGTAATCAATATTATTCAACACGACTATATATGTCAGTCATCCTAGGCCTTAGGTAAGGTCACATTCTCATATATCATATGGTAATTATATTTTCAAGGGATGCGTATGATCTACATAAATAATCTATGCATTTTTAACAAAATTTATAGTACTAGGAAAAATAATTGCGTGCTAGTTTGAGTTTCTTATGATAATTGTTTGACTAAAATGATCTATTTTTGGCGACCGTAATTAATTAAATTACTTGGGCACTTAATACGGTAACCGTTCTGTTAGCTGGATTTTGATTCTATCACTTAAATATGTTTTCCCTGTTCTAAGTTTTATATAAATAATAATAATAATAATAATAATAATAACAATTAATAAATACACATAGAAGATATACTGAAAGCACAAAAGAAAGAAGAAAACTCAATATCAGCCCAAAACCCAATAAACATTATCAGCCCAAAGACTAGGGTTTCGTTGCCGAGCTCAAATACAGATATTATTTGCTAGCAGCATCGCTGAGCTCAAACACTACTCAGCATCCATGGCCGTCGGGTAAAAGCTCTATCTTTATCCAGCAATCCTTTGATCATTTTGGAAGCTAGATGATTATTTGAATTTTTCTTTCTTTTTTTTCGTGGAACAGGAAGAACAAGAGGATTTCGAAGGGAAAGAAAGGAGGCAAGAAGAAAGCGTGAGTATTTGGTTTCCAATTTCCCAGAGTATCGTTATTCGGATTGAGAATGTGTTTTAGTCATTGCTTTGAAATTTTATATTACAGTGTTGATCCGTTTGCTAAGAAGGATTGGTATGATGTCAAAGCACCATCGATTTTCAGCACGAGGAACGTAGGCAAGACCTTAGTGTCTCGTACTCAGGGTACTAAGGTAAAAATTAGTTACCTTTTTCTTAGTTTTCTTGTGATTCAGCTGGCGTTCTGTATCATTAGTTGCATACTTTCAATTTGTTGTTTATTGTGCTGCTAATATTTGGAAATGTTTGATATTTTGCCGTTATAAGTGTCAATGTCCTGCCTTTTGTTTTGATTTGTATGTAATTCTTCCGTGTTACGTTCACTGTAGTCTACCGTTAATTGTTTGTCGGATGGAAGCTTGCTGATATGTTTTTTGCTGGATGGGGTGTTAAAATAATCTGCTAGCTAAGAATTTTGAGATGAATTCTATTGTGGCTGATGTTAGTTAATGATCATTCTTTAACAGATTGCTTCTGAAGGACTCAAGCATCGTGTGTTTGAAGTCTCCTTGGCTGACCTTCAGGGCGACGAGGATCATGCTTTCAGGAAGATCCGCTTGAGAGCCGAAGATGTTCAGGGGAAAAATGTTCTTACAAACTTCTGGGTATGTTAAAACAAATCAAACTTTACTGTTTCCTGAGCGTAAACATATATTTCTTTTCTTCCCCCGCCCCGTTTCTAACTGCTTTATTACTCGGTTGGGGCGAAATTTGTAGGGAATGGACTTCACGACCGATAAGCTGAGATCACTTGTCAAAAAATGGCAGTCACTGATTGAGGCTCATGTAGATGTCAAGACAACCGACAACTACACTCTGAGGATGTTCTGCATCGCCTTCACTAAGAAGCGCGCTAACCAACAGAAAAAGACTTGTTATGCACAGTCTAGCCAGAAACGTCAGGTGAACACATCTATGCAGATACCCATTATTTTCTGAACAATTTACGTCTTCCCTTCTCACGCAATATAATTTGAACCCTTTGTGAGCGTATATAAAGACCTAGCACCAGAATTATTTTTTTTTACATTATTAATCTTTTTCTTCTGTTTTGCTGTTTTCGTCACAGATTCGAAGGAAGATGCGTGAGATCATGGTCAACCAAGCTCAGTCGTGTGACCTTAAGGAGTTGGTACAGAAGTTCATTCCCGAGTCAATCGGGAAAGAGATTGAGAAGGCAACTTCAGGCATCTACCCTCTCCAGAATGTGTACGTTAGGAAGGTTAAAATCCTGAAAGCTCCAAAGTTCGACCTTGGAAAGCTAATGGATGTAAGCCTCAATCCCGACGATCATTTTCTCCCCGACAAACCTCAAAGCACTTCTTCACATGAAATAAATCAATCATTTATACTTTGCTTGCAGGTTCATGGAGATTACAGTGAGGACGTCGGCGTGAAGTTGGATAGGCCAGCTGAAGAGCCGATTGCTGAACCAACTGAAGTCGTTGGTACTTAGAAGCCATGGACACATCTCGAACAATATGACATCGATCGGGCTTTTGTACCTTTTCCATTTCCTGCGAGTAAATTGCTTTTGAGAGTTTGATTATCGACTTTTTAAGAAAATACCCACCGCCCGCCTTTTCCGAGATACACTGTTCGAATCTTCGGGCTATGTTATTGAGTTTTTCATTTTATTGCTAGTTGTTCATCTTCTTCCTCAAATTTGAAAATGAAGTGAGGATATTGGTTTTAACTATCGAACAACTATTGGTTAAGCATAATACAGTTGCATAATTAAATTTTCTAACCAATTTTTGTTAGGGAGGTAATAAACGGAAAAAAATAATCATAAGTGCATGTTTGGTTGATAGGTTTAGGAATTTTAAACATGGGTTTAATAGATATTGATATGTTTGGTTGGTATATTTATATAAGCCATTGGTTTATATAAATTAACTTTAAACCCATACCTATAGGTTTAGGGTAACACACCTCAAGGGTGGGTTATAGAAAACCCACAATTGTTTTTACAATATTGCCCCTCAATATAGTTTTCACTTAAAAATTGAATTCCACATATCACACGTTATGTCCTCTTCTATTATCACACGCCATGTCCTCTTCTCCAAAAATATGTAGTTCTCATATTTTATTCTATTTCTCAAACGATTGGATCCTCAGTGACCCTGCTTTGCTACTTTGTAGGAATAGTCCAACATAACTAAATGAAGGGTTTGAGGGCATAATTGGAATTTCATCAAATGCTCATCTATTAAACACATGTCAAACCAAACAAGTATATTATATTTAAACCCACTAACCAAACACACATTTTATTTTATACCCACTAATTAGTTTTATATAAACATTATTAACTTAAACCTTCCTAAATATAAACCGCGTACCAACCGAGCAGTAATAATAATAAGGCAATCGAAGACATAACAGACACTATCTTAGATAGGGAGACAAGTCACGTGTGGAACTGCTTAGAGTTCACATCTCACATGGCTTTTCTGGCCCATTCATCATGTTCCAAATTTAAACTGTGGGTGGTAGTCACTGAAATTCAATGTAAATAAATACCTACATACAATCTTGGAAATTTAATTTAAATAAATATATATATATTGAGATTGTATTAATTATTTAGTGACCTTAGCTTTTGTGGCCTACAAATCTATCTCCCAAGTCCCTATTGGATGCATCAATCTTTCTTTGATTTGTTGAATCAATCATACGCATGACTGCGATATCTTCTTTACATTTCCAACTGATGAGCGTAAACGTGAAGAACTTTAAAAACCAAGTTATTTCGATCATCATGTGTGTGTGTGTGTGTGTGTGTGTGTGAAATAATGTATCCGATTGTAAATAATTTAATTTTTGGCTATTTTATAGTAACTGTTCTAATTCATAATTGGCAATTTGATGGGCCAACCGATGATGTCAAAGTGATATGATGAAGAAGCAAAGCACCCATTTTTATCATCTTTTTTTTTCCGACATTATTAAACATAGACATACAAAACCTAATGTTGTCTCTTGCACGTACATTTGTTGCAACTCCAAATCGAGCACATGATTTTGTATGCCAATTTGCCTTGTTGCTTTCATCTGATTATCAAATATCATATTATTATTTTTTTTCTTTTTAGGGAATAATTTTTGAGTTTTTATTTTGGAAATTTGAGCCTTGAAAATTGGCCTCCACATATTTTTTATTGCGTTATCAACACTTACGTGAGTCCCACAATTCCTTTTTGGAAACATTAGATGATTGAAATGATAGCCCACTAACTATATTTATTGTATGCATTTGTAAAAGATATAAACTATAGCATATAATCCACTTCACATACATTATTTCCTCGATATATTATAATCTCAAAGTATATAATTAAAATATGCATGGCACAATATCCATTAGCACTTTAAAGCACACAATAATTGTATGTATAAAAAAAAACAAGTTAACTACCGCGCCGTTATCAATCATACGAGAATGAGTCAACAATAAAAGAATGAGTTATCTATGTTTGTCTTTACCATATACGATACGATTATGAGCTTTTAAACCATATAATTAATGTATATATCTCAAGATGATTGCTATTATAATGCTTTTGGTCTATGGGAATTTAATCAAGACTAAGGTGAGAAAGGGGAATAAGTGGTTAGGGTTATAATGTGCATGTGGGTAGCCATGTGAAGGTTATGTTAAGGACAAAACTCAAGTCCAAAACTTAAATTATATAATTATTTATTTGATGATTTTCCCCAAGAAAAACAAGAACCCATGTGGGAAATCATTGAAGCTTCTCTCTTTTTTTTTTTCTTTTCGCCACTTTGCGTTTATGGTGTGATAATATTGCAACTTCTTGAACAATGAATCATAAAATTATAAAAATTTGGAAAACATTTACATTTAGTGACATCGATTACACATAATTCAATTGGTCAAGAGTCAAAAGTCATTCTCGGCCAATAATGCAGTTAAAGCCAATCTTGGCATAATTTGTGACCATGGTCACTTCTATATTTGTAACCCACTTATCCGTTTATTGTCTTAGACAAAGACATGTTATTTGTCCTTAGGTCAAATACATACGGCCATGTCTGAATTGACCTGAACTCATGAAATGTATTAGTAAAGAAGAGAAAGACAAAAATATCTTTTAGAGTATGTAATTATCGGTTAAAAAAAAGGGTTTTGTTCCTAAACCCTAACCTTCATTTATTGGTACATAGAATGTAATGAAGATACGTGCCAATAATTAATCTTCGTCGGCACGAAATAATTCCTCAATTTTAATAGTAAATGGTCGACACAAAGCCTCCTAGAAGAACCAGCTATGAACCTCAGGACACTGTTCTTGCCATAGGTTGCTTCTAATCGACAGTTATAGTTTGAATTGTAACAGTAATTTGATTGAAATAACGACTTTTGAAAACATATAACTTCTGTCATAAATATACGAATTTAATTTTATCTCTCTCTCTCTCTCTCATATATATATATATATATATATATATATATTACCTCAAACTAAAACAACATAGGCCACATGGAAATGGAGCCCTTCAAACAATGTCAACCAAAACGTTAACTGCCAATCTACAATCACAATGTACATTTTGTATATATATATATATATATATATATAGATATATAGATATATTCTCCTAATTGGAGCATTATAATATACCTAAAAAAGAACAAGACAAAAGCAACCAGAATCAAATATATTGAAATCTCTTCTCCAAAAAATTATATATTTTTTTCTCCATCTAAAGAAAAAAAATAAAAATAGAATATATCGTTCTATCAAGGGGCCCCTTGAAACCCCACGCTGTCTCATTGTCCATTGCCTATTGTCCCTTAGAACATGCAGAAATTTGTGGCAGTCTTTTCCCCCCACTATAAAAACCTCTCCCAACTCCCTTACAATTATTATTACAGGAGAAAAGGCAATAAAAAAAAAGAAAAAAAAAAAGAGCACTGCCTGCACTCCATGTTTGTGCTCTAGCTTCTAACTTAACTTGACCACCTTGTTTCTTCTTAGTTGTAGTTTTCAACTCTTTTTCAGTGAAACACACACACACTCGCAGAAATGGACATAGAAATGGTGAAGTGCGAATGCTGTGGACTAAAAGAAGACTGCACGCAAGATTACATCAGCGAGGTGAAGGCGAAATTCGATGGCAAATGGCTCTGCGGGCTGTGCTCAGAAGCTGTGACAGATGAAATAAACAGGTCGTCGGGGAAGAATAGTGTAATGAAGCAAGAAGAAGCTGTCAAAGCCCATATGTCGTTTTGCGGCAAGTATAAATCGAATCCCGCCTTTCGTGTCGCCGATGGAATGAGGCAGATGCTGCGAAGAAGGTCGGGCGATTTATCTTCATCTTCTTCTTCGTCGAAGTCATCGTCCAAGAAATACTCAAGATCATCGTCATCTTCGAGCGCTGCCCAAGTGGGATGTGACTCTTCGTTTTCTTACTACTAGCTAGCTAGATAACTAAACGAGGAAAGTAACCGTCGACGTCTTCTTGTTGAAGAAATAAAATGCAACCAAGTTTAATTTAATTTCATGGATGAGTTTCATCTGTTTTTTCTGCTGCTTGTTTGTACAGTGAGAGGCCATTATTTCAATGGGAGACTAATTTCTACTGCTTCATTTTCTAAAAGATTATACGATCTTATGATGCAGAAGTTATTAATTTGTTTTAGAAAATTAGCAACTTGGCAACTTTAGTCAATAGGGAGAGTATTATTTAATATGTCAATGCGTAGGAAACCTGGTAATAATTGCAGCAAGTTGGTCTATTGAGCTTTCTTGAAGAAGTATTCATAGTGTATTTACTACAGACGTATCATTGTCAAAGAAACAGTACCTTCCTTTATCATTTACCAGAAATCCTTGCAAGAACAGACGCCGTCTAAACATCGGTGAAACCTAGTTCGATCTCTTACCACGATTTCCACATCGAAGACCTTCGATGCCAGCTTCATGAAGTTATGGCAGTCCTCGCATATCCTTAGATTCTTGATTATACGAATAGCCGAGGACTGCTTCTCCCTGCGTATTAATCCATAGCACAGAGCCAATTTCTCGCTGTGCCAAAGAACGACCTCTCGCTTTTCGTCTTCGTCCAAATCTACCAAAACGCTGCTTGTGTTGGGAGAGTAGCCCGCCTTCTTCAATTTCTCGACCACCTCGCCTAACTTCGAATATATCTCATCTGTTTGCTTATGTCTTTTATCTGCTGTCAAAAACTCGTGTATTTCACGGTCCATTTCGATCGTACTACATCCTCGTTCCTTTGATACGCCCTTTTGTTTCATGAGTTTTCGTATCTCTCCAACGTTTTCCCACATCTTCTCTTTCGCATATGCATTAGACAAGTACACATGAGCCCCGTCGTGATCTGTATCCATCTTAAGAATCTGTTTTGCGGCGAATTCTCCGAGTTCAAACTCCCCATAAATACGACAAGAGTTCATCAGAGAACCCCAAATGATGGTATTTGGGGCCATGGGCATAGTCTCGATGAGCTCTAGAGCATCTCTAAGACGATTCGCCCGCCCATACAGATCTACCATGCATCCATAATGTGCTAATTTAGGTGTGATGTTATAGTCATTCACCATGGACTCGAATAACTTTTGCCCCTCGTCCACTAGTCCAACGTGGCTACAAGCATAGAGAACGCCCACAAAAGTAACCCAGTTGGGTTCCACGTTTTCGAGCTTCATCTGATGGAAGTACTTAAGGGCATTATCAGCGTCCCCGTGAGTAGAAAAAGCACTTATCATGCTGGTCCAAGATATGACGTTTTTCCTACGCATACGGTGGAAAACTTCCTTTGCCCTTTCAAGACTCCCGCACTTTGCATACATATCGATGAGGGCGTTTTTCATAGGCAGAGCTTCCCCAAATCCATTGGAATCCACGAATTGATGGACCTGATTGGCTTGATCCAATGCACCCATTCGGGCACATGCAGAGACAACACTTAACATGGTTACTTGGTCGGGCTTGATTCCATGTTTCTTCTGCATATCGTAAAATAACCTAACTGCTTCTTGGGGACTATCGCTCTCTGCATAACCAGCAATCATTGCACTCCAACAGACCAAGTCCTTATTGACCACTTCGTCGAATATGATTAGAGCATCATTAACTTTTCCTACTTTTGAGTATCCCGATATCATGGAAGTAGAGGCCACAACATTCTTTTGCTTTAATTGGTCGTACAAACTCTGAGCTACGTCCATTTCCCCAGAACTTGAATACATGTTTATGAGTGCCGACTGCAGACGAGAATCCATCACAATGTTGTTATTTTCGGATATCAGCCCGTGTACTAACTTTCCAGTATCTAAATTCCCAAAACGGGCACACGCTGAAAGAATGGCAGTGAAAATTCTCTCATCTGGCTCTGTTTTGGAGCTCTTCATCTCTTCCAACAGGATCAAGACATCATCAAAGAGCTGAACTTGACAGTAACTGTTAGAAGAAAGCATAAAATCACCATCATGAAACAGTCAAATTTATTATCAACCCCGTCCAAAATAACAAAATGGTTTCATGCTGTAAGAAATCAAACTCGTATACAATCATATACTTCCTAGTCCACCCATATCACATTTATCCTTATTTATCAGACCTTTGACTTCATGTTTATCTTCACCGCTTTAATGGTATTGTAAAAGGAATTATTGCAAAGGGTATGGAACTGCAGGGATGAGCAGTTCAAAGCTACACCCATGTAAACGTCAGGAAGCATATAAGTGCCGTGGACTGAACAAAAAAACTAAATTATCCGGCCAGAAAAAGCGAATTTACCACTAATGAGCGTGCGTTGCTTTAAGGCAAAGATGTCTAGTGTCAATCACACTAAAAGGTCTGATTTTGCCATCTCATCAAGCACCACCAAGTAACCCCCAAAAAAAAAAAAGTAAAATGATTAAAACGAGGCTCACCCATCAATTATAGTGTTCCAAGCAACCACATCCCTCTTCGACATCTTATCAAACACCAAGCGCGCATCCGTTATAAACCCACACGATGAATACATACCCACCAATGCCGTCTCTACGAATGGATCAGACGCAAAACCCAGTTTTTTCACCAACCCATGAATCATCTTTCCTTCGCTGACGGCCTTAGCTTTGGCGGCTGCTTTTAGAAGTGGCGGAAACATGAATCTGTTTGCTATCAGAGCACCGTCTTTGCGAATTGTGTCGAAGAAGGAGGTGAGGGTTTCGTGTGGGTTGTTTTTCGAGCGTGATAGGTGTTGAAGGAACTTGTTGGAGACGTGGGACGGAGGTGGCGGCGATAGTAGCGCCATGGCCGTGGCGTGGTAGGTCGAGAAAATGGAGGGAAGATGAAGTTAGTTTATTTAGTTGTATGGCTGGACGGTTTCTAATTACATATTTGTTTTTTTTATATATTTATATAACAAATATGCTAACATTGTACCAATTGGTACATCAAATTTATCCAAATATTTTAAACAAACAATGATAATTCCAACCATTCAATAAAATAATTATAGTACAAACATTTATTTTTTTATTTATTAATTTTTGTTTTCCAAAAATAAAATAAAATTATGAACCAATTAATCCGACGGCAATTAATCAGTTTTAACTACTAGATGGGTTGCCTAGGCAATTTTTGCCATGGTTAAGGCCGATTAGTGCCTAGCCGCGGATTAATCAGCCGCTAGATCAAATTTTACAACACTGCCTATTATGAATTTCTAAGTTTCTGTCGTTTTTAGAGATTACTTGTGTAAATTTTTAAAATAATTGTACCATAAATATTATTTCATGATCATCTTCTATTTGCAAAAAATAATAATGAAAATCTTGGTGATATTATTAGCATTCATGGGCGAAAAAAAAAGATAATAATTCAAATATTTTAAAAATTGAATGGAAAATTTTGATCAAATGGGCTCGAGTTTTTTTTTTCGGCGTCTTCCTTGGGCCGTCCACTCATCCATATATGTGTATACAGTGGCATTTTTAGAAAATGTATTAATATATATATATATATATATATATATATTTATTCTTAAATCAACCCAATCCGTTATTGACACACGTCATAATAAATTCAAATTTTTTTTGACGTGCCAAATCCAAATAGTGGGAATGATTTCTCACTTGGTTAAGAAAATATAATTAAAAAATTTATAAATTAATTTGGATAATTAAGTCGATTAAAAAAAGATGGGCTCAAACAACAATTATTGTTTACGAAACAATAACTTGTCATAAAATACAAAAATGTACAAGTGGGCTAAATAGTCCACGAATTTCTCTCGTCACATTACAATTGCCAGTGAGGAAAGACATCTCTTAAATAGGACAAGACATCTCCTATAGAGATAAAGCTCATACACGGAAGACAAAGACACAAAGGTGAAACTCTCATACCACGTCAATGGGACAAGACACACACAACACTAAATTCCGAAAAGATAAATTTTTGTTTTGTAGGTGGTATTTCGTGTTAAGAGTATATAAAATAAATAAAATAAAATAATATTAGGATGGATAAACAATCTTTATGGTTAAATTTCATTTTATTATGTGATTTATCAATGCCCAAAATCCATGTAGTGTTTGACCTATGATATATATAATGCTATTCAATAAAGAAAAACAAATATTGCTCAAATTTTGACCTATTATAAATTTCTAAGTTTTTGGAGATTATCTATGTAATGTTTGAAAGATATGATTAGGACCATAATCATTATATTACATGATTATTCACTCATCACTTATCTCCAAAATATTTAGAAACTAATAATAATAAAAATTATTATAATAATATTAATAAAAAGAAAATCTCTCCAAGGTATTAGCAGCGGGAAAAAAAATCAAATTTTTTCAAGCTCGAAACCGCGTCGACTCATCCAACCCGCTTCGTTTCTTGAACCGCCCGTTCCTCTATATATATATGTATCGTCACACGTCTATCAAAATACAATTAAAAACATATCGAAAATTAATTCGGGCAAATAAGTCTAAGCAAAGGAAGAAGATGAACTCAAACGGCAGCAAAGCCATTGAAACCTCCACTGAGAAAGAAGTTCCATCCGGCATCACCTTCCATGTCGCATCGCCAGTATGACAACCACCCCTTCGATTTGTATCTCTAAGCAGATTTATCTCTTTCTTTTTTTTTTCTCTCTTTTTGTTTTTAGGGTTTTTTTATTTTTTTTGCGCCTGTAAGGACTTGCTTGGATTGTATAGTTTACTAACTAATTATTTAATTAAACACTGATGAAGGATGGGACTAAGCTCAGCTTCCGTATGAACCGCAAGACGAAGCTAAGAAAAATGATGTCCCTTTATTACAAGAACAAAAATATGAGCGCAGGCACTGTTGCTTTCTTATACGATGGAAAGAAGATAAAACCTACCCAGACGTCAGACGATGTAATTAATATATTAATTAATTAAGTCACATTCTTTAATTAATTATTTGAATCAAAGACATATTATAAATAAATGCGCATGATTAAATGTTTTATTTGATTGATCATCATATGTAGATTGGCTTAGAGGCCAATGAAGAGATCGATGCGATGTGGCATCAGACAGGCGGAGGTCGACTTGGTGGTGGACACAGTGTTCACCGTTATTAAATGAATGTATTTTTATATAAATTTATATTTGTAATCGACTTTTTTTATATATATATTTGGTCAAAGAATTAAATAATAAGAAATAAAGATGGTATTAGCATGATATTAATACAAATCTTAGTGAATCAAAAAAAGTATATTTTTCGCGGTTCAGTTTACATCTATCAATAACGTTGGTCAACGGCCATTCAACGTTGTAATCATAAATTACATCTATTAACAAAGTCTATATGTAATCTTAAATTACATCTTTTATCACATTGGTCAACGCCCATTCAATGTTGTAAGCTTTGACCAATCATAAGTCATATTGTAAAGCAAAGTAAATGATCATTAATCAAGTATTAAAAAAATAATCTACGGGACATGAAACATATCTCGAACTTTTATCATAGTTAATAGATTTAAATGTTCGCATGAATTAACAAAAAAAATAAAAAAAATCATACTTCATAATATTAAAGAATGCTATTATTCATAATTTTATTCTTTTTGGTGCTTAAGAAGATAAATATTAAAAGGCACATTTCTGATTCCAAACATTATTACATGATAATCCTCTTATCTCTATAATTTATCGAAAATAATGAAGAAAATCTCCGTGATATTACTAGCATTCATGGACCCGAAAAAATAAAATCAAATATATTCAAAACCGAGCGGAAAGTTTTAATCTAAATGGGCTCAACGCTTTCGACAGACGTCTTTCTTGGGCCGTCCGCTCATCTATATATACGCGTGTGCCGTCCGGTGCCTACAAAATATAATTAAAAAAATATATACAAAATTAATTAGGGCAATCGAGTCGACCGACCAAAGGACGAAGATGAGCTCAAACGACAAAGGTAGCGGCGGAACCCCAACAAATGATGAAAGTCAGCCGGAGATGATAACATTCGACATCTCATCACAGGTATAATATAAATAATAATAATAATAATCCCCACAAACACTCATATACATTGATTTTTATATCAAAGATTTATTTGTCCTCTTTCTTATTAGGGTTTTGTACATCTTTTTATTCTTACAACATGGGGTTTTTCTTGACAAGAGAATAAATTTGCAAACCTGGTTTTTAATTGAAGGATAAAATTGAGAGTATAGATGTGTGTTAATTAATATTTTTCACTTATTGTTAATTAATCAAAAACGTTGAGGAAGGATGGGCGATTTTTCCGCATTACGATGAATAGAAAGGCAAAACTAAGGGCTGCGATGTTAGCCTTTTGTGAGAGAATAAAGGTTGACTTTGAAGTGGTCAGATTCTTATCACATTCAGGACATAGAGTCAAAGACACTGATACGCCCGACAAGGTAATTAATTAATTAATTTAATTTAATTATTTTATTTACGTACTTCTGTACATGAAATATCTATTATAGGGGTCGAAAGAGCCAATAAAAGGCGCGCATGCACTAATAATACAAAGTGACAACATATAAGTCGATTTATTATGATGATGATGATTTGGTTTGTTTTATTACCACAGATTGGCTTAGAAGACAAGGATGTGATTGAGGCGATGATGGATCAAACTGGCGGCGGTGTTGTGCTTGAATGAATGAATGAATGCCATCGTTAAAATGACATTTTTATTTTATTTTCAATATGATTTAATGTACTTTTATATTTTTTTTTTCTATTATGGATATTATTTCATCTTATGTTGCCCTGCGCTATTCATCCGATGGAGAACTCTAGAGTATAACATCTATATTTGAATTATGTTTAACCTTATGTTACGCTAGAGAAGATAAACGTTGAAAGGTACATTTATGATTCTAAACATTATTATTATTATTACATGATCATTGTCTCATTTGTCGAAAATAATAATGTAAATCTTCATGATATTATTTGCATACATTCATGGGCTGGAAAAAAAAATGAATTCAAATATTTTAGAATTGAACGGAACGCTTTAATTAAACCGGCTTGACGGACATCTCTTGGGCCGTCCACTCATCGATATACGAGTGCGTGCGGTCGCTCGCATGTTTAAAAAACATCCAAAATTAATTCGGACAATTAAGTCGACCGAAAAAAAGATGGGCTTAAACAACAAAGCTATCGAAAGCCCAACAAAAAATAAAAGTCGGTCCACGGTAACTATCCTCAATAAGATGGGCGAGAGGTTCTCATGGCCCTTAAACTTGACGAGTTTGAAACTTTGCATGGCGACTAGACAGAAATTTATTACCTACCTACCTCAGCCAACCTCATGCGTCTGGGGATGCCTATAATCGACTGAATGCGGCCGGTGCGAGTATTTTATGAAAGACGATTATCACTTTTTTCTGAAGTGCGGCCATATTCGAAACAGTTTTGGCATATTACAAAAGGCTAAAATGGAGTGAACTTAAGCAATGGGGGGTTCGGCCGAGACATAATGGATAGAAAAAATCAGTAACCTTATGTAGCAGCATATTAGAGGATTGTATTACATGGCTACTTCTCTTTAGTTCGATAAAATTTATCGTTGTTTTAAGCGGCAATGTAACAACGTAGCTCATTTATGTAGCTAAATCCTTAGGTTATGATGGCGAGGGACGAATAGCCCCTACCCAAGCCATGGAAACATTGTTACTCTCGGATATGCATTGATAATGCCATGTTTCCTATCATAAAAATATAAAAAATAACATGAATAAAATAAAAATACATATGAGGATGGAGAAACAATTTTTATGGTCAAATTGTATTTTATTATGTGATTTATCAATGCCCAAAATCCATGTAATCTTTGACTTATGTTATATATAATGCTATACTATAAAGAAAAACAAATATTGCTCAAATTTTGACCTATTATAAATTTTGTAAGTTTTTAGAGATTATCTATGTAATTTTTGAAATTATGTTAAGGACCATAAACATTATTACATGATTATTTACTTATCTCCAAAGTTTCAAATTAAAAAGAAAATCTCTTCAACGTTATTAAGAGCGGGATAAAGTTTCAAAAATTTTCAAGCTCGACCCGCCTCGACTCATTTAACCCGTCCCGCTCCTCTCTCTATATATATGTATCGTCACACGTTTGTCAAAATACAATTAAAAACATATCGAAAATTAATTCGGGCAAATCACTCTAAGCGGAGGAAGAAGATGAACTCAAACGGCAAAGCCATCGAAACCTCCACCGAGAAAGAAACTCCATCCGGCCTCACTTTCCACGTCGCCTCGCCAGTATGAAAACCACCCCTTCGATTTGAATACATCTATACGCAGATATAATATCTTTTTCTCTTACAACCCTTTCTTATTTTTAGGGTTTTTTTTGGCGCCTCAGCGCGCTGTAAGAACTTGCTTGGATTATTATATTTGACTAACGAATTATTTAATTAAACACTGATGAAGGATGGGACTAAGCTCAGCTTCCGTATGACCCGCAAGACGAAGCTAAGGAAAATGATGTCCGTTTATTACAAGAGCAAAAACATGACCGCCGGCGCTGTCGCTTTCTTATACGACGGAAAGAAGATAAAGCGCACGCAGGCGCCAGACGATGTTAATTCATTATATTATAAATCATTTGAATTAACGATATATATATATATAAATGCTCATTATTAAATAAATTTTATTTGATTGATCATATTATCACGTAGATTGGCTTGGAGAACGATGCTGAGATCGATGCGATGTGGCATCAGACAGGAGGAGGTGACGTTGGTGGTGGACACAGTGTTCACCGTTGAATGAATGTCATTTTTATTTATATTTTACATAATGTAATTGACTTTTTATATTTAGATTATTTTTAAATTTCCAGTCAATATCTGAAATTACATCCATTAATAATAACATTGGTCAACTCCCATTCAATTATTGTAATATATTAAATACGTCTTTTATCACATTGCTTAACGCCATGCAATGTTGTAATATATTTCTGACCAATCATATGTCATCATATTTTCAACAGAAGTGAAATATAAGTATAAATTACACAGAAACAAATCACAGTTATACCATAAATATCCATTCTCTATGTATAACTTAATTACTGCATTCAAACATTAATTAAGTATTAGAAACATAATCTACGGGGCATGAAATACATATCGAGCTTTAGTGAATATATGTTAAGGAATTCAGAACCCATAACGTAAATGGTTTCGGTGACCAAAACTTAAAATAAACGCCCGATAATCTAAGAAACTGACAGAGTATCTGATCAAGAACGCTTAAGGAACTCAGCATCAAACCAGGATCCAGAAGCCAAATTCAAATATGCATCGATTAAGGAGAACAATGCAGTACAAATGCATTTAAGTCAAGGCTGCGACCAAAGAGACGTTGACCTGATGCATGCCCATTTTAGTGAAAGGCACAGTCTGCAGAGAACCTGAACCAGGTTCTGAAACCAGCCTATTTCAGGAAACGACATTTAATAATGTCTGGAAGCTGGTCATAGTCTTCACACAACGGCTCAATTCCGAACAAGTATAAATACCAAGAGCGTGAAGACTCAAAAAAAGACTTTTGAACGATCTACAACACAACTCAAGCACGACCATTAATTCTCAGAAGTTCTCTCTCAACTATTCATTTCGAGCGATTAGAGTTTGAGAGATTTGTACTCAACGGACTTTAAAAAGCTGTTGAAGTTTAGGTGGATTGTTTGTATACAACTGCCGGTGTAGCATTAGCTTTGGTAGGTTACAGTTAGTGAGTAGAGTGCTCCTTGTAACGTGTAAAACCAGTTGCTAGTGATATACTTCCTTGAGGGGAAGAAGGGGAGACGTAGGAGACTTTGCTCCGAACTTTCAGAAACAATTCCGCGCACTGAAATACACAAACACTGCACCTTACTAACCGGCTACCACTCACAAAATCAGATACCCGATAATCTGATACAAGTAACCGGTCACACCAGTTACCCAGAAACCAAAAAATAGCCAGTGTTTATTCACCCCCCCTCTAAACACCCTAACCGATCCTAACAAGTGGTATCAGAGCAGGAATCATGAGTGCATCAAACAAGCTTCCCATGTTCAACCAGGAAAACTTCCTGGAATGGAAGATTCGAATGGAAACTCATCTTACCGCACATGACGAAGACATGTGGGACGTCATTGTAACGGGCCCTCCCAAGCTCACAAAGATCAATCCTGACCATGCAGCAGATCAGACTCTGCCTCAAACAATTCCAAAACCAAGGAGTGACTGGACTCCTGCAGAGAAGAAGCTGATGAACTTGGACAGCGTGGCCAATGACATCATATTCAAGACCCTTGACCTTGAAACCTTCAGACACGTGATGCTGTGTAAAACGTCAGGTGAAGTCTGGACAACCTTATGCCAAATCTGTGAAGGAAACGACTCCAACAGAGAAAATAAGCTCGTCGTGGCCGTTCAGAAGTATGACACCATCAAGATGAAGGCCGGAGAAACGATGGCTGAGTTTGAAAAACGGTTTTACAGCATCATTAGTGACTTGACTGCTCTTGGCAGAACTATGAACAAAAGAGACGTCGCAATAAAAGTCATGAAGGCACTGCCCAGGGAATGGGACGTGAAGACTATGGCCATGCGGGAGTCTAAGGACCTTAACTAGATGCAGCTACACAATCTCTTCGCCGATCTCAAGGCATACGAGTTTGAACTCCAAACGCGTATGGAAGAAGTCGTCGTCGAGAAACCGGTCAAGACACTGGTAGCACCCGAAGTTCCTGCGGCAAAAACGGCTGAGGAACTGTGTGGAGAGGCCATGTCTCTCTTCGTCAAGAAATTCGGAAGATTCATGAGAAAAGATCAGAATCTTCGAATTGGTAAGAAAACATCCACTGATGCTAACGAATCTGATGTCTCATGTTTTAACTGTGGCAGGAAGGGACATTTCGCATCGGAGTGCAGACAACCCAAAAAGGGTAAAGGCAAAGAAATTAAGAAGTACAAGAGGAAAGGTCACAAAGTGCTGGTGGCCGACAGCAGAACCACATGGGCAGATTCCGATTCAGAAGCAAGCACTTCTGACGAATTTGATAGCGACAACGAAGAAATTAAGTGCCTGATGGCTGACTGATCGGAGGATGAGGTAACCGACTTATTTTCATACGATCTTACTAAGGAATAACTGCTAGTAGCTCTCAGTGATATAGCTGCTGAGTACAAGCAATTCATCCTAAGAATCAAGGAACTTGAGCTGAAGGGTAACCAGGAAGCTCAAGAAGAAAGCAGACTGCCCGATGATGTAACTGAGGAAATCAGATTACTTCGGGCCGAAAATGAAAATTTAAAGAGAGCAACCGAAGAGAGAGTAGCAGAAAATGCTAGGATGAGTGCAACCATCCAGTCCTGGACTGATTCCTCTAGGAAGATTGATTGTCTTCAAAAGATTATGAGGTACGGGAACAATAGGTCAGGACTAGGCTTTGAAACCAGTCACCAGTCATAGCAGCCAGACCTAACAAAGCCAATAGCATTAAATTCATCCCTTCTAGCATCCCAACCTCAGCTCCTGAGAAGGTTGTAGATAAGAGAGTAATGAACTCAGTAAGAAGGCCAGCTGAAACAAGTCAACCTAGTCCCAGACAGTCTAATAGAAACGGAATAGGGTACTCAAATAGAGCAGAACCCTCTAGGGCTGGAGAACGTAGGAATCAAAGGACTGCACCTAGAAGATCCTACCCAAAACGTAGCAACTGGAACGGTAGTACGACCAGTAAAGGACCTTACAACCATAATCCTAGAAATAGTAAGGGCATAGGAAATAGAAACAGGTACCAGCCCATTAGGTTTCTGATAGATCATAGAACCGGGAGTACAGTTCGAATCTTCCAGATCTGGGTACCATAGAACCTACTTCACCCGGGACCCAAGTAAAGTTGAGTACCTAAAAATGTATATATATACTTTTCTTGCAGGTATACAAAAAGGAGCTGAACCAGTCAGAATGGTATCTAGACAGCGGTTGCTGCCAGCACATGACTGGAAACCATCAGTTGCTCAGGAACCTGAAACAACATTCCGGACCAACCATTACCTTTGGTGACAATGGTAAAGGTAAAACAATAGGGAAGGGAGTGATTACTCACGGTAACCTTACCCTGAAAGACGTACACTTAGTACAAAATTTACATTATAACTTGATTAGTGTCAGTCAGCTATGTGAAAATAATTTTAATGTATCTTTCGAAAAGAATAAATGCTGTGTTAAAAACTCCTCTGGTCAAACTGTCCTAACTGGAACCAAAATCGGAGGAACCTATAAGGTGCGTTGGGAAGACCCATTGGTACCTTCACCAACATGTCTTTTAGCCAAAGATTCTAGGTGCTGGTTGTGGCATAAACGTTTAAATCATTTAAACTTTAAAACAATTTCAGTACTTTTAAAAAATGATTTGGTCAAAGGTTTACCGAAAATAAATTTTTCAAAAGACAAACTATGTACCGCATGTCAAGTAGGAAAACAGATCAGGTCAACTTTTAAAAACAAAGGGTGTACCGTGTCCAACCGGTGCCTGGACTTACTGCATATGGATCTCTTCGGACCCATATCAGTCACTAGCTTAGGGGGAACCAGGTACACTCTAGTTATTATAGATGATTTTTCTAGATATACATGGGTCATATTTTTAAAGTCAAAAGATCAAACGCCGTTGAATCTAATAAAGCTTTTTAAAATGATTCAGAACGAACGTAGTGAGAAAATTAATCGAATCCGTAGTGACCGAGGTACTGAATTCATTAACCATGTGCTAACCGAATTTCTTGAGAACCATGACATACGTCATGAGTTATCTGCCGCCAGGACACCGCAGCAAAATGGTCTAGCCGAAAGAAGAAATCGGACACTCAAGGAAGCTGCCAGAACCATGCTAGCCGATGCGGATATCTCTCAGAAATTTTGGGCTGAAGCAATCAACACAGCTTGCTACACACAGAACCGGTCCATGATCTGCAAGTTGCAAGAAAAAACGTCATATGAAGTATGGACTGGGAATATCCCATCAGTCGGGTACTTCAAGACCTTCGGGAGCAGATGCTTCATTCACAACAATGGGAAGTACCATCTCTCAGCTTTCGATGCAAGGGCTGAAAAGGGATTCTTTCTGAGATATTCAGATGTCAGCAAAGCCTATCGAGTGTTCAATTGCAAGACGCTGTCAGTTGAAGAATCAGCTCACGTGGTGTTTGAAGAATCAGCCATGGAAAATTAGACTCCCAGAAATATCAACCGACTAAGCAATCAGCTTGAAGAAACAAATCTAAACGACTCCAGTGATGAGGAGCTTCCAGCTGAAAACGGTCGGGAGAAAACCAGTGAAGAACCAGATACTGAGTTACTGGATATACCAGTTGAAGAAACTGAGTGTCAACCAGAAGCTGCTGAGATTCCAGTCGAACCAGTAACTCTAGAGGGTACTGGATATGAAGGGAGCAACTCCAACAATCAGGAACCTACTGAAGGGCCTGAACCAAATCATGCGACTCCTTCTCAAGAGGAAAGTGCATCAGCTGAGGGGGGACACATAAAATGGAATAGAACCAAGCTGAATCATCCTCGACAGCTGATCATTGGAGAAGCAGACGCTCCAATGAAGACAAGAAGACAGTCAATGCAGAATCTCTTCAGTTACGCCTTCATATCTCAAATTCAACCAACCAAGGTTGAAGAAGCCCTAAGGGTCAGTCACTGGATTGATGCAATGCAAGAAGAGCTCAATCAGTTTGAAAGGAATGAAGTCTGGAGTCTGGTCCCAAGACCTAATCAAACGGTTATTGGAACCAAATGGGTATTCAAGAACAAGGCCAATGAGGAAGGACTGGTGGTAAGGAACAAAGCTCGTCTAATAGCTCAAGGGTACCGACAAGAAGAAGGAATAGACTACGACGAGACTTTTGCACCAGTTGCTCGACTAGAAGCGATCAGAATCTTCCTAGCCTACGCTGCTTCAAAAGACATCAAGGTGTATCAAATGGATGTCAAGAGTGCCTTCCTTAATGAACTCTTGACTGAAGAAGTGTATGTAGCACAACCACCTGGGTTCGAGAATCACGAGTTTCCGAACCATGTCTAAGACTAAAAAAGGCTCTATATGGTTTGAAGCAGGCGCCAAGAGCTTGGTATGATACCCTGACTAAGTTCCTGACTGATCACGAATTTGAAGTAGGAACTATTGACAAGACTCTGTTCCGGTACACAAAGAAGGAACATTTACTGATTGTCCAGATCTACGTCGATGACATCATCTTCGGCTCAACAAATCAGAAACTCTGCGATAAGTTCGCAACATTGATGAAGGACAAGTTCGAAATGAGCATGATGGGGGAACTGAACTTCTTTCTAGGACTTCAAGTCAGACAGCTGGAATCAGGAACCTTCATCAATCAAAGCAAATACGCTAAGGACCTCATGAGCAGATTCGAGATTGATAAATGCTCAGAAGCAACTACTCCAATGAGTGCTTCGATCAAATTGGACAAGGATGAAGATGGGCCACGTATAGATGTAACCAAGTATCGGGGACTGATTGGGTCACTACTGTATCTTACAGCTAGTCGACCAGACATCATGTATGGCGTATGTCTATGTGCCCGGTTTCAAGCAGATATTCGTTTGAGCCACTTCACTGCAGCAAAAAGAATCCTCAAATATATTAAAGGGACCACGAATGTTGGATTGTAGTACCCGAAGGATTCAAGTCTTTCTCTCCGAGGATATACCGATGCTGATTACGCTGGATGCAAAATTGATAGAAGAAGCACCAGTGGTACCTGCCAGTTTCTTGGTGACCGGCTGATATCTTGGTTCAGTAAGAAGCAGACCTCGATTGCGACTTCAACAGCAGAAGCTGAGTATCTGGCCGCAGACAGTTGCTGCTCTCAGATCTTATGGATTCAGCATCAACTAAAAGACTATGGGATAACGGAGACGGAAACTCCCATCTACTGCGACAATACGAGTGCCATAGCCATTTCCCAGAACTCAGTGCTTCACTTCAGGACCAAGCACATCGAGATCAGGCACCATTTCATCAGGGACCACGTGCTCAATAAAGACATCAACCTGGAGTACATAGCCACCGATCAACAAGTAGCTGACATATTCACCAAGCCCCTGTCGGAAGCTAAGTTCATCTACTTTCGTAATGCACTCGGTTTATTGGATATATCTCAGTAACCGATACGGAAGTGGATAAAGTAAGGGGGAACGAAGTTAAGACAGCACAACAAAGGGTTGGTACTGATTTTGATGAAAATCTTAATCAGAACTAACTGTGCATATTGTCTTAACCAGTTGCCGTATACTTTAACAATAATATTGCATTAATATAGGTGTTTTCTTCCAACCGGAACTTCTTTCAAAAGGCTATTTCCTTCTCATTTTCTAAATCGGTCTAATCAATAGACTTTGTCTTGTCTCTTTCAAAGGCACTAAAAGACCAGTCACCTTCTATACATATAATACTCTATCAGTTACTAAGCTGAAATCATAGTATATCTATATATCTCATTCGGGTACTTCTTTTCGGAACCTCTCCAAAAAGAGTACAAAATTATCCGGTCTCTATTAACCGGTACCTTTATTTATCGTTTAGCCTTTAACCGGTTTCGTTCTTATTTAATATACACCTTTAAATGCATACATTCAAAAGCATGCTACGTCAGTAACATGTTTAAGGTAACTGACGGTACAGAGGACTGCGTGAAATTAATGCTGAAAGGACTGGCTACGTGATACAGTACGAAAACAGTGAGCGGGAAAATGGAGGAGAGAGAAACGTCGCTTCACAGATTTACTTAACCCATATCCGATCATCTTCTTCATTTCATCATTTTTTCTCTCTGCAACTCAAAATCCAAAAACCTAAAAAAGCTCTCGATCATTTTCTTTTCAAATCCTTCACCAATGGCCATCTCCAAAAGCTCTCTCTTCAAAAATATCCTGCAAGTAAACTTTGATGAACCCATCTCATCGGATAATGCCGATATTGGCCGGTCCTTATTAGCCCTTCAACACAGCGGGCTTAGACCATTCTTGGGATGCACGCCAAATGTCGCAACCGCTGAAGTCGGCGAGTTCTTTGATTCTGCCGTGATCACTGACGGCGTTATCAGCGCCACCATCAAAGGTCGTCTCGTATCCTTCAATGAAGAATGGTTCGCGACCTTCTTTTATCTGCCCACAACCGGTGCCTCTTCACTTTCAGAGATTGATTCCGACATGAGGAGAAAAGGAGTCGGGATCTTTGCCACAACTGTTGAGACCTTCAAAGAAGCCGACAAACGAACTGCTCTCAAACCAGCGTATCGGCTTCTGCATGATCTTGTGGCAAAGTCGATTCTTGGAAAAGGCGGTTCCTTCGATGTGCTGACAACAGAGAAGGTCCAGGCGATGACGGCAATCATGATGGGATTAGCCGTAAATTGAGGAAATATCATTTTTGGAGGACTCCTTAACGTGGTAAGGGCTAGAGACCGCCAGTTCAAGAATTATGTTCCTCAGATTACAAGAATCTTGGAGGAAAAATTAGGAGATCTGGAGTCAGTACAAGTGGCTAGAGGAGCCGAAGTGCTCAACACGGAGTCTATCAGACAGTTCCTGGCCACTCAAATGGCGTCTGATACAAAAATGGGTGGGAAAAGGCTAGCACCTGACTCGGTTGATGAGAGTCAGAAGACGAAGAAGTAGAAGAAAGAGAAGAAAGCCTCTGCATCAGTAGAGGCTGAGCCAAAAGATAAAGAAAAAGAGAAGAAGAAAAAGGCTGAAAAGGAGAAGAAGAAAGAAGAAAAAGAGAAGGAAAAGAAGGAGAAGAAAGAGAAGAAGCAGGCAGTCCCTGCTGAGGCCTCGATGGAAAAGGAGGCAACCCCTGAACGGGATTTGGCGATGATAGCTTCCAGTGCTGAAGCAGAGCCTGAAGAAATGCACCAAGGAGCTCCCAGTCCAACAATGAGCCAACAACCGGAGGATCTGGTCCCTGAACAACCTGAAGCTGCTGAAGAAATGCAGGGATCAGAATCGGGTGCCGAAATGCCGAACCTAGATACGGTGATAACAAACATCATCTCGGACCCGGTCTTGGGAATGGATCTAACGATCGCGACCACGTCAGAGCCTGCATCAACCATTCCAGTTCCTCAACAAGCAACCGAACACCCAAAAGCCACCGGCATCGTTATCCGGGAACCGGTTGCTCCATCGGCTCCAGTCGCCACGAAGAGCGACAAAGGAAAAGGCAAGGCAGTTGCTCTGGAGATGCATGTGCCCCCTTCGAATGACGTGGACATGGGGGTGGAGCTGACCCTGAAGGATGTTTGCGCCCGAACAGATCAACTTATGGAATATTATGAAGAGTGGAGAGCTGTTCGTCTCACCCCCCTCAAAAAGCGCATTAAGAAGGATCTGATGGCGGCTGCTAGAAAAACAGAGGACTTTTTTATGAAGAGCACGGAAATCGATGATGTCGAAGTCCTTCTGCAATCAAGAGACTTATACAGGCTACATCTATGCCTGACATTCCTGGTCAAGAATCTAAACACCGGGGAAGAAAACTACGATCTGGTCTCTCCGACGGCAGCCACCGATAGGGCAATCTTGGCCAAACTGCAGGAAGAACGCTTCAAGCTGGAGGATCTGTACAGAATAGAGTTCAACAGATTGGGTCATCAGTCCCAGATTCCTCCAGCTTCCAAGTAACTGAACCAACCAAGTCTACACAAACTCAACCTGCAGCTCAACCCAATCCTTCAGTATCCTCCTCGCCCGATCGAACTGAGCAGAATTTTGAAGTCCAAATGGAACCGATCGGGTCCCCATCAGCGCTATGTCCATCCGGGATTTTCAAGGACCCGGCACCTGTTTTGACTACCAAGTCCCTGCCACTTCTTCCCGGACCAGGTGACATAGCAAGGAGCAGTCCGACTTTCGAAGAACAAGCAGCTTCTTCAGGGTCCTCAAAGGACTTAGTGTCTGCTCCACCATCTCCCATTTTGGCTTCCGGTCCAGTTTTCGAATCATCTGCTACGCCACTGCTGCTACCGGCACCAGAACCTAAGCCGATCACTTGCCCCAAGCCAATTGCCACAATGCCTTTTGAAGAGGTGGCGAAGATGCTCCGACCAAGTGAAGCGCCCGGTTCTTCTAATACCGGCTCACTTTTGATTTTCCAGCGCCGCATCGAAGACTTCATGGTCACTCAGACCATGACTGATACTAAGGTCAGATCCCTTGACTAATGTCCAAGAATTCGCGGACAAAGTCGGAGTTGGTTTACGCTGAGCAGGTCGCCACACGAAAAGAATTCAAGAAATGGTGCGACAAGCTTGACGAAAACCAGAATCTTCTTCGAACTGATGTAAGGGGCGTTGAAGACACTATTCGAGAGGACCTGACTGCTGTTAAAGCTCAACTGGCGGTTATCGTTGAGCATCTGGGAACATCAGAAGCCTCCGGTGCTGCCAAAAAGGGGGAAAGTGCGAAGGGGAAGCAGCAGCAACAACCGGCAAGACAAGCCTCAGTGCCCGATCCAAGCCCGCCTCAGAGACCGAATCAAATGTCCACCATCCGGTATGCGTCAGAAGATCAAGACAGACAACAGCAAGAAGCGGCATTGCTACCGGATGAGGACCTGCCCAAGATGGACTCATCTCTGAGAACGGGCAAGGAGCTTCTGCCCTTGGAGCGAATTTACAACCCTCAGTCACTGAGGACAATTGCATGCAATTTGACGGAACAGCAGCTCCAGGAGCTCATTTGCATGCATGACAAGAAGCAGCAGAAGCTCCTAACGGCTAAGACACAGCTTGAAAGGAAGAAGAAAGACGACAAGGGACGATCAAGGAAGAAATAGATTAGTTCTTTACATATCTCATGTAATAAACTAGTCTGTAACTTCCTTGATTAATGAAAAGAAATTCTTCCTCCAGTTAACATTTTTTTTAAGTACTTAAGTTTTGGCAGTCACCGAAAAGTGGGAAATTATTAAGGAATTCAGAACCCATAACGTAAATGGTTTCGGTGACCAAAACTTAAAATAAACGCCCGATAATCTAAGAAACTGACAGAGCATCTGATCAAGAACGCTTAAGGAACTCAGCATCAAACCAGGAGCCAGAAGCCAAATTCAAATATGCATCGATGTAAGGATAACAATGCAGTACAAATGCATTTAAGTCAAGGCTGCGACCAAAGAGACGTTGGCCTGATGCATGCCCATTTTAGTGAAAGGCACAGTCTGCAGAGAACCTGAACCAGGTTCTGAAACCAGCCTATTTCAGGAAACGACATTTAATAATGTCTGGAAGCTGGTCATAGTCTTCACACAACGGCTCAATTCCGAACAAGTATAAATACCAAGAGCGTGAAGACTCAAAAAAAGACTTTTGAACGATCTACAACACAACTCAAGCACGACCATTAATTCTCAGAAGTTCTCTCTCAACTATTTATTTCGAGCGATTGGAGTTTGAGAAATTTGTACTCAACGGACTTTAAAAAGCTGTTGAAGTTTAGGTGGATTGTTTGTATACAACTGCCGGTGTAGCATTAGCTTTGGTAGGTTACAGTTAGTGAGTAGAGTGCACCTTGTAACGTGTAAAACCAGTTGCTAGTGATATCCTTCCTTGAGGGGAAGAAGGGGAGACGTAGGAGACTTTGCTCCGAACTTCCAGAAACAATTTCGCGCACTGAAATACACAAACACTGCACCTTACTAAACGGCTACCACTCACAAAATCAGATACCCGATAATCTTATACAAGTAACCGGTCACACCAGTTACCCAGAAATCAAAAAATAGCCAGTGTTTATTCACCCCCCTCTAAACACCCTAACCGATCCTAACAATTATATTACAATTATCGCATGAATTAAACACATGAAAATTATCATATTTCATAATATTAAAGAATGCTATTATACTATTATTCATAATTTTATTCTTTTTTGTAGCTTAAGAAGATAGATAAATATTCAAAGGTACATTTCCCATTCCAAACATTATTAAATGATAATCCTCTTATCTCTATAATCTATCGAAAATAATAAAAGAAAATCTCCCGTGATATTACTAGCATTCATGAACCCCGAAAAAAATAAAATCAATTACTTTCAAAATCAAGCCGAAACTTCTAATCAAATGGGCTCGTCTCTTTCGCTCGTGGGCCGCCCGCTCGTCTATATATTATACTAGTATTTTCTGCACACTCGATGCGTGTGATTAAATATAAATAAAATATAACATTATTTTTATAATATCAAATCATAATATTAATTTTAATTATAAATTATTTTTTATAAATTAAAAATATGTTTTTGGGATATAATTTAAATAAATTTGAAAACTAAGAATAAAATGATAATTTAAAGTGCCATACCAAATTAATTTGATGGTAGTTATTATAGGGTGCTCTCCCTTAATATATAGTATAGATAATACGTGCGTGCCGTCACGTGCCTACCCAATATAATTAAAAACATAATTAGGGCAATCAAGTCGACCGCCGACCGAAGGAAGAAGATGAGCTCAAACGACAATGCTAGCCGCGGAACCCCAACAAATGACGAGAGTAGGTCCGACGACCTGATAACATTCAACATCTCATCGCAGGTATAAATAATCATCCCTCATATACATTGATTTTTTTTATGTGAAAGATGTATTTCGTATTAGGGTTTTGTGGATTTTTGAGAATAAATCTATATAAACCTCTTTTTTTTTTCTAGTTAATTGTTATTCACTTTGTGATGTTGATGAAGGATGGGAGGTATTTCCGCATTACAATGAATAAGAAGGCAAAACTAAAGAACGCCATGGCGGCCTTTTGTGAGAAAATGGAGGTGGAAATTGACGTGGTCAGATTCTTACATTCAGGACGTAGGGTCAAAGACGATGATACGCCCGACGGGGTAATAATTAATTAATTAATTAATTACTTAATTATTTAATTATTTTCTTTATAAACTTTTTGTAAATGAAATATCATCTATGGGGGTTCGAAAGAGGCAATAAAAGCGCACGTACTAATTGTAATTATACAGTCATTATTATTAGATCGACATAATCGATTTGGTTTGATTTAATTACGCAGATTGGCTTAAAGGAGAGGGATGTGGTTGATGCGATGCTGTGTCAGAGCGGCGGCGGCGGCGGCGGTGGTGCCGCCTCTGCCTATGCTTAAATGTCATCGTTGAATGACATTATTTCTCAAATATTATATATAATAATTCAATGTACTTTTTTTGTAAAAAAAATTATATCTTCTTTATAGATATTATTTGTGTTATTCATCTATATCTCGGATTGAATTGTGTTAAGTCAACACCAATCTACAATACAAAATTAAAGTCAATTTTAACTAAAATTATGATTGCTAGAGTGTTTGTAGTTCAACTCATTAATTCTATTTCTACTATTAAAATAATATTACATACATATTATAACTAAAATTAATATTTAAAGCATGTTACTTTAATTTTAATCTTAATAAATTTAAAAAGAAAAAAAATATAATTAAAATAAGTTTTAAAATTAATACGAAAACAATGATAAAAATAAAAATCATAACGCTAGGTTGATAAATAATGTTACTCTATAAATAAAATAACATTGTTAATCTTTTATACAACAAATAAATATATATATATATATAATAATATTAAAACGGTAAAAATCATATTGCTCGAAAACTATTAGTTTTAAGGTAGAAATCGAACATCCTTAGCTGTTGGCACTGATCAACCCACCGCACAACAAAGCTTGAAAGTCTTGAAAGCAAAGAATAGAACTAAACAAACAAAAATGATGACGACACATTCAGTTGTGTTTTTATATGATTGATTGCCTTTTACAACCGATCATTATCGACCTTTGAGTTATTGCAATGGCCTTATACTTCTTCCTCGCACTCACTAGCTTCTTAGTCCATGCGTCGAACGCAGCCGTTTATAAGGTCGGAGATTCCGCCGGCTGGACGACCATCGGCAATGTCGATTACAGACAGTGGGCCGCCGACAAAAGCTTTCAAGTCGGCGATATCATCGGTAATAAAATTTACTTCTTTAATCACATGTAAGAAGCTTTTCTGCGATGACGACCTTTTCAAACGGTTAATATTTTCCCTAGTGTTCGAATACAACCCTAAGTTCCACGACGTGGTCCGAGTGAGCCACGCGGGATACAAATCGTGCAACGGGTCGTCGTCGATATCGGCCCACGGCTCGGGGAACGACTCCATAACCATATCGACCGAGGGGCACCACTTCTTCATATGCGGCTTGCCGGGCCACTGCCAGGCCGGGCAGAAGGTCGACATCAACGTGCTCCGCGCACCGTCCGTCGCACCCGTGATGCTGGGGCCCGCCTCGGCTCATGTTGCTCAGGAAGCTTCGGTGCCCGTGCGAGCCCCGGCTCCTGACAGCAGCCAAGCCGTGGCGGTGCGGCTCGGTGGCTCGTGGTTTATGACTATGATGGCGGTGGTGTCGTCTCGACGGTTCTTGATTGGGGGTTAAGGGTAGTTTTCGATGAATGGAATAAATGTGGGCTATTCGTAGGTTTACATTTTCTATATGAATATGTTTTGTAAGATTGGAAATATATTGGAAGATTTAAATGTGCCCACAAGCATCATCTCAATTTCACCCCCTCACCTTCAATATATAACGTCAACAAATTCGCAATAATATATATAGCATATCTCCACCATCTTAAATTTATTTCAAGAACTCAAACTCAAACGCACAATAAAACCCACAATATATCACACACACAAGAAAAATGGAACAAAGAAAACACACGCAATGAAGGTGAGAAGAAGCCACCTTGATCTTCAAGAATTCATTCTTTGCTCATCTTAGAGCAGCCCAGAAAATGTATGAAGAAATCAAGCATATTAAAAGGCTAATAAGCTTGCCTCTGTTTCAGAGTTTCATCAACTATTCGGCAGTGATTATACAAAAAAAAAAAAATGTGCTGATTGATTGTAGCCATCTTTAAACCCTGAATAATTAAATAACTAAAGAATGAAATTGGGGTGGTGTAATTATTGCAGCTCAAGTGAACATTTTTCCTTCCTACATAGATATAGGTTTGTGGCTTGAGTTGAGTTGACTCGTTATGCATGTAAAAAGTGTGGCGCTTTCTTGGCTGGCTTAAAATCAATGTGCTGGCGGTGGTCAAATCACCATGAAAAACTAACTATGGTTAACGTGAGGGATCTTTATCTTACTGTGGTTAGATGATCAAAACTTACGGCTGACTGACTGACTGACAAGTATATGTTCACTTGCAGTAGATATGTGAATATGACGGATACTTCGAACACAAACCATGAATTTCTTGTCGGAAGCTGTAAAAGCTTACTTACTCCCCCAAATTATATGATCTGCGAATTAAAAGAAAAGCTGCGGTTTTTATCTTTTATGTATAATTTATATTATTATTATGGCTCTGATTTAGTATGGTTTAAACTTCATAAATATATAATAATAAGTGTCCTCCAAAAATGTAATTTTTCTTACACCACCATTACCTCTGGATTCAGAAGAGGGAACTTTCCTACTGTGATTCTAACAAGCAAATTTTCTTTATTACCTTTACAAACTAATTGAATCACCGCACATAGTAAACACGACGACCTTCTATTGCATGGGCACTTTGTTGTTCCATTATTTTTGTCTTGATTTTTACGAGCACAAAATGAAAGCTAAATAATGGAGATCATATTCATTCAGCATTCATATGTTTAATCCATATACATGAAACCCTACGAAACGATCGGAAAACATCGAAAAAAAACCCTAAAATCATCAAGAAATTCGAAACTCATCGGTAAGTATATTATATTACTACGAAGAAGTTTAATCAATGATACTTGTCGTCCCAGCAGAGAAGCATTGTTATGCAAACTCTCATAAGGTAGAGCCTTCCCCTCATCTGTCTCAACATTCTCTTCCACTTCCCAATTCTCTTGCCCATCGTATATATTATATGTATGTATGTATGTATGTAATATCTCTTTCTGATTCTTGAGTTTCTTCTTTCTACTGATGAACGAAAATAAGAACCACATGGTGCTCTATATATATATATATACTCCATGGTTTGGGAGAAACTGTCACTATAATTGGAACTGTTTCTGACTTTTGCCTCATAATGGATCCACATGAAGACCTTTGGAGTATACATCGTAGGGACAGTTTGTACTCTCAAGTCCACATCATCACGTGGACTAACCCTTATCTAAATCCCAAATCCCACAAATTATTATATATTTTTCTTACAATCTTAAACAGTTACAAATTGTCTTTAATTTATGTATGGCGTGGGATGTGCCTTATTATAACATTGTGCTATAACTGTGTATCTTAGACTGTTCAGTTGATTCCATTATCGCCTGCGTTTCAGCTGGGACCTGCCATGGCCGATCTATATGAACACATAAAAAAAAAACAATTCAAATACAAAAAAAATTTATTTTTTATTTAAACAATATGATGATCATTGCCAGCCGTGTGATGCATTTAAACTTGGAACCCCACATTGTAATGAATGTATATTTCATTTTCTTGAACGGTTCTGCATTTATTGTGAATGAAGTGTACATCAAAGTCTTGCACGTATGTGTGATTTAATGATTCAAATAGATATACAAGTACAAATCAATTATCAAATCATTTTAAATTTCATTTAAGCTAATGAAATTAAAACTCCTATTTCAAGATTGCACTAACTTCGCACATATATACAGCCAGTGATGAAAAGACCAGCAGATAAAGCTTGTAATTGGCTAACTTGATAACCTTATCTTATGTTAAGAAAAGCAAATAAAAAAGAATCAAAGATAAGATCTGTCTGTTAACAACAAATAATGTGACAGTCTATAAAATGGACCCAATTGATTGTAAAACCATCTCATAATAATGTGTATATATATAATTTTGATTTTCAAAAGTTGAGTTTTATGGCTGAGACAAATCGTGTCCCTCTTGTGAGTTTAAGTTCGGACCAGTTTAGGGGGCTACACAGTGTACTTGTTGTCTAGAACAACAAGTGTTGAGGCCTTGTTGGCTGAATTTGAGACAATTATCATCTCCACGATGGTTTCATACATACTATTAAAGAATTACAATACACTTCGAACGCTAGTATATTACTATTGCAAGATTATAATACATATTATATGTAATAAAAGGGACAATTGAAGTATATTGCCGATGAGGTTTTTGGTTGAACTTTTCAGTCTGTATGAGCTTATTACACCATGTAGTTGCTCCAAACTAGATTACTTGGTTGGCGTAATTTGCAAACTACTACTTGGTCCCACATGCTTGGGACCCGAATTAAAAAAAAAATAGATTGAGTTATTTGATGTGACCAACTGAAAATCCTCCATCACAATATTCCACTTTTAGTTCACTAATAATTGATTTATAAAAGTGGGCGTAGGGACTTTAAAGGTTGTCGACTTTGAATGATACATTTGCTTTGCTACTTATCTATGATTGTTGCTTCTTTCTCGGGTTGATCTTGAAATAATACCTTTGAGTAGGTCCTGAAATATTGTTTTGTAATACTTCACTCTAGTTGTAATATTATTCATCTCTTGCAAGGTGTATTTTCATTATTACAAAGTTAAGTATTCAACCTCCGATCAACTAATTGTAAAGTTTGAGAATTTATTATTTAAAAACGTCCCTAAATTAAATTAGGTTATTATTTCAGAAATAAGAGCATTCCAAGTTCTCTGTATTAGTATTTATTTACATTTAATGCATTTGCAATAAAATATAAATATGTAATATTATTTTATATTTTAAGATTTATTATCAATTTGAAATATTTTGAAGGATAAAATCGAAAAACCGTGAAATTAAAAAGAGAAAATGAAGGGTAAAATTGATGAATAATAAAATTGTAATTAAACTGACATATTAGATTAATTAAAAAATATTTTTTAAAGAGGGCTAAATGATTTTTTTCAATTTTAAATTTTATCATATATAAGAAAAATCGCTGATTATATATAGTATAGATGATTTTTTTTAAAAGTATTTTATCATATATAAGAAAAATTGAGATGTATTTATTTATTTATGGCATAAGAGTATTAATTTCTTGTAATAAATGAGGTGACGACCTCCATTACATTATCAGTTAGCATCTTCCTTCGCGTCTCACCGCTTTCACATATCAACGTACGTGTCAATACGGAACATTCACACCATTTCCCTCAAACACGTCATTGGGATTTGCAAAACTGTGTGTTGGCTGCTAACGTGCGCATCCTCTCGCCGCTTCGCTAACCTGCGCACCACCCTTCGTAAAGGTGACATTTTTACTAGTTTGTATTCTTCTTCAACTAGCATGCAACACCACCCCATTCTCTCCACCACCATGCCGAAGCCAAAGACCTCGAATTCCCCCAATTACCCCTCAGCCCACCACCACTGCACCACCCTGGACCTCCTCGTCTTCATACTGGTCATCTTCTCCGCCGCTTTCCTGCTGGCCTCGTCCCTCGCGCACATCGCCCGGATCATTTACCATTTCGGCCCCGACCCAAAACCCCACATCTACCCCATCGCAATGATGACGTTAACGTTTTCATTTATTGTGTTTGTGTACAGACTATGCCGTTGGCGCAGATCAAGGAAGTGTGGGAGAGCAGGCTGTAACGCCTTGAAGAACGCGATAGAGTTTGATCTTCGGTTGCAGAGTGAGGAGCTGTTGAAATTAGGGGAAGATAGTAAGAGGGTGAGGGATGTGAATGAACTGCCTTGGAGAGGGGACACCCCGGACAATCCAGAGTACGAGGGTTTGAGGGTACAGTTGAGGCGTAGGGCTCCGGCCAATGGGCGGGCCGTTTTGATCTTTAGGGACAAATGTGGGTGTGCAGTTGATAAACTAGAAGGATGGGCGCCGAAAAACAAGAAACAGCAGAGGAAGTGAGTTGGGTATGTTTTCAATTGAAGATTGCGTTTTTATGGTGCTGTGTGCATGTGTTTCATTAAAAATTACATATATGTGATGATTAACTATTTTTTGGGATGATCATGAGTTTTTTTGGAGCTGTTAACTGGTTAAAGAATGTGTTTTGTGGTTGTAATTTTATGGCTGGCTTTGTTCAAAGTGCTTTGATATGTTGAAAGATGACTCTTTTTTTTTTTTTTATAGCTGATTGGGTGGGATTGTAGGGCGTAAGCATGAGTTTGTTCGGGGGTTAGTTGTTGTGATCTTCGATTGTTGGTAGAAGAATATGGTATTTCTCTGGATTGGAATGTATCTTCGATTGGATGGATTATTTTTTGGACGAATAGGTTTCCTTGATTGAGTTGATATGTTAAAAAGGGTTGTGGTTGTTCCATGTATTTCGGGTGATGAGCTTCTACTGATCGTTAGGGTAGTTAAAGAATATGCTTTAACGGGATTGGATGAGTCTTACGTTACACCGAATTTTGTGTCTGTTTTTCTTTACTTTCAGTTTTATGACGTGTTTCATCGATGCCATTTGCCTTTGTTATGGAATTTGATCTGTATCGGCCAACCGTTATGGTAAAAGAGTAGACGTCGAGTCTTGAGTGGTAGAATATCGTTTTCTTATTCGATACGAAAGCATCTGAATTGCGTATGCATTTTGCTTCGTAATCGATGATTTCTTGAATGGTCAGCAAGCAACCAATAACACGAATCTTGTTAAATATTTCCATATTTAACCTCAGTATCGAAATCGTGACCAAAACTACGGCTTTGTTTGGTTTGAGAAAATCTTGTGAGAATGATATTGTGGAGACGATTTCTTGTAAAAGCACTACAGCTCTGCTTAATCTATATGGAGAAGATTTATTAGTTTCATCTGTTTTGTTTATTGGCTATGGTTCACACAGTAGTGTGGATTATCATTCATCTAGTATGGTTATGCTTTCGAATGCTTATCGAACTTGTTGCTCATAGATTGTTCTGAGTCTAAACTCTGACTGCAAATAAAGATATACATCATTTATGTGAGGTTTCTGTGCATTTGCTTAAGGTTCAAAGATCTTATGTATCAGTTCAGGCCATGTTAGATGCATTTAAAAGAGTTGAGCAATGCTGAAAGTTCTATACGACATGATCATTACTTCGACTTACTGAAGAACTTCCTGACTAGTTCTAGACTACGAAGATCTTTACGGCTTATCTTTTTATCTTTTGAATTTCTCTTTTTTGTAAAAATCTCATTTTGTTTTGTTTAACTTTCAGGAATTCTGCTGTTGCAAGTGGATGAAAGTGAGATCAGATCTTCAGAATGAGATGAATCTATGTATTATACTTCTTAATATCTATCACCTTAAATGTGTCTATGGTTTCCTTGTATTATCGACTTATAGACCAGACTTTTGAAGTCTTTTTATGATCAAACATATATATAAACATAAAGCCTTAATGTTCTTGCACAGAGCATTGCCTGACATTCTTGTTTCTCTACTATCAACCAAAAATTCGAATGATAATGAGTAATATATATGAATCAATTCTATTAAGATAGACACACAAAGTCCATCCATTGAAATGATCCCACTACAACCTCAGTACTTCAGTCTGAACTATTTTACATCGAAACTTTACTGCTGGGCCGAGGGGCACAGCTGTGTAAATACTGAAAATTGACCAATGAGTCGAGCCAATCATTCATTTACGTGTATTTCCACTTTTCAGCATTCTAAAATGTCCACCGCACAGCTGCTAGACACGTTACTATGATTCGTCTCGTTTTCAACCCTCAAAAAGATCTCAAACTGCGAAGACAAGAAGAGTTTAACGTTAACATAACCCCTCGCTCTCTCCTTGTAAGCCCACTCATTTTTGTTCCTCTGTTTATCCCCCAGAGGATCATAGCTCGACAGCTTGAGCTAGAGCTTATCTCCAACCATACTGCAGAGCTTGATTTTCATTTTCTTCTTTCTGTGGGACCCCTCGAAAGGTGGCGTTTTTATCATTCGAAATTGGTTCTTGGCAGTTCTGTTAAGGAATCCTTATCTTCTAGCATCGAAGTTTGGGTTGGGGTGTTTTGGGCTGAAAAGGGTAAATTTTTAAAATAGCTTATGAGGGTTCTTCGCATTTGGATCCACCGAGTGAAAAAGTTGGCTTCTTGCGATCTTATAGTGCTAAGCGTCATCGCTTGTTCCCTTCTGTAGATGCTATTTGGATAAGATATGCAGTTTGATTAGATGAAAAAGGTACTGATTCTCCTAACCTCAGCTTTACATAGTGTGGCTTTTTTCCTATTTATCTCTTCGCTGTGTATGTAAGAACTCAGCACATGGACAAATGAGTTTGGCATGTAAAGCTTATGTTTCGATTTAACCGACGTATTGGGTAGAATCCATTCATGAAAGATTTTTAAAATCCATAAACTGATGAGGCTCTGTTTAGGATAGAGGTTTCAGTGATAAAAAAAAGAAACGAAAAGGTGCGAAAATCGCAGTATATCGATGTTCAGTTCGCCTTACGAGCTTTTCTCACGCTAATCCTTTATTACAGATGCCCATAGATGTAGATTTTTTCACAGAATATGGCGAAGGAAGCAGATATATAATCGAGGAAGTGATTGGCAGAGGTAGCTACGGTGTAGTGTGCTCTGCGTACGATACTCGTCTGGGAGAAAAAGTAGCGATCAAGAAAATAAACAACATATTCGAACACGTCTCTGATGCCACGCGGATTCTCCGGGAAATCAAGCTTCTTAGGCTTCTTCGTCATCCCGACATAGTGGAGATTAAGCATATATTGCTCCCACCTTCTAGGAGGGAGTTCAAGGACATATACGTAGTGTTTGAGTTAATGGAATCAGATCTTCATGAAGTCATCAAAGCCAATGATGATTTGACTCCTGAGCATTACCAATTCTTTCTTTATCAGCTTCTTCGAGGCTTGAAATACATACATACAGGTTATTTACCTTCTTCTACCCTCGACCGATAGATATATATATGTATATACATATGTACTATATGATTAGCTCTATAATCTTTTTGGTTCTTTTATGCAGCTAATGTGTTTCACCGAGACTTGAAGCCCAAGAACATCCTGGCGAATTCTGACTGTAAATTGAAAATTTGTGATTTTGGCCTTGCGAGGGTGGCCTTCAGTGATACACCGACGACAATATTTTGGACGGTAGGCACCCTTTTTCTCTCTCTTTTTTTTTGCGGTAAAATTCAGTCCTCGGAAACTTATGGTGAAATGTATAGGATTATGTCGCTACAAGGTGGTACAGGGCACCCGAGCTGTGTGGATCCTTTTTCTCGAAGGTAAAAACCTCATCTTCAACTCATTAGTTATTGCGTTGCAAATTTATTACATACAGAAAATAATATTTCTGATATGTAATCTTTTTTTGGACTCTTTCTTACAGTACACGCCCGCGATCGACATTTGGAGCATCGGCTGCATATTTGCAGAACTCTTGACTGGAAAACCTTTGTTTCCCGGTAAAAACGTCGTTCACCAGTTGGATTTGATGACAGATTTATTGGGAACTCCGTCTGCTGAAACCATTGCAAGGGTATGCAACGTTTTACGATTAAAATCTTTTACCATTTTGGCTTTTCTCTCTTTTTAGCTCGTGGCTGTATCTAACACACGCAGATAAGAAACGAAAAGGCTCGAAGGTACTTAAGCAGCATGAGGAAGAAAAAGCCTATGCTTCTCTCCCACAAATTTCCAAATGCAAGTCCTCTTGCTCTTCGCTTGTTGCAGAGAATGCTAGCATTTGATCCTAAGTATAGACCATCTGCTGAAGAGGTATGTGTTTCGTAAAATATCAAATATCTGGCGTTCTTCTTGAAATTCGTTAATTTTTTTATTTTTTATTTTTTTTGGGCTTTAGGCTCTTGCAGATCCATATTTCCACAACTTGGCTAGAGCCGAGAGAGAACCATGTGCTCCACCAGCGAGTAGAATGGAATTTGAATTTGAAAGGCGAAGAATTATGAAGGAGGATATCAGAGAATTGATATACCGCGAGATTCTTGAATATCATCCGAAGATGTTGAAAGAGTATTTGGAAGGATCTGAACCTACGAGCTTTATGTATCCGAGGTACTTCCAAGAAAAAAAAAAAGATGAATAAAAATTTTATTTTGTTTCTTTGTTCGTCTTCGTCAATATCATTTTCTTCCCGACAGTGCTGTTGAAAGGTTCAAAAAATCATTTGCTTACCACGAGGAGCGTTATGGCAACGGAGGCGCTGTTCCTCCCGAGAGACAACAATCCTCATCTTTGCCCAGGTGACGTTATAAAATATGAAAAAACAGTTAGATGATTCTGATGATCGATCATTGTCCTATTTTTTACGGGACATACTATTTCATCGAATGCAGGCAATGCGTGTTATATTCAGACAACTTATACCAAAGTTCACCTGATGTTGCAAATGATCTTTCTTCCAAATGCACCATCGCAGAGGACGTTGAGAAGCGACGGGTCGATTTTTCTTCTGTGATTCCCATGACAAGGTTACCGATCCAAGTTCCTCAAAACATACAAGGTATTTATCGCAAGTATGTTCACAATATGCTTTGCGTCAGCCTATTCATCATTGATGATAACTGCTTTTTTTTTTTCTTATGCCAACTACTTATATATCGATCGCAGCAAAATCAGCTTTAAGGCCCACAAAAGTAATTGGAAATCACGGTAAGCCCGCCCACTATATGCATCCTAGCTCTTCTTACCCGAGAAAACATGGAGACAATGGCCGTGTAGTAAATGGAATGCAGAAAGAGTCAGAAGTAGTCTACCTGGCAGCTGCTCAAAGTGGACATGGAGGCCAATGGTAGTGAAAGTATTAGCGGCGGGTGATAGGTCGAAGACTGATTTGTGTTTCGAGCTCATGGGCTCGGACACTCAAAACTTGATGTCCGAAAACGAATCATCTTCGTATGAAAGATTCTAACAAAAGAGCAAAAAGTAGCAACCTCAACAACTAGTTGATTCTACTCTACCTAACTGCTGTGATATGTCTAATTGTAACTTCTGTATTGTATTATATAGTGTTTGGCATTTGCTATCCAACCATAGTTCAGAATCTTCCAAAGGTGTTTGTTTTATTACTGTTATCTCAAAATACATAATCTAGCAGCTAACGAATAAATGGTCAAAAATGAAAGTATCTGGACAAGTTAGTAGCGCATAAGAGACCTACAAGGCAAGAAAAAGAAAGTACATTAGCCACCATTGAAGACGACCCAGAGGACAACAAAACTCGGTGGGAATTGCAGTCTCCTCGAAAACCTCTTACTATCATTGCCTGGAAAACAAAGTATAATGCATCACAATCTAAAGAACGAGGCTGAGTGGAAAAAAAAAAAAAAAGAATGAGAAAGGTGAAGAAAGATGGAAATATGGAAGGAAAGCAGATACCTGAGATATTTGCTCGGCATGGGAATATATGTTTTTGAAGATCCGACGAATGTAAGTGAAGAAAACTGCAAGAACCGACACAGATGATACGGTTTTTAGTTCTATTATCCAGCTTTTGTTAAGGATGCAGAAGAACAATTGTTATATTAATGAATCGAGAAATGAATCGAAAAATTACCATCGATCGTTTCTAGAGTGGTCAATTGTTGCCATTTTATTCGACGAGATACTATTCCCAGAGCCACATTGCGGACCTGCAGGAATAGAAGACTTGGCGTTATCAAATATCAACAAAATGCCGTAAGAAAATGAAGTTTCATCTAAAATTAAAGAGCTTCTTCAAAGTAATATATCCCACCTCATCAAAAACAAGACTGATAAATCTCAATGAGAGTAGGAGAGTAAGGATCACTTCTGCCACTGGAACGCCAAGAAAAGCCAAAGGACGGATAAACCATTGCAAAGAAAATGCAAGCTGCTCTGGCGTTGTAGTGGTTAAGCAAAGGCTAGCACTTTGAAATATCTTTGGAGATAAAACAGAGAAACACAAAATGAATTAAAGGTAGATTCAATCATCAATGGAGAAAAGATTTAAAAAGACCACCATCTTCATGCATGTGATATAGTCATAATGTAACTTCTAAAAGTTATCTAACAACAAAAGGAGTAATATATGTTAAGATTTGAATAAGTTGACGTACTGTAAACGTTAAACACGCTGCAGTAGTAGCAGATGATAAGGCTTTTCTGGTGAGTTGCAAAGGGCCCAGCTTCATTATCACGTATTTATAACCTTCGAATGATTGCGGAAAGTCTGGCAATGTTGTAATGGAAGAAGGCGGGCTTCTCGAACTTAAAAGCGAAGGCGCACTGTCAGTGCTCAGACCCAATAATACAAACAAGACACCACAGAGCAAAATCACCCTCCCCAGTTGATCCTACAATTAATATCGGATATTTAATAAGGCAGTTTTAAATACCTGCATGAACACAAGTACAATTACTAATAAATTACTTTTACTCCTTATTAGGTGCAACTGCAACATTAAAATTAAATGATTGGTCGACGAAAATTTCAGATTTGAGTTATGTGAGAAAACACACCTTCCACACTTCAGTTGGCTGTACCCATACAGATAATAAGGCGAGGTAGATTACTACTCCCAGACGCATTGTGATACTTGCTTTTGCCGGTAAAATTACCAAGACGAGCAGCCAAGCCTGCATTTTGAAAGAGCCAATGATACAATAACTAGGAACCGACAGCTAACACTATATGAGCACTGAGCAGCAGACCAGATAGTTCAAGCAAGTAATCATAGATCCAACTCTTCAAGTCAACATGGCACTTAATTTTTCTCTTATTCAAACGATATAGAGTGTTCCATTGTGCGATTGTGCGTTCTTTCGAGTTCATTGTCATGAATCTATGAGATTCATATTCAGGGACATATAAAGTGGAATTGCTTTTCTGGGATCATAAGACACTAACAACCAATCATATCATAGGTTCCATCAAAGTTCACTGTAATAATTAACCTACAAAGAAAGATCGTTCAAATGTTCAAAAGGCATAGCTTCATCAGACAATTTTCGAGTAAGGCAATAACAAAAAGGCGAAACAGAGATCAAACTACTGAGCTACAAATTTCGATTAACCCCCATCCCACGAAGAAAAAAATCCAATCATTACAACACCATCCCAAAACGAAAAACACACTGGAAAAGTTACCATCTTGATTCTCGGGTCAACACAGTGCAAGAATGTGGTCGGAGAAGAAATATACTGTGCAATGGGGCTCGAAGTAGACCCAGCTATCGCGTCAAACACTTTCTCCGCACCAAAAAGATTCCTGGGCATCCATTTTTCCCAGCTATTATTTCTACTGCTAGTACTTTTACTGTCTCCAAAACCATTTTCCCTGTTCACCGAGCACTTAATCCGCGATATTCGTCTTGTGAAGTGAGAATCCAATGATAGCTTTCTCAAGATTATCGTGTTATGCGAGGGTATGAGCAGCGATTTAGTGGTGGTGGTGAGGATCTTTGGGTGGTACATCGAGACGATAGGAGAAGCCGAAGAAGATTCTTCACTCTCGAGTCTCAGCTATTTTCCCTCTTTTTTTTTTATTTATTATTGTCGAAAATTAGAAAATTGCTAATTGGTCCTCCAAGTATTACTTATATCGACAGAACCCATTAACTATCTTTATACAAATAGATGCATCATCTTTACAGTTTAAAGAGATTTATTACAAACCAGAAGCAGCTTATTAAACATGTCATAAAACACACACTAGCACACATTCACAATATCAAATCCAAAACACAATGCAAAAGACATATAATTTTCCACATAATCAAACCGCAGAACTCGAGGATTGAGCAGTAGAGGAGACTTGGCTCGACGAAGAAGACGACGAAGGATACCCTATACCATGTCGGCCGTTAGGAAACCAAACGAACACAAGCCCAGCAACCGTCCCTATAACCGCGGGCAGAGCCATCAGCAGATCCTTCTGCACGGACTCAAAGCTCGGGTAAAAGCATCCGACCACGTTGGGATCAAGAAGAGCCACCACGGCGAAGACGATCAAAGAGAAGAAGGCATGCACAAAGTCTCCAACCCTAAGCCTATACGAAGAGAGGTCTTGAGAAGCCGCCGAGGAGGAACTTACGGGCCAAAGGCCCTTCGCCGTGGCAATGCCGTAGTGTACTATCCCTTGGCTGTCCGTGTAGCTGTCGGTGAACGAAGAGAAACAGCAAGAGAAGCCGCAGACGAAGATCAAGATCGAGGTTAGGTACTTGTTGATTGGGTGGCAGTGGCTGTTGTTCGTTAGGACGGGGTTTAAGAATTGGAATGCGAAGACCGTCCCCGTCGGGAGGAGTTTGATTAGGTTCCCGAGGCCCGAGAGGGTTGATTGGTATAGGGGTGTTTGTACCAGCAGGCTCGTCGTGGTTGGTTTCGACGTCATCTTTCTAGGGTTTTTTTCTTTTTTTTTTTTCTATTTAAAGCGTTGTAATAAACTTGTAAGCTTGTTAGTGATAACACTTTTGGATGCTTGGTGAAGGGTTTTTATAGTTGGCATGGAGGAATAGCTTGCTTCTAAGTTAAAGGAATGAGATGAAGGCAAGAAAAATATTTGAATTGAGTTTAATCTTATCTTTTTGGAAGCTCTCCGAGTCAAAGATGAGATTCTCCTAATATGTATGTATAAACATAATTGTGACAATGCAAGAAATAAAAAAAATAAAAATAAAATCTATAATCTATACATGGTTTTGGAGATCATCGCAAAAACTATGAACTTAGGTTATCTATATTTTTTTAAAGCAGCATAGATGCATCGTATCATCGTTATAATATTAGGTTGATGCCATACAATTGACTACAATAAATTATATACCATCACGTTTGCATGTTTATCTTAGTGACATATGCAAGATTATATCGTCGCAGGTTTGTTTTGAACATTGACAAGTATTGATTAACGTAAACAAAATCGTGCATGTTTAATGTAAGTTGATATTATTAATAAATTGGACAACTTAACTGGCCTATGAAATTGTTGTTTCAAGCGTCTCAAACTCTTTGTCATAATATCGTTGGTGCCGTCGATTAAGTATACGTCGTTGTTAAAAGATAATTACGATAATTAACTAATAATTCTCTTCATAAATAAATATTCATTATACAACGATTAAGATGCTAATCCATGACTTTCACAATGAAAAGAAGTACTTTTTTTTTTATTGTTTTTTCAGCGTGCTAATTGAAGTTATTACATATCGTCGTTAAATATTTATTAAGTTGCCTCTCTTGAACTCTTGGAGGGATTAACGTTCTATCGAGGGAAACAAAGACAAGGAAATAAACTCAACCGCAAAAACGGTCACTTAATTATTATCAAATACACGTACAACTGTTGTGTAATAACTAAGATAGACTTAAACCTACTCCTTCATCTTTTCTTACAATAAAACTTATGTTAAAAAAGAAAAATAGAAAAGGACAAAAAACAACTGCCCAAGAACACCAAGTATATAGACCAATCAAACCATCCAAGAACTCAACTTTTTGATGCCTAGGAACGATGGAAGTGGAACCTTTCCGGGCGACGGAGCGGAGAGCACAAAAGTCGATCCAGCATATGGTGATTTCCCGGCCAATGATCGTCGACTATTGTATTCAAACTTAGCTCTGTGGTTTAGGTAGCTAGGGCGGTTTCTCCACGAACCCGAGGTCAGGGACGATGGACCTCTTTTCACCTCTCCGAGAGGTTTAGCAGATTCATCCTCCGTTTGGTTAGATGTCTCAGTAAAACTTAGCCGCCGACGAGCGGACGGCTTGTTGCGGAGAGCCGTCTCTCTCATATAGTCTTGAGACTGTGAAACGTCGATGATTGCCATGCTGCACTATGGGCTGTGAAGAAGAATAAACTCGAAGTAACTTCTAACTCTCAAAAAGAACTAAGATGCTTATGTTGGTAGAGATTTTAGAACACTTGGATGCTTTATATAGGTTTCAATTACTACGTTATATAATAGGAAAAAGATATAATTTTAATTTGATTTTCTAATGATGCTTGATCTTTATTTCGTTGTTTACTTGATTTAAGGACGTAGATAAGGAAAGATTCTTAATTCGCATAATATCCTGCGTAATAGATTTACTTCCTGGAATTCTTGTGTGAATTTTATTTTGAACTGCAAAGGTGTTTGTTACCTTTATATATCAACTCAAGAAAGGTGACATTTTTATTATTGGGTCTGAGTTGAAATATTTTATTAGTTACTATAAAAATAATATTACAAGAAACTCATGCTCATGCATGGACACAAATATCTTATCCACAAATCCAGCCTTCGATAAACAAAACTTGTGGTTCTAAACCAACGTATACTACACAATAAAATAAACTAAATAAATTAAATAACCAAAACCAAACTCCAAGAATATACTAGAGGGAAAGGACAGAAGGCTAAGGTAAGGGAAAAGCCATGTTGTCCAAAGACGCCAAGTTCGATCTTCCCGATGAACTAGTCGAGGCTCTGCCGAGCGACCCATTCGAGCAGCTGGACGTGGCTCGTAAGATCACCTCCATTGCCCTCTCGACACGTGTCAGCTCCCTCGAGTCGGAGATCTCCGTGCTGCAGGAGCAGCTCGACGACCGCGACGCCATCATCGCCGGACTCGAGGAGCAGTTGCAGTCGCTGGATGCTTCGCTCGGCGACATATCGGATAAGCTCGCCGCCGCTCAGCAGGAAAAGGTAGTGAAAGAAATATATTCTATTACATAAATTAAAGCCGAAATTCAGAAGTAAATTATCTGGACGTTATCTTGATTTGCGAATGTGGCAGGAGAATCTGATGAGCGAAAATGCGCAGCTGAGCAGCACAGTGAGGAAACTGAACCGTGACGTCGCCAAGGTTTTATTGCCTATTTGTGTCTACTTAAATGCTAGTATATCATCATGGTTATCGAGGGTTTTCTTACAATGTTGTTCTTGCTCGATCATTACAGTTGGAATCCTTTAGAAAGACGCTTATGCGATCCCTTCAAGACGACGATGATAACCCTGTGAGTGGATTACTTATTAAGTCGTTGTTTCGGGCTTAAACTGTACTGCATTTATGTCCGATTTGCTTATGCAAAAATCTTTTCTTTACTGTAGGCAAGTGCAGCAAGGATCGTCGATTCGACTGTTGCGGATGAAGATGGTGGTGCCTTAACTCCTACAAGAACTCCTTCTATGAGAAGCCAATTCTCTGATGCTGGAGATTCAAATGCAAAGGAACCCGAGAACGAAGGTATATATCGATCGTCTTCGATAATGTAATAACAGTGAGGCCTTGTCTGAGTTCACATTTTACCTCATGCCCCTGCTTGTAATGTAATAACAGTGAGGCCCCGTGTGTCGCAAGGGCTGTTATTAGCATCCCAAACAAGCACGCCTCGGCTAACACCTCCCGGCTCGCCGCCGAACCTATCTCCATCTCGAACGCCCAAGCAACACCTCTCTCCGCGGAGGCATTCAATTTCTATTTCAACTACAAGAGGCTTCTTCGATGATAAGTACTCTTCCGTCCACTCGGGCCAGCACGGTTCCATGTCGAGCTTGGATTCTGGGTCACAGTCAGGTTTGGAATTTTCGGTCTGAACATGATGAACTGTATCATATTTCTTTAGGGTTGTAAGACTTCGCCGGTTGATTCTTCAGGGAGGACGCGCGTTGATGGAAAGGAATTCTTCCGCCTAGTGAGGTATGTGGTTGATCGATGAGAACGCATTAAGTCGTTTTCGATTTGGACACCGATTAATCTCTGCAAAAGCATATCGAATATGTAAGAGACTCACCGTGTTTGAGTTGTCTGCTTTACTAGAGCGCGCCTGTCGTATGAGCAGTTCGGAGCATTCCTTGCAAATGTGAAAGAACTAAACTCCCACAAGCAAACTAAAGAGGTATGTATGTGTGTATAGTATGCATAAGCATTTGCTCTTCCATTTCTTGCCTCAAAACAAAACGTTACAGCGTTTATGCTTCAGAAATTAAACTGTGTTATGACGACAGGAAACTTTACGAAAGGCAGACGAAATATTCGGGCCGGAAAACAAGGATCTTTACGCCATTTTTGAGGGCTTGATCATGAGAAATGTCCAGTGAGAAAGAAGGATATGTACAGTATAATGCTGAAGTTCATATTTGCTTCTTGGCTGATAGCACATACTTTTACGTTATATATTCTTGGAATTATTAAGTTCGTTCTATCATTGTTACAGTAAGTTTATATGGCAATTCATTTAGTGAAATGTATCGAATAGTCTTCGTCGCATGAATCACCATGTCTTATACTGAGACAGAAGATGAAATGAGCTGAGAAACTTATTTGTAAGCAAATGTGAGTTCTTATGTTTAGTCTACAATGCCAAGGAAATGCATTCCTCCAATTCAGCTTGCACAAATGCAGAATGTCAAAGTATCAAATACTTAACATAAATATGGTTTATTACAGCCCAAATGGATAGAACTGAAAGTCATTTCACACAAGCCTTTATTATGACAAGCCTTTATTAGGTAAAGGACGACACAAGCCACATGGTCGAGCGAAACACCGAAAGCTCCTCAACCCTGGAGGCCGATAATACCTGCAGAACACCGTCGAATGTTTTTAAGCACAGAGATTGTATATTTCAATACTAGTGATTTAGGATTGAGGCTGGAAGATCAATCGTAATTATACTCACCGCACGCAATTCTTCCACCAGCATTCCCAGTGCTTTTGCTGAGTTCATGCCCGCCTAAGAAAACACAAGGAACTCTCGATGAGAGGCTGACATGTTCAGAGAACGAAGTACTGTGTTTATCGTAGCAGTTTAATAGGGATGTCATCTACCAAAAACAACAGAGCAAGCCATTCTTGGTCGTAATGTCTATTACTAAGCCATTGTGGCTTATGACAGGTGAAATTTCTAACATTTTTTGCAGAAGCATAGATCTTAACATGTATTAGTAATGAAAAAAACGAAACAACGATAAACACACCCCTTCCAAGATCATCAGGATCAGCATGCACAACTACAGCTCTTCCAACAATGGAATGTGGTCCCGAAAGTGGTATCTGGAACATTTTCCCGAAAGCCTCAGTTGCTTGCTTATACAGAATTAATTTGTATATTAGAAGAAATTTAGTCAAGAGTATAAAAATACCTGCTTGTCGACGATGGTGAAAGTAGCAGTACCTGAGAAGATGAACGGCCAGAGAAAGGCAGACATAGCCAAATCAACGATAGCATCATAAAGACAAATACATCAGGAAAACGCAGAACACAACGTTAAATCTAAGGCTCAACAACCATGAATGCTTAAATGCCATAAGAAGTTGGTCGTGACATTACTCTTCTTTCAATTATGACTTTTGAGTAAATAATGACCTGACCCTATAAACCAAGATGACGAAGTACAGCTGATCGGACAACTAAATTTAATTCAACAAACACGATTGCCAACAAAAAGCTGCAACAACGTAATTACCGTCTTCTCCAGCTGTGATGTTGCCAAGGTCACCAGCGTGACGAACCTCATCATCAGGAGCACCGTGCTCTTTCCCAGCTGGATTGAAGTGAGGTCCTTCACATAGTACATATACAAAACGTTATATAGCAAAATGTGGTCCGACGGAAAATCTACAGCAAAATTGATCACACACTCAATCGAACCATAAGTACACAGCACGGAAATTTACCAGTCGACATACAGCCGTTGGTGGTGTCTCCAAGGGCATGAACATGGAAGCCATGGAGCCCGGGCTTAAGACCCGACACGGTCCCAGTAACCGTAGTTGCGCCTGAAGCATGGACAAAAACGTACACAATCAATAATCGAAATCAACACGAATAAATCATAAAGATAACACTTCGATAATGCGAATGAAGGTACCATCTCCTTCCTGGGTGAAATTGATGGTGCCCTTCACACCCTCACTGCTGCTAAGAACTGCTACAGCCTTCGACATCGTTTCAATGTGATCTGAAACGAAAACGCCACAACTAATCAGACCTCACTCATCACACTTGAGAAAAGAACACAAAAAACGAAACAAACGAAAACATCCTCCGATCATCAAGCTAACACGACATTAAGAAGAATCGAAACAAGATGCATCATAGTTAAGCTGCAATTGAATAATCAATAACTACATGAATCACCTCAGAGCACCCCTGAATGTTTGTCTGTGTAGGCGATGAGATGAGATGAAGATTCTTACTTGCAGGTTAGGTGGAGGTTGGGGATTTTATTTTTATAGATCACATCATTTTCATTTTTTTATTTTTATTTTTATTTTTATTTTCTTACATTGTTGGCACTTGGCAGATGCCCGGCGGCTACAAAATTATTGACGATTCTTCTAGCCTCCAGACAAATGTCTTTTTACATCTTTACCCCTCTGATGGAAAAAAATAGCATTTTGCCCCTTAAAATTTACACCGTAGTAAATTTTGGCCCAATATTTATTTATTTTTTCTCTAGTCTCCTGAATTTGAATTTTTCAATCATATTCATACTCCGCGCTAGCAATCCCTCTCTCCCTCTTTCTCTCTTTCTCGCCAACAGAGTATGTATTCGTTTTGCCTCAGATTTGAAGAGCATCGGAAGCATGAACGATTACCATATATTTGAAGCTATAGGTCAAGGAAAATACTCGGTAATATATAATCTAGATCAATTATCACGAATTTTTGTTTGAACTTCACGAGCTGAACTCGATTTTTTTTTCTTTTTTTTTTTCCTTCGATGAATCGAATCGCATATTGCAGACTATGTACAAAGGAAGAAGGAAAAGGACGATTGAATACTTGGCGCTGAAGAGCGTCTATAAATCTCACCGCAGCAAAGTTCTTCATGAAGTAAGCATTTATAAGGCATTTTCCTCAGTTTTGGTCTGTATATTAAGAATGTTAAAGTGTGTTGATTTCGAGCTCGGATACACTTAATAAAATTTAATTTTAAGCATTTTAGTTGTTAATTATTTTAGTTTTGTCTGTCTAGTGTGTTGTAGTATATGTACTCGTTAATTCAAAACTTATAGGTGATGGTTGTTCTCAATGGTGAGGGATGTAAACACGTTCTGAAATTTGATCACCGTAAAAAGATGCATATCGTTTGCGCCCGGGGACTTGGTCTCTTTCATTTTGTATTGAAACATAAACGCGAAGAAGACTTAGGGAGTCAGCTAAGCAAATGAGTTTTTGGACAGAAGGAGCAAGTTTGATCTGTTATACTTGAAGCGTTTATATAAGGATGAAAGTGTGTTTCAACTCAATAAAGCGAACTCTCTTATAAAGACGCGTGTGGCATCAACGTTTTAAAGAAAGGACGCAGAAGACTGGTGAGGTTGTGTTCTTTATTATAAATAGAATAGAGCTGCGAGTTACTTGTGTAGATTAGACTACTCCCTTCTGTAATTCAAAAAGACAATCATTAATAAAATTTATCTTTGAAGGCTGTAGACGTAGGATTCAGTCAGAATTTGAACCACGTTAATTCCTTGTGTTCGTTTGTGTTTCATCGTTTCATTCAATTCTTGTTATGGTATCAGAGTAATGCTTTAACCTGTGGTCATCAAGACTCGTCTTATATCTTGATCATTCTATTAAACACCATGTCTACGATAGTTCCATTGGCATCCTCAGGTTCTATTGGGTTAATCAATTATCCCTATTTCTTGAATAGCAATGATATGTTCAGGCAGCTTCTTGTTAATGAACAACTGAATGGAGATAACTGTGCAACGTGGAGCAGACCTATGATGATAGCGCTCATAGCCAGAGCAGAGCAAAGAAGGCTTCGTTAATGGTGATCTTCAACCACCAGTGGTCGATGCGTAGAACCCAACCAACACTCAGAATCAACTCAATGCTTGGAAGAGAAACACCAATGTGGTCATTTCTTGGATCATTAACTCAGTTTCGAAGGACATCTCTGTCAGCATTTTGTATAGTTCATCAGCTAGAGAAGTATGAGTTGATCTTCAAGAGAGATTCGGGCAGGTTCCATATTCATTGATTTCTATGGTCTCGTCTCTTTTGAGGAAAGGCGAGGACGATCTGACTCAGTTATATGCTTTAAGAACAGTCGAGAACATAACAAGTCATGGAGGATACTTGGCCAGCCGTTTCGCAAGCCAAGATGTAATAAGCAACATTTGCTATATATTTAGGGCTCCAGGGAAATAAGAGAGTATGAGGCTCACAGCTGGATCTTGTTTTGTCCGTCTTGTTCGTTCTATTCCATTTTACATTCAACATGTTATTGACAAAGTTCCGCTCAAGGACATAGTTACCAGTATATGCAAGAGCAGTCCACGTGAGCAGCAGATCTGCTTGAACCTTCTGAATGTAGCCTTGCTCGGGAGCCACTCTCTCAAAAACGTTGAACGCTATATCCGACCCCTAATGGAAGATAAAAATCTGGTTCCTAACGTCGTATCTCTTATCGATCAAGGAAGCGAGGTCCTGAGAGGAAAGACACTTCTCGTTGTGGCTTTGCTGTGTAAAGTTGGGAGGAGATTTTTGCTGCAATTTTTTTTGCGACGCCAGATTGCTTTCGGCTGTGGATAGGGTCGCCAAAGGGAAGGATCAATATGTTCAGCAATGTCTAGAAGGGTTTACACGCATCATAGCATCAAGTGTTCCAGGCATGATGAAAGATATTACAGGTGATATTCAACAGCTTATGGGTGGCAGACGCCAAGGGGTAGTTATGGGTATCATCGGAAGAAATTCTCCAAAGACCAATCTCCACTTATTCCCTGTGGTTCTCCATCTTTTGGGGAGTTTTTTGTTTAGGCAATTATTGATTAGTGCGCAGATTATACAATTGGCCTCGGATCTACTTAAACTCACAGAAGTATCCTTCCAGGTAGATATTTTCATCCAAAGTTCAGTTGTCCTTTTTTTTTTCAGTCTCTCCTATATTTTTAACTGGCAATGGAATACATCATTGTGCATATTCTCCTCGGTAGTCTTATAAGGATTTTAGGTCAATATATTTCTTGGCATTGTCACTAGAACTAGCTTACTGCTGATGTAATATTCTCAGCTTGTAATGACTTGTCTTATTTTCATCGGTCTTGCCATAGCTATAACTAATAAGCTATCACGATACATATACTCCATTAACTTGCCTATAACCAATTGTCCACCAATGATGCCTTCTCCATCATCTATTTCAGGGCAGGGATGACTTTCAGATAACTCTACTTCAAGTCTTGGAATTGATCTCTGAGGAGCCATCAGCAATAACCAGTAACCCCGTCATCTTCGTTCGCCAGATCCTCCAAAGCCTCACCACCCTATTCAGTGGAAACAAGGATGAAAATGCTAGATACTTATGCTTGCAGATCTTCTTCGATGTAACAGAGCGTCTCCTCAGAGAATCCGAAGAAGAAGACAAACAAATAGCAGAAGATCTTAAGTCGGTATCAAACAATCACTTCCTCCCTCTCTACCCTTCTTTAATAGAGGATGAAGACCCCATGCCTATGTTTGCACAGAAGCTTCTCGTGATGCTCATAGAATTCAGCTACATAAAAATATCAGACATTCTTCACATGAAAGCCATGTCTCAGTGCTTTGAATTTCTGTTTGGCGATTTCTCGAATATAAACGTCGGCAACTTGATGCTCTCTCGGAATTGAAAGCAGTGAGGAAAATTGGAACCCTTTTAGAGTTCGTTTGTGCAAAAGAAATGGAAGATTGCGTCGAGCCAACACTTGGTCTCTGCAAGGCATTCCTTCTAAGATCTGTAGTGACAAACTCCGCCTATTCAAAGCAGCCCAACCTCTTGCATAGCGAAACTACCGTGGACTTCCAACAGTGTGTAAAAGATATAAATGACTTCGCTGGTAATGTCGGGATTTTGCTCGAACTCAGAATGTCCCGCGAATCGAGTATCTCAGATCTTGCTTCGGAATGCCTTGTTCTGTTGTTTAAAGTGGCCCCGCGTGAAGCAACAATGAACTTTTTCATGACATTATACTTTGAGGCAAGTAGTGCCTCGGACTTGGTGGTGGAACGCATATTACATGTGCTTGGCTTTGCTTGCCGGCAATATTTGTTACATTCGATGATTCTGTCTATTACTGGGACGGATTTGGCTAAAGTTGAAGCACATGTTTTGCATCTCAGAGTTTCCAATGTCAAAAACGTTGCAGATGCTTCCGCCCGTATAGTGAAGGAGTTGCAGAGAATACGCTAAGCTCGGAGGTTTGCTCTAAATCAACTTCATGCAAATTGATCTAACATAGAACTTGGAAATCTATTGGATGGGCAATGGTTGGCTTGTTCCTCTGTATGTATGAACATAAGAAGATGATGAAATAATCAAAGGATAAGTGCCCATTTCTTCCTTTCGCCAGCAGTAATGTTTGTACCTCAACAGCTATTATCATGTAACATCTCTTCTTGTCGCCAGACGCGAATTTATTACGTATAATGTCGTCTTAAGCAGGTTTGAATTGGCAAGAAATCCTTCCAGAAAAAACGAGCCCCGGCGGCTTACATGATGTTACGGTCGTTCAAGCAATAGCAGCCATGATTCAGCATACATCAATTAGGTAGGGAAAAGAAAGATATCGTAATGAGAACATTTCGAGCAAAGTAAAATGCTTTATGATCGACGGGGTAAGAAGACGAATGTTTCAGTTTTTCTCCAAGAGCTTTTCGATGAGATCAGCTGCGTCTTGAACCGTGACGATGCTCTGAGCACTCTCTTCCTCCACGCTGATCCCAAACTCCTCCTCAAGTCCCATCACAATCTCCACCTACACCTCACCATACGGACGGACAAAGAACAACAGTTACAAGCAGAAAGAGTGAAGTAAGGTTGCAAGAAAGGTTGCAAATACTTTCGTCGAAAGCCTAAAAGTAAGAGCATACCGTGTCCAAAGAGTCGGCTCCGAGCGTCGCAAACTTCGACTCCCCGCTGACGTCGCGATCCTCGGGAAGAGCCAACTGCTTCCTCACAATCTCACACACCTTTTGAACCGTGTCTGGCTTAGCCTAAGAATGAAAATGAGCAAACACTCATACTCACATGAATATTCTTTTTTTTTCCTTTTTTTTTCAGATGTTTAAACAACAGAAAGTGAAAGATGATAAGCTTACAGCACACAAGATTTGGAACCGGCGGTTCGACGATTTCAGAGAGGTAAAGGCCTTCCCATTGAAAGAAAGGGGAAGCTGATAAATAGACATGCTTTGTGTTAGAATACAAAAAAAGATCAGATTTTTATTTTATTTTTTTATATCTTCGATCATCCCAGAATAAAAAGCCTGACGATTAACATAATAGTGGTTTACAAATCATCAAAGATTAAATGATTTGATAGAAGCAAAGCAAACAGCTAAACATGATGTTACCTTGTTCTTCTTGAACGAGGAAGAGATTGGAGTGAAAGAGGCATATGAAGCTGTAAAAGAAGCCATTCTCTTTTACTTACAAACAATAAAGAAAGAAAGAAAGAAAATATGGATCTGAAGAAAGTTTGGTGATGGCGGAGTACACGAAGAGTGTGTGTAGGTGGAAAGCCTTGCAAGAAATGTGCCGTTCTTATAGGCAATTCTTTCTTCGAGCCGTTCGCTTTTTCCTAGTTGGTTGGGTAGTAGAATTCTTGATTGTATCGAAAACTCTCTTTGGCTCCTAATTCATCGAGGTCTATTTAAATATTCATATATATATATATATATATATATATATAATCCGGCGAAAAAATACCCATATAATTTTTAGTAATCTCATGCACCACAAACCACTATCATTTGAAAAGAATAAGAAATTAGAATCCCATATTTTCTTACATCATATGCGATTTGATTTCCTCTGCATTGCATTCATATATAATATCGAGAGTTTAGTAGATTAATTGGGCAGCCATTGTTCACAGCTTGATAAAAATTAATGAGTTATTAATTTATCATATTTTAGCGACTAATTCTTGATTTGTGGATGGATCCTATTGCAATACCTACCAAACCTCAATTTTGTTCATTTAATGCCACTTGTTTTTATAGGAAGAAGGCAGTTACAACTAATTGAATGCCCTGTACTATTTTATCAATATTATATAAATAAATAAATAATGAATATTAATTAAAAGGACTAATAAAAATGAGAAATTAAGTAGATAATTCATAATAAATGAAATGGATTAGGCCTATTTCAATGGGCTATTTGGGCTAAAGAAAATGGGCTCATATATGAAAGGGCCCAAAAGTGGGAAACCAAACTAAGATCTCTTACCTTTGTTTTCAGTGTTCCTTTCTTCTTCGAGCCTGCCTCTTATTCATCGTTGTGCCGACTGAAATGCAAGCGATGGGAGCTCTATCGAAAACTCGCCACGTCGCTAGGGTTTTACAGAACCTCATTTCCCCGAGCTTGCAGCGTGTCGGCTCTAATCAGCTTCGATTCGGAAGTGGTCGTGCATTCGGAGATGCGAGTAAGCTGTGAACTCTCATGGGATTAGTTTGTGATATTCTGAAATTTCCTGCTTGATTCTCAGCTGGATATGTTAAGTTTTGCGTTTCTTTCGATTTTTCTCTAATTTTTTTCTATAGATTTTATAGATCTTGGATGTGTAAAATGCATAGCTGAGTTGATTGCTCTAGAATTTATTCAGCTAAGTTCAATGTTAATTAGCAATTGAGATGTTTTGCTAAGCTCTCATTTCTTTCTATTTTCATGAGGGTTGCAGTGCAAAGCGTAGGATATATATGGACATGCTAAAAATTAATTAGGATTCTGTGTTGTTTTCCGCGGAGTTTTGTGATTATATGAAAACAATCTTAGCATGCCCAACTATCCTCATTTGATTAATGTTCTATTATTTTCACCACAACCTCTACAATAAGGCAAAGAGATTAATTAAAATTAGCTGCCAAATAGTTACTCTTGATAGTTAATTCGATTGGTTTGATGTCAATTGTGCAGGGAATATCCTCAGAAATTACTCACAGATGGAACCTAGGAATATAGATAATGTACTACAAAGTCAGTCCGTTGCAACGTTTATACCTATTAGGTTGTTTTCTACGGAAGCAAATCCGACCAAGAGTGACCTGGAAGGTGGTTATTTTAGCTTTGTTCTTTTTTAGCATTAGAATTCTATATCATGAAGGTTCCTCAAAGTTGATTGCAGTCTTTCTGCCACTTCAGATACAGAAACTACTAAAGCAGTTTATGATAAAATACTAGAGTCTGTTGCTGTGAGGAGAACTGCACCTCCTAATGCTTGGTTGTGGTCTCTAATTGCCAGATGTTCGACCCAAGAAGATATAAAGCTTCTGTTTGATATTTTGCAGAAACTCCGCACATTTGTTAGTGCTTCTTGTCCGTATTGTTTACTTTTCTTGTGACATTCGCTTCACGTGTTTTTGTAATTTTCTTTATCAATGTGGTGCTGTAGAGACTGTCTAATCTTCGGATCCCTGACAATTACAACAGCGCACTTTGCCGAGAAGTGACTAAGGCTTGTGTTCGTGCCGGATCTATTGACTTTGGTAATGCATATACGGTAGCCCATTCTCATTGTTCAGGTTTAGTGTTAACTAGTGATTGTCTAGATAATGTTTTGGGAAGAAAATGCATGTGTCGTGAATAACTAGATGTGTTGGTATTGTTCCTTACAACTTTGTTTATGTACAGGTAAGAAAACCCTGTGGAAGCATAATTTATTTGGACTGGAGCCGGATATTGCATCTGCACATTATCTCCTGGTACGTAAAAGTGTTACAGTTCTGTATCAATAGGACTTATGTAGTTTGGTTTTCCATGAATACTTAATTTGTGGCTGCAGTTACATGCTAAGCAAAATAATGATGTAAAACTCGTGGTGGAAATTATGAAAATCTTGAAGAAGAATGACTTACCTTTGCAACCTGGCACTGCAGATATAGTTTTAAGGTCAGTTCCAGATAAATTGGAGCAATTATTCTATCATTATTTATGGTTAAATACTGTTTCTTCGGCGTATACAAGATTACAAGAATGCAGTCTTTCATTCTCCCGGATATTTTTTTTACTTCCTCTCTTCACATTAGGTTTTCTTTAATTTTTTGTTAATTATCCCTATAGCATTATTGGTAGGTGAATTATGTATATTGCTTCTCATTATTGCAATATTTTTTCGTTTTCCACTTCCATCTTTTCTAGTCATTATGTTGCATAGGTTTTCAAGAAATCGAAGCTTCTATGTTTTCTGTGATAATTTAGTCTGATCTTTCTGGAATTTTTTTCTTGCAGCATTTGTACTGATGCGGACAGGTGGGATCTGATCTGTAAGTACGGGAAGAGGTTTGTGAAATCCGGAGTGAGGCTCAGACAGTCCTCCTTTGACCTTTGGATGGAATTTGCCGCAAGAAAAGGTCCTATACATTGTCGTTCTTGTTCCTTAAGCATTTAATACCTTTTTCCTTTGTTGCATTGACGGATTTCATTTGAATTTCTTAGTTTTTAATTTCAAACGACTCCTTTATTGTTTGCTAAATTGATTTATCACTGTTCGCCCCATTGCAGGAGATGTTGAATCTTTGTGGAAGATTGAGAAGTGGAGATCTGAGGCTATGAAACAGCACACTCTTGCAACTGCATTTTCTTGTGCGAAGGTGAGAAATCAATTTCTGCTTGTGAGGATACCAAGGACCTCGATCTTTGCTCCTGATCCTTCTGAATACTGACTTCAGTCATTTGTAATACTGTACATCATGAATTTCTTTGTTTATGATTGTTTGCAACCGTAATCACACAAATACTTGGCAACATAACAACACAATAGTTGCTGACCATGATTGCTAAAATGTACTCATAATTTTTAAATTTTGAAGATGCAAATCCTGTTATTGCTATCACCTAGGCTTCGCCAGATTGGAGAGTTGTGATATCATGACATGGGGATGTAATGGGTGTTTAAATAAGTTGAAAGACGTGGCTTCATCTTGGTTTTGCTTTCATTGATTAAACAAAGGTTGAATATGCACCGTCTTTCTAAGAGTACTTTTGCGCAAACTTAGCTCTTAGTCGTCACCATCGAATTCTTGATGTTTGTAGGGTTTACTTTTGGAGCACAAGCCAGCAAATGCTGCTTCTGTTATTCTCGAGTTCTATAAGGTACATTCATTTAATATGACGATGCTTATTTCTATGTTCGTTTTGGATTCACAATGCACGATTATATATTGTTTCTCCAGACCCAACCTGATGCGAAAAAGTCAGATGTTATGAGTGAGCTTCAGAAGCTAGTGACTGAGTGGCCATTACAAGTTATAAAACAGCAAAAAGAGAACAAAAAGGTTGGTACACTTAAATATCCAACTTCGTTTTGCTTCAGTCCGACTTTTTTGCTTCAACTAGCATTCACAAGATGTTGCCTGAAGAAAATGCTGTTATAATTACCAACTACACAACATGAAGCTCGCCCGATCCGCCCGTCTTATTCGTTTTGCAGGCATTTGCCGCAGCACTACAACGAGATATTTCAGTCCTCGACAACACTCTTCCAAGCTTGGGCATCGAGGCGAACCTTGTCATCGAAGATTTTACCAAAAAAGAAGAGGTTTTGTCTTAACGATTAGCTCGCTCAGGTGAATCTCGTGTCACCCTCGAATGTGTTTATTTGCTTTGGTTAGGTTTTCTGAGGCTTACAAACAATAGAATAACTTGAGCTCGAAACCTCTATTGGCTTTGGCTCAATTAATTTGACATTCTTACTATCTCAGTTGCTTGATAAAATATTAATTAAATATATATATATATATATATATATATATATAAGTATTAGTAATATCAGAATAACGTCAGCCCCATGCAATGCCATGCATGTAAGTCGATGTGGACTCATAGCTACAATTTTCTTGTCCATCCAAATCCCTCTTAAATACAACGCAAGCCAACTCCCTCTCTCACAATTTTAGAAGAGAATCAGAGGAAGGAAAAAAAAAAACCTAAAAAATCTCTTCCTCTTGTTCTCTTTGCCTTTTCGATCTTTCTTCGCCTCTCAAAATACAAAAAAAGAAAGAAATAAAACATGGGCTGCGGAAAATCGAAACACGCCGTTGCGACGGAAAACACCATATGCAAATGCAAGAACACGAGCCCGCCGGAAAGCACCGCCGTCGTCTCAAGCTCAGCGGACGAAGTTAACGCAGCAGCAAAGGAAAGCAGCACAGTTGTTGCAAACGGTTCGTCGAATGAGATAACCGTTGGGGAAACTGATAAGGCCGAATCTGTCAAGAACAACGACGGCGAAGGCAAAGAAGGAGAAATTCTTGGGAATGTCGAACAAGAGAAGGCGGAAGAAAAGGTCGAAGGGATCGAAAATGGTGATAGCGCGACAGCCAAGGTCGAAGCCGTCGAAGAAAAACAAGATGGAAACGTCGAGGAAGATTCAGAAAACAAGCAGGTTGACATCGTAAAAGAGAATGAGGTTGCTGCGGCCGCCGATGCCCCAGATGTAATTGCTGAGAAAGGTTCGGGCTTTCTCGACGATCTGATGAAATTCGTTTGATTACGTATTTCTAAATCATTTATAGAGATTTTGAATGATATACTAATTGCATAATCTACCTCTAATTTTACCGCAGAAGATGAGGCTATTATTGTGCCTGATGATGAAGCTAAAGCTTCTGCTGCTGCAGAAGAACAAAAGGTAATAATTACATGTTCATAATTCTTCTCCTCTAAGTTATGACAGCAGCAAGATGTGTTCTATTACAACTTCTACGATTGTAATGTAATTTACATCTAAATTTTTTGCAGGAAAATGTGAGCGCTTCATCACCAAAGGAAGAGAAAGCAGAATAAGAGAAGCCTAACGAGGACAAGAAGATCTCATTACTCAAATATGACGAAATATTATATAATAAATATATATATATATACACACACATATATATAATCAAATGTTTTCTGATTAGTTTCATGCCATGCAGATCTTGTTATTCTGTCCTAACAAACAGAGCTATTATTATTATTATCTAATATATAGCAAACTGATGGACCATAATGTTTGGGCTGATATTGGGCCAGAACATTTGGACTTTTAATTTTGGGCCGGAACAAACAATTACAAGCAAATCATTTGTCGAAGTAATAAATTGTATTGTCTTTTCATGCCTGTTGTACTTCCCCAACATAAAATTCAAAACCCTAATTTATACGATGGAGGAAACAATACTGATGAATCGCGGGCTCTGTGCTTTGAATTGATCCATGTTGCGATGAGCGTATCAATCACTGGCTTAGCTCCATTAATTTATTCAACTTATTCCATCCATGTCGTCTCGCTTCCAGACAGTAGTGGTACTCGGGTCATCGCTCGTTTACCCAAACGCCGTCGTTTGGTCCCAGGAGAACTTGATCGCCGTAGCATGTGGGAGCAACGTTGTCATACTGAATCCTGCTAATCCCGGAGTTCGAGGGCTGATCACAGCTCCGGCGAGCAAGCCTTTTCCCGTCGGCGTGGTTGATGGTGATGGGCATGATCTGTTATCAGGGTGCTTGTTACCGTGCCATTTGTCCCGGGACACTCGCCCATGTGTTCGATCCATCTCTTGGTCTCCCGTTGGTTTAAGCGAAAATGCCGGTTGTTTGCTAGCTGTTTGCACGGCTTCTGGCCGTGTGAAGCTTTACGGATATCCCTTCTGTGAGTTTTCAGCTGAATGGGTTGAGCTTGTGGACGTATCTGATTTGCTGTTTGATTACTTCTCTGATACTGATTTCCAGGATTACCGAAATAGTTCTGCTGCAGGAACAACCGAGGTTATGCGTAGCAAACGGAGAAGAAAAGATGTTAGCTGTGTCATTTCCAAAGATTCTTCTGGCAGATCGGCAGAAAGCATATCACAAGGACTGCAAATCGTTCCTTTAACTGCATGTAAAAGGCTTCGGGAGAAAGAAACTGGCAACGAATCCAATCTCCCGGTAATAGACGTGCAAGAGTATGCCACCCGCAATGCGATGCTCTCATCACTTACAGTGTCTTGGTCTCCTGTTATTTGTGAGTCTGGTGTTTCTGTTCCTCCCCACTCGTCCTATTGCTGTTCCATTCTTGCTGTTGGAGGGAAATGTGGTAGAGTTTCACTGTGGAGAGTTCGTGCACCCGAAAGCTATTCGATTGTTAAGCGTAGTCGCTCATCAGGTAATGTGACCCTTATTAGCATTTTGAAGGCCCACGATACTTGGGTCACGGTGATTGATTGGGTCAAATGTGGATATGATGCCTCTTCTGCAGCCCAGTTGGTGTTGGCTACGGGAAGTTCTAATGGGAGAGTCAGGATTTGGCAGGTGAATAATTGCGAGGAACTCCTGAAGTCATCGGATATTATTCATGATTCATGGTCTCTACTGACGGAGATTGTAACCTGTGATTTTGCTGCAATATCTGTACTTTCACTTGCCGTGCCTTCGAATTCTCCTGGGAAACTGCACATAGCCATCGGTGGAGGATCCGGATGGTTGGAAGTGTGGATCCTTGATGTTCCATCCAAGAACTCGATAAGAGTCGGTCGTTACAATGCGCACGATCTTGTTCACACGGGTTTATCCTGGGCTTTCGATGGTCACTGTCTGTACAGTTGCAGCCAAGACAACTCCTTGAAGTGCTGGATTTTAGCTGGAGATTCTATGCACGAGGTTCCCATTCCTTTGAACAATCTTGTTTTGAAGGGCTCCCCTGATGATGACTCCCGCGCATTTGATTCTTGCTTTGGTATAGCACCGTCCCCAGGAAACTTGGTACTCGCAGTGGCTCGGGGATTCAACGTCGATCAACTGAACCCGATGTATGAGGGAAAAACTCATAAAGCTGCTCTTGAATTTCTCTGGATTGCTGGGCAAGAATGGAACTTACCATCCTCAAATCGTCGAGCTACTGATAACGAAACTTCTCCAGGATCACGGGAGAAAGGACTGACATTGTGGAAATCCAATATTTTATGGTCATTGAGTTGGTATGAATGTTTCGATCGGGTTCTGAATGTTTGGGATGTTGTGACTGCTCTCTGTGCTCTCAAGCACTCTGAACCGAAGTATGTTGAAGATATATTGCTTGAATGGCTGGCATCTTGCTTTAAATCCCCAATCAATACAGTATCTTCTAAAACCTTAAAGTTTCTTCCAAATCTTTCGTCCCGTCAATTGCACCTCATCAACATCATTACCAGGCACGTCATACTCAGAGAAGGCAAAGAAGACAATAAAAGTTTTGCCGAGGAACATTTATGGTCGAAGCTGCTTTCAAGCAGCGAAAGCCAACTATTGGAGAGGCTTGTTTGTTTGAACTTTTCTGCTGTTTTACGCTTGTTATCTGATTCGTCAGCGGATTTTTCTGAAGTTACTTGCTGGTACCATTGTGGATTAGTACAAATGAAGCAGTGGATCTCTGTTCAAGAAGATAATATAAACGATCAGACCAAAGTTCTAGCAGCAGAATTTGAAAAAGTTGACAAGCGCAGATTGGCTAATGCTTTTCGATATGAAGCGAACGAGCAATGCAGTTTCTGTTCTGCGGTTGTGCCATTTGAATCCACAGATTATGCAACTTGCTTGGGAGCGAACGGTGATAGTCAAAGGCACAAACTAGCACGTTGCTCAACTACCATGAGGGTTCTTCCAACTAAACCGTCCTGGTATTGTGTATCTTGTACACGATGGTCTGCACAGTTGGCACCGAACATATTATTTGCAATGCGTGGTTACCCTTCTGATTTCAAATCCTTGATGGATACCTATGCCTTCACTAACTTATCAATACCATGTTGTCCCATTTGTGGCATACTTCTACTAAGATCACAACCAGGACATTGTCTTTCACCATCTCCTGTATGAACACAACCTTCACCCACAGTCTATGAAGCTAATTATCTCTGTTCGGATGAAAAAGGCAGCCTTTCTACCCATGAACGGAGCTTTCGATCCTAGACTCTGCCGTCAAGAGTTCGAAACCACACAGTTCACGGAACCTTCCTGCTTATCGAGAAATACAAGAGCTCATGGGGTTTCGGCAGGAACCAAATAACGAGCCTTGTACATAAATACGGCATGAGAGATCGAGCCCATTCTTTATGCCGTAGACTTGATGGTGTCATCTGCCTTGTAGATAGGTAATATATAGTCATTTAGCCCTTTTAGATTACATTATTGTTTCTTGGCTTCGGATTTGGAAGAAGATGCACAGATTATTTTGTTGTTAATGAATAAAAATTCTTTATTATTTACATTTTTTCCCCCACATATTATCAGTTGTGTTCTTTTTAGTGGATTGCAAGAAAATCATGATCACTTCCATTTGTAACTTAGAGATGATTTCCTGACAGACTTCTCTTAGTCCGATATAATCTTTAAAGCTTGATTACAATTCAAACTAGCTTGAGCTGCTGTTAATATTACATCAAACTGCCTACTTTTGGGAAGCTAGATTGCCTTTGTTTCGAACAAGAATGAGATAGAAAGATTCATTTGCTTCATTCATTTGATCAAAAAACACTCAATCCTGAGAATCATAGAGCTATGCAAATACAAGGAAAACCCAAACCCCAATAATCTTTTTTTCATGGGATCTTCCTTAATTAAAAGAAGTGGAAATTTAAAGGAAAAAAAAAAAGTATAAGACAACTCACCCAGATTCTTTGGGCAACTCACTACTACTTGTATACAACATAAACTTCTGAGAGTTGTCATCTTCTTCACCACTAGTACTAGCAGCCTTCCTCGTATTACTACTAGCTCTATCACCTTCAACTTCTCTATACCTATTCAAATACCTCTTCACAGCCGCCGCATAGTCATCGAAGCCCAAATTTCCTAGAGCCCAGCAGACGTCGTCTCCGTTCAACGTCTTACGCCTCTCCTTACGGCATTTATCCGATGCTTCGCTCGTTACGAAGCCTATGAACTCCGAGACACATTCTTGCATGGTTTCTCTTGCTTCCTTGGAGATCTTTGCGTTTGATGGTAAGATTTGTTTCATGATCCTACCAACGTTGGCTATTGGGAGAAGCCTCTCTTGTTCTTTGATGACGTCGTCGCTCGACAATAATTGGTCTATGGCTGCTTCTGAATTATCAACCATTGTTGAAGGGTTGCTGTAGTAATTGCTTGAGGAAGACATATATCGCTTAGTCTTTGTTTATATCTATTTCTTTTGGTCAAACTCTCTTTGCCCTAGTACTCATACATACATACACACATACATACATATAAAGAGTTTACATATCTCAAAAGGGAAAAAAAATAAATGAAGATCATAGCAACTTAAAAGGAGTTTACAAACCCTAGCTATTTATTTGATTAAAAAATATAGGATTTTTTTCAAGAAATATTACAAGATTATCTTAAAAAAAAAACTAGGTTAACTGGACACCCTAAGCAGTTAATCTGCTGAGGAATCTTTTCTACTATATATTCTTGAATTAAACTTTGATGTATTCTTTGTTGCTTTGCCAGTGGACAAATCCGAGTTTAATGGATGCCATTCAATTATTAATTAAACTAACCCATGTTGTGTTTCCCAAGATTGTCGGAACGACCAATAATCATACCCACTGTTTTTCTTTTTCTTTTTCTTTTTTTTTTTGAAGGAAAGACCAAATATTATTTTTAATAGTTTAATGTTTTTCATTAAGCTTTTGTCCGTAGAAATTAATATAACGTTAATTACATATGTCATCACGTTCACGCGTCAATCGAAGAACACAGTAGTTTCCTCTTTCTTGGTGAAAGCTACGTAGACAAAGACTTCCCCCCTTTTGTCGGATCATGATCATCAACTTGCTTAGGTTAGTCATTATCATAAGAAATATATAAAAAGTAAAAAGAAATAACAAAATATGTCAAACGAGGATAAATAGCAAGATTCGAAATTGCAGCCAATCATAGATTGATTTAAGAATATTCTTCTGGCCCACAAACTTCTCAATTGGTTAAGATTCAACTTTGATCAAATATGTTATTGTAAGGACAAAGCATATTCCTTTCTTTTCTTTACGTTAATTTCATTACATTACCATTTAACTAGGCATGCGAACTAACCCTCTAATCATCCTCTCAAAGCATCAACATATATCGTAAACATAAGAACAAAACCTATCCATTTTGTCCTTTTCGAGTCCTATCCAAACGTTAATCCCCGCCTTATTATTACTTCCCTCGCAAGAGTTACCGTCGTTTAAAAGCATCACAAACTCATCTCTTATGCCTCCCATGGGGCCAGCATGTTTAGGCCTTCCGTACCCAAAGTCCACCTCATTAAACCTCAGTTTCCACCAAGCCGACACATAGAATCCGCCGTCGTCACTGTGTATGGCCGGCACGCCTTTATGAACCTCCAGCCAGTCTATCACCGACCTTACGTACTCGCCAGTCACTCTTTCCTTACCCCGCTTCACCATCTCCACCGCGAAAGACAGCGGCCCGTTGATTAAATCGAGCGTCTTAGCACGTGCAAAGGCTGTTATTACAGCGTTGCCCACGAAAGAATGAGGCAACGGCGGTGACACTATGTCCCTTATGTCCACTGCAAAAAGAACCGTTGAGTTACTTTCTTGATAGCCATTCTTATGATGTTTGTTATAATCGTAAGTTGCTTTAGTTCTTGCTTTCCAAATGTGGGCTAGAACAGCTTCGAAGGTCGAGCATTTGATCCCTGCTTGCGCTTTCAACGACTTTAGGGTTTCCGACGTGAAAGTGAAGACCCTTTGAAGGTACTTATTGTCTGAGAAAGGTAATGGAGATTCACGCAAAGCTCGTTTGCTTGAGGTGAAATACGAGCTTTCTGCGAGTTTAGCGTACTCGTCGTGTGGGAAGTTGATTTGAGGCGGAGTTCTTGCCCTCATGCACGTTCTGTCGTTGTTGATCATGAGAAGATCATGCGTATTTTCGGCTTGTGTTCCTCTGCAAATCGAAGCGAGGTTGTGGAACATTTCACTCGCCGATTTCCCATCGAAGACCGCATGGTTTGTCATGAAGCCTATCGCAAATCCGCCGCATTTGAACCTTGTCACCTATTTATATCAACAAAACAATCACAGCTACTAAACGAACGAAAAGGGAGTAATTTCAAATTGCTGTAATGACGATTCTTTCTCAATGCTGCAGTTGCTTATATGTTTACGCCGAAAATTGTGAAATACTGCTGCTTTGAGAAACGAAAAGGAAGCAAGAATATGATATGTATAAGCTTATTACCTGAACTGTGAAAAGTGGAGTTTCAGAAAGGTTTCGATACGTCCCATAGTGAACCAAAAGGCGAAAGCTCGGGTTTGGCTGAGAAAGATCTCCGAGGTCTCTGAGTTCACGGCTCGAACTTGCGCTCACAAAAAAGGCCCCCTCGTTGTTGCACAAGAGCTCCAACCTCTTAGTCTCCTCGTTGAAGCGAAGCCTCCCAGCCATGAAATAATACGGCACCAAAAGCACTTCTTGGACAGCTTTTCTCACTCTTTCTGCTACGTCAACCGTTGACGAGCAGCTCTTCCCTTTTGGAACGTCGTAGAGAAAGACCGTCATAACGGGGAAGTTAACAGCTTGGTCGATGTTAGACACGAACATCGCCTGCGTCGGAGATGGATTCCTCGGCGAGAGGAGCGAAATGGGGTGTTGTTTAGCTAAGTCTTTTTCTGACAGCATGATGGATTAAGGTATAAACTTAGGCTTAGAAACAGTTGTAATAAGGGTGTTTGGAAAACTCTTAACATGCGGGATTTACATGAGTTTCTTGAGTATAAATAGGAAATGAATACATTTTCTGTACGGTAAGAATTGCATGAGCTCGAAGTTTGTGCATTGATTTGGCTTTTGATTGGCTGAGACTGATATCATAACAAGGGACTCATTCGTATCTTTGGATCTAACTTGTCGGCACGAAGATTTCATTTCTTTGATGGAATGTATTTTGGTGTGTTTATTTGATTAATGATCGAAGTATTACTAACTGAATTCATGTCAAAACAGAAGACAGCCAGTCTGAAAAAAATTCATAGGCAGCAAACGTTACAGCACTGGCCGGTGCAGCTTTGACGATGGACGGGGTGATGCCCTTGTATAAGCCTGCCAAGCCCTCCGCCCGTAAAATCTTTCTGACAGCATCGTACATGCCTTTGTAAGACTTTTTCTCGACTCGGGCCCCATATCTTGGATCTCGTTCCAAGCCTTCGATCTGCAATGATCATAGTAAGTTTAAAGAAGTGAAGTGTTCATCAGTCTATGTATGCATAAGATTTCTTGAGGGACCTGAAATCTCTTCTTGACGACATCGAGTGGGTGGCAAACACCTTTAGCAGCCGTCCCAGCAGCAACTCCACATAGGAAAAACTGAATGCTCGACGGGTTTATGTCATTGCCTTCGGCATGTCTGTACTTGTTCCATTTCTAGGCAACAATCGAGCCTTACTACACGTCGAAACAGAGAATAAAGAAAGCTCGTGTCCTAAAATTAGAACTCACCATTGTCCAACGCTTGCATGTGTCATAGGTTCCAAACTGTAATCCAGCGTAAGGGACTATCTGAACTAACGTAGTTGCCAGTCCAGCGTATAAGCCACGGACACCACGGGATCGAGCAATGTCGACAAATGCAGACCTCATATTAGGATAAACCTGAATTAGAGATTTCAAACGATTTTCTTGAAAATAGTCTTACTACAGAGATTTAAGACCGAATGGATAAGGATCGACACCTTTGGCTCTCCTTGCGATGCTAAAACTGTTCTTATAAGATCGAATGGGTAAGATCCAACGGTCGCTGCAAAGCCGGAGAATGACCCGCTGACATACGAAAGATAGGGACTTATGTTGATATGGTCTCCTGAAGAGTCGTGTAAGAAGGGTGGAGTCAGTTATTGTCGGGAAATCTTTTCGCATTCAATAGCTTAGGCGAACCTGCTTTAGAAGAGCCAGAAACTAATGTCTTCAGCTTGTGCTGAACGGTGAACTGAATAGCTGTATATGGCATCACCATTAGCAAAGCAGGGACATTACCCCTCCAAAATCCCTACGGTTTTACATGTAATATAGTGTGGAGTTAATACAATCGCGGTTATAGAGGAACGAAAAGCATAGATAGTGCAACGTGCCACTCTTTATAGAGGAAAGAATCCTACGTTTGTTACCAACCTTCGCTTTCCGAATACAAAAAAGCCCACAACTAATGATCAGACATACAAAGGAGACAGAGCAGTTCATGTTAGAAAGATGTTGTGACAGAAAATTGCTATCCTGCCGTTTCAACCATGATAAAACAGGACGGTCTCTCCAATTTGAAACAGACATGTCATAACTTCATGATCGACGAAAACTTAGATCATTGGTTGTCATATTGTATATCAGAAACACAATCGGTTTCTGTACGAAAGAAATTCTTTTAAGGTGGAGAATTTACCGAAAAGCCTTCCTCCCGAAATATATCCTTCGACGCCTGTAACATGCCCGTGTACTTTGACCGACTGTGTGTGTTTTTGCGGAGCACGGCCCACCGAGTCGTAGGTTCCAGTTGAACCTGAATATTGTAAAAAATGTTAAGAAGCCATATATAATTCATACCAGCTCAGATTAAAAATCATTTTGCAGAGAACATTGCCAAAGCTCGTCAGGCGAAAGTGCAATATCTTAGATAAGTATTCACAACTAAAGCATGTAACCGAAGCAGAAGTGAAACACAGAAATCTGACTAAAATTCTCTAATCACTTTTCGCAAAATCATGAAAAAGGCCAAGATTTTGACAAGTCAAGATACCCAAAAAACACACAGTAATTCATTTTCAAATAGAAAACAAAAAGGGAGAAGGATCACAAACCCACAAATCCAAACCTATTTAACAAACCACAATTCATAATTTAAACCATCAATTTCACAAAATGATGAACCACAGAGAAAACCCTTCATTGGCAACCAAAGATTAATACAGAAACGTCATAAAACGAGCAAAATATACCTGAAATCTAATCTTAATCACATCAAGAGGGGATGTAACAGTTCTAGAAACAGCACCCGAAATCGCACCAGCTGTGGCATTAATCAATGCTTGCTCCAATTGCCCATGATTTTCCATCCCCCTCATTCAACGCACAAACCTTAGAAAGAAGCATAAAAAACCTAAATTTTTCAAAGTTATCTTATCTGCCACCAAAATTGCTGTTGTACGGCCGATGAAAACGCCAGCTGCCAACTGTTTCACACTGGCTAAAAATATAAAAATCGAATCTTTCCGACAAACGTGCGTAAGGAATAAAAGAGAGGACTGTTTCCGCTTCTACGCTACCCTGCCATTTAAGAAAACTTCCCATAAAAAGACCATTGGAGAGAGGTGAGAGACCGCGGCAAAGACAAATTTTTTTCCCTTTTCAGCTAGAGACGAGGTCGAGGTCTGCGTAAAGATTCGTATTTTATCAGAAACTTAAACGTATATTCGTATCGTAGTGTATGAGAAAATATATGGAAGAATGCTCTGTTATGTTATATCAACGTTGGTTCTTTGACCCGCCAACATGCATTATATGGGCCTGGGCTTCGCCCCAAATTAAGACAATTTGCCCACCAGACAAGTGGCAAAACCACAGTTGGCGTGTTCAAAGTCCTTGTAAGACGAGCCGACCAACGCCACCGTGATTTAAAGTTTCCTCTTTGGAACACATCAAACTTTGGAAGACAAGAGTATCAGCATAGCAAAATAATGGGTGAAGAAAAGGGCAAGCTTGAGTCTGTCAGAGAATGGGTTGTGGAGCACAAGCTTCGTGCCGTTGGTAATAATTTTTATATCTTGATCCGTAATTCTTTTCTCTTTTTACTTTTGTGCGGTCGTGCTTAGAGGTTGATTTCCTTCAATTGATGTTAATATCTTTTCTGATTCATATGATATAGGTGCTCTATGGGCAACTGGGATTGTGGGTTCGCTGGCGTATAATTGGTCTCAGCCGAATATGAAGCCAAGCGTTAAGATAATTCATGCCAGGTGTGATTTGTTATTTGTCTTCATTTTTCTTTCCTTTTTTTTCTGTGCAGCTTTGCAGTTACTTTTTCTGTTTGAGTTGATTTCATAACATTCTTAACCTAGCACTCTCACTTGTGCGATGATTTCAGCAACAAATATCAAAGTAGGATACAGTGATTTTAACCAATTGCTACTAACCGGATTAGCTCGTTGCATATTTATAAGCCGAGTCGGATTGATAGCTTTCCTCAACAATGGTAATGAAGTTGGATGAATGGATGGTTTAGACAGTGTTCTGTCCTATGTTAATTGTTCAGTTTTTTCACATCCTTTTGTCTACGCATTTGTTATTGTTGCTTTTCGATCTTACATTGGCGGGATCAGTATATCGAATCAAGATGCTTCTTTTATTATGCTTTAGCTTTGACTGAATACTGAGGTTGAGGATAAAGATATTGATGTTGAATATGGATTGTGCTTGGGAGAAACCGTGTTATAGATCTTTCGCTTTGCAGTTTGAGAGTATCCGTAGTTCACTGAATTCAGATATTCAAATGAGACGAACAAAAACATGGCACTTTCTTCGCTTAGCATAAGGCAATACAGAGAATATTTCTCTTCGAACACCTTAGATTTTCGGACAATATATCGTCCAACTCATTGTGCATATCTGTATGTCAAGATCTTATTATGCATAGGCAGTTTTATCCAAGATCTGTAATTGCATTTCATGTCTGTTCCTTGCAACTTAGGTTGCATGCTCAAGCCCTTACTCTTGCTGCATTAGCTGGGGCAGCCATTGTCGAGTATTACGATCACAATTCTGGAGCTAAAGTTGAGCGCGTGGCAAAGTTCTTGGAGTCGAAGGAGCATCATCACAAAGATTAAGCCATATATCCGAGGAGGATGGTAAAACAACGACATTGTTCGCTTTTTTTCTTTATGATATGGAGCGTTTAGTCGGCCAAACGACATGGCTAACGACGAAAGATTTCTGTGCTTTCGAAAAAACGAACTCATGTAAGAAGAAATAATAAGAAAACTTCTTCATATCAGTTGTTGTATTTAATAGAGAAAAAGAGGTCACAGATTTAAGTTGAAGAGAAGAAAAAAAAAGTTCTAATGTTCTATTACAGCAGAAATGGAATTCTTCGAACATAAGAAGAAAAAATCGAGCTAGCTCATGAACTCCGCCCTTTTAAGTTATGGTTGCAATGTGACCCCTACTTTACAAGGTGGGAACGTACGGCACGCCCGTGGCTGTGATCCACTGGTCACCGCCGTACGCCTTTCCGCCGGTAAAGCTCTCGGCGATCTGCCGTGTAATCTTCTTAATGCCTTTCCACTGCACCCTCCTCGAGGTGTCCGAGCCGGGCCCACTGTTCTGAAACTCGCCGTAGTACAACGTGTCCAAGGCGAAGGTCCCCATCCACTCGGACCATCCCTCGGGCGCGATGAACCCGTCGATGAAGCTGTTCATGATGATGGTCCTCGAGTACTCCTTCCACGGGCGGCCCAGGTAGGCTGTGGGCATGGGCTTCGAGCTCATGAACTTCCTCTCGGCCAATATCTTGCCGTTCTGTATGATGATCGCGCCGATGCTGCGCTTGTCCTTGCGTCCCTGAGCCGTCACCATGCAGGCCTGGTTGTCCATGGGCTTGCGGACCACGAACCGACAGTTCTGGAAGAGGGCCAGCGAGTCCCCGAAGATGAAGTCGATGGTCCCCGAGATGGTGCAATCGCGATAGTACTGGCGGTAGTTGTGGGCGTACAGTGTGTCCTGGTAGCCGTCCATCTGCACGTTGTGGAAGACCGCCCTGTCGCCCGAGACGCGGACCGCCACCGCCTGGTGTCCCTGTGGGCCCGCGCTGTTCTCAATCCCGATGTTCTTCGCGATGAAGTCCTCGCCGTTAACGACTGAGAGAGAGAGAGAGAGAGAGATTAGGTCATTTAAACTAGAAATAAGATGTATGTTTGCGTATACTCACTGAGCGTGGCCGAGTGGAACGTCTGCGTGCCCGCGGCGTAGTTCAAGTTGTTGGTGATCTTCGTCTTCAACGGGCCATCGCCGATCAAGATGACGTGGTCGGCCTTCTTCGGGATTTCGACCTGCTCCTTGTAAACCCCGGCCTTCACGTAGATCACAAAAGGCTGCGTGTTCTTCGTGGGTATCTTAGCCACGGCGGCCTTGACGGTCTTAACATGTCCACTCCCGTCCTGAGCCACCACCACGTTGGGCTTCAACGAGCTAGCCGCCAGGAGCCTGCGCTGGAACGTAGCCTCCATCTCCTCGGCGAGGAGCCGACGGCTACTACCGAAGCTCCCAATATCGAGCGACGAGAGGGCCGACGAGAAGTCATTGACCATCGCAAGCCCATTGCTCGACAGCTCCATGGCCTTCCTCAGTAGGTCCTTCATCTTCTCCCCCGTGTCCCCCGAGGTTCCCTCGAAAGCATCCACGCAGGTCTCCTGGTTGGTAATGACGCTGCTGAGCCATGTCTTGACGTCCTCGACGTATTCCCCGACCTTGCTGACGTCGAACTCGCCGACCTTCTCGAAGGACCTCTGGAGGTCCTCCACGGCGGTGTCGAGGACCTCCTGGCACACCTTGAAGGCGCCCTTGGTCTTGTCGTCCTGGGCCGCCTCGTTGAGGAGGGAGGAGCTCTTGAGGACGTCGCCGATGTTCTTCACGGTGGCGTCGAAGGCCAGCTTGATGAGGTCCTTGGGGTCGGTGGAGGTGGCCTCCTTGAGGCTGTCCTCGCACGTCTCCTTGTAGTCCGTGGGTGCGCAGATGGCTTGGACCGCCTTGGTGGAGGCAGTGACGTGGCCGACGTCGGAGGAGGAGGTGGAGCCGGATTTCACCGCCACGGCGACGCACATGGCGATTAAGAGGATGGAGGCGAGCCCCGCCACGGCGACCTTTTTCTTACCTTCGATCCCCATTGTTTATTCTTGCGATTTAATTTCTACTAAGCTATCAGAGCTCCTTAAGGAATCGTTTATTGTCCTTGTGTGATTCCTCGTTGAACTCTGTGGAAAGGTGTTGGGTTGGCGGGGCCGTTTATATAGTTGGAGGATGAGTGAAATACTCACGACAAACAAACAAACAAACGACCGTTAGACTCGGTTGGATTTGGGTGGTCGTTGGATGTCTGAAAATAGGGAGATGAAGAAAGAACGGCGAGACTAGATTGTAGGGTAATGCATGCATGCAAAATTTTCCCTTTATTTGTGGATAGGCCTGACTTTCAAAATATATAGTTGATACATTTTAATTTCAAGGCTCGATTAATGAAAATCATTCCCATGCATCTCCCATTATCATTATTGCAGATTTTCGAAATATAGTGATGGGCATTATTCTTTTAACAACACTACATTCTCAACGCATATTATAGAGAAATATGGAATGGAATGGGGAAGCACGAATGTGATGTAATAGAAGATTTAAACGATATTTCTTGATAGTATTTACTTCAGCTTTGCTTCTTTAGTTGCTTGGAAGAAAAACATCATGAAGTAGGTTTTTCGATAGATTACATGAGGGCCATAAAGTAACTTGATAAAGAAAAACAAAGTCTAAGTTGAAGCCATTAACACCCATTCGTAGATGTGGAGATTTATTACATCGTCTATGATCCTTCCTCTGTCTCTTTTCATGAAAAGCCGACTGTTCTTCCCTTCTACGATTGCTCTCATATGAAAAAGATCGATGCTTTTACGAGCCAATAGTTTATTGACTCTATTTTTTTTTCGAGGGCATTTCTCTTTCGATGTGGTGTATTAGGCGATGGTGCAAGCGTTAGGGTTTTCATCGCTGAACATCGACGAGATATTTCCATTTCCGCTCGACGTCCCAATACTGTTCGCACTGTGGTAATAATAATCTGGATTAATGTAGTGATGATTAGGCCCGCCGTAATAAGGGTAGGGCGGTGGTGATGAAGAAGGCCGTGGATATGCATATTCAGTTACATAAGGCGATGGCCTATGCATATTGTAGCTATGATTAGTTACATAACCAGTTTGTGACGGCGGCAGCCTATACGACGGCTCTCCTCTGAACTCAGAGCCACCGCCCGGGTAGTTGCCGAAATTACCACTATGCCCTTGCGGTGCGTTTCGACCTCTTTCGTAGGCGTCGAAATGACCACCGTGCCCCTGCTGTACGTTATGTTGGCCATATCCGTAAGCATATCGATATCCATAATCCGGCGGATGGTGGTGTATCACGTGTATTTCTTCTGCCCGGCTCGGCTGATGCTCTTTTGTGTCGTCGCCAGATTCCGGCGGCGGAGGTGGTGGTGGATTTTCTTGACGGGGTGGTTCGTTTTGTGCCTCGGGCGGCTGTCGTGGCGGCGGTGGTGCCTCCTCTGCCTGCGGAGGAGGAGGAGGCATCTCTGCGTTGTTGTTCTCCGGCGGTGGATCTTCGGCGGCTTTCTGGTCGGCGGGCGGCGGCTGTTCGACATGGGAACATATGACGGCGGTTTTCTTCGTCTTCTTGATTGCCCGGACCAGCTTCTGCACGTCGGCCCACCCGACGACAGTAACCTTCTGCTGAGGAAAATCGACGTAGACGTCGTATATACCTGACGAGACGAAACAGGCCGTGATTTCACGTCGAGAAACATCGATATTATTACCGAAAAAGAATAGCTTATAAACACATACATACATACCAGTGATGCCGTGGAGGGCTTTCTTGATCTTCTGAACGCATCCATTGCAGTCCATCCTCACTCTTATCTCTGTGATCCTCGGCTTCTGCAAACTCTTACAAGATCAAATCAGACATCTAAGGAAGAAAAATGGAGGAAGAAGAAGAAGAAGAAGAAGCTTGCATTACTTACCTCCATGTCAGGAATCTGCATCATGGTGAGGTTAGAATGAGTAATAACAGAGAATGAATGAACATATATGTAAAATGTGTGTGGAGAAAGAATATTTACAAAGTTTGTGAATTGTGGGACTGTGCAAAGAATCTCTCTTTTTGTTTCCTATTTTTTTTCTTTTATTATTTTTCCTTTTTCTTTTAGGTGTGTTCATCAGTTTTCTCATGGTCATATGTGCTGTCATCATATATTCTCAAGATAACGATATCTATCAGTTTTCGAGTTGGGCCGAGTGGGACCTAAAGAATATATACCCTCTTTCTATAAGATGAGAGTGTTTTAGATGAATAAGTATAGTTATTTCATAATTAATAAAATATCTTGGGAATAATGTAAAAACCGACCATAAATGAAAGAAGTGGAGATTCGATGGTAGAGAACAGCCCAAAGGTCAACAATTGATAAAAGCAACTCTTTCTTCTTCTTTTTTATTTTTTTTTTTTTTTTTGGGGCGAGTGAAGGATATCCACTCTTTAGGAACTCATTTAATAATTTTTTATGTAACATAGTTGACTGTAGGAGAAGTCGCGTTTGATGAGTTGGTATAATCGCGTTTTATGTGCACTGCAAATATAATTCTCAAAATAATTTAATTTCTCAGTTCTTCAAATTAAAGATGGCGAGGTGGGCCCTTTCTTCCCACAATCAACGGATCGAAATGGATCGAAAACAACGTGCGTGACGCAAAGAGCCGTTTCAAATTTCAAATATAGTTAAGTTAAAGCTACCCCCAACGGCTATTACATTATTAGAAACACACTTTTATACGAACGAATTCTATATTAATTAACGAATAGAAAATACCTAACTTCAATTTATAAATAATATACAATTCTATCTTTTACTATCTAAAACGCGCAGCAACCTAAACCCTTTAATTAATTTTGTATGTCATGTATAATTATCATTTTATCCTTCAATTTATTATTTTATCCCGAGTAACTTAACAAATCAATAAATCAAATATTTTAAATTAAAATAACCTAAATATTAGATATATTTGGGAAGACCAACGAAAGTCCGTGTAGATACACACATTCCCCGCTGATTCTACACGTTGTGATATTGATTTGTGCATTAGTTTAATTCTTATAGTAATAATTATTATATTACTTAAATCAATACTAAGTGAAACACGCCACGCCACGCCACGCCACCAACCTATGAACGAGTCTCTCCTTATGTAAAACATTTAAAAAAAAATACATACATAAGAAATTATTTTCAGTAATCTCGGACCCAATTTAATCTTCTTAGTTTTAATTATGGAGATGATTATCCTTGAAATAAAGACCCATTTATATATACTTCGACACCCTAAACTTCAAATTCTTTGTTTGACATTTTAATTTTAATTACAAAACCGAGGGAAATGAACATAGATTTACTCGTAATTATTTTAATTATATTATAAATAAATTAAATTAGTGCGACCTTAGTATCACACGCAAATCATTATTACAGCTTGCTGTCCAAAGACCTTTCTTTTGGTTCATTCTTCCTCCGCGTCGATTTGATTTACAGACAACCCACCGTCATCATCTATGTATATCACTCAAAAGATTTGCTAACTGTGAAAGAACCATTGCAAGAACATGTCTGCCACAACTTTCATCTTCTCTCTCTTCCTTCTGTCGCTGACCCAAACCATCTTCCGAGCTCAGGCCCAAGCTCAGGCCCCACCGCCAGCCTCCTCCCTCTGCAACGGCGTGTACATCTCCTACACCCTCACATCAACCCGACCCATCCCGCCCAACCTCCGCAAATCGGACCCGGCCCGCCAGCCCTACCGCTTCGAATCGCAGCTCTTCGTCGTCAACAACGGGTTGGACCAGCTCAAGTCGTGGCGGGTCTTCGTCGGCTTCCAGCACGACGAGTACTTGGTGTCCGCGTCCAACGCTGTCCTCGCTGATGGGACTAGCTCGATCCCCGGCGGCGTCGGCAACGGCACGGTCTTTGCGGGGTTTCCGAACACGGATCTGGCGACGGCCGTAGACACGGCCGGAGACATGACCAAGATGAGCGTCACGGTTGATTTAGTCGGGACGGAGTTCGGCGTGGGCCCACCTGGCGGCGTGCCCATGCCTCTGAATGTGAGTTTGGTCAATGATGGCTGGTTATGCCCCAAGCCCACCTTGCAAGGTAGTCTAAGATTAAAGGGTTTTTGTAGTTATGTCTCTCTGTTTTGCTTCTATGTGCTCAGCTTGTCATTTTCTTTCTTCCTTTCATAGTATGTGACCAATCTATGTTGATGTTGATGCGCTTGTTCTTGATGGATCCATTGATTTGTAGAGAGCTGAGGATTTTGATTGTGGGGTTTTCTTCATGTTTTTGGTTGTTTAGGTGGGTTTGTAATAGCTGGTTGATAATTCAGTTGTCTCTTGGATCTCTTTTTATTACAGGAAATTCATCAATGGAGGTTTGCTGCTCGCCCGACCCAAACCTCAAGACCAACCGCACATCGCCCGAAGAGTTCTTACCACGCCAGAACGGTGATCTAACCGTAATGTACGATGTGGTAAGAACCTACGAATCGAATTACTGGGCGCAAGTCACCATGGAAAACCACAATTCCCTCGGCCGGTTAGACTACTGGCAGCTAAGCTGGGATTGGATGGAAAATGAGTTCATCTTCGCCATGAAAGGGGCTTACCCTTCGATCATCGACACCTCAGACTGTGTCTTCGGAGTGCAAGGCCAATATTACCAGAGCCTAGATTTCTCAAACGCCTTGAACTGTCAGAGAAGGCCAACTCTAGTTGACCTTCCCTTAGCCAAGACCAACGACTCAAACCTGGGAATGATACCCTACTGCTGTAGGAACGGCACCATCCTGCCGCCCGAGATGGACCCGAGCAAGTCCAAGTCATCCTTCCAAATCAACGTCTTCAAAATGCCTCCGAATCTGAACCGATCCGACCTCTCCCCGCCTCAGAACTGGGCCATCGAAGGGATACTCAACCCCGACTACAAATGCGGGCCGCCCGTTCGTGTCAGCCCAAGCCAGTTCCCCGACCCGAGCGGGCTCTTATCCGACACGAGCTCAGTCGCCAGCTGGCAGGTGGTCTGCAACATAACCCAGAAGAAGGAAGCGAGCCCGCGATGCTGCGTGTCCTTCTCATCTTATTACAACGAGTCCATTGTCCCGTGCCAGACATGCGCGTGCGGTTGTGGCTCCTCTTCCAACACGGGCCAGACCTGCAGCACCACCGCCCCGGCCCTGTTTCTTCCCTCTCAGGCCATCTTGGTCCCCTTCGACAACCGCACGACCCTGGCCAGAGCATGGGCTGACCTCCACCACTTCCCCGTCCCAAACCCATTGCCGTGCGGCGATAACTGTGGGGTCAGCATCAACTGGCACCTCTTCACGGATTATCGAGGCGGGTGGTCTGCTAGGATCACGATCTTCAACTGGGACGACTACGCTTTCGCCGATTGGTTCACCGCCGTGGAGTTGGATAAAGCTGCCTTGGGCTTCGAAGCAGCATACTCATTCAACGGGACTTTGATGGGGGATCTGAACAACAACACGATCTTCATGCAGGGGCTCCCGGGATTGAACTATCTCGTCGCAGAAACGGACGGTGCAGATCGCACGAAGGATCCTAGGGTTCCCGGCAAGCAACAGTCGGTCATTTCGTTCAGTAAGAAGGCTACCCCAGGGATTAACGTTCCCGCTGGTGATGGATTCCCTTCGAAGGTATACTTCAACGGAGAGGAGTGTTCTCTGCCGAAGATTCTCCCGACGAGCGGCTCGTATGGATCGTTGGGATCTTCGAAAGTTCTTGCCACATCAGTTCTTGCGGTATTAGTGTTCGCCTGGATGCAGCAGCTATAGCCTGATGTAATAATAGGTTTTGTTTTTGCATGTGTGATTACATTGTAATGTTGATTGAGACACCCCTCTTATTCATTCCTTTATTTTTTTCTTTTCTGTCTGGTAATTTTCGGACATACATTGTCGTGTAAGGGAATTTATTTTTGCATAACGTTATAACACAGAATGTGGACTGAAACAAAAACTACATAGAAACAGAGTACACTTCACTACTCAATCCACGACCAAATAGAAACATCTTCTTCCTCAACACACCAGAGATTATTATTATTATTACTCGAAGCATTACTACCCCAACAATGCAGCAGAAGCTCGTCGCTGTCCAAGTAATGATGGCCGTTATCGTTTGGGGAAGAAGAGCACAGAAATGAGTCCCCTTTTTCTAAATCTAGCCAAGGCCCACAATAACTTTCCTCCATTCTATCTTGTACCTCTGCAACTACCCTCTCATTTATGGGAATGTTCTTATCGCCATCACCTAGCAAGTGGCTCTGCCCGAACATTAAACCATGACTTAAACCACCGTGACTTCCATTTGCGTTCATTAACTCAAGACCTGCCTGTGGTCCACCGTCGTCTTTATTACCCTGCAGAACAAGTGGATCTTCGCCTGCGACGGTAGCACTCTCTGGCTTCTGGGACTTAGTTTTCTTGCTATGTTTGCCAGGCCCGGCCCGGACGTATAGCCCGGCTCGTCTCCTCGGCGAATCATGGGTGGAAGAAAGCAAGGCTCCGCCGATGGACCAGAATCTGTACAACGTTCGCCTGAGATGAGAGTTCCAGTAGTTCTTGATCTCATTGTCCGTCCTCCCAGGTAAGCTTTTAGCTATCACAGACCACCTAGGACGATGCATCATCCATCATTCAGACAATCTATCAATATTTTTCAGTTTCAATCTCAATCATTAAAGCGTACGTATGGGTCCTCATGACATGAATTTTTTTTTTTTTTGCTGTGAAGCCTAAGCTTTAATTGCTAGAGGCGCCTCCTTAAAGGAAAGGACCACACCAAGAACAACCAAGCAAGCAAAGAGAATAATTATTAATAATATACGTTTTGTCCCTCCATGTTGGCGCTATCACATTGAATGCATAGCAAGTAGTAACATCATTGAAAAAAGGGAATTGAATAACATTAAACTGTATGTTAAAAGTTACCTATTTCCCAGCTTTTTTTGCAGCTTAACAATGGTTTCCTCTTCTTCGGTCGAGAAGTTACCCCTCTTGACGTCTGATCTCAGGTAGTTCATCCACCTCAGTCTGCAGCTCTTTCCACACCTCAGCAAGCCTATTACACAGTCAAAACAGTATTACCATATACAAAAGAAGCAGTTACTTTCAGACAAGCCGACAATGAGAGATGAAAACAAAGAAACATATAAAGTTAATAATGCTTTACAGTTTGCAGACAATCATACCCTAAAAACATCTCAAACTGGTCAAACAAAGGTTCGTGCTTGAAGAAATAACATAATTCTTGGACAAGAAATAAGAGTATATAATGATACCTGCATTCTTGGGTAGTGATCTCCACGAGCCTTCTCCATTGACCTTAATGTAGTTGATGAGCTTCTCATCTTCTTCCTCTGTCCATTTACCTTTATTCAGACCGATCTTTTCGCAGCATGGCGTTCTTCCCATAATTAGTACACAGAAAGGCTCAAAACACCATCGTATACTACCAGGGCAAAAACACCGTATATATATATATATATATATTATATATATATATATATATATGAGATTTGCTATGCTGCATACTCTATCGTGACCGTCGCACACATACTTCGCATCTTTTTGCTCCAAAACGAAATATTTAGCTCAATGTTAATCATATCCTCCTTACACAACAACATACACAACAACATGATGTTTTTGTACAACAGATTCATCTTCATAAAAACACGCAAAATATCGATAAAAACAATTTATTTAATATCTCATCCGTGTGATGCTTCTTCGTGTTTTTATGAAGATGAATATGTTTTACAACAGCATCATGTTGTTGCGTAAGGGAGATATGATTAACATTTGGCTAAATATTTCGTTTTGGAGCGAAAATATACAAAGTATATATGCGGTGTTCACGGGGTGCTCACGGTAGGGTATGCACCATAGCAATGCTATATATACATATATATATATAATCAAACTAAGTTATCATTTCGTGATCGTGCCTTTATGACATGAGAGCTGCGTTGTTGCTGTCTGGTAATAGAGTAACGAAGTCATATGGGCTCCTTGTTTGATCTTTAGGCAGGCAATTTAGTAAGTAGGTTTCAACTTCTACGCAGTGTGGGGGATGAATAGGGCACACAGCAGTAAAAAATGCATGTGGCCCTGATCTGATGAATCGACCCGACCCGACCCGGAGTAAGAACGACCATGAAACAGTTTAAAGCAAATTTGAACTTTATTGTCAGTTATGGAAAAAACACGACTATTGGGATTCGATGGACTAATTCGCTTGATCCATGTGTCCCGTCCCAAATCTATACCGAATTCGATAGTCGAAGAGTTCAAGTGAAACTTTCTATTCAAAGATGTCATGACCACTTAACCACTTATTCCTTGAAAACTTACGACGAGGTTTCTCCGTAATTTATTTTGTTCTCAGCAGAAAAAAAAAAGAATTAATATATTTCCAACACGCACAAACATTACTTTATTATAAATGAGATTGAAACGCGTTAAAAAGAAAAAAAGAAGCCCAAACTGCACGGCGAAATAAATTGAAGACAATTATGATATTTATTCAATTCAAACGTTACTATTTATAATTTTTCGATCAAGATTATATAAACCAGCCCGTAATCACAATAACCACGAAAGCGTACAACATAGGCGCAACAATATTGCTTCCGTCGCCGACTTGCGTGTGCTTCGACACATCGAAATCGCCTGCCAAACGTACGTAGAATTCAGCGTTCAAGTCGACATAATCGTATATACGAATACGCATACGAAAATTCATTTCACATAAATAATCATCATTACCACCTCTTTTAGGACCGTAGCCGCATCCATTCTCAATCGTTTCTTTAACGTTGCTCGGCGTAGCGCCGTTGTGAAACTGAAAGTGTTCGAAAATCTCATCGAGGCATCGCAGCACTAGCTTAGTCTCGGCCAGGCAGGGCCCGCTGCAGTATTCGTCGATGTAGCCGTGAGAAACGTTTAACTCCCCGCTTTGCGTCAGCCTGTGCGTCTCCTCGCAGCTGCTATATATCTGAATGCAAACGCAAGAAAATCAATTCATTCTCTTACGTCTCCTTAAAAATGTCGAAGAAAATGGGCTTACGTACGTATTTGTCGTTGAAGCATTCCATGGCTTTTACGACGATGGGACTAATTGGATCTATCGCTTCTTCTCGAGGGCTGTGTTCGCCGCCTTGGCCGGGATGAGGATAATACTCATCGGCGGCGGCGTTTCCTATTAAACAATAATTAATTATTTATATATATATATATGCAATTATATATAGGTAGATTGCTTACCAACTTCGCAGGTGAAAAGAAAGATGTATATGCAAAGAGCTTTAAGAAGACGCTGAGGTGCCATTGTGGAGAAGAAAGCCTTGGGATGCAATATTTATACTGTAAGAAGTTACTAATCTTAAAAATATTCATAATTGGTCTAACTGTTTGAAATTTATAATTTTATTTTATTTTTTCCACTAAGGTCCATTAGTTAGTTGCTATAACTGCTAATATTAGTTGTATATTGCAGTTTTATGAACAACATAATATTTCTATACCAAGACACCTAACAACCAACGTTAAGGTGTGGTAGTAAAAAAGATCCTTCTAAAGTGATTGGGAAGATTCAAAATGTATATTTTTCTTGATTATCTGGTGAAACTATGATTGGGTAATAATTTTTAATATGGTTTTTAATATATGAGCTTGAGAGCTGAAAAAAAATAATCAATTAATCAAACCTACCTTTGAATTAATTACGATATCATTTATAATATGAGAGTATTGATTACAAACTCAAGCTCGAAATTTTTTAAATATAAGTTAAAAACATATAAAATAATAATCATGAGCTTTTTTAAGTCGCGATTAAGTTCGTGCTCAAATTGAGCTTCTACGTACTAAGATATGTTAGTGGGCTAAGCCCAATAAATAACAGAAAATGGGCTTGGATAAAGGCCCAATTATATTAGGGTTTACAACACTCAGCTCCTCATAAATCTATCATAATCCTCGCTCGATCTCTCTTCCATTCCATCGCCACTTAGAAGCTGCCGCGACAGAGAAATCATCAGGTAAAAACACCAGACAGCCGCCGTTGAGCTGACGAAATCATTAGCTATTTCAGTAGTCGAAGTTGTTGTTTCGTCGTTTTTTACTGTATAAAGCTTTTGATTTTCAGAGAAGATGGCCAAGTCGAAGAACCACACGGCGCACAACCAGTCGCACAAGGCGCATAGGAACGGCATCAAGAAGCCCAAGCGCCATCGCCACACATCCACCAAAGGGGTATTGCCTTTTTTTTTTCTCCCCCTTGTGTTACTATGATTTCCATGATTTATCAAAGTTGAGTTATTTTTGGTTTATTTTCCAAATAGATGGACCCGAAGTTCTTGAGGAACCAGAGGTACGCTAGAAAGCATAACAAGAAGGCTGGCGAAGAAGGTGCTAGCGGCGAAGAGTAGATTCATTCTGCGACATTTACCCCCAAAGCATTGAACTTTTTCTTGCAAGAAGAGATTTTGTGCCTGGGATTTGCTTGTTCTAAGTTGGGTATCGTTTGTTTTTGGATCTTGATTTGTTTTCGAGATTGCATTAGTGTAATGCTATCTTCAAACATCCATCGTTATTTTTGCTTTCTTGCTGAACCTCTTAGATTGTCTGCTGCTATATGATCTTTAGTAATAATCTGATATATCCTATGAGCTTTGATCTGTTGGCCTGTCGTAGATTAAAACATGGTTGGGATATTTGGCAACGTAATCATATTCCATAGCCTTCATCGTCACCATTTTAGTCTGTGGGTCGGGTCGGATGAACGGGTCGGATCATGTCCACATAACTAGATATTTTAAAATAGAAAAAAAATAAAATAAAAGGTAAGCATGAAGAATTTGGGTTCAAGTATCGAAGCAAGGAAATTGAAGTTGTGAATCTGACATCACCACGTGGCCATGTCTGCAATCAAGCACATATGTACTCTCATTGCTTTGTAATAGATTGATCACTCATGTCTATGTAGCTTCACATCAGCTGTTAAATATTATTAGCCAACCGTTAAACAAAGATAGATAGATCTATTCTATGCATGTCACTGTCATTATCATCTTCGTCATAAACTGAAAATAAACTGATCTTCTTCTATACATTGTTATTGAAAAAGAAAGAAGAGATATGAGAGGAAACAGTTCATGTAATTATAAAGCCCACATAATATTCTGTTCACTGGTAAAAAAAAATGATCTTTCATGAAAAAAAAAAAAAAAGAAAGATAAAACCCAAGTGATAAACTCCCCGAAATTCAACTTGTGAATTCCTAAACATTCATCATATGTAACTTCCTTCGTCAATTAGCCACCACAGCTGAGTACTCACAAGTCACATCACAGAGACGTCTCTCAGCTTGAAATTCGTGTAGGATCATAGGGAGCTTAATCTGTTTGATAAAATGACTAATCTAGGCAGGAGAACAGCAGGCGCAAGCATAAACTGCAACTCACAAGCTTCACCTCAGGCTCGGTCTTCTCCAGGTACTGATGCTAATGATAATCATCATCATCACAATGTTGTAAATAGCAGCAACGCCAACAACGTCAGTTCGAGCGCGAAAAGGGGTAGAGATTCCATGACCAAGGCCGCAGCTCAGTTCACCATGGATGCTAGGCTCCACGCCGTTTTCGAGCAGTCGGGTACGTCTGGGAGATCATTCGATTACTCCCAGAGTGTTAAAACCACTCTCGAGTCTGTCCCCGAGCAACAGATCACTGCCTACCTGTCTAAAATGCAGCGCGGTGGTCTGATTCAGCCGTTTGGTTGTATGGTTGCTGTCGATGAGGCGAGTTTTCGAGTGATCGCTTACTCGGAAAATGCGCGTGAAATGCTGGGGCTGACACCTCAGTCAGTCCCGAGTATCGAAAAGGTCGAATCTTTGACAGTCGGGACTGATGTGAGGACCCTTTTCGCACCCTCAAGCTCGGGCTTGCTCGAGAGGGCCTTTGGTGCGAGGGAGATCACACTGCTGAACCCTATCTGGATTCATTCTAAGAATTCGGGGAGACCCTTTTATGCAATCTTGCATAGAATAGATGTAGGGATAGTGATCGATTTCGAGCCCGCAAGGACCGAGGATCCCGCCCTCTCAATCGCCGGTGCTGTCCAGTCGCAGAAGCTTGCAGTAAGGGCAATATCTCGTCTGCAGTCGCTTCCAGGAGGGGATATACAACGTTTGTGCGACATGGTGGTCGAGTGCGTTAGAGAGCTCACGGGCTACGATCGGGTGATGGTTTATAAGTTTCACGAGGACGAACACGGTGAGGTGGTGGCCGAGAGCAAGAGGCCAGATTTGGAGCCATATCTCGGTTTGCATTACCCTTCCACGGATATTCCTCAGGCGTCGAGGTTTTTGTTCAGGCAGAACCGAGTTAGGATGATCGTGGACTGTCACGCCAACCCCGTTAGGGTAGTCCAAGACGAAGCACTGATGCAGCCCTTGTGCTTGGTTGGCTCCACGCTCAGGGCACCTCACGGCTGCCATGCCCAGTACATGGCGAATATGGGGTCTATCGCCTCCTTAACACTGTCGGTCATAATCAACGGAAATGACGATGGAGGCCAGGGTCGACATTCTATGAGGCTGTGGGGCTTGGTAGTTGGCCATCACACATCTGCACGGTGCATACCTTTCCCGCTCCGTTATGCCTGTGAGTTTCTGATGCAGGCGTTTGGGCTTCAGCTGAACATGGAACTACAGCTGGCGTTGCAATTGGCGGAGAAGCATGTTTTAAAAACCCAAACGTTGTTGTGCGATATGCTTCTCCGAGACTCACCGACTGGTATTGTGATGCAGAGCCCTAGCATTATGGACCTCGTCAAGTGTGATGGAGCTGCTCTGTACTACCAGGGGAAGTATTTTGCTCTTGGCGTCACTCCAACTGAAGCACAGATAAAAGATATCATGGAGTGGCTGTTGAAATATCACAGAGACTCGACGGGCCTGAGCACTGATAGTCTAGCTGATGCTGGGTATCCTGGGGCATCCACTTTAGGCAATGCAGTTTGTGGAATGGCCGTTGCTTATATTACGTCTAGGGACTTCTTATTTTGGTTTCGTTCCCATACTGCGAAAGAGATTAAATGGGGCGGGGCAAAGCATCATCCAGAGGATAAAGACGATGGCCAGAGGATGCATCCTCGTTCTTCGTTCAATGCGTTCTTGGAAGTGGTCAAGAGTCGGAGCTTGCCATGGGAGAGCACGGAATTGGATGCAATTCACTCCCTGCAGTTAATCTTGAGAGATTCCTTTAGGGATGCTGACGTGGGCAGCTCAAAAGCAGTGGTGCTGGCTGAAGAGGAGGAGTTACGGCTTCAGGGAATTGACGAACTCAGCTCTGTCACGAGAGAGATGGTAAGGTTGATCGAAACTGCGACGGCTCCTATATTCGCCGTCGATGATGGGGGGCGTATCAATGGGTGGAATGCAAAAGTTTCTGAGCTGACTGGGCTGTCCGTTGAAGATGCTATGGGGAAGTCTTTAGTTCAAGATCTTGTCCATAAAGAGTCCCAAGAAACTGCTGAGAAGCTTCTTTTTCGCGCTCTAAGAGGTGATCTGATTTCAGTTAGTTCTTACAGAAAAAAAGAAGTGTTTTTTTTGATCCATTGAATAGTAAACACTATTGCAGTTCTGACAACAGATACTAAAGACTAGTTTATAATTCCAGAGTATGTTTGTTACTAATGCAGGCGAGGAAGATAAGAACGTGGAGTTAAAGCTGAGGACTTTTGGCCCAGAAGAACTTAAGAAGGCTGTGTTTGTCGTGGTCAATGCATGCTCCAGCAAGGATTACACCGACAACATCGTCGGCGCATGCTTTGTCGGCCAGGACATTACAGACCAGAAATTGGTAATGGATAAGTTTGTCCACATTCAGGGCGATTACAAGGCCATTGTGCATAGTCCAAATGCTCTGATCCCGCCCATATTTGCATCGGATGATAACACATGCTGCTCCGAGTGGAACACGGCTATGGAGAAGCTCACGGGGTGGAGCCGAGGAGAAGTTATAGGGAAGATGCTAGTGGGTGAGATCTTTGGCAGCTGTTGTAGGCTTAAGGGTCAAGATTCTTTGACCAAATTCATGATCGTTATGCACAATGCTATAGGAGGTCGAGAAACCGATAAGTTCCCATTTGCCTTTCACGACAGAAATGGTAAGTACGTTCAAGCCCTTCTGACGGCAAACAAGAGGGCAAATATGGATGGCGAAATCTTCGGAGCCTTCTGCTTCTTGCAGATTGCGAGCCCCGAGCTGCAAAAAACTCTGAGCGTCCATAGACAGCAAGAAATGAAAGTTGTTTCGAAGATGAAAGAGCTGACTTATATCTGTCAGGAAATAAAGAATCCATTGAGGGGCATACGCTTTGCCAACTCTCTCTTGGAGTCCTCGGGTTTAACCGAAGATCAGAAACAGCTTCTTGATACCACGGCTGCTTGTGAGAAGCAGATGTTGAATATTATCAAAGACGTGGATCTTGACAACATCGACGACTGGTATGTCTTGGTTTCACATTAACAAAAACTGCCACATGTCATAGTATTTCGGTTTTTGACTGTCTGAATCTGACATTCTCCTCACCATGAACTGAATTGATTCCACGACTAGTAAACGCAGCTGCTAAATGAGTAAATGGCACCTTATTTATGTTGCCATAGTTGATGTTCTTTCATTCGTTCTGCCTACAGTTCAATGGAGCTCGAGAAGGTTGAATTCGTACTCGGGAATGTCATCGATGCCGTCGTTAGTCAAGCAATGTTGCTGCTGAGAGAGAAGGGCCTGCAGTTGATCCGCGACATACCCGAGGCAATCAAGACCCTAATCATCTACGGCGATCAGATTAGAATCCAACAAGTCCTCGCCAATTTCCTACTGAACATGGCGCGGCATTCTCCATCTCCCGGGGGTTGGGTTGAAATCCAACTTCGACCAAATTTCAAGCAGATTTCCGAAGGAAACACAATGGCCCATATCGAGTTTAGGTAAACGTTTTTCGGATGAATAATATCATTGGATTGTTTATCGAATGGTCATGTAATAACTAACCTCTTCGATGATCTCTTCTAGGATCGTATGTCCCGGCGAAGGCCTCCCGCCCGAGCTAGTACAAGACATGTTCCATAGCAGCCGATGGGATACGCAAGAAGGGCTTGGACTAAGCATGGCCATGAAAATCTTGAAACTCATGAATGGCGAAGCTCAGTACATTAGAGAATCAGAAAGATGCTACTTCCTCATTGTTCTTGAACTGCCCATGCATGCCCAGGAGAAGGCTTGAAGAATAACAAACCATAATACAACAGTTGATTGATGAAAAATATATTACAGCAAATGTGTGTGTGTGTGTGTTTCAAACGACATGATGACGTGTGTATTAGGCTTGTAATGATAGATCAAAGAAAAAGACATCCTTTGAGAATTGAGAGAAACCTACCCTGAGTACGCCCTATCTACTGTATTCAATATATAATATATTATTAGTTTTCGATTAATGTATTATTATAATATTACCCACACGACATTGACATAGATTGTTTTTTTTTTTTTTTTTTTTTTGCTTGATCGAAGAATCGGGTCGGAAAAAAAAAATAAGAAAAGCCATCATTTTTTTTTCTTTTGTATTGAACGAGAATTAGAATATATCATGGAATAGTGATTGCAGGGAATCTTTTCCATGTATATATATAAAGTAAAATTCTATAAATTTTTTATTTTTTATTCTATATATTATTATATATGAATTGAGAACGATATGACATTTGTCGGGAACGTGATTGACGTAAAAGACTATCATAAATAAAATATAGACATCCTTATTATATAATAATATTAATGTGGATGTTTTAAATAATAATATTAGTTAAATAATTGATGATTTGGAAGTATTGTATTAAATGTTGATGAGATGATAAGATGATAAGATGAGGTGTTTAATTGAAGAGTTTGTATTTTAGTGTGAAGTGTATAATTGTAATTAATGTGATTAGTTGTAATAGTGAATTATTAGTAGTATAAATAGGTGATTAGAGTTCATTATAAATCACACCAAGTATTGAATAGTTAATCTCTCTCTAATCTCTCTATCTTTATTATTATAAGCTATATTATGGTTATAATCTTAATATAAGTATAATTATAATAAAATAATCTTAATATAATATTAATCACAATTAATATTTTTATAACACGTTATCAGCACGACCGCTCTCCATCGTCAAGATCAACCTCCGTCGAAGATCTCGTACGAGTTTAGTCGAGGTACGGTAATTTAATTTTTAATTTATACTAATCATATATTTATTGTGATTAATTTAAAAATATATATTATAAAAGTATATTTTAAAGGTTTTATAACTAAACGCCAATACCCGAGTGGTTTCGCGGAATATCGTTCACTATAAGTGACGAGAAGTCCAGATTTCGATACCCCGTGGTGGTGTGTGGAATTTTTTTATTTACGATTATTTATTTATACACGTACACAACACCAAAAAGCCCACGAGGTCTTGCGGTTATCCCCACCTCAGTAGCGGCATATTATTGAGTTTTTTTTTATTGAACAATCTTGAAGTAATTGTTGGACTGAATAGTTTTGGACAATGGACAAATTTTACTACCGCGACCTTATCGGAGATTGGACAATAATTATGAAATAATAAAGAACGAGTTTTATAAAACAATTCATATATTTTATCATTGATTTATATGTTATCTGATTATTATGTTCTTTTTCATGTTATAGAATCATGTCGTTTTATACAAAGATGGATCTTCTGTTGCTTACTTTATTTACGGTGATCATTACGGCTATGTGGATATTATTCTTACCAATGTTTTTAAAATATAATTATTAATTATAATTTTTCTTTAATATTATAATTACTGAAATATATTTTATTTTGAAGGATGACGCTTTGTCCGATGTTTGATCTATTACTTATATTTATTATTACGACGACAGTTATTTGGATGTGGATATCGTTTTTCATTAGAACTTTTACAAAAGAAGATATAAAAGAAGATTAATTATAATTTTTCTTTTAATGTTTAAATGACGAGTTTATTTTTATGATATCAATATATTGCATTTGGCAAACTTTGATTTATCACTCTCGATTTTATACTTGCTAGTGATTTACACAATTACTTCGGTATATTATAAAGCATTCACCATGTTCAGTCCATCGGATATAATACGAATAAATATCGTGAGAAAATGATCAGAAAATATTATGATGGATGAATGAAAAGCATAAGTCCGACTAAATGATTATGTTGCATTCCCTGAAGTGAATGTATTCGGAAACAATAAAAGTGATCGTGAACATTATATTTACCGTGGTTATTATTAATATTTCCCCTGAAGTGGAAAACTAGTAAATGATTGAGAAAGATGTATTGAGCAATATAAAGGTTATTATAATGTTATCGTTGGTTATTATTCGCACCCAAAGATCCCGTTGATCTTTATAAAGAGCAATTAAATATGAAGTGTCGATGAAATTAAATTTTGCTCAAAATTACGATATTTCAGAAAATTGGTGTTAGATCCTATGCTCATTTTGAATATTGTGGTTCTTGTTAAAGATCCAAATAAAGAAAATTAATACATCGTTATAAATTTGATTTAAGCATTATTTATTTATTTTATCTATATATATAATTTTATTTTGACGCTTATTTATTTAATAACAGTAGTTATTATATATTTATCAATACAATGGATACGAGCATGTATAATGGGGAGTCATGTCTTGCAGATTGTGCAACGACTAATACGATTCTAAGAAATAAGAAATATTTTTCCCATCTTGAAATGAAAGAAACAAGTGTTATCACTATATCGGGTAGCACAAATATAATTGAGGGCTCCGGAAGAGCCAATGTTATACTGCCCAGAGGGACAAGGCTAATAATTGATAATGCCTTATATTCTCCTAAGTCTCAAAGAAATTTATTGAGATTTAAAGCTATTCGACATAATGGATATCACATTGAGACTGCAGAAAAGAGAAATATTGAATATTTGCCACATTACAAAAGTGGTTTCGAATGATAAAAGAGTTGTTGAAATATTACCTTCGTTTGACTCTGGATTGTATTACACGTATGTTATAACAATTGAATCGCATGCTATCGTAAACCAGAAGTTTACTGATGATAATACATTTGTTGTTTGGCATGATCGGTTGGGCCATCCCGGTTCAATTATGATGTGGAGAATAATTCAAAATTCACGTGGACATTTAATGAAGAACCAGAAGATTCTTCAATCTAATGAATTATCATGTGCTGCTTGCTCTAAAGGGAAGTTGATTATTCGGCAATCACCAGTAAAAATAAAGAATGAATCCATAAGATTTTTGGAGCGTATACAAGGTGATATTTGTGAATCGATACATCCATCGTGTGGACCATTTAGATATTTCATGGTATTGATTGATGCATCAACTAGATGGTCTCATGTGTGTTTGTTATCAACACGGAATGTAGCTTTTGCGAGATTGCTTGCTCAGTTGATTCGATTAAGATCACATTTTCCGGATTATCCAATAAAGAAAATACGCATTGATAATGCTGGTGAATTTACTTCCAAGGCATTTAATGAATATTGCATGTCTATTGGAATTGATGTTGAGCACCCCGTGCCACATGTTCATACGCAAAACGGTATTGCAGAATCGTTGATTAAAAAGTTGCAATTAATTGCAAGACCATTATTAATGAAGTCGAAACTTCCTTCATCTTGTTGGGGACATGCTATATTACATGCAACGGCACTAATCTGCATCAGGCTAACAAGTTATAATAATATCTCCCCGATACAAATGGTTTATGGTCAGGAACCAGATATTTCCCATCTGAGAATTTTTGGATGTGCGGTATATGTTCCAATTGCTCCACCACAACGCACTAAGATGGGACCTCAAAGGAGGTTGGGAATATATGTCGGATTTTAATCTCCATCGATAATAAAATATTTAGAACCGCTAACTGGAGATTTATTTACGGCTAGATTTGCCGATTGTCATTTCGATGAATCGAATTTTCCGACATTAGGGGGAGAAAAGAAACAGCTGGAAATGAATATAAGTTGGAATGAATTATCGCTAAATCATTATGATCCTCGAACGAAAGAATGTGAACTAGAAGTTCAAAAGATAATTCATTTACAAGGTTTAGCTAATCAACTGCCAAATAGTTTTACTGACCCTAAAAGAGTGACTAAGTCACATATACCAGCTGTTAATGCTCCTGCAAAAATTGATGTTCATGGAGAACATATAAGGATCGAGCCTAAGCCACAATTGAAACGTGGTAGGCCCTCGGGTTCCAAAGATAAAAATCCTCCAAAAAGAAAAGGAGTAAATAAGAAGAATGGTCCAGTCGAGGATTTATCGACTCTAGAAGAGTCAATGGGCATTAATGATTATGATAATGAAAATCAGGTACCTGAAATTTATGAAAATAATGATAATGAAGAGATCTCGATAAACTATGCCCAAACTGGAATTAGATGGAACCGAGAAAAAGTCAACGTTGACGATAAATTCTCATTTAACGTAGCGCTACATGAAATGAATGAGATGAATGAGAATGGGGATCATGAACCAATGTCTGTTAAAGAATGCAGACAAAGAAATGATTCGCCAAAATGGAAAGATGCAATCGAGGCAGAATTAAAATCACTTGAGAAACGAAAAGTTTTCGGACCTGTAGTCCGCATACCAGAAAATGTAAAGCCGGTTGGATATAAATGGGTTTTCATCAGAAAGAGAAATGAAAACGGTGAAATTGTGAGATACAAAGCATGGCTTGTTGCACAAGGCATTTCACAACGACCTGATATTGATTATGAGGAGACATATTCTCATGTGGTGGATGCAACTACTTTTCGTTATTTAATTAGTCTGGCAGTACGTGAATGACTCGATATTCGTCTAATGGATGTTGTCACTGCTTATTTATATGGATCACTTGACAGTGATATATATATGAGACTTCAAGAGGGATTTCAGTTGCCTGAAAATTCAGGGCCCCAAAATGAGTACTCAATCAAGCTAAATAAATCGCTTTATAGATTAAAGCAATCTGGGCGTATGTGTCACGCCCTGACCCGCGTCACAGGCGCGACAGCCGCCGCGTTTCTCGATAAACGCAAGGCTGGGTATCCATTTCGTACTCATCGAATGACAATAATACACGGGAAGGAAGTAAAAGAACATGTGTATATATATCGAAGATGAGTTTTGTACAAAATATCAAACTACGTCGCCGAATCGATCAAACAAAGGAATGAATTTACAACAAAATTTCCTTCTAAAACAACGCTGCCAATGGACCCAACAAAAGAACACTATGTACCAAAGTGTGGATGAAACGGCAGCGGAAGTATGATCGCAAAATGGCACGTCCAAGGAAAATCGATAACCTGGAAGGGGGATATAAATAATGGGGTGAGCAAACCACGGCTCAGTGAGTAGATAATACGGACACACCCTCTCTCTTAGAAGGCGGGTCCTCCACGACCACCTGACAACTAACTGAACAGACGCTCTTAATCGACAATCACGCCATCGTTCATACACCCAATACTATAGACTCATCACATGACGTACACATAAATCAATGTAACACACAGAGTCACATCAAAGACGCGTGGGTGGCCACTCCTCCCTCGAACTAAACTCCCCGTCGAGAGTTCAGTCGAGTCCGTCATCGTACTCTAGACCATGAGACTAACCGAAACAACCACTACTAACACATATGCATGTCCCACTCACAGTGACGTTGGCCAAAATCTCCCCAACGACCACCCTTCGACTATCATCAATAGTGGGCACGGGAAGGTTGCAGTCGTTGGGCCTCACTCACCCCGGTGTGCCAAGCCGTGGGCTACTACTCGATTTTTGCCACTCTCACTCACCCGAACGTGGCCATTCGGGCTACTACTACCTGGTACCAAATTTATGCAACAACAAGACCGACCAAAACACGACAATCCATATCATGAATCAAATAAGTCAAGTAGGGTCACATCACCACGTCAGGAAATGAGTCATATAATCATCAGTCTAAAACACCCAAAACATATACAACAATCCCCACAAATATTAACACTATAGCCGGCAAAGCTCATTGTCCCAAACACATACGATATCACCTAAAGAAAAACGATGACGTAAACCGATAACTTAGGACGACAAATTAAAACGACGCAACGAGGTCCACACGTCCCGTGAAGGGAATGCGTTCCCGTATTACCCACTCACAGTCAAAACCTAGCGTTCCCCAAGACCCGAAGCTGCCCTCGAGCCCTCGGCTGATGTCCCTTCACCTTGATAAGGTCAGCTAAGACCAGAAACTCCTCAGAATTTAAGCTCCAAAAGCTTTGCCTCGCCTGATTTTCCGTACACAACTTGTCTAAATCTCCCCTACTTCTCTATGCACCGTTCGTTCCTTAGGAAAGAGGGAGATTAAGACAGAAAGATGAGAACATACTAGATCTATTGATGGGCTGGGCCTAAATGTTTGATATTTGGTTAGAGAAGATCTTAAGAATTGGGCTGAAATCAATGACAACATTAGGCTTCATATAACAAGAAAAATATCGGAGATATTATAAGATATCCCCTCCTTCAAAAAGGTTTCGTCCTCGAAACGAAAACGTACCTAGTGAGTCAAAGAGATATGGATATTTGTGATGCATAAGTGCTTCCGGCTCCCATGTTTCTTCCTCAACTTCGTTGCTACGCCAAAGCACTTTCACCATAGGGATGGATTTAGTCCGAATCTTCTTCTCTTGAAGATCTAAGATTTGAACCGGTTGTACCTTGTAGGAAAGATTTTCCTTCAGCTCAAGTGGAGGAGACTCAAGTATATGTGAAGGGTCGGGTTTGTATTTTCGAAGCATAGACACATGAAAGACGTCGTGAATTTGTGACAATTCCGACGGTAGCTCCAACCTATATGCAACCCGGCCGATCCTTTTCGTGATAGTAAACGGCCCAATATATCTAGGACTAAGCTTCCCGCGATGTTGAAATCTCAATACGCCCTTCCATGGAGAAATTTTCAAGAAAACTTTATCTCCTTCATCAAATTCAAGCTCACGTCTTCTATTATCCGCGTAGCTCTTTTGTCGATCTTGAGCCGCTTTGAGCCTGTCGCGAATGAGTTTCACTTTTTCCGTTGCGTCTTCAATAAACTCGACTTGTTCGATCTTTCGCTCGCCTACTTCATCCCAGAAGAGGGGTGTTCGACATTTCCGGCCATAAAGGGCTTCGTACGGCGTCATACCTAGACTGGAGTGGTAGCTATTATTATAAGCAAACTCCATCAATGCCACATATTTGTCCCAGCTACCACTTAGATTCAAGACAACAGCACGCAACATGTCTTCCAATGTTTGAATCGTCCTCTCTGATTGTCCATCTGTCTGCGGATGATATGCCGTACTGAATAACAATCTCGTACCTAATGCCTTTTGAAGACTTGGCCAAAAACGAGAAGTAAATCGCGGATCTCGATCAGATATGATGGACACCGGCACTCCATGTAATCGTACAACTTCATCAACGTACAGCTTAGCCAGCTTTTCTAAGCTATCCTTTGTATGCACCGGAAGAAAATGAGCCGATTTAGTTAAACGGTCGACTATGACCCATATAGAATCATGGCCTTTTTGAGTTCGAGACAACCCGGATACAAAATCCATAGTAATATTTTCCCATTTCCACTCGGGAATGGGAAGAGGTTGAAGAGTACCCGCTGGCTTCTGATGCTCCGCTTTAATCTGCTGACATGACAAACATTTTGATACAAACTCCGCTATGTTTCGCTTCATACCGGGCCACCAATAATGTTCTCGAAGTGTCCGATACATTTTTGTGCTACCAGGATGCATCGCATAGGCGGAGGAATGAGCTTCCTCGAGGATGGCTTTACGAAGCTCCACATCTGAAGGTACACATACACGATCTCGAAATGTCAGAATTCCATCGCCTCGAATTTTAAAGTCGCTAGCATCTCCTTGTTTTTGCTTCGCCATAAGTTGTAAATGTTCGTCTTGCGACTGCTTTTCTCGAATCTGCTCGAACAAGGTAGGTCTCACCTCAAATTTTGCAAGCAATGAGACTTCGCTTGCATCCTCATGGTGAAGAGATATACGGAGAGCTTTCATTTGTTCCAAGAGAGGAAGGTAATTTGTTTGGATCGAAGCCAGTGATGTGGAGGATTTCCTACTAAGTGCATCGTCTACTACGTTGGCCTTTCCTGGATGGTAATCAATAATAAGATCGTAGTCACTAATCAGTTCCATCCATCGTCTTTGCCGAAGGTTCAACTCCTTCTGAGTAGTGAAATATTTGAGGCTTTTGTGGTCCGTAAAGATTCGGTAGGTCGCACCATAAAGATAATGCCTCCAGATCTTTAATGCGAAAACAATAGCGGCTAGCTCCAAATCATGTGTCGGGTAGTTTTCTTCGTTCTTCTTTAATTGCCTCGATGCGTAGGCAATCACTTTTTCCTCTTGCATGAGCACGCACCCTAAGCCTCGTCTTGACGCATCACTATAGATAGTGAATTCCTTAATCTCTGGATTAGGCAAGGTAAGAATAGGAGCTGAAGTAAGTCGTCTTTTTAACTCCTGAAATGCTTCCTCGCAATCGTCACTCCATTCGAATTTCGCCCCCTTTCGAGTTAGCTTAGTCAACGATGAGGCTATCAAGGAAAAGTCTTTAACGAACCTTCGGTAATACCCGGCTAATCCCAGAAAACTTCGTATCTCCGTCACATTCTTTGGGCGATCCCAACCTAGTACGGCTTCAATCTTTGCTGGGTCTACAAATATTCCCTCCTTGGATATACAATGCCCCAAAAAGCTTATCTCGCGGAGCCAAAATTCACACTTTGATAGCTTAGCGTAGAGCCGATTTTCACGGAGAGTCTCCAATACAATTCTAAGATGATGGGCATGCTCTTCGTCTGATTTGGAATAGATAAGTATGTCGTCGATAAAGACGATAACAAACTTATCCAAATATGGCCGAAAAACTCGATTCATGAGATCCATAAAAACTGCAGGAGCGTTCGTGAGTCCAAAAGGCATCACACAAAATTCGAAGTGACCATATCTGGTACGGAAGGCAGACTTAGGGATATCAGACTCCTTAATTTTGAGCTGATGATAACCAGATCGTAAATCGATCTTTGAGAACACCATTGCCCCTTGCAATTGATCGAACAAGTCGTCAATTCTCGGAAGCGGATATCTATTTTTGATCGTCACCTTGTTCAGCTGACGATAGTCTATGCATAGGCGGAGCGATCCATCCTTTTTCTTGACAAAGAGAACAGGAGCACCCCACGGAGATGTGCTGGGTCGGATGAATCCCTTAGCTAATAATTCCTCCAATTGCATTTTGAGCTCTTTAAGTTCGGCGGGAGACATTCGATAAGGAGGTATTGATAAAGGAGCCACCTCAGGAAATGTATCAATGGCAAAATCCACCTCTCGGGTAGACGGTTGTCCAGGGAGATCCTCGGGAAATACATCACCAAACTCCTTGACAACGGGAATATCATCTAGCGAGGTCTTAGAACAAGATGTGTCGCTAACTGAGGCTAGGAAAGCCTTGCATCCCTTATGCATTAGTCTCTCGGCCGGAAACATAGAAATAATAGGAAGTGGTGTAGACGAACGCTCACCTTCAAAAGTCAACTCGGAAAATCCCGGTCTACGAAATGTAACAAGCTTTGCCCGAAAATCCATGAGCGCATGATGGGTAGATAGCCAGTCCATTCCCAGAATAGCATCCAAATCAACCAACGGCAAAGGTATCAAATCCGCTTCTAGAACAGAATTCTTAATGGTGATAGGACAGCTTTTGAAGACTAAGTCTCGATCAATTCGTTCCCCGAGCGGGGTATGAATCATCATTATCGGGAATAACGGAGAAGCACGATAAGGTAGACTTATAATAAGGCTATCCCGAATATAAGATCGATCAGAACCTGGATCGATGATAGTAAAGATCGGACGATCTCCGAGGAATACTTGGCCTAAAGACGTAACAATGAGCTAAGAGGTGAGGCAGAAAATATTGACTAAGAATATTAATATACTTATAGAAATTGTCTAATACCCCGAGGCAAAGAGCGAAGTTAACCTATCACATGGTAGGATATCGTAGACAATGAACGTTTTTACCTGTCACCACTTTCGGATCCATGCGAGCTTCATCTTGGGTCATGTGGAACACCCGAGTTTGGTTCCTTTCTTGCGTAGGCGGTTGGATGTTCGATCCGCCAATGAAACCTTGCTTCCCCGGTCGACTACCACCAGGAGCTGTGTAAGGTGGGGGTTGAAACATGTTACCACGAGGATATGTGAAATTTTGCCCGCTAGCTCCAACAATTTGGGGACAAGAAGATACAACGTGTCCCGGTTGTCGACATTGAAAACACACTCTCGGGGCTTTACAACGACCCTCGTGGTATTTTTGGCAATTTCGGCACTTGTTAGCCCCAGCGACAGATCCCGATGATGCACTACCACCCGTCTTTGGTTGCTCATAAGGACGAGCAGAACCGGATGCCCCCGACACGGGCGGATTCTGCAAAACGCCTGAATTTTTACTCATCTTCGGCGCATTCTTGGTTAATGTTTCTCCCTCCCTCTTCCTTTGAGACCGTTCAGCTAATGCATACCTTGTCTTGATTAAACCCTCAATTCTTAGTGCATCCTCCACGAGCGCGTCAAGGCTATCATACTTATCTCCCGACTTCAAACGATCACGTATGTTGATGTTGAGACCCTCTTCGAATCGTTTGCATAAGTCCCGCATCGTATAAGATTCGGGAACGAATTCCCGCAAGTCTAGGAATCGACTCTCGTAGTCAACCACCGACATATTGCCTTGATATATATTGAAGAACTCCCTTCTCTTCTGATCTCGGCTATATTGAGAAAAGTATCGATCTTTGAACTTCTCTATGAAGATGGGCCAAGTAATGATTTCAGACGACGTGTCCTTCAGATTCTGCCACCACCGACGTGCATCCTTGCCCAAGAGCTTGGTTGCAATCACCACACGATGACACTCGTCGACCATCAAGGTGTCAAATGTCTCTCTAATTTCCTTCAGCCACGCACCAGCTTCTGTAGCATCTCTCACACCTTCGAAAGTTGGAGTTCCCATATCGACCACAGCCTTCACTAAATCAGGTATGTAACGCACACTCCTAGGATTAGAACCTCCAGACGTCGTATCTGGATTGGGAGCAGGTATGCATGGTGATGGCAATGTGGGTTCACTATGAGGGGGAGCATTTGGAAATCCTGATTGGTTTAAGAACGGTATCTGAGGACCTTGAGGCCTAGTGGCAGTCGAAGGACCAGCTGTAGGTGGGGGAATACCATGTGCACGAACATAATCGTAATACATCTGATACTGTCCAGGAGTCATCATGTTATCCACTCGCACTTGAGCTTGTGGTTGCTCAAAAGAAGTCGCAGGAGCATGAGGAGGGTGTCCTCGAGGTCTACGAGGAACATGAGCAGAGAGAGGACTCGGAGAGCATTGAGAAGCGCCTCTCCTACCTCGACCTCGGGTACGAACTGGAGGTGCCATAAGGACTATCAATGAAAGACGATTAAGATCAACACCAATATTAGGGTAAGATAAAAGAGAAGGACGAACAAGAAAACGGATCCATTGGCAATACTGACAAGACGAAGGGAAAGAATGCAAACAAGGCTCTGATACCACCAAAAACTGTCACGCCCTGACCCGCGTCACAGGCGCGACAGCCGCCGCGTTTCTCGATAAACGCAAGGCTGGGTATCCATTTCGTACTCATCGAATGACAATAATACACGGGAAGGAAGTAAAAGAACATGTGTATATATATATATATATATATATATATATATATATATATATATCGAAGATGAGTTTTGTACAAAATATCAAACTACGTCGCCGAATCGATCAAACAAAGGAATGAATTTACAACAAAATTTCCTTCTAAAACAACGCTGCCAATGGACCCAACAAAAGAACACTATGTACCAAAGTGTGGATGAAACGGCAGCGGAAGTATGATCGCAAAATGGCACGTCCAAGGAAAATCGATAACCTGGAAGGGGGATATAAATAATGGGGTGAGCAAACCACGGCTCAGTGAGTAGATAATACGGACACACCCTCTCTCTTAGAAGGCGGGTCCTCCACGACGACCTGACAACTAACTGAACAGACGCTCTTAATCGACAATCACGCCATCGTTCATACACCCAATACTATAGACTCATCACATGACGTACACATAAATCAATGTAACACACAGAGTCACATCAAAGACGCGTGGGTGGCCACTCCTCCCTCGAACTAAACTCTCCGTCGAGAGTTCAGTCGAGTCCGTCATCGTACTCTAGACCATGAGACTAACCGAAACAACCACTACTAACACATATGCATGTCCCACTCACAGTGACGTTGGCCAAAATCTCCCCAACGACCACCCTTCGACTATCATCAATAGTGGGCACGGGAAGGTTGCAGTCGTTGGGCCTCACTCACCCCGGTGTGCCAAGCCGTGGGCTACTACTCGATTTTTGCCACTCTCACTCACCCGAACGTGGCCATTCGGGCTACTACTACCTGGTACCAAGTTTATGCAACAACAAGACCGACCAAAACACACATGTGTATATATATATATATATATATATATATATATATATATATATATCGAAGATGAGTTTTGTACAAAATATCAAACTACGTCGCCGAATCGATCAAACAAAGGAATGAATTTACAACAAAATTTCCTTCTAAAACAACGCTGCCAATGGACCCAACAAAAGAACACTATGTACCAAAGTGTGGATGAAACGGCAGCGGAAGTATGATCGCAAAATGGCACGTCCAAGGAAAATCGATAACCTGGAAGGGGGATATAAATAATGGGGTGAGCAAACCACGGCTCAGTGAGTAGATAATACGGACACACCCTCTCTCTTAGAAGGCGGGTCCTCCACGACGACCTGACAACTAACTGAACAGACGCTCTTAATCGACAATCACGCCATCGTTCATACACCCAATACTATAGACTCATCACATGACGTACACATAAATCAATGTAACACACAGAGTCACATCAAAGACGCGTGGGTGGCCACTCCTCCCTCGAACTAAACTCTCCGTCGAGAGTTCAGTCGAGTCCGTCATCGTACTCTAGACCATGAGACTAACCGAAACAACCACTACTAACACATATGCATGTCCCACTCACAGTGACGTTGGCCAAAATCTCCCCAACGACCACCCTTCGACTATCATCAATAGTGGGCACGGGAAGGTTGCAGTCGTTGGGCCTCACTCACCCCGGTGTGCCAAGCCGTGGGCTACTACTCGATTTTTGCCACTCTCACTCACCCGAACGTGGCCATTCGGGCTACTACTACCTGGTACCAAGTTTATGCAACAACAAGACCGACCAAAACACGACAATCCATATCATGAATCAAATAAGTCAAGTAGGGTCACATCACCACGTCAGGAAATGAGTCATATAATCATCAGTCTAAAACACCCAAAACATATACAACAATCCCCACAAATATTAACACTATAGCCGGCAAAGCTCATTGTCCCAAACACATACGATATCACCTAAAGAAAAACGATGACGTAAACCGATAACTTAGGACGACAAATTAAAACGACGCAACGAGGCCCACACGTCCCGTGAAGGGAATGCGTTCCCGTATTACCCACTCACAGTCAAAACCTAGCGTTCCCCAAGACCCGAAGCTGCCCTCGAGCCCTCGGCTGATGTCCCTTCACCTTGATAAGGTCAGCTAAGACCAGAAACTCCTCAGAATTTAAGCTCCAAAAGCTTTGCCTCGCCTGATTTTCCGTACACAACTTGTCTAAATCTCCCCTACTTCTCTATGCACCGTTCGTTCCTTAGGAAAGAGGGAGATTAAGACAGAAAGATGAGAACATACTAGATCTATTGATGGGCTGGGCCTAAATGTTTGATATTTGGTTAGAGAAGATCTTAAGAATTGGGCTGAAATCAATGACAACATTAGGCTTCATATAACAAGAAAAATATCGGAGATATTATAGTATGTGGTATAATCGCCTAAGTGAATATTTATCGAAAGAGGGGTATAAAAATGATCAAACTTGCCCGTGCATATTTATGAAAAGATCTGGAAATGAATTTGTCATCATTTCAGTTTATGTTGATGATATTAACATAATTGGAACTCCTGAAGAGTTATCAAAAGCCGTTAATTATTTGAAAAAGGAGCTTGAAATGAAAGATCTCGGTAAAACAAAATTTTGTCTTGGACTGCAAATCGAATATTTAAAGAATGGGATATTCGTATATCAAGAGACTTATACGAAAAAGGTATTGAAAAGATTTTATATGGATAAAGCTCATCCATTGGATACTCCAATGATTGTTCGATCTTTAGATGTGAATAAAGATCCGTTTAGACCTTGCGATAATAATTAAGAACTACTTGGTCCTGAAGTACCATATCTCAGTGCTATTGGAGCCCTAATGTATTTAACGAGTCATACACGACCTGATATAGCGTTCGCTGTGAATCTATTGGCAAGATATAGTTCATCACCGACTCGTAGACATTGGAATGGAATTAAGCGAATTTTTCGATACCTTCAATGAACAACTGATATGGGATTGTTCTATCCAAATGAATCAAAAGCAGATTTGATTGGGTATGCAGATGCTGGTTTTCTATCCGACCCACATAATGCTCGATCGCAAACAGGCTATTTATTTACGCATGGCGGAACCGCTATTTCATGGCGGTCAGTTAAACAAAGTTTAACGGCTACTTCATCTAATCATGCGGAAATTCTAGCTATTCATGAAGCTAGTCGAGAATGTGTTTGGTTGCGATCGATAATTGAGCATATACAACAAACTAGTGGGCTATTATCGAAAAAGTTACTTCCTACGATTTTATATGAAGATAATGCTGCATGCATTGCCCAATTAAAGGAAGGATATATTAAGGGAGATAGAACAAAGCATATTTCACCAAAATTTTTCTTTACACATGATTTACAGAAAAATGGTGATATTGATGTACAACAAGTGCGATCAAGTGAAATTCTTGCAGATTTATTCACGAAAGCACTTCCCCCAATAATTTTCAAAAGATTGGTATATTCAATTGGAGTTCGAAGACTTCGAGATTTGGAATGATGTTATTATCAGGGGGAGTAAATACGCGTTGCACTCTTTTTTTCTTCACTGAGGTTTTTCCCATGTGGTTTTCCCAGTAAGGTTTTTAATGAGGCAACAATCGAAAGCGTATATAAAAGAATCATGTACTCTTTTTCCTTCATTAGGTTTTTATCCCATTGAGTTTTTCCTAATAAGGTTTTAACGAGACATATTCTTTGAAAACATCCAGGGGGAGTATTATATAATAATATTAATGTGGATGTTTTAAATAATAATATTAGTTAAATGATTGATGATTTGGAAGTATTGTATTAAATGTTGATGAGATGATAAGATGATAAGATGAGGTGTTTAATTGAAGAGTTTGTATTTTAGTGTGAGGTGTATAATTGTAATTAATGTGATTAGTTGTAATAGTGAATTATTAGTAGTATAAATAGGTGATTAGAGTTCATTGTAAATCACATCAAGTATTGAATACTTAATCTCTCTCTCTTTATTATTATAAGCTATATTATCATTATAATCTTAATATAAGTATAATTATAATAAAATAATTTTAATATAATATTAATCACAATTAATATTTTTATAACAATCCTAATTAAAGTATTTATATATCACATTCACAAGAAAGTACTGATAGTTCTTGCTTCGACTTGCAGTAGTAGTATAGTAGTATCATTAAAATCGCATCACCCAATTAGCAAAGTACAATGCACATATAATAGTAAATATATTTATTCACGAAATTTAATGACCTTTATTTAATCTTTGAACATCATGATTCATAATTATCCATTTTAATGAAAATTCACCAAATAAGTGGTAAAGAGCAAGCATGAGATTCATTATCATATCATGAATCATATTTCAACATCTAATCTAATGGTCGCCCAAGAATCTTTTTCTTTTCTGATTAAATCCAAGAAGATAAAAATAAAGCTAAACCCACTTTTTTCTGTAATAATAAAATTTCAAAAAGGAAATACGAAAAAAAAAACAAATTTTCAGAATTCTATGTCATCAATCCCGACAAACCAAACCTCTCACACCTAGGGATGTCAACGGGGCGGGGCGGGGACGGGGACCTAATCCCCGGCCCCATCCCCGCGTCTATGGGGAATCCCCATCCCCGTCCCCACGGGGATTCCCGCCCCGCAATTTTTTTTTAAAAATAATATTTATATAAATATATTATTTAAATTATATTTTAAATATTATTTATATTATAGTAATATAAAATGAGTATAATAAATATATTTATATTATATAATATAATATCAGGAAACGGGGCGGGGAACCCCACGGGGCGAGATCAATCCTCGTCCCCGCCCCGTCCCCGCCAACGAGGGGAGATCTCTCCCCGTTTCCGCCCCACGGGGATAAAAAATCGGGGATTCCCCGCCTTGTTCGGGGCGGATCCCTGCGGGGACGGGGAATCCCCTCCCCATTGACAAGGCTACTCACACCCACCGCTACTTTTGTATTCTACCTATATATGAGCAATTCATGATAATTAGGAATTCTGTTTACGCGCAGAGTAAAAAGAAATTCGATAATACAAACAGTCCCTCGACTCTCCACTGATCAATGGCTAGACACGACGAGCTTCCCGTCCCTGTTTACAAGTCGCTCGAGCCCGTTTATGGAAGTGGGTCGCAGCTTGAAGAGGCGGAGCTCAGATTCAACAAGCTCAATCGAAGTTTGTTGAGTTCTTCGGTCACGCGCCTGATATCTATGCAAGATCTCCAGGTAATTGGATTTTATCGATGAAAGTTTGATCTTTTTCTCTTTTCTTTTTTTAATTCGTGACTTACAATTTGATCGATCTGTTGATTTCGAATCTGATCATAGATTGTTTAATTGGGAGATTTACCGCTAGTTTAATTAATTTAGTAAAAGATGGGTGGTTTTTTTTTTTCCTTTTTAATGAATCTCGATGTGACGATTTGAGCCTTTTGATGGCCTATTGTTATTTTTTATTCATATGGACGAAAAGTTAGTTTTTTTTGTTGTTTTTTTGGCTGAAGGGCGAGTGAATTTGATTGGGGAGCACATAGATTATGAGGGCTACTCAGTGTTGCCCATGGCCATCAGGCAAGACACTATCGTGGCTATACGGAAAATCGAAGGCGAGAAGGTGCTTCGCATTGGGAATGTGAATGAGAAGTACTCAATGTGCACATACCCTGCTGATCCTCATCAGGTATGAGAGAAGTACTCAATGCACATTGCTGGAATGACTATTTTTTAACATATCTTAGTATTTCTTTCCTATGTATCTGTGCTAATATTATTATGAATATGCATAACGGAGATCGAATAACTGAGTTTTCATTTAATTGTGTTTGAGGAATTGAATGGGCAATTGCTTGACATATTCCGTACTTCTTGTTGCAGGAAATTGATTTGAAGAATCATAAATGGGGTCACTACTTTATTTGCGGGTATGATGCCTATATCATGATGCTCCATTGTTTGATGAGAATATTCACTCTATTTATCGTGATGGGTCGCTACGAAAATCTATGTATTGCCTGTTTCCTCGGGCTTTATTAACTTTGCAGTAGTAGTAAGATCGTAGATTTCTAAGTTTAACCCCCTATAGGTCATGTTTTTTTTCATGTTCATGAAACTTGTAGGTACAAAGGTTTCTATGAGTATGCAAAATTGAAGGGGATTGATGCTGGTGAAACAGTCGGACTTGAGGTTGTTGTTGATGGCATTGTCCCAACTGGTACTTTATCCGATCTTTGAACATTGTTTTTATCTTTATACAGAAGTTATTGTTTCTTTAATCTCTCTCTCTCTCTCTCTCTCTCTCTCTCTCTCTCTCTCAGGATCTGGATTGTCAAGTTCTGCTGCATTTGTTTGCTCCTCTACTATTGCTATAATGACAGTGATGGGATCAAACTTTCCTAAGGTACTTTGATACTGCTGCAGATGTGTTTTCTCAGCATATAATGTGGGCATAGATGATCCACTCTATTGCGATCAATGATTTGTTCACGTTTTTACTAGAATGATATTCCTCATGCTGAGTTCTTTGCAGAAAGAACTCGCTCAACTTACTTGCGAATGCGAGAGGCACATTGGCACACAATCTGGTGGAATGGATCAGGTAAACTTATCCCATATCTTTAAAGAGGTTCCATTCTCTGTTTTTTATTTCGTCTCATCCATTATTACATTGCCAACCTTATCTTGTTGCTTCTTTTTTTCTCTCTCTCTCTCTCGCCACAGGCAATATCTGTGATGGCACAATCTGGATTTGCAGCACTGATCGATTTCAATCCTATTCGGGCAACTGAGGTGCAGCTCCCTGCTGGCGGCACATTCATCATAGCTCACTCGCTCGCTGAATCTCAGAAAGCAGTTACTGCTGCAACTAATTACAACAACAGGGTTGTTGAATGCCGTTTGGCTTCTGTGAGTTTTTATTACATGTAGTCTTTTTTTCCTGGTTCTTGAAGAATAGCACGCTTCAGATTGGGAAAAATTAATTTTTTTTGTTCCCTCTTGTGGTCATCTGAACGCATTTGTTGCATGGCTATAGTTTAGTTTTGTTTCCAGCCCGTATACTGTAGTGAAAAGGTTATTCTGTGCTTCAGATTGTACTAGCTATCAAACTGGGGATGAAAGCTGAAGAGGCGATAGGTAATGTGAAGACACTTTCAGATGTCGAAGGATTGTGTGTGTCCTTTGCCGGCAATCATGGATCCTCTGATCCAGTTCTTGCTGTCAAGGTAATCCTCCCACTAATAAAACTTTTTGGCTTCTGTGGTAATGTTCGCTTATTACACATATTGCACTAACTTCAAAATGGATTAAACGTCCCATCTGCAGGAGTTCTTGAAGGAAGAACCTTACAGCACTGAAGGCATTGAGGATATCATCAATGAGAAGCTACATACCGTTTTTGCCAATTCTCCTTCGTCCTTGGACGTGCTGAGAGCTGCCAAACATTTTAAGTTGCACCAGGCAAGTATATGAGAGATAAATCTATATCGTCTCTTCTTTTCCATGCCAAGATTGTCCATTGACGACCCTTCCTATTGGCAATTGGTTTTTGGGTGGAACCCAAAGATTCAAATCTATCCCCAACTAATCTCATTTACATCGTCATTTTGATAATGTCGGCCATTTTTAGATGCTATATTATATCTTTTAACGCACTCGTTTTACACATTTCCAGAGAGCTGCTCATGTCTACTCCGAAGCAAAACGAGTGTACGCTTTCAAAGACACCGTCTCATCTGACTTGAGGTAAGCTAATAAGCTATCCCAACCACAGTTAATTGTTGTACCATATAAGTTTTTCCCACCACACATCTGAACTATAAAACTGTTGATGGTTGCAGCGAAGAAGATGTACTGAAGAAGCTCGGAGACCTCATGAACGACAGCCACTATAGCTGCAGCGTCTTGTATGAGTGCAGGTGCGACGCTATCTCTTTCTTATTTCATTTCAAAGTTTTTTAAGGTGATCTTCAATATCTGATAACTTGAAATCCAGACACTTATGCTCCATTAGACCAAAATTGTGAACCCTTTTTTCTTACTATTATTGTCAGCTGTCCTGAACTTGAAGAGCTTGTAAAGATCTGTCGGGACAATGGGGCCCTCGGGGCCAGACTTACGGGAGCTGGGTGGGGCGGTTGTGCCGTTGCCTTGGTCAAGGAAAACATCGTCCCACAGTTTATACTCAACGTCAAGGTTTGTGTAATAGCCATCTTACCTCATCATATATAGATAGTATTTCAATCGACTTTTGAGATGGGATTGTTGAATTTGATATAAATGCCCGATGGTTTTCAGGAGCAATACTTTCAGTCAAGAATCGACAAAGGGGTGATAAAAAGGAACGATCTTGGCATGTACATTTTTGCCTCCAAGCCCTCAAGTGGTGCTGCCATTATCGAGCTTATTTAATCATGCTGCCTTCCTTTAATTAAATAATTAATTATCAAGATAATATTTTTCGAATTAAATAATGTTTGCGATTCCTCGAAAGACTCGGCTTCAATGTATCAAACAATCTTATCATCATCATCATCATCATCTTCTTCCCTGCTAGTTGATCTTAATACATAGATGTGTAATAATATAATGCACTCATTATGTTATTAAAGGAGATTTCTGACTACGGCCCTAGCAACAACGGAGATATCACTAACACCCTTATTGACGCCGGCCAAAGGCGAACGACCAAAAACCCCTCCGAAGCTGTCCTCGCAAACATCAGCCTCCACCGCCGCATCAGCCATCCCATTCTCGGCGAACTTTGGGTTTCCTTTGGTCAGAGCCTCCACGGCCATAGTTACATCGTACTTGAGCACCGTGCCGTACACTTGGCTACAAGTCTTCAACGCGTTGTTGTTATGGCCTCCGCTGCTGCTTTTCCTTCTCAACTGGTCGACGGCCGCAAGGGCTTGCTTGGTCTTGGCCTTGACGGCGTCCACCATGATGAGGCTGAGCCCGGTGATGTCCGCCCTGCCACTGCCCTGGTTGGCCCGGAGAGTGGCCATGCATAGCGGGTAGTTTGGGGTGTTCCTGCATGTGCTTGCCATGAGAGCCATCGACTTGACTTTATAATAGCGGCCGTCTTCGTCGTGCGCTGGTGCTGCGTAGCAGAAGATACTGCCGTGCGCTAGGCTGACGATGGCGGCGGTGGTTAGAGTGATAATGAGGAAGAGATTCATTTTATTATTAAATTTATTGTTCTGAGTAATAAATGGGGTTTATGCTCCCTTATATATATAGAGGGGAGGTTGAGAGTTATAACATAACATAAATAAATCTTGACATGATTTGATGATAAGGGTTCATTAAAGGTAAGATTAATTTTTTTTTTCATGACTATTATTATAGTCACTTGTAGATAGTTTGAGTCTTTGATTCATGACAAATGGAAAGATTGCTTTTTGTTTTTCTGTTGGTTTTGAGCGTCACCCCTTGATAGAAATCAGCTTTTATAAAGAAAGGATAAGGCACGATTTGATTGCAGTGCCATTCATGGGATATATTTAAATAATGGATGTGCGCTCCTTTAATCACTTTTAAGGGATATATGATAGGAATGTAACACTAACCGTAAATAAAATAATTAAGATCAGAAATATGATACCATATTATTGTAATGACGAGGGAATTATTATATAGTCTCAATTTAAAAAAGTATGCTTTGAAGACTTCTGTTTGATAAAATGAAGAGCTATCATATTATTTGTCTGCAATGAGTGATCGAGTTTTATTTATTATTGATCTTGAATATATACATACATATATATATATATATACGATTTATTCAGAGTCCTACACGTGTCTAAAGCACTAAGCCATATATATATATACGATTTATTCAGAGTCCTACACGTGTCTAAAGCACTAAGCCATGTAAGATCATCATCATGATGCATGCATGCAAGACGATTATTCGTAATATAAACAGCCTCTAAATAACAAGCTTAGATGATTGAGATTGAGATATAGTTCTCCATTTGCAGGTGAGATCTGGCGATTTGACCGTCGCCTCCTTCGGGATAGAAGCCACCGGGCTGGCTTTCGTTCCCACTCCCATAGACAATCCTAAGTACCTCTTCTGGAGTTCGACCGAATGCCAGCGAGTTTTCATCTCCGGCGAGTACGTTGCCGGCGGTCTTGCCTTCTGCGCCGAGTTGGGGCTCGACTATTAGGCCTTTGTCTTTCAAGCCTTTGTTCCCCAGCTTGTTTCTCAGCTCGGATATCCTGTTGGTGAACTCCGCCACCGTGATTCCGTAGGGCCGTACCTTCTTCAAGGCCCGCTCGTACAAGTAGGCCCGAAGCACGGCGTCTTGGCCCGATTCGACACCGAGAAGCCCCGCCACAAGCTGATGATCAAATGAATACAAAAAGAAGTCATTAGACAACCATTCGGACAATTTACGAGGGAAGTGTAAAGTTCTTACCTTTCTTGACTGCGGGCTTTCGAGCTTGGGATTAGCCCCGACGTATCCAGTGAGGCCCACGTAAGGGACAACGTAGGATGCAAGAAGATAGTTGATGTCATTGGCATAGGGATCAAAGGGAGGAACTAGAGGCTTCTCAAAGGCGTTGTTCATGACAGTTGCGAATGATGCTGCGCTTAGGTTCAGAAGTGGTCGAGGAAATCCCGACACTGTACTTTGAATCGCCCTGCAATCAATATAAACAAAACGATGAACTGAGTTATTACTTTTCTCTGTGTGTGTGTGTGATGTTCTGACTTGTGTTTCACCTCAAGTGTCCGAATTCTTGGTAAGCAAACTGCGCAATGATATCCCTTACGACTCGGCCCAGCTTGGCCTTCTTAACACCGATAGGCGGCGGCCCACCCTTTGCGAGATCGGGCTGAAACTCATCCAGCCCACCGCCCAAAGCGCCCCAGGCGAAGAACTCGGCCTCAAGATACTCTAAATTCAATGGGAACTCTAAGAGCTGAACATCAGATTGTGGTAAATCCCTCTCACTGTCGGCGCCGCTATAAGAGCAACTGCATATTAGCATAAGAAAGAAGCTTATTATTAATGCGGCGGCGAAGGTGGGCTGCTGTGCCATGATGCGCGGCGCGTGAAATGGTTCGTTTTCTTTCTTTGCTGGGTCGTGCTCTTTGAGGACATGCAATTTATAGCTCGAATAGGTGTCCGCAAGTTTCGACACCTGTCAGGCTGCCGCCGAAAGATCGTGTCAATGTGGTTGTAATGAAAGGTGGTTGATTCTCAGACAATTTGCAATTACGAGGTTGCCTTTTCCTGTCAGTCAAACGATGGATTACGTTTGAGTTCGAAGCGTTAGAAGAAAAGTCAGAGATGGGATTTGGACAGGCCCGCGAAGTTACAGTTTTGACCTTATATTATTAGAGGGGTACACATGGAATCTTCGCTCTATAACTGAACTCTATATACTTTTGTAAATTCTCAGTCTAACCTCATTTTAGAAGAGAAAGCTTTTTACTATTAGTGTACTAATTTATTGACCTAAATAGGAAAGGAGTTAGATTGGGTTTGAGCTTTACTCGGTTGTTTTTGTCTGAACTCCTCTTGTTAATCGGTGAATCTTTCACCGCTCTGTTGCTCAGCTGCTCATCAGTACAAGTGAAAAAGTGAAGTTACATACTTCTAACAGTTGAATCTAATTTAAGGGTCTGCCCATTTGAATTGGAAAGTGCTGCGGAGTATGGAAATATCTGCTCTAGTGCTTGCTTGTCTTCTTCAATGTATTCATCGTCGGTGAGTGTAAAAATGGAGCAAAAGAAGTTATTTTGAAGCAAAGAAGTGGGAGATGAAGAAGTGGACTGGTGGAGTGGTGATACTAATCCTTGGTTTGATTTTAGTCGTCAGCTACACATTCATTGGGAAATCACAATCTCCGACAAAACAGTCAGCGTACGACTTTTTCCATCCGAATTCAGATGAAAATGGCGGCGAAGGTAAGTCTAGTGAAGAAAACACAGTAGAGCTTGATGTTACTACTAAATCAAAGCCACAGTTTAGGTTTCTCGAGGGGTTGGATGATTTATACAGTTTGATTGATAATGTTACTGTTAAATATCCATCTGAAGTGTTTCGAGCATCAGCCCAGATGAGATCCCTCTTCCCACGATCCGATTCTTTGCCTGAAACTGCTCAAGGGATTAAAGAGGCTGTAATGATGTGGAAAGATTTGCTTTTGATGATTGAGAATGGCCGCGGTGATGCTTCGAAGAATGGTAGTAATGTGGATGATGCTTGCCCTCGCTTCGTTACGACTCCACTGAATGGCTCTATAGATATCCCTTGTGGTCTAGTTGAGGATTCTTCTGTTACTGTAATAGGAGTGCCTCATTCCAAGCAAATTAGCTTTCAAATCGAGTTGATAGGGTCGCCGCTAAAAGACGATGAGATCGACCCCCCTATTGTGTTTCAGTACAACGTTTCTCTCCCGGGAGAGAATCTGACGATGGAGCCTTTCGTCAGTCAGAATTCTTGGACTCGACAATCTGGATGGGGCAAGGAGGAGAAATGCCCTGATAATGGCTCCTCTGATATGCAGATAGGTAGTCTTATGTTGTCATGCTTGTTTGATTCCTAACAAGAAAAAAGCTGCCCTTTAAGCAGATGATAGATAGGAGTTCTAACATGACTTGCTTTTTTTCTTTTTCAGTCGATGGATTGGTGAAGTGCAATGCACAAATTTCTCGCAGGACTGCAGAAGAGCAAAGAAATCGAAGTCAAGCGGTCGGTGCGAATTCGACCGAAGTTTCCGAGAGGAGTTCTCATCCAAGCACTGCCATCCACTTCGTCGAGGGCAATCCCTTTACGGCCACAATATGGGCAGGTAATGAGGGGTTCCACATGACAGTGAATGGAAGGCACGAGACATCGTTTGCATACAGGAAGGTAATGAATCCATTTGTAACTATTAGTTAATTAATCATATGCTGACGTGTTATAGAGGGTCGCAGAGGCTCGAGCCTTGGCTGGTTAATAAGGTCAAAGTGAAAGGCGGAGTGATGATCGTATCTGTTCTAGCTAAGGGATTGCCCGTCGCTGAAGACGAGGATTTAGTCTCCGATGTTCAACAGCTGAAAGCTTCGTTGATTTCTAAGAAAAGGCTAACGCTGCTGATTGGGGTTTTCTCGATCGGCAATAACTTCGAGAGGCGTATGGCTTTGAGGAGGACGTGGATGCAGTATGAGGCTATACGATATGGGGATGTGGCTGTCCGCTTCCTCATTGGACTTGTGAGTAATAATAAGCTGAACTAATATGTTACATACTGCACATCATATTGAGGTTAATCTTTCATTACATTTAAGTATCCTCCGAAAAGTGCTATTCTTACATCCTTAATACAATGCACAAACCTGCAGCACAAAAATAGAGAGGTCAACTTCAAGCTTTGGAGAGAAGCTCAAACCTACGGGGATATCCAACTGATGTCTTTTGTCGATTATTACAGCCTGCTTACGTACAAAACCGTCGCGATTTTCATTATGGGGGTATGCATGCATACTTTACGATTCTGTGTAATGCGAGTCATTAAGTAGTAACGATTTTTGCGTAGTAAGCATTAGCTGGCTCACATTCTTGTCCAGACTAAAATACTACCTGCGAAGTACATCTTGAAGATGGACGACGACGCCTTCATAAGGATCGACGAGCTTTTAGCAAGTCTCAAAGACAAACCTTCCAGTGGACTTCTTTATGGCCATATCTCCTATGACTCGGAGCCTCACAGGGACAAGGACAGCAAGTGGTTCGTTAGTGAAGAGGTACGATATGATCGATCTATCACATAGCTCTAACTATCGCTGATCTATTCTATAAGCCCGATCCGTAAGTATTGGCCCCTTTTCCATAGGAATGGCCGCATTCATCTTATCCTCCCTGGGCCCACGGTCCGGGCTACATAGTATCGCAAGATATAGCGAGATTCATAGTTCAAGGGCAGGAAAAGAAAGAGCTCACGGTAATTTAAATTTTCTGTTTCTTTCGAGTTTCTCCCGCCGCGGGGTGATTTTTTTCAGTCTACTGACGAAATGCTTCGGACTCTCGACGGTTGACAGTTGTTTAAGCTCGAAGACGTTGCGGTGGGGATATGGATTCAGTTGTTTAAAAAGAACGGTCGAAAAGTCGAGTACGTTCACGACGAGCGGTTTCACAACGCTGGCTGCGAATCCAATTACATTCTGGCTCATTACCAAAATCCTAGGATGATGCTGTGCATGTGGGAGAAGCTGCAGAAAGAGAACAAACCTGAATGCTGCGAGTGAGTGAGTGTGTTGTAGTAAGGGCTGCTTCTTTTTTTACCTACTGCATCATAGTATTTAGTGTTGTGATTTTGCACACATTCTTTTCAGTTTCTCCAATTTTGTTTTTGTTAGAAGATAAATATTATTATATATTTAATTTATTCCACATCTCTCACAATATTATATATATAGATATGATAGCGTAAGTGCTCGTTTGGTACGTAGGTTTATATTTAGGAGGGTTTAAATTAATAAGGTTTATATAAAACTAATTAGTGGGTATAAAATAAAATGTGTGTTGGGTTTAAATATAATATACTTGTTTGGTTAGATATGGGTTTAATAAATGGGTATTTGATGAAAATACAATTATGCCCTTAATGTTCATAAATACTTTCTACTTAATAATCACGCTTGATGTACCTATCCTCACCGCGATTATTAATATCATTGTGGAATTCTGGTATGAATGCTATTCCTTTGCATTGAACTAAAAATCATCAAGCCATTACATTAAATTTAATGTAATATGAACAAATATAAATAATGTATATATATTATATGTACGTATATACATGTACATGAAATTTATGGTTGAATATTTTCTTAATGACTCTTTCTCAGTTACACGGACAAGCCTTCTCAGTTCCCACAAACCTAGCAATTTATTTGTTCTCTCTCGTCCAAGCAATAAGCTTCGTTGATAATTAATCGATATATTATTTCGCACTCACATTTTATTTAAGTATAAGATGAATGTTAATATTGTAAAAACAAAAGTGAGTTTTCCATAACCCATATAAAGGGTGTGTTATCATAAACCTATAGGTAAGGGTTTAAAGTTATTTTATATAAACCTATGTATTATATAAACATATGAACCAAACATACCAATATATAGTAAACTCATATTTAAAATCCTTAAACACGTGAACCAAACGAACACGAAGAGTATTATAAATATGAGATTTAGACTAGACTCGACTTGTAATATGTTCTATTTAGAGGAGTTATTGACTTCTTAGCCTTGGAAAAAGAAAATGATAGATATTGCTAGGGCAGAAGGCCGAATGGCCCAAATATAACGTTATAGCCCAATTTATCAGGGCCCATGACGGTAGGCCCAATAAGCAGCCTATATTAGATGCTCATCGCTGTTCACAGTTAAAAACCCTAGCCGTGTCTTTCAGTGAGAATTGCAGCTTCCATCGCAGACCAATCAACCATGGTAAGTTCACCAGACTTTTCCACAGTGTCTTTGCTAGTAATTGTTTGTTTTTGACATTTTGTTTTCTTATAAAATTCTCAGGCGGATGTTGAGACAGAAGTTGCCGCAGGACAGCCGAAGAAGAGGACGTTCAAGAAGTTCAGCTTCAGAGGCGTTGATCTCGATGCATTGCTGGATATGTCCATGGATGAGCTTGTTAAGCTCTTCAGTGCGCGTGCCAGGAGAAGGTGTTCGACTGTTCTTTTCTATATCTTATTTCTCTCCATTACTTCTTTGGATTGTATATATGATATCCGAAAATCTGGCTCATTTTGAAGCTGTTTAGTCGCGTCCATGCGTTTGTATTCTTTTGGTGACTAAATTTGTGGCGGGTTGGGTTTTGTTAAAGTTGGACATGAATCCGCCATATGATTTCATCTTTGTGTGGTAATGTTTGGACCTAGCTAGGGGGGTGAAATATACTAGGAAATTGTTTGATTAGGCACCTTTCTTATATCCCTTTTGGATGATTGAAATATACTAGGAAATTCTCAGTTTTGATATAGACTAGTTTTGTTTTCATTTTTCGTTTTTCTCCCCATATTGGAGCACCTAAATCCTGCAATTTCAGTACCAGCGGATAAGTTGCTTCAAATGCATTCAAACATATACATTTTATTAGTTAAATCAGTTCGATCAGCGTTGTTGCTGATTTATATTTACAAGCTATAATTGTGCTGATAAAATGGACAGGTTTCAGAGGGGCTTGAAGCAGAAGCCGATGGCCTTGATCAAGAAGTTGCGCAAGGCGGTAAGTTCCCGACTTTTGATTTTCTCCCTTCGTTTTACTGAGTTATTTAAATTTTCTCATCAATTAAATCAATCATTGCCAGCCCTCTATTTTATATTGTCTTCAAGTTTCTCAGCCATACCTTGGGTGATTGTTCCATGCTAGTAGCACCCTTTATTATCTTTTACTATTTATGTAGTTGATGATTCTTTTATTTGATTGATTCCATAGAAACGCGAGGCCCCACCGGGCGAGAAACCTGCCCTTGTAAGAACTCACCTCCGCAACATGATCATCGTCCCAGAGATGATCGGAAGTGTGCTCGGAGTGTACAATGGCAAAACCTTTAACCCCATCGAAATCAAGCCTGAGATGATTGGACACTACCTTGCCGAGTTCTCGATTTCCTACAAGCCAGTTAAGCACGGAAGGCCCGGTATTGGTGCTACCCACTCGTCTAGGTTCATCCCGCTCAAGTGAGGAGATCGCCCTTCACCGATGAGCTCGGCCTTGAAGTTTTTGTTCTAAATGTTTTTTTATGAACTATGGTGCTATTTCTTATTTGTTCTCATGGTTTTGTTGACTGACTTAAACCCTTCAGTTTCATCAGCTTCCATCAACTTCACTTCTTGATTTGCATTTCCATTAATATAAAAGACCATGATTTCCATAAAATACAAGTACACAAATAAGGAAGGTGTTAAAAATATCAACGAAGCTATTATATATATATATATATATATATATATTCCACGCTGCCCTATAAGCCATCCATTGAGATTAGACAAAGTCTTCGTCTCCACCCAATCACGATACAGCAGAAGAAAATATCTCTCTGAGGGTCGAACACTGAAAGTGAAGCCATGACAACTGTGCTTCTTCCATCAACAAGCTCAGCTCCTTTTTTCTCAGCAACGCCATCAAATAGCAGTTCAACTTCTACTTTAATCCATTGCAGTCTCTCAAGAACCCATAATAGGACTGGTAATTTGCCGAGGCTTGACATCAAAAGAAGTTGCGTCTTGAAGAAAAGCTTCATCTGCAACTCATCGTCTAGTGGGGTGGAATTCCTTGAGCCAGCGGAGGCTAAGCTATCACAAGATGAGCTTATTGGGGACCTCAAAATCAAGTTGCTGGTTTGTATCCCAACTCTTAATATTTCATTTCTTCTTCGTCTAATAGAAAGAAAGAAAAAAGTCTCTGTTATCATTCGATTCTTGATGCTTCTACTCAATGGAACTCGCAGTTTGTAGCGTTTGTTTGTTTATAATCTTTGAGTAATCAAACTTTCAGAATTTCTTGCACACAAATACACCATCTTGCTCGAATTCCTAGTCAATTATTGTTGAGCTTTGCAGAGTGCTGTTTCTGGGCTAAACAGAGGCCTCGCGGCGAGCGAAGACGACTTGAGAAAAGCAGAAGCCGCTGCGAAGGAGCTCGAATCACTTGTAGGGCCCGTGGATCTGTCGTCGAACCTCGATCGACTTCAGGGAAGGTGGAAGCTCGTTTACAGCAGCGCTTTCTCTTCTCGTACTCTCGGAGGTAGCCGTTCGGGCCCACCGACGGGCCGGCTTCTTCCTATAACTCTCGGCCAGGTACCAAGTTCGTTCAACCGTCTTTTTTTTTTTTTTGAAAATATTTTTCTGAATCATTGGATTGAAATCTCGGCTAGGTGTTCCAAAGAATTGATGTGCTTAGCAAAGATTTCGACAACATAGTCGAGCTCGAGCTGGGCGCGCCATGGCCTTTGCCGCCCGTCGAGGTGACGGCGACCTTAGCTCACAAATTCGAACTCATAGGTAAGGTTATAGTTAGCAATTGTGGTTCGAATGTAACTCTGAAGATTATCTTACACATAGTAATCATGCGATTTTCTCGATATATCTTAGCTATTCAATGGTAATAATTTGACAGAAACTAGCAAGATCAAGATAACGTTCGAGAAAACGACAGTGAAGACGACGGGGAACTTATCGCAACTGCCACCATTGGACATCCCTCGCTTACCTGACTCGATAAGACCACCTTCGAACACGGGCAGTGGTGAGTTCGAAGTCACGTATTTGGACTCCGATACCCGTATAACTCGAGGAGACAGAGGGGAGCTGAGGGTTTTTGTCATCTCGTAAGTTGTGTTTTACACTGTGTTATTGCACGGATTATTTGTATATAGATTTGAGACGGACGTATTGAATCAAATATTGGAAATATAGTATTTCGTTTCGATGGTTTTTCGTTTCGTGAAATTTTGGAATTCGGTACACCCTTAACCACATAAATCAATAAAGAATCACAATGGATAAAGCGATTGCCCTTAATTTGGTTGCGGCAAGGTTCTTATCAGAAACAGATTAGGCAAGGTTTACTTACCTTGATGTTCTCTATGAAGTTTGTTTCTTTTCACTGTTTTTGCTCCGAAAGGGCGATAACAAAGAGAAGGGGCGAGACGCTGCGACAAAGACGGAATAATAAGTGAATAACTAATATAATTTGGATATGATGGGTTGGTTGATGAGCACACACTTACTCTTCTGTGGTGCATTTCCAGCAGTTGAGCTTTCATCGCGTGATATCAGATTCTTCAATGTGTTAACTGAAGAAAAATAGACAAATGAACTGAGCCAAACATATAAACATTTTCGAACAAAATGGTGTGTACACCTTTCCAAGGGCTTCAGTGAAGATGTTTGTATGATGTGTAAAGATGCATGTCTATCTTTGAGTATATATGTTGCTTACTAAAAGAAGAAAGTGGCACGCATTACCTTCACTTGGAGATGCTGCCTTGTTGGCATGATTATGTTCAGCGCCATCACGACTGCTACATTCTGAATCTACTCTTTGATCCACTGATGAACGATGCTTCTTTCCAAACTTCAAAAGATTTCTCAAGCCCTTCGATGGCTCCTTTACAAATGTCCTCTCTGAAGTTTCGACTTGTTTCACCATTTCGGCACGAGACGTTAAAGTCTCCTTAGCATATTCTGACCGACGAGTGCAAGGGTCTTCGAGAGAGGAGTTACGAATATGAGGGGCTTTGTATGGTTTTTCAACATATGCGGGGTTCTCCAAAGAATTGACAATCTTCACCTGACAATCATAGCAAAATCATGGTTGACTTCAAGAAACAAATATATGTGATACCATATAGAAATGAAGTGTCTTAGAATGCTGAAATGGGATTGTTCTGGGAGTTGGCTGTTAATGGTTTCTCCAACAACCCCATTTATGGACGACACAATAGGAGCCTGTTTAGGATCTAATGAAATTCTAACCTTACTTCTTTCTCCTTCATGATCGTAATGAGGCCGTTTCCATTTCTCTGAATTTGTTTCCGATGAAGGCAACACTGGAACAGAAGGCTTCTCTAGCATGACGACAGTTTTTTCCACTATTGGGCTCTCATCTGTAATGATTTGGTCTGCAGTATTGCAATTATTTGCATGTGATTTGGCATTTCCATTCACATTCTGATTATCCTTCACCACAGGTACACACTCACCATTTGCTTGCGACTTTGAAGATTTGATCGTTAATTCTGGTAGAGTTGCAGCTTTACTTCGATCAAGATTGATAATAGCAGTCATTTTGTTCTTATCAGGCACATCAAATAACTTCCTTTTTACCACAGCTTCTGCATTTCCGGCTTTTGCTGAGGTCGCCGAAGGATATTTGGTTGTTTTGGGCTCAGACAACCTCCTGAACTGGCCCATGGTAGCTTTAGAATCAGGCGTGACACCATTGCTTGCTCTTTTTGATTCTGGGATTGAAGATGATGACCTAGTCAACCTATTTCCTGGATTGTGGCTACCCTCATTCAATCTCTTGGAGATTGGTGTCTTGCGTGCACTCATTCCAGGTGAAGGTTTGATTTTGGATCTTTGCAATGGCGATGGAGATTTCAGCTCTGAGTCACTAAATTTGGATCCTCTATTAGCTATAGGAAATGGAAGTTTTGATGGTAGTGGCTTTGTCTGAGGAGAAAGAGTGGATGGTTTTGCAGGTAATGGATTTCCTCGGGCTGCAATTCGCTTTTGTCTTTCCAGCTTCAACTTTGCAAGTCGCTGTGCTTCTGCCTCTTCCTGTAAAGAATTAATGTTCAGATATGAGTAATTAGCCGTGCTTCAGATATTCAAACAAGCTAGAGACTAATATGTTCGATTCATTTGGTTCTTTAAAAGCGTAATTAAAGCCACTGCTAATTAGAAGGCATTTGTAATTTCAGTCATCGTATGGCCATAACAAGAATCGTTGTGAACTAATGGCAAGAAGGATCACAAACCACGTGACTCGTTCAGTCATGGAAACAATGTATGGATAAAGCTGCCGCATATCATACCTTGTCTTTCTTCAGTTTTTGCAGATCGGCTTTGTACGATCTTAACCTCTCAGCCCGAGCTCGTGCCTCTTCTACAGGACTCATCTTTGTTGATCTGCTGCCCCTCTTTATAGGTCCTCCAGTTCTTTGCTTTGATAAAGTGTCCGTAGCAACCTTAGATTTCCTGTTATTTACTGATTTTCCTAATCCACCCTTCACATTGGCAGGTCTCCTCACTTTCCCCTCTAAACCTTTGGCACAGACCTGCATTTCGTAGCCAAGTGCAGTGTCAATGCCCGGAGAATTCTTTTCTGCCCCTCTTTCAGGCATCAAACTCAAACAATCAGGCTCATAAATTTCATTCTCCCCTTTATCTTCAACATTAGATTTCTTATGTGATGATGTGATTTCTGTATCCATATGAATAGATGTTCTACCAACTCCATCAGCATGATCCAATGACATCGACCTAAACGGTACGATGAAAGCTTCATCCTTCATCCCAAGTGAAGAAGATTCTCTGTTAATCCTATGGTTGGCATCCTCATAACTATTGACAGCTAGCATGTCCGATGAATCCCTGTAATTTGACAGTTTTTGTTGATTGTTAATAATACAGTCTTGACCTTCTGTCCGAGATAAAATCTTTCTTTCATTGTTCTCGGCAAACTGAAAAGCTGTTTGGCCAATGTTTCCCCTGGAACCATTATTGACATGGGAGAAGAGTAAAACATCATCGCCCAAACCCCTGGGCTTACGAGCAACTCCACTGATTCTGTGTGAAGAGGGCGTGGTCTCCAACTGGATGTAACACTACTGAGTTGTATACTGATGTTGGGTGAAATGTTAGGCTAACACTCACTTTCACACTCAGAGCGCACAGCGGAATAAATAATTAATTAGAAACGAAATGAAACGAACACGAGAAGTAAATTATGCAGCAAGTATAAAAACTTGCTGCGTGCCTCAAGGCGCAAAATCCACTATAAAGATGGATTACAAACTATCAAAAAGGATAGTTAAATCAAGCCTAGCAAAACTACGAATCAAATGATTCTGCAAACTACAAAGTCTATCGACCTTTGGAAAGCTAGGCTAAAAGAGAAACTCTCATGGAAAGTAGTAATCGCTCAAACTCGCTCTTCCAAACTCGTTTTTCTTCTATCTCATTTCGTCTAATAAAATGGTGAAGTCCTTTCGCTATTTATATGTCTTCGACTCCTCAAGGACTTCTCCAACGATTTGGTACATGTCCACAATCTTCCTCAACATCCACTAAGTGAATGTGAACGTTGGAAGTTAGTTAGATTAGCTCAACATAACTTGGTCTTCATCTTTTGCTCCAAGCTTCCTATATTTAGTAAGCTCTTTTCCAATTTTCACTCCAGCTGCTCCACACTCTTTCCACACGGTTTGATCCATTCCAACTCTTATCCATATCCTGCATATCACTAGAAAAATGACACGTCATCAATAAAACACGTTTTGGGCATGAAAGATAAAACTGAGATAGGGAACATTCTCAGACAACAAATGTTGACTAGAATGTTACCCTAACATTGCCAATGTTGAAGGCTCAACATTAACACTGTGAATGTCTCTCGTCTGATGATAGTGGAATTCACCAGTATCACTTGCACCCTGAGCCAGATGATCATCCATTGTAGTGTTTCCATGTCTCCTCACTTTGTCACCCCTCTCAGTTTGGAAAACACCGTCATTCCCAGCATTAGCATCTTCACAGCTTCCTCTCAATAAGCAATTTTGAAATACCTGCCAGTGACTATCACCTGCATCCTTTCCAACCATAGAGAGCTCATCATCTGCAGTCTTTATCTTACCCACAGACTTCTGAAGGCTGCCTTTAGTTCCGTAAGATCCACTTTTTTTATGAACTACATTACAGCCATCAACTTTTAAATCTCCATTTCCTATATCAGTGCCTGAACATGATGAATCTGACTCGGTTTCACTGCCAGATTCCTTTTGTTTAGAAGTGATGTAATTGATGTTTCGTATCACAATCACGCCAGACTGATTTTTCTTAGATCCTCCAGACTTTTTCCGTGGTTTGTAATTGCATGAATCCGTAGTTTCTGAAGCCATATCCAACTGGGATTTGGTTCCATCAGCCGTCCATGCCTCTGACCCATTATTGGCATCTTTAGCATCAAGGGTGTCCTCTTTTGGCCCTGACTGATGATTAAAATTTGATGGGAAATGCTCCATCGGCAGGTGATTAGGGAGAAAAAAAGGTCCAGCATAAGGCTGATAATATGGCATTCCTTGCATGGGATAAGCCGGGAATAGTTGCGGGGAACTATGCACAGGCCATGGGGAAAAGACGTGATGAGGAAATTGACCTCGCAAATATTCTCGTTGACTGTTTGCAGCTGGGTTATCTTCTACAGGGAAAAAAGAATGAGTATCATATAAAATCATCACCCAGATTCAACAAACGAACATCTCTACTAAATGAAAAAAAAAAAGAGAAGAGGGGGAAAAAATATGATAAATATACACTTCAGAAATTGACAGCTTAGAAAGACTTGAAGTTACCAGTGTTGTTAGTCGGGTTCAATGTTACATTATTCTTGGAAGCAACGCCATGGTCACCACACTTGATAGGTATAGAAGAAAGAATAACACCAGATGCATTCATTGCAGCAAAGTTGGTTCGAGATGATGCTGCTTCGGATGCTTCAGCATCAAGCCATTGCCCGGTTTTATGCTTTCTCTTCCACAGATCGAAGAATCTTGAACATGCTTCCCTGTTGAATATACACAAGCTATATCATATTGAAATACGAAAGAGGCCTTCAAGATTAAACTTTAGTTCTCCTCAATGCAGAAAGAAATGGTCTGAATGGCTCACATTAAACGCATGGCTCCAAAGCAGCGAGCAAAAGACACAAGTTCATCCATGCGATCGATATCAAAACCTGCAGCTGCAGCACGTGCAAAGGCCATTCCTTGTTCTTTCTGTAGCACTATCTTACGGGCCTCAAGGATGTTCAGAAGCTGAACTCTGGTTCAACATGGATAATATGCAATAAGTTACCGCATTTCAAAAACACATAGGACATTCAACTACGTCACCATATTGCATACTTTGAATTACCCTCTGACGAGCATGATGCATTAGCTTCAGGAGCTGGTGGTCCAGGCTGTCCAGAAACTTAGGATAATCAGAATTTAAAGGTGATAACTGACTTAGAGGAAAGAGCTCATACAATGCCTACTCACCTGGTAAAGAACAATTCCCTTTTCATCACTAGCACTTGGCATGGATTTCTCGCCTGCCAACAAATTTACAGTGATTTGTATATTGACAGGAGGATAAATGCAAAAGATTCCTTAGTAATATAAAGCCAAAATTAAAAGGAGCAAACGAATCTTCATTGCCGACCACCATAAATAAAGAAAGAATAGTGGATTTTTAAAACATTTCAGTTCTCAAAAGCTTTTCTATTTTCCAGCATAAAAATGCAGAAACTAGACATTTTTACTTGCCTTCAGAGACTCCTATGGGCTGTTGAAAATGGTCTTCGACCTGCAAATTAATGTTAGTACATAAAAAAAGTGGTTGAAAAGTATTAAAAATCAATCTTTCTGGTTAGAAATTACATTTATTTGTACAATGTCATTGCTGCTCTGCATGGCAATAGCCTCCTCAATCTGTATGATCTCAGTTTCTATTGTATACACCCGTTCCAATACCTCTGGTGTATTCACAAAACGAACAAACCTGTCCATGGAACGCAAACGTGTTTCTTAGCTGAGTTTAAATGATTATATGCTCTAACAACGGAGAACAATCATGGCTTCACCAAAAAACTGTTACAAGGATTTCATTAATGAAACCCAGACAGACAGATGATCACATATGCCAACATCAGATCAAGAAAACAAACAAAAATATTAACCGCGCCATATTTAATTTGGATGATTATTGATTGAAGCTACAATGGCCCGCACAACTAACAGTAAAACTAAATAGCAAAGTATTTAACATACAATATTTTAGATTTTTCACAAAGCTTCAGCCAAAGTCAATGAAACAGCAACCTTTTGCATTTTATTAGCAAATTGCTCATTTTCATTTTTGGACTAGATCAGTTAAGCTCAATACTTAACTAATTTAAACAATCAAGATAAACATTAGAAGCTAAATCATAGAATGTCTTGATCCACAAATTCATGTACTTAACCAGTTACAATAACCACTGGGAAACAATCATTTCGATTTAATCATCATTGTCCCTGCAAATTCAGCCAACTTCATCAAGGAAATGTGACATCAAGCAAGCATTCGGAGTATACTTTCTAACTATAAAAGAAATTTTTCATCCGGATTCCTTAGAGTGATAGTGCATTTATGAGTAATGACATGGTACATGATAACCAAGATGTAATTTCAGACATAACAGAGGATACACGCAAGCTGATTAAACATCAAACATTAAACACAAAGGACAGTTTCATATAACAACCAAACCTCTCTAGAGTGGCCTTTGTAAACCATGATGTGTCAGTGTCAGTTGGTGGCTCAAGCAAAATTGAATATCCACCTCTAGCAATTTGCTCTTGAGCAATCTTCAGGTGAGAAAGGAACGGATCCAGCAATCCTGATGCTATTTTTTCTTTCTTGTCATTAGCAATGATAACCAAATCGCACCTGCCACAAATAACAACCCATTCAGAGTCTCTCCTGCATTTGAGCAGATGCCAGACTGTTACGATAACAAGTCAATGTATCTGATAACAACAAACGAAATGAAGAAACCATAGAGTAATACAAAAACCGCGACATAAAATTACAAAAAAAAATACAGATCGACGACTCATGCGGGCAAACATTCCCCACACATACAAGAACTAAACATACCTAGTTCGAGTTGGAGTGAGCTGAAAAACAGCCGAGCTCAGGCGAGCGCTCGGCTTCATACTTTCCCCACACACAGTGCTTCACATTTCGCCAGAAAACTATGTCCTGCGTAAGAAAACAAAATCGGAACAAATTAAATGCGCCTCCACGTTAAATCTGCTTAGAAATTACAGAATCGTCGTGCTTCCTTCAAAATGCAGAAAAATTGACAAGACGAAATTTGAAAGGGAGCTGTAGAAGGTAGAGAGCTCACAGGCTTTCCCTGCAGTTTTCGAGGAACCATAAGCACGTCATTATGTCGAGAGAGAGAGAGAGAGAGAGGCGGGTGGAAAAGTTGGGTGCAGTGAGTAAAAGTGTGACAGAGACAATAATTTGTATCTATATATATATATAGAATGCCGTGTGTGAGTGTGGGCGTGACTTTGGATTCTGAACAGTAGAAAGTGAGGAAGAAAAATATACAAAGAATGAATATGGACTTTTGGACCGATGGTAGTTATGGAGTTAGATTCGAAAGGATCGACTTTTGATTATTTAGTGATTCACATATAATATTTAATTAAATTAGCAAATACTTTAGTATAATTACAAGTAGTTGTAATGGAATGGAACAATACAATTAATTAATTGCATGTACATACCATACCATACCAACGATCAATCACGTCGGATTCCCTACATTGTATGCTATCCTATCCATATCGCTTGCAATAATAAATTATACAAATCTAAAAAGTTTACAACATGGGCCATTTCAAAATTTATACTTAATTATATAATTATTGAAATTTAGAATATATATTTAGTTTATATTATTTTCGGTGACAATTAATGGAGGTTGATGCATGTCGTGTCATCGATTATCAGTTGAATGAAAGAATGTGTTTTGTTCGCTTTCTATTCCTAAAACTTTGTCTTTGCTTCGAATCCATTTAATTTGGTCTTATGCAATCATTTGGTCTGCGAAGGGCTATTAAAGACGATATTACAATGATGTCTTTAAATTATATTGCTGGGGAAAAAAAAGACATCAAAGGTTTAATAAATGTTGAGTTCAGACAAAAAGAGTGAATAACTAATTCATAATATCAAATTAACTCAAGTCACATCCAATAATCAATCATCCAGAAAAAAAAAAACCCATCAACTCAATAAAACTTCAAAGTTTTGATCAAATGATCCGAAGATAGAAATCAAAGACATGAAAGAAACTAGAATAAAATCATTCAAACATAAGCAGCAACTAAGAATCACTCAAAGCCTTAGAGTCAGATCGATCTCGTCGCAATTCTTCTTGTCATCATCCTCGTCGTCGCTAATCACAACAATCTCCTGAGCGGGAATTTCTGAGGGTTCGAACCGAGGCTTCTTACGACCAGAGAAACTCCCTCCTCTTGCCCTTTGCAAGTTCAGCATCAATGGGATTGGATTCCTTGCGGGAAAGCCATGAAAAACGCTCCTTGCGCCGAGTGGACGGGGCGGAGACGAATCAGCTGCCCTTTTCTTAACCACGGTTGAGCGGCTGATTGGTGTTGAAAAGGGTAAGGGTGCAACCGTTTCCATGGAAGACGGAGGAAAAGGGGAGAAGTTTGAATCTACATCCTGAAGATGACATTCATAGTGAAACACAAGGCTTTTGTTATCAAAGAAAATTTTATCACACACACGACATGCTATTAGCGTCGGGCGTATAGGCGTGGGCCTTATTAAATTCCTAGAAGGTTCCATTGCAATGAGGATTAAAGATTCTCAGAAGGTTATGAGAGTGTAGGCCAGCAACTTAATGAAGAAGATTAAAGAGAGGAGCTAATCAAGGGAAACACAATGCATTATGCCTTCGGTAAAAAAGCCGAATTTATAGAGAAAAACCTAGCATGCCACTCGAATTCAGACCTGTCTTTCTGGTGTATGAAATTAAAGATTTACTGTAGAATACAATCTTTAACAACAACATTGAATGGATTAGTAAAGTCGATTGTATGAATCTTACCTAACGGCTAATCATTTCAAAATTCAAAAAAGAATTGCTAACCAGGAAATTACGAATCCGGAATTAATTACATTGCGATGAGCAATGATGTACCTCTAATCACACCATTTAAAATTTTCACTCAATATCTGCAAGAAAATTAAGTCTTTCCTACTAAGCAAAGATTTTACAACAGGTATGAATGTTTTGTGAAGTAATACTTTGAATCGTGTGGATACACCGACGTCATTACAGTTAAATATATCATCATGTTAGTAATGACTATGCAAGCTATATGAGATAACAGCTAATCATGGTTGCATATGCGAAAAAACAGAGAATCAATCTGTTCTCCTATGACGGAAGAAATCTCACGACTTCCTCAACAGTTAGAGAAAGTGCACAGTCACTCTCAGATTAGAACCATGCCATCGTAAAAATTGCTTTAGACAAGGATGCTTTCCAATAAACAATATTAAATTTTTGAACCACAGATCATTGATGCAGGGAAGAACAAGCCATTCTTGACCGAGCAGAGCATAATTTCTTCAATAACAAATCGAGCTCAAGGTACTATCGTTCTTGGCAAGTAAGTGCAGGGCAATAGACATCAGGCAAATGAAAATAATGCTTGAAGGTGAACATGAAAACAAAGGCAACACAAACAAAGAAGCAGGGAGATTTGGAAATACTCCATGGACAACACAGGATGTAATAAACGACACAGTGTTCCGAAAGGAATTCACCCAAAATTTGAAGCAAAAAAAAAAGAAAAAAAGAAAAAAAATAGGTAAAATTCAATCCAATTCTAAAGTTTTAATTTAAAATGCACAAGCTTTCTCTATTTTGCCTGTTTTTCAGCCCATCAAAGGCCACCTGATATTGTTTATTACAACCACAGTTCATTTTTTTCAGCTGCTTTTCCTCCATGACTTGAAGAGTCAAGAAAGCGATAAGTCACAGATTCAAGCGTAACTGCTTAAAATCAGCACCTTTCAGCCACTAATTCTCCATCACAGAAACTTCGCTACCAAATTTCCACAGATACGATACATCGAATCATTACAAGCTCGCAACATCTACAAATAGCTTCTTTCTTTCTCCTTTTTTTTTGTCCGTAGGGCATGTTTCAGCTAAAAGCTCAAGAAATCTATATCTAATTTCTCAAACAAAGGCGATCTGAATAAGATAAAGTATTCACCTGATTATTTTTCTTGTCTTAATGCACAGAAGACAGCCATTGTATTCCATTGCGAGGCGATTACATTTCGAGCTTTAGAGGCGCATATGCTTGTTTGGGTTTCTATTCTATTTGCTTGCCTTTGAGTTTGTGGGTATGATTTGAATACTCTGAAATAATTAATCCAAAAGCCAAAATAGTTCGATTTTATTAAATCGAGATGGTGTTGTTCGTCGAAATTCTAAAGTGATCGAAATATTCATATTTTCGTTTCTAAAGAAATCTATTGAATATTAATTTACTTAAAATAGATGTCGAGTAAATAACAAATTAATTTTAAAAGTTGATTCAATAAAAAAATATTAAATAATTTAATTATTTAAATATGGAGGAAAGATTAAATCTATGTCTTTTTCACATGTTTATATAGAATAATTCTTTGTGGGTTATTCAAAAATGACTTGCCTAATGACTCGGTTAAATCGAGCTTATGTGGATTTTGGTCCGAATGATAGTCCAAGTGCGACGAGGTGTCTTTTGCACCGACGAGCCTCGCGCTCATGCCTACGGTCCGAGTCTCGTGTAGATTCGACAGAATATTTCGAGTCGTTGTGCTATGATATCTAAGTGAAGAAACCGTTGTATCTTGAGTGCGATTGTCATATCCCGAGAGCACAGAATACTCGATGCAATATCGTCTTTCGAAAAACGTATGTGTCTCAACTACCAAAAAGACATATTAAGTACGATTGTCATATCCCGAAAGTACATAATACTCGAGGCAATATCGTCTTTCGAAAAAAACGTGTCCAACACGTACATCAGCTACAAAAAAGACAGTAACCATGTTGAAATAAATGCCGAAAACAACACTTAAATTGTTTCACAACATCAAGTTGTAGAAGATCATATGCCTATTGCCACTAAAAATAATAACATTTAGTACGACGACTGTGACTTTATTTTATCCAAGTTTTACGTTAGGTGATACCTGAAAAAAAAATTAAATAAAATTGTCAGCTCATGACGTAGTCCCATGAGGTCATGCATGCATGATCCACAAAGCATGGCGTCATAAAGTAGCATTACCCTCAACTCATCATTAAATAACGGACGGTATTTAAATGCGAGTCAATTTCATAGACTAATTAATACCGTTTAATTTAACAACGTATGTAATACGCACGAATAAAACAATAATTGATAATAAAAAGAATACCATGTCAGGGGCAATAAATACATTTAAAAAAAAAACAAACAAACAAACAAAGAGGAGCCAACTATTGCCCTTATTTTAGTTGACCTAACGCATGTATTTTATTTTAACTAATTGCGCGGATTGGGTGCACTAATAATGTATTCGTCTTTGTTTTTTATAATTGGCAACTTAGGAGGTGGACATTTCAAAACGATTTAGGATATAAATTTGAATTTTCGAGCATTTTACCAAAGCAAACTATTTTATTACGAGGAGAGGAAGAAGAAAAATATAGTTCTTTCTCATCATGTTTTAATTATTTTATTACCCCCAATAGCATAGCATATCATAGCATAGCATATCATAGCATAACACATTTTTTCAAAAAAAAATTAGAATGCGGATTATTAGGTATTGTATATTTTTTAATTTAAATTATTTAATTCCTTGATCGGCTCCAATCTCCAATATGTCGCGTTTACTCACGTTAAAGAACATCTAAAATAAAATGTTGTATTTGGTTAGAGTTTATTGTGGTCGATTATTTTAATTCACTCAACATACATATCACACATTTTAAATCATCGCTAGAAATAATATTTTATACAACGTTTTAGATCTACACTATCCGCAGAATCGTTTGGTCAGTGTTTATCTTCTTCCAAGCTTTCCTTTGCTCATGGGCGGTTGTCCCTCCCTCCCTCCCCACCAAGTAATATGCATCATTAAGTATTATAAAACGAAACAATAATACAATAATAGTTGATCCAGCACATGGAAAAATAACATTAAATATATATTTAATCGGATCCAAGAGTGCCTATATATATGGAAACACTAGCATAGAAAAAGAAAAAAAAAAAAAAGAAGGGGGACTTATACGTTGTGTAAGAGAATAAAATGGTAAGAGCACCTTTTGTGGGCAAAGATGGGCTGAAGAGAGGTGCGTGGAGTGAGGAAGAAGACAACAAGTTGAAAGCTTATGTACTACAATATGGGCATTGGAACTGGAAATTGATCCCAAAGTTTGCTGGTAAACTACTACTGAATGAGCCTAATTTAATTAGATCTGAGAATGAGAGTATTCCAAGATTTTTTTTTTATTTTTTTTTTTATTTATTACATATTCTTTTGTGTTCATTAGGGCTTGCGAGATGTGGTAAGAGTTGCAGGTTACGATGGTATAATTACTTGAAACCTGGAATCAAACGTGGGGACATCAACGACCAAGAACATGAGCTTATAGTGAAGCTACACGATGAACATGGAAATAAGTAAAGCCTTTCATTATTTAAATCATTCAAAAACCCTAAATCTTTATCGTCCTCAATAACTTCCTTTCCTACATATATATATATATGTGTGTGTGTGTGTGTGTGTTTATCTGCTTTATTCCTTATCCAGATGGTCAACCATAGCAGCAAACCTACCTGGAAGAACAGATAATGAAATAAAAAACTACTGGAATACACACCATGACAAGCACAGAAGATCAAAGGCAAGACCTTTGTCGTCTTCTTCTTGGGCATCCAATAATGCTGTCAAGAAGATCGAAAGAGGATCTTGCTGCCATGCATCCTCGAGCCACATTGCTCAATCCCAAACTGATGATGATGATGCTAGTAAGTCAAAATCCGATCAGCAGTTTATGTACATCTTGGAATCATCAAGCTTGGCCGTCAAAGATCATCAAGACGACGTTTCTTATGATACACTACCGCTTGATCATCACACGATTATCAACTTAACGACCGAGGAGAACTGGCCGGGCTCGACCTCCAATCTCGCTGCTTACAGCTTCTTGTTTGACAACGAACAACCTTTTTTCGCAAAAGATGATAACAACTTTCTTACTTGCTTGGACTCTTTTGATGGATTCGATTGGTTATGGAGTTGACCTATTTGTGTTGGATATATAAATAAACTTCTTGCTGGGGTAAGTCTGAGAATATATATATATATATGTATATATTTCAAATGCATTATTGGTTAAAAAAAAAAAGTGTAATGCAATCATGCTAACAACAAAAAGACCTGCAAGCAATGTGCCATAATATATAAGCGTTGAAGCGCACTAAACTGTATGTATAGTATGACATGAACTCAATGTATTAGTAACAAGCCTATCTACAACTATACAAGCATGGCTTCGGCAACCAATCGTTGAGGCATCATCGATAAACCCTCAAGCCGGCGGCGTCCATTTGGCCCGTACGTCCTTAAGCCATGAAAATGCGGCCCGTTGAGAAAGTGGTTCATGTTTAAGCATAACAGCACGGGCGAGCATATATAAAAGAGTACAACCAAACTTTCTCAAGTGCAAGGCTCACATCATCGAGGAAAGGCATGATGAAATTCTTGACAAGTAGCTAGCCAAGAATTTTGCTTCGCTTCCCACAACATTAATACGTGCTTAAATGAGATTTTAATGCAAGAATTATGTCTTTATTAACAAAGTGATTTTCAGAACCAAAGCATATGTATGTATATATATATATATATACCTCGTATTTCAGTGGGTACCTCAAGGTCCACACGATGATAGGGAGGCATGGTTAATCTTGATGCAGACCCGCGCATCATCCACGCACAAGCCATCAGGCAAACGCCGCGAGACTCGTCGGCCACCTTCAATCATCTCATCACGCTCTACTCCAATTCGAACCTCCATAGCTACGCCCTTCGGCTCTTCAACTCCATTGCTAACCCAAACACAGTCACATGGACTTCAATCATCTCTGCATTTTCCTGTTCGCACACCTCCACGACCCTCTTCGTATCCATGCTCCGCCACCACAGCAGAGCGCTCCCCAACGCCCGCACGATTGCCACTCTACTCAAGACGTGCGCTTTACTGCCAAGTTTCGCGCTCGCCCTGCAGCTGCATTCCATGTCCTTCAAGCTTTGCTTGTGCGAGAATCCGTTTGTGGGGTCCGGCGTGGTATCTCTTTACTGCAAGATGGGGGATTCGGATAGTGCGTGTAAGGTGTTCGACGAAATGTCCGATCGAGACGAGGTGTGCTACGGGGCCCTCATTAATGGGTTGGCGAAGAACAAGCGGCCCGTTGAGGCATTGAGGTTCTTTGTGGATATGATGCGGGAAGGGATTCGTTCAACGGTGTACAGTGTCACGGGGGCATTGTGTGTGATCTCTAACTCAGCAATGTTGGAACAAAGTCGGGTCCTTCACGGGCACGCGGTTCTGACCGGTTTGGGATCTGATTGTTACGTAGGAACTGCCCTGGTGGACGGGTATGGAAAATGCGGGGTCGTAGATGACGCAAGGAAGGTATTCAACGAATTCGTATCGGAGTCAACGAGCACATTGCCCCTGTGGAACGCATTGATGTCAGGCTATGCACAAAGAGGGTGTGTAGAGGCAGTTGTTCAACTTTTCGCATCCATGGAAGATCAAGGCCTAAGCCCAGACGAATGCACCTTCTTGGCCGTTCTAACCGCATTTTGCAACGCAAGTATGGTGGAGGAAACAAATATTTGGTTTGATAAAATGAGCACTTGTTACAACTTGGAGCCAAAGATCGAACACTTCACTTGTTTAGTCGGTGCATTAGCTAGAGCAGGGGCATTAGAGAAAGCTGAGACCGTCATTTCAACCATGCCCCACAAGGCCGATGCAGCCATTTGGCGTGTTATGCTGTCGAGCTGCACGAGCGATGACAAAAACGTTGACTCAGCCTGGAGAATAGCCCGTAAGTTGTTGGAAATCGATCCCAACGATGACTCAGCATACATGATCTTGGCCAACAAGTTTGCAGGCGCCGGAGAATGGGATGAGGTCAGGAAAGTGAGGAAGATGATGAAGGAGAAAGGAGTGAGGAAAGAGATTGGCCGGAGTTGGATCGAAGCCAAGGGTTTGATCCACGTTTTCTTCGCCGGAGATGGCAGGCATGCGAGGAAAAATGAGATTTACGCCAAGCTGGAGGAGCTGATGGGTGAGATTGAGAAGCTTGGGTATGTGCCCGACTGGGGCGAGATGTGGCACGATGACGTGGACGTGAGGGATAAACGACAGCTGGTTTGGTATCACAGCGAGAAATTGGCTCTTGCTTTTGGACTGTTGGACGGCGTTACGCCTTTGGGCAAGGCGTTGAGGATTGTGAAGAATCTGAGGATGTGTAAGGATTGTCACCAGGCGTTTAAGTATGTCAGCCTTGTGTTTGATAGGGAGATCATAGTGAGAGATGCTCATAGGTACCATTGCTTCTTCAATGGAAGTTGCACTTGTGCTGATTCTTGGTAAGTTAACTTTTATTGCCATGGAAATAGGGTTGAGTTTTACTTGCAAAAAAGATTCAAATCATACGTTTTTTTCTTAGGATAGATAGATTTCTCTATAATTTCCATTTATTGTAATAATAATTGCAATGCAACTACGTAAGTTGGTTTCTTTAACTCAACGTGTATTTACATGTTCTAGAACTAAAAAGTAAATGTTGGATTGCGAAGGTTAGTGTTCATAGTCCTCAATGGAGGTCTACATAATTATAGATCCAATCTATTTCTCAAATTCATTTTGTAATATTTGGTCAGCACGTCATATACAAATAAAATTCTTAAATAAATATATAGATAAAGAATTGTAATATTTTCTTAGCACGCCGTATACAAATGAAAATAAATAAATTAAAAATGGATAAATAAATTAAATAATATTTTCTCAAAAATATGCAAGAACATTTCTTATAAAAATTCATATGGATATGGTCACCCTGCATTCATACTCTAGTGTAAATGGCTAATATACTGTGTGATGTCGAAAGCAAGTAATTGATTGATTTTGCACATCATGTAACAAAACCATAGAAAATTATTTCTCTTGTCCTATAATATCGATGTCAACCTCGGAGGACTTTGACTATGTATAGTTTATTTTTTAGTCCTATTTCCTACAAGACTTCAATATACCGAAAATTAAAATATATACATAATATTATTTCAAGATTAAGACATCCATTTATTTATAATTTAGAGTAGGTGCTTTCCTCTTAAGTCCAAAAAAAAAAAAAAAAATAGAAACAACAAAGCCTCGAAGATAAACCAAATATCACATTTCATAGCAAGAAAAAGAAAAAACAACAATTATTTTGCAGACACAACACACACACACACACAACTTAGTAAGTATATCACAGAGGAAAAAACAAGCAAACTCAACAAACCCCTCTTACATTGGAGGGCTTTATTTAATACAATGATGATAAGAACATCGTAGTCGTCATAACTTAAGCAGTGCAAACTTCGGGATGAGCGACGAGATACTCATCGACGTGCTTCAAGATGGTCACATAGCTCTCCTCTTCCCCCTTAACAATCTCCTCCTTGACCTCGTCGCCCTTCGTGCGCCACTCCCTAACGATCTTGACGATGCACCCGCCGTCGGGGGTATCCTCGTACTTTTGGTCGTAGTAGACCGACTCGAGGTCCCCGCCGACCGCGCCTCCTTCGACCAGCGTGTACTTGGTCGCCTTAGTTTCTACGTCGAGGTAGTCGAGCTTGTGCTTCGCATGAGTAAATGGGAACCCTTGTAATAAAATAACAATCCATACATCAAGATTTCATTTTTTTTTAACCATAAGGTAACATGTCGATTTTTGCCAAATTTTTAAGATGAAACTAACCGTCGGCAAAATGGGTCTTTCTTATGGTTCCGACGCCGCCGTCTCCTTGGACGATTTCGATATGCTTAATGGCGTGAGGGATGATCTTAGGCAAGACGTCGTATGTCTCGGTGACGAAGGCCTTGAACATCCTCTTCGCCGGGACGTTGCATTTCACTTCTTGTGTGTGTGTGTGGACGCCCATTCTTAGTTTATATGTAAGGGAAGATTATTATTATTAGCAAAGATAAAGAGAACTAATTAGTGGTCGATCGATATGTTTGTTTGCGTGTGACTAAACTAGGAACTTGTGAAGGGTATTTATAGGTGGTGAAGTGCTTAATTATTTGGTTTAATTATTTGGTTTTTGATGAAGTATTTTAATTAATAGTATATTGTTCTTACAAGCAGCCGATCTTGAACTTGAATTCATTCTGGATGTTATTCATTGACTTCTATTACAGAAGTAGTTAGTACTCAAGTATTATTCATTTATTTTTCATGTTTTTAATGGTGTAAGATAAGCTTATAAAATGTGATTCTAGAACACGAATATTATGACTTGTGTATTTTTATATGTCAGAAGAATTAAATATGAATGTGATTTTTTATTTTTTGTCAACTCGTCCAAAAGATGAATTTGTCAAGGAACAAATTTTAAGATTTAAAAAATGCATATTCTTGCTGTAATTTCGAGGTCATTTATATCCTAATTGGTTGGCTAAGATAAAATATTGTAAATAATATAAACACAATTGCCGTTAGGTATGTATCATATTATTTTTAAATGGGAACATAACGTTGTTTATTACCGTCCACGTAGATATACCCTAATGATCTTATCGGGAATAGAGCATTAGACAAAAATAATGTTAGATAGTTGTAATTTTATAATCTTTTCCATTCGTCATTATTTCACAGAATAATTATTATTGATCTAAAAAAAATCATTTGTTGTTTAATATTAGTGTCAATAATAACATTAATCATTTACAGCGTCTGTTTAATGGTTAACCACCGACCACATATTATTTAATTAATTAAACATTGCAATTTCAAACTACTTGATTAGGCTCTCTCTATTTATGATCAAGACTGCATATAATCATGGGATTAAATATTGATTGAAAGATGGCTTGACTATACAAATCAAACAATCGAGACCTAACTAATTCTGTCATATATATTGATAACAAATTTATTTGACTAGATACACAATTTGTTATTTATTAATTTACGAAATTTGGGACTCACAATATGTCTTAAAATCAATTAATAACAAACAATAATACCGATTAATTAAAAAAATAGAGAAATTCCAATTTAGTTGATTGGATCAGTTGCAAAATATAATAAGACAGCTTTTCTTATGGGAATAAGCAACAACCTTACAATACATCAAATATCAGTTAAACAAAAACAATTACATTTATTTCGAGAAAAACAACTTTGGATCATCACAAAGGAAGCAAAGAACACAAACCCTAATTCAAGCATATCCACAATCATAACTCAAGCAGTGTAGACGTCGGGATGAGCGATGAGATACTCCTCGACGTGCTTCAAGATGGCGACGTAGCTCTCCTCTTCGGCCTTAACGATTCTTCTTTGAGTTCGTCGCCCTTCGTCCGCCACTCTCTTACAATCTTGAAGATGCATCCGCCGTCGGGGGTATCCTCGTACTTCTGGTCGTAAAAGACAGACTCAAGGTCGCCGCCGACCACGGCTCCTTCCACCAGGGTGTACTTGGTCACGTTGTTCTTGACGTCGAGGTAGTCGAATTTGTGCTTCGCATGAGTAAATGGGAAGCCTGCGCAATATGACATATATCAAGATTTCACTTAACGAGATAATATACATACGTTAAACTTATCAAGATCTTAACTTTTTTTTTAAATAAATAAATACATTTCATCTAATTGTGTAGGCTAACTAACCATCTGCGAAATGGGTTTTTCTAAGGGTTCCTACGCCGCCATCGCCGTGAAGGATCTCAATGCTCTTAATGGCATGAGGGATGATCTTCGGCAAGACGTCGTATGTCTCAGTGACAAAGGCTTAGAACATCCTCTTCGCCGGGACCTTGCATGTTACTTCTTGTGTGTACACGTGGACACCCATATTCTTACCCTAGCTAATTATTATTTGTAAGAAGATTGTTATTAGTACTAATTATAAACCGAAAGCGAACTCTGTGTGACTAAACCCTGAAATTGTGAAGGTTATTATAGCTATGGTGGGGTGCTCATTTTTATTTGAATTGTTGAATTTTTTTATTCAATAAGTACTTTCCTTTCAAGCTGCCGATCTTGAACTTGATGTTATTTATATTGATTTTAGTACTCGAATATGAACTTGATGTTATTTATTGTATGGAGGACTAAGACTATCTTATAAAATTGATTACAGAACACCATTATTGATCTCTCCCTCTCTTTGTATATGTTCTTCCATGTGAATGGAATAGTTTTGTATAGAAAATGTCGATGATAAGAAAAATTATAGAGTGTAAACAAAGACTAGCATTTTGCTTAAGAATTTGAGGAAGAGAAACCTAGAGGTGAGGTATTCAGAATTGTAATAATTTTTGCTGAATAATTTGGGCCAAAGTCCATTGATCTTTAAGGAAGTCTAATAAACTTAAGCCCATATTCTCACTCAGAAATTCTAGCCTTTCTTGAGCAACCTGATATTCACCACCACCGTAGAGTCACCGTCGCCTTCTCTCTCCGCCGCATAACCCACCGGAAGAACCACCCAAGTATGGGACAGCGTATTACTTGTCGTCATAACGACGACCATAAGGCTCGAAGATATCTCTGATGTTCGAGATAGTCTCCTGAAGAACATCTGTAGTTTATAATGACCTTCACCTCTAAGTGAGTTCGATTCAAGAAGATTGACGTGGAAAGATTGAAATCAATCTACATCGAGAGAATATACAGAATCTTATTTTATTGCATTGTTATTAGTACATAGAATGTCTTAATGGCGGTCGTTAAATTCACCAAAGAGATCAAAGTCGGAGTGCCGGCTAAGAGAATTGTTCAAAAAGCACGCCATGGTTACCGAAACATTCGATATCTTATCGAAGGTCATGCCGCACGTCGTGAAGAACATTGAGATCCTCCGTGGAAACGGCGGCGTTGTAACTATTAGGCAGACAAATTTCGATAGGCAACATACCATATTATATTGGATAGGCATTCCATTTTTTCACATACATAGAATGGATCATCTCGACGTAGACAACTATGTGACCAAGTACATCTTGTCGAAGGGGACGTCCTCGGTGACAAGCTCTTAGTACGGTCAGAAGTACGAAGATACCCCTGAAGGTGGGTAAGAGAGTGCCGTGGTAAGGAAGGGGCCGAACTCTAAGAAGATGAGCCCAAGGAAGGAGAAGAAAACGCACATTGATGCTGACAAAGCTTTTTTTTTTCCCCGAGATATCCCCATTCTGACTATGTGCTAGCCCCTAAATACCAGCGTGGGCTTGCGCCACGCAGACCTGACAAAGGATTAATTGCGTTACACACTCCAGTGATGTGACTAATCTCCGAGTCCAGATGAATACGTTCCAAATTCACATGACAACAATAGGTATGAGAAATAAATTTCACGGGGACTACTCAATGGATTATGTGAAGGGAAATTCAATCTCACGACTTAAAAGTCTTAAGGCCACTCCTAAGTACTCGTTGGCATGTTGACAAGCTTGGTGAAGAATACCTTCTTGTTGCACATCTATTGGACTACCGTCTTGTTCTTGCTTTGTTTGAAATTACAAATAAGCCCTTCGTGAATTAAAACCACATTTGTCACTTATTTCTTTTTACTAAAACGACGTCGTCGTCAAAAGCTTAAATCGCGTTTACCTGAATAATATTTTAAGAATCGCTCTATTTTACATACCCGATTATTGAGATCCTAAACCATCATCATTTTGTGTCTACCTTCCCTAACCTGACAGTGACGTATGCATCTCGCTCGGTTCTCCATGGTTATTACATAACACTCATCCATCTCTAGGACAAGAAAAAGGGCGAAAAATTCAAATTTTGAGGGACATCATCTACACAATCTAAGCAGAACCCACAACAGATCTGGGGTAGATAATCATATATAGGAAGGAATGGATCCCAATTCCGCCGCTGGAGAAGTCATCGACCTCAATCTTTATCCCTCGCCGCCACCATCTCCGCACCGCCCCGCCGCCAACCCCAGGCTTTTCCCATTTCTCCTCACCCCCAAAACCGAACCAAAGCCCGAACCCACCTTTTTCGAAACCCCAACCTTTTACACGCCCCACCCAACCTTTACCCAGCCCCAGCCCCAACCCCAGCCTCAGCCTCCTCAACCCATCGCCGCCCTATTTCCCTGCTCGGAGAATAATTTATACTCTGATTTCACCCGCATTACCGACCTTTTCAACGCAGCTTTATCAGATAACGTTGCCGATGGGTCCGATATTTCTCGGGCCATCATCCCGCTACCTTCGGAGCCCCCCGCCTATGAAAACCAGCTATCCTCGCGCGTTAAGAAGTATCGCATGCGCTCGGGCGAGCTCGTGCGCGTCGCTGAGTTCTCGCCTGAAGATCACCATTATTCTCGTACTTTGGTCAGAAAGACACGGATGCTCTACGATTCTTTGCGGGTCCTGGCGACGTCCCAGGACCACAGGCACCACGACACTCGGCGGACGAGAGGGGATACAAAGGCAGCCCAGCTGATGCGCGAAGCTGATTTGTGGCTACACAGGGATAAAAGGATCGTGGGGAGTATTCCTGGGATATTTATTGGGGATTTGTTCTTTTTTAGAATGGAGTTGTGTGTAATGGGATTGCATGGTCATATTCAGGCAGGGATTGATTATCTCCCGGGGAGTCAGAGCTCGAACGGTGAGCCTGTCGCTACTAGCGTCATAGTTTCCGGCGGATACGAGGATGACGAAGATTCGGGTGATGTGATTATGTATACGGGCCATGGCGGGCAAGATAAGAATGGCAAGCAGGTAGATGATCAGAAACTGGAGTGTGGGAACTTAGCCATGGAGAGGAGTATGGCTTATAACATCGAGGTTAGGGTGATCCGTGGGTTCAAATACGATGGAAGTGTTACTGGCAAAGTCTATGTTTATGACGGTTTGTATAACGTGGTGGACACGTGGTTCGAAAAGGGGAAATCTGGCTTCGGCGTCTACAAGTTCAAGCTGATGAGGATCGAAAACCAACCTGCCATGGGAACCAGCACTTTGAGGCTCGCCGAGAAGCTGAGAACAAACCCGCTCGAGATGTATCCAACGGGCTACGTATCTCTCGACCTATCGTCCAAAAAAGAGAACTTTCCAGTCCTCTTCTTCAATGACATGGATGGGAATTATGAGCCACTTAACTACGATTATCTCGTCAAAACAGTCTTTCCACCCTTTGTTTATGGTACTGGCGGTGGCGATGGTTGTGATTGTGTTGGGTCTTGCACAGACGATTGCTTTTGTGCGAAGAGAAACGGTGGGGACTTTGCGTACGATGCCAACGGGATACTCATAAGGGGAAAGCCTCTGGTTTTCGAGTGTGGAAGGAACTGTCGGTGTTCATCCTCGTGCAGAAACCGCGTGACCCAAAAGGGGATTAAGCATCGTTTCGAAGTTTTTAGGTCGAACGAGACAGACTGGGGGGTGAGGTCCTTGGATCTAATACAGGCGGGATCGTTTGTCTGCGAGTATGCAGGGCTTGCTCTTACACCGCAGCAAGTTCAGATTCTTACAATGAACGGCGATAACTTAATCTACCCGCGACGCTTCGGCGAGAGGTGGAGGGAATGGGGGGAGTTGTCTCAGATATTCTCGGACTACGCCTGCCCGGATTTTCCTGCGATACCTCCTCTCGATTTCGCTCTGGACGTGTCGAAGGTGAGGAATTTGGCCTGTTATATGAGCCACAGCTCGAGCCCGAATGTGTTTGTGCAGTTTGTGCTGAACGATCATGATAATGTGGCTTTTCCTCACTTGATGCTGTTTGCGATGGAGAATATCCCTCCTTTGACGGAGCTTAGCCTGGATTATGGCGTCGCCGATGAGCTGTCGGGGAAGCTTTCGATATGCAACTAGCTCGGTTGGTGGAGTTTGTGTTCTGAAGGTAAAGTTTTGAACTTGATGTGAAGAGGAGGTTCTGATCATCATCACATCAGCAGAAGTAAAAAGTACCATGTCCATGAAGTTCCTTCAGTGGGGAGGTTTGGGGGTTAACTCAAAGGCCCCATTAACGTAATATTTATTACATGCTTTTGTAGGAAGGGTCAGGCTGTCTGTGGGAAAGTTGCTTGAAAATGCTACTATAGCTATGATGATGATGATGATGATGATGATGAAGATGATCATTATGTGTTATTAAAACTTGCTAGTTATGTGTTAAGTGTGTGAGTCTTTTCTTGAATGATGTTAATGACAGTTGAACTGTGGTTTATTACACATCATTCATCAACATCGTTTACATACAAATTATTACAAGAAAATCCATGGAAAAAGACTACCATTCAATCGGTCATTTCTGTAGTTGGAAAGAAAAGAAAATGTATAAAAATATGCATTGTGAACACGCTCTTCCTCGCCGAGGACAGCCTTCTACGTTGCCGCCGGAGCCGTTAGTGTTCCGTCCATGTCGAAGACCGGCGGAGGCGGGTTAGGGAGTGGTGGTAGCCACTGACGAAAATGCCCTTGTGGAGTGGAGGGTAAGTAGCAAGGTTCTGACTGGGAGTGGGAAGGGCATTATAGGTACTAAATAGTCTTATCATTATAATTCAGTTCCGAGAGTATAGGAAACAAAATCCAGTCCGGGGGATTATATTTTCCAAGAAATTAAATGTTTTTTATGAAGTAATAAAGAGTTGCAATGTTAAATAGGAAGAAAATTCGAAGATAGCATATTCTGTATCGTCTACCCATTCTATAACCTTCGTTCACAATCAGATGGAAGTGATTTCAGCTAGCCCACTGGCGAATTCAGCTGTATACTACCAAAAGGTGCAATCTTTATGCATATAAATGAGTTCTTCAATCGAGGGTTTGTATCAAATTGTTGTTGGCTTGTAGCTCATCATCTTTACGATTTTGTAAAACTCACCCAATGCCGTTGTAATGTATTCCATTTTATTTGATTTACGGGCGTTAACTCTTACGGCATTCTGCTTAATTTTGTTTGTACTTTCCTTTAGATCACAATTTTATAGTGTTTGATATTCTGCTCATAAACGGTTGTTAATGTATTGAATTATTTAGGTTTGTATTCTGAACCATCTTCCAAAACAGAGAACTAAGCATCGTATATGCTTTCGTTTGAGTGGTAAAGAAAGAGCTGCGAAAGTGTGCTTATCGAGCCGAATTCTAAATTGGAGCAATGGGTACTCGTCGTTTTTCTTTATTATACATCCGAGATTCAATTGCAAAGTTGTTCCCCATTAATCATTTTGCTGTGCTAAAAGCCTTAAATCCTTCTTAGATTCAAAAAAATGTCCCTCAGCCTTAGAGATAATCCTGCGGACAGCTTTAGCATTCTTGTACCTCCTGTCTTTGTCCGTGTTATTGCTGGAGTGATGATCGTAGCGACGTTTAGTGTAGCCGCCAGCAAAACACCTGCCTGTAAGAGTTCTATGCATTCCCGCATTGCCCAAGAAATTTCACGAGTAGGAATATTATCTTTTCTGCGATCTTATATGTAGATGTTATTCGCAGATGGGCTTAGTGAAGAAAACCGCCTTTTTTTGGAAGCCTGGAGAACTATCGATCGTGCTTATGTTGACAAAACCTTCAATGGGCAAAGTTGGTTTAGGTACAGGGAAAATGCGCTGCGCAGTGAGCCTATGAACAACAGAGAAGAGACATGTAAGCGTCTTCACCGTGCTACACATTCTAGCAGAATTAACTACTAATCTCCTGGTTTGGCACAAACAGACGCTGCGATAAGGAAAATGGTCAGTACTCTAGATGATCCTTTCACCAGGTTCTTAGAGCCTCAAAAATTCAAGAGCCTAAAGGTACGCCAGGCTTCTTTACGCTGAAGCATCGACATTTGAATTTTGTTCTGTGAATTTTGAAGTTTCTATCTAGCTCACGAAATCGTCTACACTTACGTTGTCTGAAGTCAGTCGGGAACACAAAATACTCTTACAGGAGTTGGATTATCGATTGCTTACCCTGAGGTGAAAGAAGACAAATCTCCATCTACGTTGGTGGTTGTCTCTGCAGCTCCAGGGAGTCCGGCAAGTAGAGCTGGAATTTCATCTGGGGATGAAATCGTAGCAATCGACGATACAAGCACAAGCAACATGGACGTATACGAAGCAGCTGAACGCTTGCAGTATGTCACTTTATATCTTCCAATTCCTACTTTATTTAATTTGGCAGATGTAACGAATTCATCCCATTCATAGTGCCTCGCTAGTGAACTCAGCCCGTTTATTTTGAAAGAATGGTCAAATAAAGTCGAGATCTTTCCTTTATTTTTTCTTTTTTGGACATGATTGGAGGATAACTGCAATAATTCATTGGTACTCTTGGATCTACAATGATTTAAGGAGTCATTGTAGATATTCTTTTTGTACTTGTGATATTAATATCCTTCAAGAGAAGCCTCTATATCATAAGTTGAGAACTTTATATGACCGAATTACTGCTTCGTATCATCAGGGGACCTGAAGGAAGCGGAGTGAAACTAACTGTACGCCGTGGTTCTGAGACAAGGCACCTATCATTAATGTATGAGTACAATCCTTTTTTTTTTTTAAAATGATTATTGTTATAGTCTATTTCTATTTCAACTGTTAAGGTGTATTTTTCTCCGAGCTGCAAGTATTTGAGGTTTTAGGATTAATAGAAAAATGTATAATACATATCCTTCTTTTCTATATATATATATATATATATATATATATATTTTCTGGTGTGGAGATGTAACGATGTTGTTACTTTCTTTCTCAGTCGAGAGAGAGTTCTGCTGAACCCAGTGAAATCAAGAATCTGCAAAGCTCCTGGGTCGGGAGAGAACTTTCATCTGATTGGATATATCAAATTAACGTCTTTCAACAGAAATGCCTCAGGTACTTTGTAATTTTATTCATTTCTTTTCCGACTCATTTGTTTCTCAGATAAAAACGCAGATTGAAAGCAATACATATTGCTGCTTCGACATTATCATGTTCTCTCCCCTTTGCTCTAAATGATGTTTCCCTCAAAAGCATTTTTGAATTCCTTCTTTTTTTATCTATGCCATTGCCAAGAATCAAAATATGTAAAATTATTGACATGTTTTATAATTCTACTAATCTTTTTTATCATATTTCTTTTTACCTTTCGTTCTTCCTAACGCCGATCAGTTAGTTACCCACGTCATATTTTTTTTTTTTTTTATCTTACTTCATTACTGCTGATCTCATTGTTATGATTAAGGTGCTATGAAGGAGGCTATTCAAACACTGAAGCAAAGCAATGTAAAAGCCTTTGTACTTGACCTACGGGATAACAGGTAACTTGTTTATACGATCATCACTTTCCTTTTGGTCCTTCATCAATCGATACTCTACGCTAGAAAAAAAAAAAGCACTTATTAACCAAGTATATCGCAGTGGCGGCCTCTTCCCTGAAGGAGTTGAAATAGCTAAAATATGGTGAGCTTTTCGTGAAGGAACTAAGATTCGTTTTTCATATTTACTGAATCTATTGATAGTCAATCGTGCTTATCAGAAGGCTCGCCCTTCCTCTACTATGATTAACATATCCAAACAAAATCGTGCTAAAATATTAAACAAGCACATCTAAGTATCTTTTCAGGTTGGACAAAGGCGTGATCGTCTATATCTGCGACAGCAAAGGGGTTAGAGACATATACGACACGGATGGAAGCAACGCAACAGCAACTTCAGAACCACTAGCAGTATTGGTATATGCTTCGTTCGTAATTCGTTTCTTACATCAAACAAGATTTTCTTCCTTCATTTAAGGGTGGATGCCATTCTTTTCTCTCCGTAGGTGAATAAAGGAACAGCAAGTGCAAGTGAGATTCTAGCCGGCGCTCTAAAGGATAACAAACGTGCAGTTTTGTATGGAGAACCGACATATGGGAAAGGGTTGATCTGTCTTGTCTTTTCCTTTTTCTTTTTCGAATATTTTATGTGTTGCTTACTGACTGTTGTAATGAAAAACTATTTTGAATATAGAAAAATTCAGACGGTTTTCGAGCTGTCTGACGGGTCGGGCTTGGTCGTGACCGTTGCTCGCTATGAAACGCCGGCGCACACTGACATCGACAAGGTCGGCGTAGCCCCAGATCATCCTCTGCCACCTTCGTTCCCGAAAGACGAAGAGAGCTTCTGTGGTTGCCTCCAGGGCCCAGAATCTGCTTGTTGGCCAGACTTGTTCCCTGTATAATAATAATAAAAGAAATTATGATGATTATTGTTAAGACATGATGATTCTATATTTTATGTTTTCTTGCAACTGCTATTTTCTATCTATACTATATATAATTGACGAGGAAACGGCTAAATTAATATGTCATTTGTTTTACAATTTTATCCTTCAATTGTTAAGGTATTTCAATTTTACTCTTTAATTAAAATTCCAGCTTTTAAACATTCTAAATTAATAAAAGGTTTTACAATATAAGATAATATTATATATATATATATATTTTATTACATATGTTTAAAAGTATTAGTCTATTTATAATTTGGTGAGGGTCACTTAAAATATGCCAAAATTGTATATCAATCTTGTCTTGTAAAATTATCATTTTACTCTTATTTTTTTTATTTATTCTAATTATACCCTATAAATTAATTTTTTATTTTTTTAAAAATACTTATTAGTAAATTTTTATTATATCAAACATTTTAAATTAAAAATAATTCTTAAATATAACATAATACTATTTTATTTATTAGTGCTGTAATAAATAATTAATTATATTAAGTCACTGTTGCTAAATTGGGGTCAACTTCATCACACTTTGGCCCAGCCTAGGCCCAATTCATCCACACCTACTTATTTATATAGCTCCTCAGTCCACATCCCCCTTCACGCACAAAACACACACAATCGAAAAGCCGAAGAAAGCGTGACCATGGATTACTTTGGCGAGACAGAGGAGCAGAGCGGCGGCGGAGTTACGGTGGCGATGGAAGTTGATGACGCTGACTCTTCGTTGGATCTGTTCGGCGAGGGACCTATCCTGGATGTACACCGCCTGTCTGATGCCGATTTCTTCAACACGTTTCAGGACGATTTCGACGATGAAGACGTCAATTGAGTCTAGCTGTGTTCATTTAGGTAGGTTCAATAATTACTTTCTTCCCTCGTTTATCTTTTGTCTTGCTGTGGATTGGAAAAAAGATTGATGATTAATCGAATGTTCTACATTACTTTCTTCCCTCATATTATTGGTTATTAATCTGAGATGGTTTGATCAGTGTGCTACATACTTGTTTGGCATGATAATCGTCTATTTGTCGACATAGGAAATGTATTTGATCCTACTGCCGTCAATGGCATCTATGGTGGTTGCTCAATGTTCTCAGCTGTTGTCTTTTCTGTCATTATCATAAAATTTTATATTTTACCCTTTACTATATCAAGCGAGGGAGTGCAGTAAATGAACCATAACATATAATTACTATTTTACGCACATCCAATGCGGGTACAATAAAAAAAAATATAACATACCAAATTAATTGAGCAGTTCCTCTAAGGTGCTGAGCAATAATAAAATAGAAAGATAATAATAATAATAGACAACTAACTAAAGATTTATATAAATGTGTCACTGCCATGGACTGGTATGAGAAAAGAACATTGAAGCCTCAATATGTATGAATACAAGAGTAAACTTTTCGACAGCATCTTTATTCAAATGAAGAAACAGAAGCCCACCCAAGTAAGCACTCAGACATTATACTTGGGCTCATGATTAAACGACCATGGAACTACCAAATATCAGGGCGGAGCTCGCCAGTAGCGGGCGGCATCCATTTTCCCGAATGGTAAACACTCTCGCCAACTTTCCAACCTGGAACGTCTTTCATGATTCTAGCTTCTTCCTCGAGATATTTCTTCCATTCCTTGACGAATCTGAATATAATATAGAAATGGGATGTGATAAATCTATTAAGAAATGGGAGGAAGAGCACCAATGGTGTAACGGAATTGCAAGGATTGACCTTTCATCTTCTTCTGCTTGAAGCATCGGCAGTATGGCTCTGCGAGCAGCATACTTTTCTTCCTTAATTGCCCTGACCCAAAAAAAAAAAATGGTTAGTAGATATCTCTCAATCATCCAAAATATGAGAAGGGTGTGGAATATATCTATAAGGAACTTGACGATCTCGATAACATGTACCAGTCGTGCAATACCAAAAGAAAATCTTGGATATAATAACTCGCGTGGGAGAAATTTAGAGATTTCATAAAAATTCATTCTCACGATAATCATCCTCAGATCATCAAGATTTCAAAAGCAGAAGATAAACATAAAGTGGAAAGGATGTTCATTTGTTAGGCACCCTTTATGTTCACTCTTCATGGACGAAAAAATCCCATGAAAGCAGTTGTCTGCCTTAGCAACAACATGCCACTTATTTCGACTATGAATGTAAAACATAATGAGAAGATCAGTTTGTAAGAACATTGATGCCCTAAGCTCCAAATATGTATTAGCATTTTACATCCTGAATAACTTAACTACACTAAATTCAAAACTAGAATAGCAGCTGAATCTGAAAAGGTAGGTTAAATCAATCACATAACACAAACAGAGAAGAAAAATGTAACAGTTTTATAGCATCCCTTCTTTTCCCTATGAACATCCAAAACATCAGTTACTCAACTCAATCAACCAAACCACTCTGATGAAGTAATCGCTAGCTTTTATCCCTAGAAAGTAAGCTGGCGAGGTGTAGCTTGATCTGAGAGCTCAAATTTATAAGAACAATTTCTACCATATTTCAGAAAATTGAATCGAGCTCAGCCAGATAGGGATCGTCTGAACCTATACTAAGGCAATATAAAGTTTTACCTTCTGATTTTATTTCCTTTGCCGACCTGGTACATTCCGTACGAAAACGCCCCAAGTGCCGCGAGGAATATCGCCATAGCGCTGGGCCCCTTGCTCGGAATACGGCGAGCAAACCGGACCGGAGCGAACCCGCCCGGCGGAGGACCGTCCTGGAGAACAGGCATGTCCTTCACGCTCGCCATACCGCTCTTCTTCCTGATCAAAGCCTCCGTCATCTTCCAAACAACCTAATTCTCCAATTTTCCTCTTTTTTTTTTTTTTTTTTTTTCTATTTTCTCTGTATTTATTCGATCGTTTTATCTCTCTACAGTGAGTAGCGTACGGTTCTAAAGGCAAATCGTGTATAATTCAAAGTCGCGCTGAGAGACAAAATGGGCTTTGATAAAATTTGATTCGTAGATTTGGGCCGCTAAATGTAAAAGCCCAATATGATAACAATAAAAACAATAAAATAATAAAAAAATATTAATTAACAGTATATAATAATAATGATAATAAAAATTACTATATCATCGAAACTAAAAGGTTCATCTGCCCATGTGTTGTTCTTCATGGATGCATTTGACCATTTATTGATTACCTTTGGTTCTTTTATAAGCAAGTTTTATTTTGTATTTGGCTTTACAAGCAAGCTCGCATCATCTTTCTTGGAGAAGGGAAGTGTGACATTATCGTCCTTTTTTTTTTAATATTTGCAGGCGAAATAATTGCAATATTCTATATATCTTAATTAAGTATGATGGACAAACAATATAATGATGTTAGGTTAAAGTTGTATGCCTTTTACGCTGGGCCTCTTCTCTCTTTATTGCTATCAACATTCTATCACTTTCTTTCTTTAATTAAAGATCAATTATTATTTTTATTTCTCCCTCCAAAATAATAATAATAATAATCAATAAATGGGTGGTTTAAATTTCAATTAAAGCACATGCTGCATGAATTTGATAAATTGTAGTTCGAAGACTTAACAGTCAAAAGTCAAGATCTCAGCATATGAGTGTGAAACTGTTTAGGAAATCAAGGTATTGATCTAATTTACTATTGTAAAAGTCAAAAAATCATTTTTTTTTAAAAACATTAATTTAAGACTATAAATAAATTGAATTTTGTTACTTACTCATTAGGATTAATTGAGGAGCACTCTAAACAAACCTTTAACCACGTGAATAATTAATGGATGCTGCTTGGATTTTCCCATAAGAATATATATTATTAAATATTTATAGTTGACCAATTCTTGTACGAGCCAGCCTGTAAGTTGACTCCTTTTTCTATCATTATAGGTAGTCTTGAAATAAAATTAGATTTATGGAGGAATTTCATAAAATTTTAATACGACAATTGAAATTAGATTATAAATGTTTAGGAATTAGCATTACAGACTCGATCTTATATATGTAGAATTTAAATAAAATGCATTGGATAGTACAAACTTAAAGTCACAGCCGCCTAATATTTAAGGACATGTAAAAGCTAGTTTAGTGGATAATTAGACATAGTCCACACATCAATTATTACAATTAATTAATTCAGGATATACATCATATCTCACTTGACTTCACTTCTATAGTAATAAATAATTCGCCAAAACCTATTATTTCAATTTTCATCACAAATTTTTTTTTTTTTGACTCAATTAAATACTTTTGATATTATAAATATTTTTAGAAGATAAAATAGAAGTATAATATATAGTTGATTTACTAATATGCATGTGATATACATAATACAGCACAATATCACATTTCAGAAGTCAATATTAATCTAATTATACTAAATCAAGCTCCATTAAAGTAATATAGGTAGGTGATTAATGTATTTAATTATGACCAAGAAAATTGAATCTATGTCTTCAATATCCTTAGATTAGATTGAAGGCCATACACAAAATATTTTAAAATATTATCAATTATGATAAGTGAGATGACTAACCTCAACAAGAAAGTGTGTGCTTGGACGGTTTAATGGTGGTATGCCAACTCATCTTATTTTATGCAATTGCTTCCAAGTTTGCAAAAATTAGAAAGTTTTTTTTATAGAAATATTTTAAATATATAATTGAAGATAAATTCAAGAAATTAAATTCAAGAAAACGACAACTATACATGCATCACTAATGGCGTCACACTTTGATCTGCAATGAAAGAAAAAGAAAGTTAATATTTCACTATAGATTACCTACCAATGGATGTCTCGATCAAGAACATGCCCACAAATTTCTTAGGAAAATAAATAAAAATAAAAACTTAGCTAATAATAAAAAAATATATTTTCCGTGTTTTTCCCAAAAAGTTCACTTTTCCCAAGCACTTACGAGGGATCCCACTTCTTACAGAGAGAAGACAATTTAGAGAAGAGTTTGAGATTGAGTGGAGAGAATTATAAAATCTTGGCGATAGTGATTACACCGTACACATAGACAAACACATCTACTTTGAAAGAAACAGCAAGAAACAAAGAGATATGTGTATGTATATGCACTTGTATGCGTATGGATGGGGATATATATCGATTTGTTGAAAGCATGCTTTGTCGGCCAATAGAGCTTCAATGAAAGAAGGGCTGATTAATGTGACTTCCCACTTTAGTTGTCTATTTGAAGAAGGCCCTTTTGCAATAATAGCAAAAAAAGGTGGAACCTTTGTGTTGTTTTTGAGCTGTTCTTTATTGCTTCCACAGGGAACCCATCTCTTCAATAATATAAAGTAGTACAACAGAGCTGCTATTTGATTGATTTCGATGTGTTAGTTCTTGGGTTTCCTCGGTTGTTGTACCTAAACTACTTGTTCCTTTTTTCCCTTCTAAACAATTGTTTGTGAAGTTGAATCATTTGCTATTTCTTGGGGGAAAAGGGTTGAAATTTTGGGTTTATTCTGTTCTTACATCATCTTTATCGAATCCCATTACTTGGGGTATGTGTTCTTGCAAAGGGATCACTTAACACTGTTCTTTCGAGCTTTCTGATTTGAAGTCAAATAGTTTTCTGGCCTTGCTTATAAAGGTACAATGATTTCTGTTTCTTCCATATCATTTCTTTTATCTGAAACTATTTGAAATTTATGTGGTACTCTTCCTTTGGTGCAGCTGTTGAGAGGATATATAAGAGTGATAATCCCTTTATGCTTCCTTTTACTGGAATTTTTTGGGCCCTTCCCTTACCTTGTTTTGAATTCATCCTTCCGAGTTGCTTTCATAACATGAAGATTCTTGCGGTCCCAGATTGAGGCTGGTAATAGTTTTGTGGGGGCATCTTCATTTTCAAGTAATCTTGGAGGTAGGTATCTATCTGTTTTTTGTAGTCTTTCAAGGATTGGTGCAAATATGACTTTGGAGTATATGCTGAAAAAGGGTCTTTTCGGAGTTTGGATATTGGTTTCGATTGCTTCAGTGGCCTTCATTGATCCTTCGTATGGATTGACCCACGATGGAGTTTACCTCTTAGAAGTAAAGAAAAGCATCGTCGATAGTCTGAATTATCTTTCGAATTGGAACCCTCGAGACGAAACGCCCTGCGGTTGGATCGGCGTGAACTGCACCACCGCGGCATATTACGAACCAGCCGTGGTGGCCCTTAATCTGAGCTCGCGAAACCTCTCGGGGACACTAAGCCCTTGGCTCGGTAGCTTAGCCTCTCTGACCTACCTCGACCTCTCCGATAATGGATTCACTGGAAATATCCCGAAAGAGATTGCAAGGTGTTCGAAGTTACAACTCCTCGAGCTGAACGACAATCAGCTGGACGGTGAAATCCCAGTCGAACTAGGCAGTCTTTCGAGCCTGTTAGTTCTCAACTTATGCAATAATCAAATCGCCGGTCCCATCCCAGACCAGCTGGGAAACCTAACTTCTCTCGTCCAGTTCGTGGCCTACACAAATCGCATCACCGGCGTGGTTCCTCGTTCTTTCGGAAACTTGGTCAACCTGAGAATCTTTCGGGCGGGACAAAATGATATCTCGGGCAGCTTACCGTCTGAGATAGGCCAATGCCAGAGCTTGGTAACGCTCGGTCTTGCGCAGAATCAGATAGGAGGTAACTTGCCTAAAGAACTCGGGATGCTGAAGAACTTGAAGGAGCTCTTCCTTTGGGACAATCAGTTCTCGGGGACGATACCTAAGGAGCTCGCCAACTGTTCGAGCCTCGAGACCCTTGCTTTGTATCAGAACGGTTTCGTGGGGGAGATTCCGCCGGAGCTTGGAAACATGGTATCTTTAAAGAACTTGTATCTTTATCGTAATAGTTTGAACGGTACTATTCCGAAGGAGATTGGGAACCTCAGTTTAGGGTTAGAGATCGATTTCTCTGAGAATTCTCTGTCTGGCGAAATCCCGACGGAGTTGGCTCGAATAAGGGGCATGAATCTGCTTTATTTGTTTCAGAATGAGCTCACTGGCGTGATCCCAACTGAGTTAAGTAACTTGATGAACCTAACACATCTTGACTTGTCCATAAACTACTTAACTGGCCCAATCCCATTTGGGTTTCAGTATCTTCCTCATATGAAGCAGCTGCAGCTTTTCGATAATTGCTTGACGGGGGTGATTCCTCAAGGCCTCGGGCGTCATAGCCCGCTTTGGGTGGTGGATTTTTCTGAAAATCAGTTGATAGGGCGTATACCTCCTCGTATTTGTGAGTACTCAAACTTGATATTACTGAATCTTGAATCTAACATGTTGTATGGAAGCATACCTTACGGCGTCGTAAACTGTAGTTCTATGGTACAGTTGCGTCTCAGCGGTAATAGGCTAAACGGGAATTTCCCTTCCCACGTGTGCAAGCTCAGAAACCTCTCCGCCTTAGAGTTAGGACAGAATAGGTTCGCCGGCGTGATACCTCGAGACATTGGGAATTGTCAGAAGTTGCAAAGGCTGGATCTTTCTGGGAATTCTTTCGCCTCTGAGTTGCCTAAAGAAGTTGCGAATCTCTTGCAGCTCGTGACTTTCAACATATCGTCCAATCATTTCACGGGGCCGATCTCGCGGGAGTTTATCCTCAGCTGCAAGGCCTTGCAGAGGCTCGATCTTAGTAAGAACGGTTTCATCAGCACGATTCCTGAAGAGTTGGGAGATCTTACCCTCCTCGAACGTCTTATTATTTCTGATAATATGTTTGCGGGTAATATCCCGCCCGAGTTAGGGAAACTCTCCCACCTGACCGAATTGCAGATGGGCGGGAATTTGCTGTCGGGTTCGATACCGACAGAGCTGGGCAACCTAGGCGGTCTTCAGATCGCTCTCAACCTCAGCTACAACAACTTGTCTGATACCATACCACCTCAGCTTGGGAACCTCATCTTGTTAGAATATCTATACCTCAACGACAATCATCTGAGCGGTGAAATCCCGAGCACCTTCGGAAACCTATCGAGTCTGTTGGGCTGCAACTTCTCCTACAACGACTTAACTGGGCCTCTGCCCTCGGTTCAGCTGTTCCAAAATATGAGCATGAGCAGCTTTTACGGTAACAAGGGCCTGTGTGGTGGCCCGCTCGGTGACTGTAATGAATTGGGATCTTCAAACTCGGTTCCTAATTCTCCTGGCGAAAGTAAAAGCTCTTCACGGGGAAGAATCATTACCTTAGTCTCCTTCATCATCGGCGGTGTCTCCCTTCTCTTAATCTTGATCATTCTGTACGTAATGAAGTATTACCCTGTGGAGATATCGAGCTCCACGCAAGAAAAGGACAACCCCTCGGTAGATTCCGACATTTACTTCCCTCCGAAAGACGGGTTCACTTTCCAGGACTTAGTCGAGGCTACTCATAACTTCGACGACGCCTTCGTCATTGGTCGGGGAGCCGTTGGCACGATATATAAAGCCGTCCTTAGCTCCTCTCAGGTCATTGCGATCAAGAAGCTCTCGTCGAACAGAGAAGGTAATAACAACAACAACAATAATAACAACAGCATCGAAGACAGCTTTAGGGCCGAGATACTAACCCTAGGAAATATCAGACACCGAAACATCGTGAAGCTGTACGGTTTCTGCTACCACCAAGGCTCGAATCTCCTTCTCTACGAGTTCATGGCACGGGGGAGCCTGGGAGAATCTCTCCACGGAGATTCTTGCGACTTGGATTGGCCGACGAGGTTTTCGATAGCCCTCGGGGCGGCGCAAGGGCTGGCCTACCTTCACCACGACTGCAGGCCGAGGATTATCCATCGCGATATCAAGTCGAACAACATACTGTTGGATGATAAATTCGAAGCTCGAGTCGGCGATTTCGGCCTCGCTAAGGTGATCGACATGCCCTATTCCAAGTCTGTCTCCGCCGTCGCGGGATCTTATGGCTACATAGCGCCTGGTGAGTTTCATCTTTTCTTTCTTGCTCAACTATTTTCCAGTTCTTACATCTTCCATATACTGTAATATTGCAGATCAGCTAGATGATATATTTTTTTTGAAGTTAACCCTTTTAGATATTATTAATATTATTATTATTATTTTCCCCAGAATATGCGTATACGATGAAAGTCACGGAAAAATGCGACATTTACAGCTACGGGGTGGTGCTGCTGGAGCTGCTCACGGGCAAGGCTCCAGTGCAGCCGTTAGAGCAAGGCGGAGACCTCGTGACGTACGTGAGAAACTACGTTCGAGCCCATTCGCTGTCGTCCGAAGTGCTCGACCGTCGCCTGAACCTCGACCACGAACCGACGGTGAGCCACATGCTCACCGTTCTGAAGATCGCCCTTCTCTGCACGGCCATGTCTCCTTTCGACCGACCGTCCATGAGAGAAGTCGTGATAATGCTCATGGAGTCGAACGAAAGAGAAGGGAACGCAGCCTCGTCCCCCGACTACTACGATGCTTCCCCAAAACAACCAGACGCATTGTGATTACGAGCCGAGCCTATTGTATGTTTCTTTTTTCCCCCTTTTTTTGTGGAGATAATTCTAGATTGTGATTTTTTTACGGCGTTTAGGTTATAGAAAGATTTGATTATTACAAGCTTATTTGAGGTTAATAATGATGTTATAATATAATCATTTTTAGAGGATAAACGGTTGAAGGAAGGTATTATATCTCTTCTCTGCCTTAGGTTGTAGTGAATGAGACAGCTTTCTGTAGGAAAAACACATAACATGGCTAATCCATGTGGGCTTCAACTGTTCTCACAATCAAGAAATGGACCAGAATATTTGCATGGTTTGAAATAATTGAGGATAAACATTCAATTCTCAACGTTAGCTTAACATCTCCTTACCTGCTATACGATGTTGACGGCGTAGTAGTTTTACGACGGTGTAATCCGCCTTGACTTTCGCCGTTGGATGGAAATTTTCGAAGGTGGTAAGTAATGTCGAAACATATATAGTATTGTAACATTGCGTTTCTATAACATCATCTTACATTCACTTGAAGGCATAGAAAGCCGAAGACTTAGAACAACGCTTTCGAACCCTATACTTTTCTCGCAACCAAAGCAGCAGGCCGAGGTTGCGGAAAGGGGGAAGACATGCGACAATATATATTTATATATGTATATGTGTATATAGCAGTATAGAATATGCTGCAGACATGTGCAGAAAGCATATATAAGCTTGCCAAGCAACTAAATATTCCTATACTAAATTTTAATGCATTAGGACAAGAACGATGATAATCAGCACGAACGGCCGGGGCGACAAATGAGGGCGCCGGCACCGGCCGTAATTGACCCGACGAGGGACGAAGATTTAGCTCCCAAGCTCGAAGCCCGAGCATAGCTGGTCGAAGCCCCGGCCCCCGACGGGGTAAAAAACGCCCCATTGAGCATTAGGTCTCCCTCCGATCTCCAATTCCATGACTTCCATTGTCTCTCGTCACTCTCCACTCTCTTCGTCACCTAGATGAATAAAAAAAAAAGAAAGGTTAATACAACCTTAAATTTCTTAGGAATTGGTTATAGCACTAATGTAGGAGTAACTAACTATATACCTCTTTGGCAGAAGGATCGACCGGCGCGAGATATCGGTTGCCCTGGCTGTTGATGGTGGGCTCCGCACTCCCGCCGATGGCGTACATTTCCCAGTGCGTATAGTCGTTGTTCACCACATGGAAGTAGCCATGTCTACACCTGCATTTTATACGCCGTGCTCGTATTCAGACGAATTGTATAACGATGAATCATTTCGTCTCATTTGCGTTACTTACCTCGGCATTCTCTGAATTAGGCCCTCTCCGAAGTGATTGAATGCAATGGTCACTTGCATCTGCTTGTCCTTTGTGTAAGAATCGCTATGTCCCAACAGTATCACCTATTACCATGTTTTACTACCATCAACACCATGTAATTAAGAAAGAAGAAAAAAAATGATAATAATTAATTACCTCATTGTGATGCGTGAAGTAGTTGTTCGAAATGGTAATGGCCGTCGACCCCAAAACCGCGTCCACGAGCCCATCGGCACAGTTCGAGAGAGAATTATGGTCGACCCAAATCTGGCTCGACCCGAATATCGAGACGGCGTCCCCGTCGGCCATAGTCCTCCAGCCGACGTGGCTCGGCGAGCTCCTCACCATGGCATTGCCCGTGGGCTTGCAGTCGTGTATGTGTAGCCCGTGGACGATCACGTTGGTGATGAACTGGATGGTGATGCACGCCCCGTTGGCGATGTGGACGTTGGCCCCGCGGCCGTCGAGGGTCTTGAAGCTGTTCATGATGAGCTCCTGCTTTAAGGTTATTACCATGTCCCTCTGAAAGACGATCCACAACGGCTCGTCCTGAATCACCGCGTGTCTTAGGGTCCCGGGCCTAGGGTTGACCGGGTCGTCGTCGCCCGGGTCGGTGACCAGGTAGAACCGACCGTCGCGGCCTCCGATGGCGTTGCGGCCGAACCCAATGCCGCAATCGGCTAACCTCTTGCGGTTGTTTAGCCAGTCGGGGTCGCACCGCCAGCAGTCGTCTATAGGGTTGCCTGTCTGGCACGAGAGGTAGCCGAGTTTTCGCCTCTCGGTGCTATTCCTTATGGACCTGTTTACGACGTAATAAAAGTTATATGTAATAAGTAGACTTGTCTTGACATGAATTATCAAATAAAAACTGTAATCAAATCTTCTATTGTCCAATCAAAAGTTTATCCTTACATCGATCAATATTGTCTTTTCTTACGCACATGGGGGTGAGGCAGACAAACGTGTAATGAGCATGACTAGAATCAAAGAATAGCTTTGCAGAAAGTGACGGCATGTATTGTCCGTGATAGAAAAACCATATAAACAGGGTTGTCTTAATGGATGGACCACACTGCCTTTATTTATTAATCATTATTTGAAAAAAAAAACAAAAAAAGATATTGACTTATGTAGTACAAAAACGAAACAGAGCATAAGAGAACTCACATGTGAACCATTTTTACGATTTCTTCAGGGTCATCCACTGCATGTCCATTATGACTGCCTTCCTCATGAATATTCCCAAACCTGAACGTATAATGTGGAATTAATTACATGATTTCAAGGAATTTTATTACAGAGGTACAGCACAATGGACCATGAACGTTTTGGCCAGGATTTCATGTGTGGTAAGAAAGCAAATCAAAGAAGCTAACTATGATTGATTCGCAGTGTAATAATTATACGCCAGAAATGAAACCATCATAGCATAGCACTCACATTTCCAGCTTCGTCGAGTTCGTTGAGCTGCTCTGCGTTTCGCCTTTCTCCGCACCACTGAGAATTTCATTAACATTTTGATTTCATTAAGAGAGAGATAGATAGAGAGAGAGCATTGACAGAAAAACTTCAATTAAATGAATGTCGTACGTTGTATCATGCTGCTTGTGTGCTCTGCCCAGACAGCCGACGAAGAGTACGAACAGCACCAAGGCAACTGCAGACACTGCCGCACGTTTCTTCATCATCGTAGCCTCAGACGAGGACTCGGTGATTTATATAACTGTAATAAAATGAAAGAGAGAGAGAGAGAGATTGATGACGAAGAAGAAGAAGCTACGAACAAATGGAAGTAATGGTATGCAGCCGTTTTATAGAGTGACGAGCGAGCTATACAGAAAACGTTAGATTTAACGGCGACGGCGTTAGCTTAGTCAACAGCCTATTCAAGATTAGATTAAACTTTTTGCCATTATTGTTTCTCATAATTAAATTCTCAGTCAACAATTTCTAAGTTGGTTATATTTCGCTGTTTGGGTAATTCATTTATTTATTTTTAAGGCTAAATTGCATATAACCCACTCGTGGTTTAAAAAATAAACACCAAAACCCCTATAGTTTGTAAATAACGTAAAACACCATCGTGGTTTATTTAATCATGCGCTCCTTATCATTTTCACCCCTAATTGGGGGATACAATGCTATGTTTTAGACACCATGGGGGGTACGGTGCTAAGTTTTAGACACCATAGGGGAGTTTCACGCAATAAAAGAAAAATAAGATAGTATATTCACGTAGACGTAATTTACCCTATTTTTAATGATATGATTGTAGACAGTAGTCTACCATTCTCCGTATGACACGGCGAAGATTATTGAGTTGAAAATAAATCAGAAATCAAATGATAAGTAAAATAAATGAAAGAAATAAAGAAAGTAAAATAAAATATATGATGGGCTTTAATTGCTCCGGCATTTGATAGGGTGTGACTTAAGATAATAACTTCGTTCATAGCCAAAAATGAGCATTCGTTAACAATAACTGTAATAACATATGACTTGAGAGAGAGAGAGAATTTAAATAGTCCTTTTTCTATTTTTCTAAAAATACTATTAGTCATCCAAAAAAGTGGATTTTACTCAAAAGAATATCGGCCCACAAGTCGTATCTCGAATTACAAGGAAAGGAATGAGATATTAATGGGTTTGGGATTTAATTTAATACAAAGTTATATATATTGCATTGAATTGCTTTGTCTGAAAAGAAAACCAAGTTAGTGTAAGGTTGACCATGCATGTCCCCTTACCATATGCTTAGAGCACATGTAATTCAACTTCAACCATTCAATTTGGATGTAATGAATAATGGTATGAATTTCATAATTCAATTTATGATTATCCATTTCCATTTTTATTTTTTTTGTGTGGTTCGAATACTATACATATGCCTTCAAAGTCTCAAGCACAAAAATCCATCTTTTGAATCATGTGTGCCATCATGTGGGAAGCTAACACATGGGCCATGAACTAAAACGTCAATAGCTTGAAATGTCTTCATCACAACTTAAGCATAATTCGTTTGCATGTTTAAAGAGAATATAAACTTGAGGAACTTACAATTTAACACAAGACATTGTCATAAAAAGAATCGACCTCATAAGCTGCTTCAAATAAGATCATATCAATCTTGGATGATGCTCCCATCATTTTTAGACTAATCAAGAAAAGTTATAAGATGCGAGACTTGTCATATACAATAAAAGCAATTGTTATCGTCGAGCTCGAGAGCATGAGGTAAAGCTCGAAATCGAAAGACCAAAAAAAAAAAAAAAACGACAATGAGCATGAAACTTTGCGGTGCAAAAGGTTAATCATTCTGGAAAATAATATTCCAAGAGTCGGTTGTAGCATGCTTGAGGCTTCAACGGGCCAGAAGTGTATCAAGTTATAGATGATTTGCAAATGGGACACGACATTCTCCTCCTCAGCCACTTATCGATACACTGAAATAGGTAGAGATCACATGTTAGTGAAAGCATATGTAGGAACAGATAACAGTAAGATCATATGAGCTTATTGTGGGCATGAAAATTAGGATCGAGAATTCGACAATGGGTAAAAGGAGGTGGAGTAAGAATAGCTTACGTCTTTGTGAAACTTGTGGAGGCAAGGCAGGTGGCGAATGGTTTCCCCAATAGCTGGCGTTTCAAGACATATTGCGCACGTTTCTTCGAAATTATCGCTCTGAACCAATAGATTGGAAGTGAAGAGCAAGGATAAAGAAGAATATCTACAATATGTAGATGAAAAAAGGATTCACTTGCTGAGAGATATGCTATCCATTCGAAAGATTATTACCTGGACAGTTGATTGTGGGAGGACATTGATTTGACTGTCAGATGTACCGCCGCGAAGATTGTTGTTGTCATCAAGAGCCAACAACATTTCGTAATCGTCCCTGACAAAAATATTGATAAGAAAGTTGATGAACAGTTCTTCTAAGCATCAAAATCAGCCTGGCGAGGCGGTGTTTACGGAGAGGAAACGCAGAATATGTAATTTCCGATGTTAACAACTCCAAACCATGATTCTTATTCAGAATTGGAAATATATGAGAGGATTCCCACTTAGTATAGTTAGGCCTCACACTCTGTTTTTGTTCCACTGGTACTTGAACAGGCAAACCTATCTCTCATTATTTTTGCTAATCCAGAACTTTGTCAACAAAAATTATCACAAATAAATCTTACCCATTGAAATCATGCCGATTCTGAAGAATCCCAGAGGTCAATCCCATGCCATTTGAGTTTTCGAGTATACGTATTCTCTGCAGAGACAGAGAGGTAGAGTATAATTTGAGAATAATACAATGAGCTTATGGGCAATTAAGTCCATCAAGCTGTAATATAGCACGGAGAAGAACGGAACACAAACGGGTCTTATTTAGCATCTGACAAGAATATATGATGCAGTAATAAGTTTGAACCAATGTTCTTGCACCAAATCTGAAGAGGGTGCAGCATACGAGAGTACTCCAGCAGCCAAAAATAATACAAAATAAATAGCAAGACTAAATTGATTTGTCCATCTAAGAACATGATGCGGAGAATTGCTTGATGGAAGTTCACAAAAGGTCAAGTATAAGACGGTAATATGGGGAAAACTCTTGTACCACTTCAACATCCATGTCTACAGGAAACATTGCTGTTCTTCCTCTAGAAGTAAACATTACATGGGGCCGTCCAGGAACTCGACTTCTTATCCCAGTCATTCTTCCAAACGCAGAAGCACTGGGTTGGGACACCCTACGACGGCTAATTGAAGACAACTGAGACAGATAATATCTACGGAGTTCCGCGTCAGATGTAGTTCCCTGCATAAAAAACATACAGCATTGCATCTAATTATTTCACAATGTACCCAGATAAAATTCAAATTCCAATTATCAAGTAGTTGTAACAGATGTTGTGGAAATGAAGTTCCTGTAATAGTTAAGCATGAGGTGTTGATTTCAAGTATTATAAAAAGCCAAACAGGGGCACAGCCATAGTGAAAAGTAAAACGAATAAACCTCAATTAGCCTAGTTTGTATTTCCACGTTACATTGGTGGATGTGAAATGTGTTAATGGTGCATTGCAATTAAATACGACAACAAAACTTACAGCATGTGGCATGGGATGCCTAGCTCTAGGAGAACCTTCTTCTGAAACATGATCAGGCTGCGAGGCCAGTGCTAGATACTCATCTACCTGAGGCATCAAAAAAGCGTGCAAACAGACTGAACAAATACTTCCAAAAAACAAAAAACACACACACAAATTGTTGACTTGTTTGGTAAATAATGAACAAGGTTATACCAGTCCAACCCCATTAACGGGCGCTTCATTGTAAAATTGTTCTTGAAGTTGATGTGCCAGACGCTCGTCCGCTTCAACTTGTCTAGCCTTAACATCATCATTGTGGGGATCACTTCTTGATAGACGAGACAGCTCATCTACCTCAACAATTGTCTGCAACCGTTCCAAACCACTACAAGATCTTGGACCTGCTGTTGCTCGTGCGGTTTCACTCAAAACTGTGACTTCAGATACTGAGGTAGAAGATTCACCAAAATTGCTCGATGTTAATCCCTGCTTCTTCCTTTTAATATGGGTGTTCGTTGCGGAACTGTGTTCATTGGGACGTCCAAAATGAGTCTTAAGATAGGACATTGATTCTTCTGAGATCAGATCTGGTTTCTCAGAACAATCATTACCAGAAGCAAGACTAAGTCCCTTTCCCTTTCTCTCCATCGTACCTCGAAAGTGTCGATTGGAGCACCACACTTCACCTGTTTCCCTTACAACATTAGATGAGGATCTATCAATTTCTCTGCTCCCATTAGGTGTAGTTCTCCAGCCACCTGATTCTCCAGTGCTTTTAACTGCAACATTTATGACATCACCTTTTCCCACAGCCTTTTCTTCATAATTCATAGAGCTCCTATAGATACATAAGTTTCGTATTCAATTATTAAATATCATACTATTAATGAAACTCCCAGGAAACTAAGAAGAGCAGACCTACGAGGATATAAATCAAGATAAGGAAAATAATCTATTACAATGCACTGTACATAGAAAACAGCAAAAGAAAAAAGACTTGGTGGATTGCATAGGTAACAACAGCTCGATGAACGACGAAGCGCAACATTACCTGATATGCAAATTTCTGTTTCGAAAATCAGGTTCTCTATATGAGCAGGGTTCGGTGAGGATACCTTTGCCCTTTCTTGTGCTACAATCGTCAACTTCACCTACCAAATCACTAATATTGACCAACGCGGATAGAGAGCTCGATGCAGTCCAACCACTGATATCTTCAGAAGGTAAAGAACCACCAGTGTCCGGCACAAACGATTGCTTTGCCTTCGCTATATTATTTGGAGATATACACCCATTCCGGCACAAACCATCATTATCAGGTTTGTTCTGACCACTTGTGACAAACTCCGATCCTTCTCTATTAGCAAAACCCGAAGCTCCATTAACCAAACCTGTTCTCTTCCTGAAGTCAACCCGGCTGTTTCCAGGCACTTCACCTAGAAAAAGCATATCCAAACTAGAGGTCAACATAGAATCGGACATATCAAATCTATCAAACCATCACCATGAGAGGAAATATGATTAATAAATAAGTGAAAAGGTCTAAGTTAATATAATTATTGAATATCAACTAAATCATACTTTGGATATTAAGACTCTTCAAGACATACCTTTCTGAAACACAGGAGAGCCTGGCAATGAGAAAACAGTCCGGTCTTCAGAACCTCGCGAACTCCCAATGGGTTTTGGAAGACGTAGAGGTGGTCTTTTCCGCCCACTTGCAATGAATAGCGGATTATTGTTAGAACATCCCTCAAAAGAATCCCTGTGCACCATATGAGTAGGTGGCCTATGAAGCTTCTTTTCGCCACAACTCTTTCCATCAATTACCAATGTAGTTAATCTTTCAGGTGTGTCAGGAACATCCACAGTATTGTCAATGTCCATCTGATCCATATTCTGCAGGAAAATGGATATCGAAGTTAACAACAACATTACGGATGGTTTATATTCGGACTTGCATCTTAAGCACATAGTTAGAGATACAACTGACATAACGAACTGTCGTAAGAATACAAGAGCAAAGTTGGCAAGAAAAGTAATTCGCATCGAATGTACCCCAAATGGAAACATAAGATGCCAAATCATACTGATTAGTAGTTAGAAAAAACGGCGAATAACCAAAAACGGCAATACCAATACTCTTTCTAAGTGATTTTAACTAATAAGAAAAGCAATAACATTAAGGATAATATAACATTAGTAGCAAGTTTGTATATCAAAATTAAAGGGAATGGGCAAGAATCCACGTGAATAGGAATAAATAGACCTGAAGAAAGAAGATGGAAACAGCAAAAGAAATGCACTCGCCTATTACACTATCAATAGATTTTAAAAAAATAAAAAAACAAGGTCAAAGTTTAATCACGGTTGTTGAATAAATGAACAGCCCACAAAAGAATAGCTATACTACAAGAAACTAATCCAAAGGCAGACGATTGACAGATTTCAATTTGAATTTCAATCCAAGAAGAACTAATAAATCATGTAAAATTGCAATAAAAATAATGGTCAAAATCGCAAACCTAAAAGATTCCTTAACGTTATGATTGAGACAACAGCATAAGCCAGGCGTTTGATGATGATTTTACCTTGAAGAAATTCAATCGATTGTATCCCCTTCAATCCATTGAAGCTTGAAGAAACTCAGGTCAATATTGTTGTTGAAACGGTGGCACTGCCAAGTGCAAGAACTATAATTGGGCCGTGAGATATTTGGGCCGGGCCAGTTTTTAATCTCAATAATAATAATGGTCCAAAAATAAATAAGAAATAAAAGAGGGGTAATATGGTCATTTCGAACCTCGTAGAATAATAAAGAGAAGTATATTGCCTTGCCCTTCGTGCTCATCATTTCCCGCCAAAATACTCAGTGGGTGACCCTGACGGCGACGAGCACATCGATCGGAAAATTGGGGGAGAGCGAAATTTTCAATGGATATTCCTGACATAGATGAGCTTGAATTGCTCGAATCCCACGCTTACGATGAAGATTTTTATCTCGAGCCCGAGCCCGAGCCCAATCCGCCTTCCTCACCTGAACCCGAAGTCGAAGACGCACCAAAGAGAGTTCCTTTAGTTCTGCCAGCAATCCTAAACAAGCGCCTCCTATCTGATCCTATCCAATCAAATGCCAAGAAGATCAGAAGAAGCCAGGATATTGATGATGATGATGTCGTGGAGATTGAGAACATGGAAGTTCACTCCAAGAGCGCAGATGATAATGGTGAAAGTGATGCTCGTCACGAGAGTGGCGATGAAGAGGTCGAGGAGTGGTTGAGATACTCACGTCCTTCTCCAGCTGAGGAAAATGTGGTGCTGGAAACAGAAGCGGAAGAGATAATGTTGTCTAGGTTCGCAACAGAAATAGATGGGGATTTTGTGCCCGTGACAGGTTTGGACGGTGAAAGAGTTTACGCGAAGAAATGTGGAGGGGAGATTGGGGAGAATTACGATGAGGGGAGGAGGAAACTTAGCGTGATTGGTGATAATGGTGAGGAGGTTATTATGTGGGTTTTGGAGATATTTTCTTGTGTGTGTGCGTGTGTGCGCGCGCGCGTGTGCGTTGAAGATATAGTTTGTTTTGCTTCGAATAAAGATTTTCTTTTGGATCAAAGTTGTATTAACCTTCTAATTAATGGAATCCTGATTACATACAGGACTGCTTGAGGAACCTGTTAGAGCTTTAATGCAAAAGGTGGAACAAGAGGAGTTCGAAAGGGTAAGTGTCAACTCTGTTCTGAGATGGCTAAATTTGGTGGATCTTTGTATTCTTCTAGTCTTTATATCTCGCTTATAAGTGAATAAGAATAGCCCATAACATTCTTGATTTTCTGTTGTAAAACCAGTATCAGTATTGTTTCCCATTTTGTAGACCTTTGTCGTTGCAATGCTTGAAATACTATGCAACTCATGACATGCTGTATTCTGTATTTTGTCTTGACCCAACAAACAAAAGATGATTGGATAAGACTTAGAGGAAATTTGATTATCTATTTGGAAAAGAGTGATATGATCGCTCACCATTCACCACAAATATTCTTAATCTCGAGTTATTCGGCTAAGTATCCTCCAATCAGGAATCTGATCACCAAACAGTACTGACTTAACATGCGAGCTCTAATTTGAGACCTGTACAAGAAACCCCAAAAAACTTAGAACCGCAAATTGATTTTAGTGCATTGGTGATTGGATACACTATTGGAAAGATTTGGTTTATTTTACTTTTAATGGAATAATGATCCTATAATTTTGTTATGTGTTCGTTGTCTGAAGGCTTTGCAAGATAGCGTTGAAAGTCCAACAGAGATAATACCTCTAAAAGAAGCAGTGACCAGTGAGAAACTTTGGGTCGACAAATATGCTCCGAGTTCATTTACAGAGCTTCTCAGTGATGAGCAAACTAATCGTGAGGTTCCCCACTTTTCTCTATGTAATTGTTGCTTCTTGGCTGTTTTTTCCGAGAAACTAAATGAACCTGCTAATTTGAGACTTTCCAATCATCTATCACAAACTAGTTGCTTTCTATTGCAGGTTCTCCTTTGGTTGAAACAATGGGATTCCTGTGTTTTTGGATCTGATATCAAGAGTACAGCAGATGATGTTTTATCTGCTTTGAGACGACATTCTTCAGGCTCTCAACATTCCAAACAATCTACTAGAAATTATTACAGAAATAATAACAGTGAAATCAAATTCAGCAGTCATACCTTGCGAACTCATAATAAGTTAGACGAAGAAAACAATATTGCCACCAGAACAAGCGAAGAGATATTTGACAAGAGACACAAAGTCCATGGACCTCCAGAACAGAAGGTCAGTAAATTCTTAAACTGTATCATTTTTTTGCACTTTTTGCTTTACACCTTTTTATGTGGTTTTGATAAGATAGTCATTATTTAAAATTGAAATGCCTTGTAATAGTTATTTATTTTTTTACAGTATAATGCTGCTGTATTTCTTCCTATTGCAGCTTCATTGTCTCTCCTCATGCATTCTGCTTTCACCATCTTGATTATTTTTGTTTAATAACTTGATATTGATAAGAATATCAAGTTACTTCTCACTGTTATATTTATCTTTCGTCTCTGATATGCTATTATTTATCATGTTGATCTTTTGTTGTCTATGCCCATCCAATGACTCCCTTGTGCAATAATGAGTACCACTAGAACTTGGATAATTTGTTCTATTTAAATCCACATTCCTTTGTAGTTTGTTGGACATCAATCGACTTGTAATGGTATATATTATTGCCAACTATGATAGGTTGATCATTATTTGCAGATTCTATTGCTCTGTGGTCCCCCTGGGCTTGGGAAGACAACTCTTGCTCATGTGGCTGCTAGACATTGTGGTTATCGTGTGGTTGAGGTACTATAAAATTCTCAGTTCACAGGTCAATTATTTCCAACTGGTTCTTTTTTTTCCGACAATTGCATAAAAAAGTTTTCATTTGCTGAATGGGGATGAGTTTTGTTATCTAATTGAATCTCTCCTTGAAAAATATGCATCTGTTTGATTGTGGTTAATTGATATTTCAATTATCTGTTTCTTTTTTTTTTTCATATTTTGGACTTAATATGACTTAATTACTATGTGTTGTTCGCCTTCCGTTAGTTCTTTTAGGATTGCATGTCACTATATTCAATACACTCAGGTCTATAGAGATTCTTTCTGCAATTGAAAATCATCGACTGGTTTATTTCTCTGTATTTTCCATCACAGATTAATGCAAGTGATGACCGTTCATCAGCCACCGTCGAAGCCAAAATTCTCGATGTAGTTCAGATGAACTCTGTTATTTCTGATTCAAAGCCAAAGTGCCTGGTTAGTTTCTTTCTGTATATGTTTCTTTGGTGAAAACTATTTTTTGCTTCCTGGTCCTTGTGCTTAGCTTTTCAGCATATCATATAAACCAAATTTGGACTCCCTTCAAGGTTATTGATGAAATAGATGGAGCGCTTGGTGAAGGGAAAGGTGCTGTGGAGGTCATTCTCCAGCTGGTAAGTTATAGGAGTTCTGAGCTACCTTATAACGTAGCAGCTGTTCACATTATAATGCATGCATCCATATCATTTTTGTCAATATAAAAAGTTGGACAATAAGGTAATATGACCTGTGTCAAGGCTGATGATATCATTTCCACGGTGACGGCGTAGAGAATTGTAAGAGAACATTTTGTGAATTTTAATTTTCTTATGCATTGACTATCAGTTTGTTTCCGGTTGGTGATTTCTTTTGAACAGGAGAACTTGATAATAAGTGAAACCTGCATGCGTGTGTTTGTTGAAGTTAAGAGTATGTTTAAACTAAACGCTAGTGGTTCAAATTAAAGCAGAGTTTTCACTGTATGGAGTAAATTTCTCTTGCTGAGCTGACTTGGTAACATTTTAGCTTCGTTAATTTATCCTTAGTCCTTGTGAGTGATCATGTTGTCTTCTGTAGAAATTTATTCTTGTTGAGTCTAATTTTTTATTTATCATTTTTCCATATAAATGTTTCATTTGTTTGAGATATGAAATGCTGAAAGAGCCTGTCCCTTCATTTCTTTACTCGTATGTTATAAGTTATTAAGTGACTTTTGAACTTACTACTCTCCATCTCTTGGGTAGAGTTCTCTGGTATTTCCTAGGAAGGAAACATCATCAACCATATATTGTTGCAGGTTTCCACTGATAAAAAAGGAGATATTGGCAAAGAAAATATGCACAAAGAGCATTCTGGTAGAAAAAATTCTCAAAAGAAGCACAAGAATTCCTTACTTTTGAGACCTGTGAGTTTTATCTTAAGTTATTATCCACGAACGTTTTGCTTTTCTGAGGTAACTTTGGGTGATATGCAGGTGATATGTATTTGCAATGATCTATATGCACCAGCTTTAAGGCCATTGCGTCATGTGGCCAAGTGCGTCCCTATTACGTTTTCTTTGGTCTCTACCGTCTTTATCGAATGAAATTTGAGTCATAACTGCCGAGGTTGTTAATGAATATTTGGGTGGTATTCCTGGACTTTTTTGATGAAGCGAGCTGTTGGACTTTGTGTTATGTTAACAATTATGTAACGCATTTGCGTACTGGCCTTGACATGAATATTTTTAGTATGACTAACCATGTCTTATCTTTCATTTCAGAGTCTACATCTTTTCCCAGCCGACGGTGAATCGTGTTGTAAATAGGTGATAACTCTTTTGAATTTTAGTTGAGCAATATGTCAAGGAAGATTACTTGAAAAAATATGATGTAATAGATGTTTCGTCTTCTTTTACAAGCCTTTAAAATTTAAATAACTTTCAGGTTGAAGCATATATGTAAAAGGGAAGGAGTGAAAACTAGTTCTATCGCACTAACCGCACTGGCAGAATATACCGGTAATTCTCATTATACTGCTTTAACTTATGTCAACAAGTTAATTCAAAATACTTCCTTGTAAGAGTGAGATTCGTTATAACATTAAGAAATTATGGTGCATTTTGATACGCATGAAATTTCTACATATTGCTAAGAAAATCTCATGCAATGTCTTTTTCTTAAATATTTGTCTCTTTGCCGACCAACCCTGTTCCTGACGGTTGCGTATTTCAGAATGTGATATACGCTCCTGTTTGAACACACTGCAATTTCTCAACAAGAAAAAGGAGATGCTGAATGTGGTAAGATTATGGCTTACCGTTGCTAGATAACTATTTTTGTATTTAGTTATTAGTTTCGCTGCTTTGTTTTTTTTACCAATTTTTTTTTCTCACTCTTCAAATTGTCCACGTGGATCACCTACCTGGATAATGCGGCCTTTACACACTCACCTTCTTGTAGATTCTATTTAGTGATATCTCGCACCCAAATGAAACTTGTTTCTCAATCTTTTTACTTAATACAATTTTCCTTTTTCAAGTTGGAGATAAGCTCTCAAGTGGTCGGTCGAAAGGATGCATCGAAAAGTGCTTTTGATATATGGAAAGAGGTTATAAAACAGAAGCTTATTCACATTCTTCTTACGATCTTACTTTCTTACCGACTCATTCTATTCCCCGTCTTCTTTATCTTTAGATCTTTCAAAAGAGAAGGGGGAAGCAGGCGAGAAAGTCTAACAGCTCTAGCAAAAATAAATCCAATGACTTTGAATTTCTGTATTCCATGATATCTAACCGGTAAGTATCAGGACTTCTTTTTCTGTTTCGAAATATCTCCAGCGGTCAATATCTTACTTATTTTCCGCACTATCCAGAGGTGACTATGATTTAATTCTAGATGGGATTCATGAAAACATTTTGCAGCTGCGCTATGTAGATCCTGTGTTGTCTAAGACTGTAAGTCAATACTGCAATAACGATCTTTACTTTGATTAAAAATGTGGTGCCTGGCTGGTTAAATGTATGCCTTACACAAACGGTGTTACAATACAGGTACAATGTCTGGACAATCTGGTTGTTTCTGATATAACTCACCGATACATTATGCATACGCAAAAGATGATTCTTCAAGGTAACCGCTAAATTTGAGTTTGCCATCCTAAAACCAATTGGTGTGGGATGTAGTAACTTGGTAGATTTTTTTCCCCAATGTGAAAAACATTCTCAACAAGCCCCCTATTCGTGGATTGTTTCAAGAAAACACGTGGACATATCAAATCCAGTGACGTTGATTTAATAAAAACACCTGATAACAAAAAAAAAAAAAAAAATTAAAACCGTTCTTATACTTTGTAAAGTTGAGGTTCCAATCCTCATTTTAGTAGTGATATTATTCTCGCCATCTGCTGATACTGAATGCTCTTAGTAAAATTTAATACGATTTTTTTTTCAACTACTTTCAGTTTATCAGCCTGCCATTGCAATATCCATCCGCGGGGTTGTTGCTCAAGTTGAGAGAGTAGATATTCAATGGCCAAAATCTTTCCAAAGGTGGCTAAAAGTCGTTAATGAGGTTCCCCATTGCTCGTATACTTAAGTTGTTTATATAATCATATTATTCCACAGATGCCGAACTATATCGAAAGAGAGGTTAAACATGTTTCAATCATGGCACCGTCAGATATTTCCCTACATTTCGAGGCATTTGTCGCCGAAATCATTTGTAGAAGACTCAATCTCTCATTTGTTGCATATTATGTCACCACCAACCTTACGCCCGGTAAATTTTATCCCCAATAATTTTCTTCTATTTCATTTGTGTTCCTAGCTTCTCTGGCTACGAAATATTTAGTTTGTGCTGAAAAGTGATAGGGGCTGTTCTGTTTGCGTCGGTTGTTTGATTAACCCTTTTTCTGTTTCTTTTGTCACTGGGTATTGTTGTTTAGTGAATCTTCTTCATTTTCAGGTTGCTTTACATTTGCTTTCGGAGAGTGAGAAGGAAAATTTGGGGCAATTGATAGATGCTATGGTCTCATACTCTGTGACGTACAAGAATGCCAAACATGCTGATGACTCTTTGGATGCTTCTGCACTTGATCTATATCCACCCCTTGGTGACTTAATACGCTTCAAGGTTGGTATGAGAATTGTGAAAATGAATATTCTTATGCTAACACCCATACTTACTCCTTGATCCCGTCTATTGAACAGGGTTATAATTCATGTCACATGGATCTTTCTTTAGCAGTGAAGCAGGTTTTGGTTCATGAGGTCAGTGATCGGAACTTTTGTCTATTTAAGTGCCCTGTAATGATTATGTTTTCTAGGTTTTTTATGATTTTTCTGTTACTGTCAAAGAGTTTGTCTGTGGTTGTGATAAAAACTGGTGCAGTGTATTGTATATTCATGCTATCATTTCCTTGAATTTAATTGTTGATAGGTGGAAAAGCAAAAGATTCTGCAAAACAGCACATCGAAGTCCATCAATCTTGACACGAACGGGAATCGTGCCTTGGCGAAGAATGTCGCAGAAAGTGTACCATCATCAAAATCTACTTATACGAATGGAAGTGCTGAAGCAAAAACGCTTTCAAAACTTCCAAAAATTTCTGGGACGTCTCGAGTTTCGGCATCATCTACGATTGATGAAGCAAAATCGGTTAAAAGGACGAAGAAAGCTTCATCTGACATCACCAGTTTCTTTGATCGGTATGAATTAAGCTACCTTTGCTATCAAGTGTTTATCTCTCCTTCTGTTTACCATATCTATCGGAAAAAAATACCACCAAATATAGCTTCGTTCATGACATAGGAAATTCAGAATAAGCTTAATCAGGATCAACTACATGCATAAAATGTTTGTTCTGATTATCAACTTAGCAAAGATTGATGGCGCATCACTGCTGAATCTACTATCACTTCCACAAATCGCATTCTTTTCTACTAGCTATTGCTATTTTGAGTTAACTTCTGCTGATGCAATTGTTAATCTGTATCAGTTTTAGGAATGCTGGGGATAAAAAATCTGGGACGACGAACAATGCTAAAAAGATACCAGGAAAACCACGGCGAGATTCACACGCTGTGTTATTCAAGTTCAACGAGGTATGAAGAAGCGATTCTAAGTATCTAGTCTAGTGCGTGCAATGCTCGGGAATTGATTGTCGTTCTGACGTGATCCACTTAACATTCTTGCATAGGGTTTTACGAATGCAGTCAAGCGACCCGTACGAGTACGGGAATTCCTTCTGTGATCTCTCCAAACATGCAGTTTTCTCTTTTCGAAATATCATAACTCAATTACTTCTTGACTTCAATTTGCAGATTTTGATTATTTGATCCTCCTTAGATTCTTACCTAAATCATGTATGCACTTTACAAGAAAAAGAAAGAAAGAGAAAAAAACAAGCATGCTCTTTGGTAAACATCCTTAACAACACATTTCATTTCTCAGCTCATCAAACACTAAAATTCCCATCAGCAGAAGCGTTGGGACTTCCCTGAGGCGGGTCGATAACGATCCAAAGCAACGAAACGGTAATGGAGAGAAGCCCCGCCCAGACATATATGATTGTAGGAACCCTTCCTCTCCTCCCCATCAATCCCTTAGCAAAGGGATACATATGAGCCAAAACCCAGAAACTAAAAAACGCCCCGCCTAGAAGTTTGCTCCATTCTGGGATCACGCTGTAAACCGTCCTCGCAAATCCAATAACAAGCGCCACGAGGTTAACCACTATGATGGTCAATGGTACTATGAACAAACCCGTCCACTTCACGTCGTACAGCTCGGCAAACACGTCATCTTCGTCTTCCGCGGCTGACTTTGAAGTCAGCGTGAAGGATATCTCAATGCCCGCAATGACCTTCAACAGTCCTTGTATTACAGCTACTAGATGTGCGCTCGACCCGCCGATGACCCAAAACTGCTCGTTTCTCCACCATTCTTCTAAGCCGACGCCCGACCACTTCACTTCCAGGAGGGATATGAGCATCAGGCAAATGGTGATGGTCAGGAGGTAGCTCAAGAAAGCAATGTTCAGGGACTGAACGATGAACTGCCCCGACAAGAGGGAGAGCGCCGGGAGAAAGCAGTAGACCACTAAGAAGATGGACGTGAAGGGATATATCCCGACGTTCAGGTACGCTATCCTCTGTAGAAATTTGAGCCTCGGGCTCGCCAGGAATGCGTTGTTCCTAGAGAAGAAGATCTCGACCGAGCCCGTGGCCCACCGTAGGACTTGGTGGAGGCGGTCGGTTAGGTTTATGGGGGCCGTCCCGCGGAAGGCGTCCCGCTTGGTGATGCAATAAACGGAGCGCCACCCGCGGTTGTGCATGCGGTAGCCCGTGACCACGTCCTCCGTTACCGACCCGTAGATCCATCCTATTCTGTCGCCCCATTCCGACTTGTCCTCGTACCTATACGAGGTTGGTTAACTTAAATCATTCTTTATTACCATATTAATAAAAAGTTTTTTGCTTTAGGCGGGAAATTACCAGCACGAAATGACGGCTATAGCCTCCGCCACAGTTGGCGCATCGAGCGGGGGTCGCGGGGCTAGCAGTGCGCCGGGCGGGCGGCCGTTCTTCACCGAGATGTGATCGGCCAGCGGCCTGCCTTGAAACTCGGCCACGGCTATGGAGTCGTTGAACATTTGCGAATTGCCAAATTTCTTAGGCAAGTTCAGGTCGGGATGTCCCGTCAAAGGCTCCTCTTCCTCCCCGGACGGAGCTGGGACAGGCTTTGCCGGAGCCTTGTTCTGTCCGAACACGCCTGTGTATTCGTTCGCCCTAGGCGGGTGAAAACCGTAAAGTGCGTATCTCCTGAACATGCACCCCGTCCCTACGTAGACGGGCCCCTGAAGACCGTCCAACGCCCGCATGTTTCCTGCTCGAATAAAAAAAAAAAGATTTTCCGTATCATTCCGAGAAAGAAAAAATTGAAATAAATCCAAAGATGCTTCTTTTACCGTCGAAAAACACCGTATTGTGATTTGCATATCGATCCGAGGGATCGATTCCTTCGAACCTCTGCGGAAACTGTACGTAGCAGATACGGTCGCCCCCGCGGTCCATCATGTAGCACATGCCTTCCCTAATGACGAGAGAGTTATAAACGTAGTGGTCGCAGTCCAAGTTGAGGATGAACGGCCCGTTGGATAATATCGCCGACGCCCTCACCAGCGCGTTCATGGCTCCAGCCTTCTTGTTATGGTCGTAGCACTTTCTCTTCTCGCGCGATACGTACGCAAACATCGGGATTCGGACATCGATCCCCGTGAAGTCTAGTTGCCCTTCGTCCGGACCGCCCATCACGGGCTCGTTCTCGGGCACTTTGCTCATAATCTGTAAGAAACAGAAACCAAAACCCGACGTTAGAACGACGCCAACCGTCAATGATTCGAAGAAATCCCGGGCTTGGCCTCGGGCGGGCTAGCCGACTACTCACTTGAAGAATCCCGGCGTGGTCTCCCTTGGCATGATCAGGCGCGGATTGGTACCAAGTCCCGGGCCAGTGGGTCCCGTCGGCCATCCAAGTGGCTTTCGGGACATCGATATTGTGGTCGGGCGGCAAGACTCCGTCGTTCTTGTCCCTGACGAGCTTCTTCTCCCTCATCTCCTCGCTCTTATTGTACTTCTCGCACCTCTTTCGTATGACCTCGGGCAGACCGTTTATCTTCACCTTGAACTCGTCGTACTCTCTCTTGATCCACCTTCGATCCTTGACGAAGTCCAGGCGCTTTTTATTCTTCGTCGGGTCCGTCTTCTGGCTGAAGTAGCTGTCGGGATTTCTAGGCTCGATGTCGTGCTTCCTGCAAAACGGGACCCACACCTGCGCGCAGAAAAAAAAACATCAGATAATATTCAGACAAATTACTCCCTAACTAGACGATTACCTCGGCGAACTTGACAGCCTCGGCCATGGCCTCGAACGTAAGAATCGCGCCGCCGTCGTCGGATATATAAACTGATACCTTCTCGACAGGATACTCCACGGCGAGGATCGACAGTATCGTGTTCCCGGTCACCAGTGGCGGCTCTTTCTCGGGATCGGCCGTGGAGATGAACACGTCCACCCCGGGAAGATCCGACCGCCCGTTCGGGTTGTTGTGGGACGTCGATTCGAACTTGTCCTTGAGGGCCGCTAAGTCCGCCGTTCGGTTTATCGGGTTGAACTTTGGCAGAACATCGAGAAGCCACGAGAACGCAAACCATATCTCGCAAGTGATCGATAATCCCCACAGCCACATAGCGTCCAAGTTCGGGTTTTGCACCCTCCACGTTAGGAATAAGGCCAAAACCACCATCCGAACAGCTATAAGCAATCTGTTTTTTGGGCTCGGGATTATATATATATATATACGATCGGATCAGGCATGCGTGAAATTTTTTGGTAACGAATTATTGATTCAATGTGATATACTTCCTTCAAGCTTAAGCTTTTTGGTGAAGTGATCACTTAATATGGTATGAGAGTTCATGCCAAGAGGTTATGAGTACGAATCTCACCGCCCATTAAAAATAAAAAAATAAAGAAAATTCCGCGCCCCATGCTTAGATAAGAAAGAAATTAACTTGGACGCGAGGAGTTGCGCCAAAAATAAAAACATGATTCACCCCCTTTAGCTTAGGTGATCATTTAACAGTATATACAACGAACGATATATACCTGTAAGGACTGAGAATCCCGGGCGGAACCTTAATTTTCCTTGTAAGAGGCTTCCACGGCTTGTCCAAGAAATCCGTCATGCTCATCCCCGTGTCATGGTCGAACGAATCCTCGTCCTGCCAGTACGCATTTCCGATCCCATACTTCCCCTTCGTCTCGAACAACCACCGATTATGATCGAAATCTTGCGTCTGGCTCCTCATCAGCATGGATCTGTTGTTGCTGTTCTTCATGATCGACATCCTCCGATCCATCTTCCCATCGGCGCCGCCCGTCCTCGAACGGGCGGGCTCGGAGCGGAACCTCATGGGCCCGTCGGGCTTGTCGCCGGACGAATCGGGCCCGGCCGATGCGTTCTTGTTGTTATTGTTGTTGTTGTTGTTGCCAGGCTGGTTGTCTGGAGTTGGCGGCATTAGGACGGTGTAATTGATGTAGTCGTTCTGGCCGGACGAGCTGTAATCGCCGGAGATGTCCAATTCTTCGTCGCGGGACAAGCTTACGACACGGCCCGAGGAGGTCCGGCGGGTGAATTTTACGGACGAAGGCGGCGGCGGAATGTCGGAGTTGTGCCTCCTTGGATTTGATGACGTCATTTGTAAGGAAATAATTGTTTCTTATAAGATTAGAAGGGTTTGAACATTATCTGATGATCGTGGAGATACGATGTTGTGTATTGCATGCAAAAGGAACATCGTCGTCGTGATTAAATCGTTATTAAGCAAGCATTCTTGAATGAAACTTCACATATATATTTCCTTTTTACAAAATAAATAATAAGTGATTAATAATGAGAGGTAGATCAGAAAAATTAGGATGTAACTGTAGTATGTGAAGTTATGATAAAAAAGAAAAAAAAAATTGAAAACATTTGTATAGCTGAATATATTCGCCACGATTTATTTAAATTCTATGAGATGATTAAGGGAAGAATATAGACCTATTTTGGCCTAATCTCATAGGTTAGTTTGCTTTAGCCCATCTTTACTTTTAATTAATAGAGTGTTTTGCTTCATTTTCATTTGATTTTTCTGAGATGAGTTTTGTGCTATAATGGAATTTAGCTATAACTATGGTGCTACAAATTCGTTTACCCAAGTAAAGTAAAATCAAGATTTATATATATAAATGTATCATTTATAGGATGATAAAAAATTTAAATCTCTATGCATGACCATTACTACCACAGAGAAGATATTCAAAAACAAAATTCTTGTTGACATATCAATTCAAAAATCAAATCTTTTTCAAATTTGAGCACAACTTTTGAATGTTGAATATAATATAAAAATGACAAGAAATGAAGTTAGTGGTGAGGGCCACCACCCTTCGTTTTCTATCACTAATTGTGGCATATTTTTTTTTATCATAAACTTACCTCACACGAAAGACACGGAAAATGAATATGATACCATATGTCAATGTCTCAAACCCAACGGCATTTCATATATTTATTCAATAAATACATTTGCGTATCATTACAAAATACAGTCCATGAATATATTGACCATGTCGTTTTGTATTTTTTACAAAGCACACACACATATATATATATACATATTGATGCTTATATCGTATTAACCATAGGTGCTCTCTCTCTCTCTCTCTCTCTCTCTCTCTCTCTCTCTCTCTCTCTCATGGAGACAGATATGTCTAAAGAGAGACATTGATTTATAATGTTAAAGAAGCGAAGAGAAGCTGAAGAGGAAGAAGGCAGTCGTAAGGTTCCTTCTTCAGGCCGAGAGTGTTGTATGTGTGGAGATTATGGTCTCTCTTCACACCTCTTCAAATGCAAACGTTGCAGATTTCGATTCCAGCACAAGTAAGAATTATTATATACTTCATGTAATAATTATATACCTTTCGCTATAGATTTATATATAGTACACAGATGATACATATATAATAATAACAATGAAAATAAGGTCATATATCTCTATTCATACCTCTATCAGAGCCCGGTTTATATATCTTCGTAGAAGGCTTTTCTTTTTCTTGAGAAATATTCATAATATATTACTACTCATAGGTCTTGATGAATAGTTGACTATACATCCATTTACGTTGCTGTGACTGAGAGCTGTTTAGGGTTGGTATAGTTTTGTTGTTGAACTAGTCAAATTTTCTTTCCTCGTATATTATATATATTATATATGTATATATTATTGATATTTTTATTTATATATAATATTTTTTTTGGTGCAGATATTGCAGCAACTTATACCCTGAAGCTGACTCGTACAACACATGCAATTGGTGCCTTGTTAGTCGTTCAAAAGATCATAAAAGCAGCAAATCATCATCATCATCTTCTCCAAGCAATTCTTCATCATCAAATAATAAGAAGCTGATAAAGAAGAGAAAGAGATTAATATTGGGACACAGTGATGATGATGATGTTGATGATAATAATGGAGGTCCCAATAAGGATATAAAAAAAGTGAGTAATATTGCACAAAGGGTCACAAATGATGATGGTGGAACTGCTGGTAAGAGAAGAATCATCATCAAGAAAGTGTTCAGACACAAGGTGAGAAGGTACAAGCTTTTGGACGAGGTCTCAGCAAGCTTATAATTACTTAACTATTATCAGTTTTTTTTTTTTTTTTTTTTGGATGTCAAATGTACTCATTCTTCTCCTTTCTTGTCTGGGTATTTAACTTGAAATATTAAAAATTCTTATATCTAAATACCGTCGTGATATACACACATTCATAATATATATATATATATTTTGCTATAGGGCCGTATGACAGGTTATTTGTCATCATCAAGGCAAGCTAACGGTCAATTAAAAACCATCCATTGGTCATAACTCATAATTGACCTTTGATCAATCGCAATTAAGTGTGAATTAATTAGCGTAGCTGTCTGTTGCTATTATTGGAAATTATATTAATCAAGAAAATTTCAATGGGACGGACGATGTATGAAATGAAATGGTTGGTGTTGGCCTAATAGACAATGTCAATCGCCAGATATTTATTTCATTTGGGCTTCAAAATGTGGATTTTTGAGTCTTTAATATTCTTATTTTATTAGGCTTTGAATAATTTAGAAAAGTAATATATCACTTATTCTTTCTAGATGGTTTTGTTCTTCTATGTACAAAATAAGTATTCTTCTGTCGATATTTACTCGGAATTAATTTAGAAAAGCCAAAAGAAAAAAATTATGGGGTGAGAGAGGCTCGAACTCTCGACCTCAGGATAACTCAACCAAGCTATGAGACCTACGCGCTAGCCAACTGCGCCATCACCCCTTTTAATGTTCAGTTAAATATTAAATAAAAATAGAATAAGAAAACATCTCAGATAGAGAGACAACACAATGCTTACTCGAATGAAATTCGAAATTATCCAACGGATAAGAACATCTGACCAACCTTAAATAAATGCACTTTTCCACTTTTAAATTGTAATTAATTACCTAATGATTTTACTTTGGCTGGTCCTTAGCTGGATTGTTAGCCAATATTAAAAGTTTTACCTTTGTAATAAAATCCTATCATCCCATCATTCCCAGTTCCCACTATATATATGTGAGTTGTGCTTAAGACATACACATCGCTCTAAACACACAAAACTAAAACCACTCTGTTTAAGCTTCGCTTCTTTTTGCTGATTAAGCAATGGCTCTATCCCTCAAAAAGCTCGGCCGTGCCCTAAACTGCCTATCTACCTCACAAAACTATGCCAACCTTTTAAGAGCTTTTCGATCGGAAGTCTCAGACTTCGTCGCGCAATTCATGCTAAAAGCCGAATCTGAATTCCTCTCCTTGGAGCACTTCCAACAGTGCTTCGATATGATTAATCAAACCGACGAAGCTTTCTCTAAGCTCGTGGTTGACCTAGACTACCCCATGAGCCAATGGGGTACGAAAGCCCTAGAAGAGTGCTTAGGTTACGCCTCGATCTTGCCCGAGGTGCTGAACTCGATAAGATCTTGTGCGTCGTCTCTAAAGCGCACCAGGCTGTCGGGTTCAGACAAACTCAGCCCTATTAAGATCGAGGTAAACTTTGCAACAACATTGAACCCCGTGAAAATCAAGAAAAGCGCGGGATCTAAGGAGAGGGAAGGCTTGGTCGTTGAAGCTTTGATGCTTCGCAAGAAGGTTGGTTTGCTAGCGCTGGGAATGGCGCTGTCGGGCTTGTGCTGCGACGTTGGCCCGTATGTGGAGATTAGAGAACTTGCCGACGGGTTCTCCAATCGAGAAATCGAAGCCCTCGATGCCAAATTCATTGACGAGATGAAAGGTTCGGAGGGTTTTGTGAGGGAAGTGAAGGCGGTTAACGCTGCTGTAGATAGTAGCGCAATCCCGGGGGAAAGTTCGAAGGGTTGAGCGGATGAAGTGAAGGAGCGGTTGGCGGCGCTAGAGAGGAGGGCGAACGAGCTGTTTTCGGAGGTCCTAGCTTTGAAAGATGAGTTGATGGATCATCTTCGATGACCATGAACTAATAATATATGCTAGGACTAGCTAAGTTAGCAGTTTGTTGCTATTTATTGTACTGTTTTATTACTTGAGATGAAAAACATCTATTCTATTTTAGCAAGGACTCTTCAAAACTGTCACTATTTATTTAATTGATTTGATTTGTCAATTAAACAATTAGATTTTATCTAAAAATTAATAATTATTAAAAAAATTAAAAAATATATCAACACATGTTCTCTTTCTCTTTTCATCTTCCCTAATTAATAGTTACATCAGGCTAATTACAAATTTATCCTTATTTTTTTTTTATTCTAATTTTATCCTCATAAATCTATTTTTCAAGATATTTACAAAAAAATGAATTTATAATTTAATTTATCATATATTTTGACATAAATAACAATTAAGATGAAAAATAATATTATATACTTACCATATATACTTAGCACAAGGTTCCCGTGTGCGATAAATGCTAGTATATTATATATATATATATATATATATATATATATTTGAAGGTGTTGAGATAAGATTGATTTTTGTTTATTTCCTTTTTTTTTTAATCAAGAAATATATCATACCTGCTAGAACTAATTTAGTGCATTTTCAGTCCTTTAACATTCTTATTCTATTTAAGCTTTATTTTGCCTATTTTCGGGTTTATTTCTTGTATAATTGTCCTATGATAGCATGAATAAAATTTACTTGACATCAATTAAAAGTAGAGATTTATTTATTTATTTAGGTGGGAAAAAAAAGGCTAATCCGACATGGTAGACTTCGAGCGAGTTTAATTCAGTTAAATCTCAATAATAACTTTTATCAAGGTCAATGACAATTTAGTCGTTACTGCTCGAAGTTATAACAATTAACATGCTTATATAAGATATTTATATTTTTAAACATTAAGTGAAATATTATATATAAAAAGTTTACCTGCGTCTTTTGAAATACAATCACCACAAGCAACGTATATCTCAGTAGCACACACAAATAACTTCTTTTAAAGATTTTTGAGTGTTTAATATTCTTATTCTATTAGGTTTTGAATAATTTAGAAAAGTAATATTTCGTTTATTATTTCTAGATGGTTTTGTTCTATGTACAAAAATAAGATATTCTGTCTATATTTACTTGGAATTAATTTAGAAAAGGCAAAAAACAAAAGGAAAATAATTATTGATTGGAGTAAATTTTAATTACAAAAGCAGAACAAGAAAATATCTCTAACATCAGAAGTGGCAATTACATGCATGCAAAATAGATTTCATCAATAAAATATATTCCAAGACAACACAATCCTTACTCGAATTAAAATTTGAAATTATCCATCAAACCTACGGATAAGAACATCTGACCAACCTTAAATAAATGCACTTTTCCACTTTTAAATAGTAATTAATTAATTATCTTTAATGATTTTATAGCTGGATTGTTTGCCAATATTACAACTTTTACCTTTGTCATAAATAACCCTTACCCTCCATCATTCTCACTATATATATATGTGTGTGTCTCTGTGCATAAAACACACATCGCTCTCTAAACACACACGGCAAAACCTGCGACTTTGTAATAGTTTCTTCGTTTATACACACACACACACACACACACACACATATATATATATATATATATATATATCAATCCGCCATGGTTCCATCCTTTAAAAAGCTTGGCCGTGCCCTCAACTGCGCATCGAGCGCCCAACACCACTATGCCATTTCTTCCTCCGCCTTTCGATCAGAAGTCTCAGACTTCATCTCCCAATTCACGTCGAAACCCCAATCAGAATTCCTCTCCTTGGAGCACATGAGCCACTGCTTCGAGCTGATCCATTTCACCCACGGAGCCTTCTCAAAGCTCATGCTTGAGATAGACTACCCCATGAGCCAATGGGGTACCAAAGCCATGGAGGAGTTTCTAAGCTACACCTCGATCTTGCTCGAGGTGTTGAACTCCATCAGATCTGGCGCGTCGTCTCTAAAGCGCGCCATGTCGTCGTCGGGCTCGAGCAAGCTCATCCCGACCAAGATCACCGTAAACTTTGCAAGTGCATTGAATCCCGCGTATATCAAGAAAAGCGCGGGTTGTTCTACGGAGAAGGAAGGTTTGGCCGTTGAAGCTCTTATGCTTCGCAAGAAGGTAGGGTTTCTAGCGGCGGGAATGATCCTATCCAGTTTGTGTGGCAGCGCGGAGCCATACATCGAGATTAGAGAACGAGCTGGCGGGTTCGCCGATCCCGAAATCAAAGCCCTCGATGCCCAATTCGTCGAGGGGATGAAAGATTCGGACGGCTTCGTGGAAGAAGTTAAGGCCTTCAATGCTGCGGTGGACGATAGCACAGTCTCGAGTGGAACTTCCAAGGATTGCGCTGAGGAGGTGAAGGAGAGATTGAAGGCGTTGGAAGGAGCTGTGAGCAAGGTGGAGAAGAGTACAGACGAACTGTTTTCTGAGGTTTTAGCTTCGAAAAATGAGCTGATGGATCATCTTCGGACAGCCATGAGTTGATTGATGCTAAGGACTAGTTTGCAGTTTGTTTGTGAACGAATATTTTTTTCTTTATTTATTTATTATTGTAGGTCTATAATTAATCGAATTTTATGTTTACATTTCATCAGTTTGCTGTTTTGCGTTACAATTTTATAACCTTTTCAATCCATTTGAGCGTAATTTAAATAAAACCATACATATCCATCCATCTTTCATTTTGTATACCAAAAAGATAGATAAAAACACAAGATTTATTAGTATACAAAGAAAAAAAAAAATATTTAAGATTGAGATTGAGTTTATATGATTTATCAACGCAATATATATTTAGGATTTATAACGATATCAGATTGGATTGCTAGCTGCGGGAATAGCGCTATCGGGCTTGTGCAGCAGCGTGGACCCGACCCTTACATGAATATCAGAGAACCAAAACCCTCTATATGTTCGAAATTCATCGAAGGGATGGATAGCGCAATGTCGAGGGGAAGTTCTTGCGCTAGCGAAAAGGCGAGATTGGAGGCGCTAGAAGGAGCTGTGATCGCTATAGAAAAGAGTACGAAGGAGGAGTTCGCTGAGGTTGTAGCTAATTCAAATAATGAGTTGAGTTGATGGATCCTCTTCGGCCGACCGCCATGAACTAATGCTTGGACTAGAATTTTTATAAGGTCAATAACAATTTAGTTACTGCTAGAAGGTATAACAATTTAGTACAACCAACATTCTTTTGTAAGTATATTTTTAAGCATGCATAACGTGAAATAATATAAAGTTTAGTTGCGTCTTTCGACATGCAATCACCACAAGCAATAGCACAAATGATTTTCTTTTTAAGGAAAAAGAAAACATATCACGGAACAAAAGCAAGAAGGAATAATGGCCTTTCTTTACCCATCAAAATAAGAATTTTGCACGTGGAAAAACTCATTAATTTCAACATTTTGTAAAAAAGAAAGAAAGAAAGACTCTCCCCTTTCTTGACAAGAAACTAGGAAGAAAAAAAAAAGGTTCAAATTTGACAAGAAATACAGATGTGATCATACGGACATCCTCGTACTAATTTGTGTCAGAAATTGACCGTTTCGCAGACTCAAGATACAATTATAAATCTGACACATATCGACATCAAGAAATTATTTAATTCCGTTTTTCTTGAATCATGTTAAAAAAATGAAACTCTTCAAAACGCAGCTTAAACAAATTTATTTAGACAAGAATATTCAAGATCTATAACAGATCTACTAAAAACATAGCACATCGTCTCAAGAACAAACCCTAAACATAACACTTATTTGTGCAAGGGTTTGAGATGTTGCTTCGAGATATTAGGGCGTACACCAGAGATTACGTACTCACAAAGGCGACGGAATGTCGACTGTGTATGAATGAAAACGAAGAAGACGATCGAAGCTCAGAAAAATGAATTAGATGGAAAACCCTAACTATTTTCAAAGGAAACAAGTAGATGATGCAGCTAGGGTCTATTAGATTTGTAAAAATGTATACTTTCCAAAAAACTCAGAAGAGAGAGTTCCCAAAAGACGTTTTTATGCATAGAAGTTTTAGAATTTCAAAATGATCCTTGGGAAAATTATTACGGCCCCTTAAAAATCTCGAAGCTTTTGATTTTGTCCACTAAATCTTTAGTATCAGCAATTTACATCCCAGTATAATAACTGGGGTGCAAATACTAGTGGGCCAATGATAAAAAATATTTTGGTCCAAATTCGTGTAGACCCATTGGATCATTTTTAACAAATCATTATCCCATAAGTGGAAATTGCATGCATTCAAAATAGATTTTATCACGAATAAAATAGCCAAGACAACATAAATGCTTTACTCGAATGAAATTCAGACATTATCCAACACACCTGCGGATAAGAACATCTGACCAACCTTAAATAAATGCACTTTTCCACTTTTAAATTGTAATTAATTACCTAATGATTTTACCTTGGCTGGTCCTTAGCTGGATTGTTTGCCACTATTAAAACTTTTACCTTAGTAATAAAATCCTATCACCCCATCATTCCCACTATATATATGTGAGTGTGCTTAAGACATACACATCGCTCTAAACAACTAAAACCACTTCTGTTTAAGCTTCTTTATTATTAAGCAATCAATGGCTCCCTCCTTCAAAAAGCTGGCCCGTGCCCTAAACTGCCTATCTACCTCACAAAACGATGCCAGCCCTTTAAGCGCTTTCCGATCTGAAGTCTCAGACTTCATAGGGCAATTCATGCTGAAACCCCAATCTGAATTCCTCTCCTTGGAGCACTTCCACCATTGCTTCGAGATGATTCATGTCGCCAATGGAGCTTTCTCAAAGCTGGCGACAGACTTAAACTACCCCATGAGCCAGTGGGGTACAAAGGCCATGGAGGAGTGCCTAAGTTACGCCTCGATCTTGCTCGAGGTGCTTAACTCGATCAAATCTGGCGCTTCGTCTCTAAAGCGCGCCGGGTCGTCGGGTTCTAGCAAGCTCAGTCCGATCAAGATCGGGGTTAACTTTACAAGCGCAATGAATCCCGCGAATATCAAGAAAAGCGCTGGTTCTAAGGAGAAGGAAAGCTTGATTCTTGAAGCTCTGATGCTTCGTAAGCAGATTGGATTGCTGGCTGCAGGGATGATGCTGTCGTGCGTGTGCAGCAGCATGGAGCCGTACATTGAGATTATTAGAGGACTTGCTGGAGGGTTCACCGCCCCAGAAGTTAAAGCCCTCGATTTTAAATTCGTCGAGGGCATGAAAGAGACGGAGGGTTTCGTGAAGGAAGTTATGGCTGTTAATGCTGCGGTAGATAGCGCATTCCCAAGGGGAAGTTCGAAAGATTGCGCTGATAAAGTGAAGGAGAGGTTAGCGGCGCTACTAGGAGCGGTGAGTGGGATCGAGAGGGGAACGGACGAGCTGTTTTCCGAGATTCTAGCTTTGAAAGACGAGTTAATGGATCATCTTCGGATGGCCATGAATTAGTATGCTAGGACTAGTCGGCAGTTCGTTGCTATTTTGTAGTTCTTGGAGATTAAAAATATCATATTATATGTTGTTGAAGGTATTGAAATTGATATTTGTTTGCCCTTTTTTTTTTTTTTTTTTAAATCAGGAAATATATCATATCTGCTAGAATTAATTTACTGCATTTTGAGCCTTTAATATTCTTAATCTATTAAAGCTTTATTACTTTGCCAATTTTCGGGTTTATTTATTGTATAATTATTCTATGATAACATGAATAACAAATTTACCTAAAATTTACCGAACAAGTTCAATTTAGTTAATCGCTCAAGAATAATTTTTTTATAAGGTCAATAACAATTTATTTACTGCTTACTACATAAGATATTTATATTTTTAAGCATAAAGTGAAATATTATATATATAAAGTTTAGTTGCGTCTTTTGACATGCAATCACCACAAGCAAGCAAGCAAGGCAAGAATCATCCATATCTCTCAATGGCACATACACACAAATGGCTTCTTTTTAAGGAAAAAGAAAACATATCACGGAACAAAAGCAAGAAGCAATGGCCTTTTTCGTTGCCCATCAAAATAAGAAATTTGCACGTGGAAAAACTCATTAATTTCAACATTTCATTTGTAAAAAAATAAAAAATAAATCATATTTTGGGCTTTTACGCTATTTTTTGCTCGAGACTGTCGTGTTTATTATTTATACATGTATTGTTATCGAAGACTCTGCTCTCTCTCGACAAGAATTTATTTTTTAAAAAAATAATTCACATTGACAAGAAATACAGATGTGATCATACGGACATATCCTCGTACTGACTTGTGTCAGAAATTGACTGTTTCGCAGACTCAATATACAGTTATAAATCTGACCCATATTGACATCAAGAAATGATTTGATTCCGTTTTTCTTGAATTATTATCCCATACGTAACAGTTCGTTGCATGCTGATCGAATACTCGTATATTTTTGCTTTTTTTTATATAATTATTATACTTTGAACGTGTATATACACATTCAGTTATTACCCTCGATCTTGGGAGATGGTTGTAAATTAATATAATAATAATCCCTACCTTATATATATATATATAAGCAAAACCCAAAAAAGAAAGAGTTGAAAGTCTAACCAATGATGAACGTTCATAATAAGTCTAATATTTCTATGATAGCAGCGTCCAATCTTTTCCATAAACGCTATATATTGATATATATATATATATATAATCGATATACAATTAGATATCAATCATGGCTGTGAGATGGTAAGAATATGAAAAGCCTTTGCTTCTTTCCTATTCCATCCCAAAATAAACAATTACGACAAGAAATTCAAGAAGGAAAGAAAGAAAGAAGAAGGTATACACATTACAAAAAAAAAAAAGTGAGAAGAAAAGAAAAAAAAAAGTTACACAAAAAACTGCTTTACCTTACCGTTTCCCCACAATTTTCTGTGGAGTGACGAAACATATATTGAAAGAGAAACTCAGTTTGTGTTAACCACAAGCCATTATATAACTTTCGAACTCATTCAACATTTGTAAAATTCTATTACATAGCGTCTTTATAGCAATTCTTGATACTTTCGAAGATAGCGTCTTTATAGCAATTCTTGATACTTTCGAAGATGTTGTACTGTCAATGGCGTATGTATTATCTGCTACTGCTCGCCGTTTCCTCCTTTGTTGTACCATCTTTCGGCGCCAGCAAGCCACATCAGACAAAGCAGACTTCGTATCGAACGATTTACGTCGATCCATCGGGCAAAGGCAACTTCACAACCATCCAAGCTGCTGTTGATTCCATCCCTTCGAACAGCAAAGCCTGGACTTGTATACAAATCAAACGAGGAGTATATAAGTAAAAATTTGAATTCTTGATGTGGGGTTAATTGTATTTTTCTTACATATGTTAAGGGATTTCTTGGACTTCTATTTCTTTCTGCAGGGAACAAGTTACAATACTTTATGACAAGCCATTCATCTACCTCAAAGGGGAATCAAAGAAAAAGACATTTGTGGTTTGGGATGCCCACGATTCAATCTCAACGGGTGCTACTTTTACGTCTCTAGCTGACAATATCATCGTCAAATCCATAACCTTTGTCGTAAGAATTACCAAACAAATTAAATATGCACATATATATAGTCGTTCAGCATAATTTCTTGTATTACTATGTAATATTCTGGCAATGATCAGAATTCGTACAACTCACCTCCAAAGAGTAACAAGAACCCAATGAAGACAGCAGTAGCTGCTTTGATACAGGGAGACAAGTCAGTGTTCTACAGGTGTGGATTCTTTGGTATGCAAGACACATTATGGGACTGCAAAGGCAGGCATTACTTCAAGAGTTGTACTATTCAGGGAGCTGTCGACTTCATCTTCGGTTCGGGCCAATCCCTATATGAGGTAATCGTACATAAGATTATAAATGAATGCAGACTATCATAACCCAAAAGCATATCTAAACTAAAAACTCTGAAAAATCTTGGGACAGAAATGTACAATATCAGTAGCTGCTGGGGCTCTTACAAATGGAGTAGCAGGTTATATTACAGCTCAAGGAAGGTCACAGCCTCATGAAACAAATGGTTTTGTTTTCAAAGAATGTAACATCGTTGGAAATGGAAAGACGTACCTAGGGAGACCTTGGAGAAGCTATGCAAGAGTTTTGCTCTACAACACATCGATGTCTGACATCGTTGTTCCTCAAGGATGGGCTTCCTGGTCCAGCGCTCGCCATGAGTAAGAAAGACTACTACTCATATTTTCCAAGTTATCGTTGTTTATGGGACAGTTCTGATTAACCTCGTTTTCTAATTCGTTTTGACTCTCAGGGACAAATTAACTTTCGCTGAGCATTACTGCCACGGTAAGGGATCAGACACATCGAGACGAGTCAAGTGGGCTAAGAAGCTGAGTAAGAAAAACTTGAGACACTTCACGAGCTTATCTTATATCGATAACGAAGGCTGGTTGAGCAAGCTAGCTATCAGCATTACGGGTCCTTAAACTAAGTTTCACAACATTTACATACGAAACATAAACATATATACACATGTGTTTGGTCTGTAAATCCTTTATAAATTGTATAAAAAGGACTAGTACCTCTGTTTCCTCTTCTTCAAAGACTTGTCATCATCAGTCCATTTTTGCCATCCAGAAGAATAATGGTCGATAAGTTCAAGAAAACAAAAGTATGCATATGAAGTAATTGCCCAGTTTAGGATCATATAAAGCACCATGAATAAAATCCCTGACCTTCACACATCAAAGCAAATTCAAGTTAATAAAAAAAACTACCATCTGCAAAAAGGATTCTTCAGCACATTTCCACATGCCGAAATCCAAAAATTGTATCTTTAAGCAAACCCAAAACCCACCCACCCACACACACACACACAAGCTCACGTGAATGTAATAAGGGAAAGATAGAAAAACGATTAACTGAATCGGCTTTTCACCAACAATGCTCGTTGAAAAATAAGCTGCAGATACTGAGTACGCTGCAAAATGAGTTTTTTTTTTGCTTAAGTCAGATAAAGATACAAATGAAATAGGCATGATCATCATAAACACAAATTCTCAGGAGACCTATAGGAGAGACAAGGAGAGGTAAAGATGCCTCTTTTGGGTTTATCAGAAAACCGATTTCATCGACATGAGCTCAACGATCCTTTGGTCTGAAATTTTTCTTGCAGGGTTCTGTAGTGGTGAAGGACAAGGAATGAGACCCCCAGCAAAAGCGCTTTTGCAGGGTTTATAGTTTAAAAAGTGATTTATGCTGTTTTTCTTTATTTTATTTTTTTTTCTTTTTCATGTTTAATTTAAAACTTGCTTGTAGTCAAAACCATGATATTCCTTTAATTTACCCTGGAGATTAAATCAAATATATTCCATTATTCAATACCATCCATTCTATAACATATCTGCACTATACTTTTCGTGTGGCGATTTCTTTAATTTTCCTTTTTCCATCTTATTAATATTTGTATGTATGTGCTGCTACTACATATATAGTATAGGAAGATAGATACGAAGTTATTTAATTCCTGGTTTTCTTTTTTCAGATCTTTTTGAACTTCTCATCACTATGAAAGATTCACAAGGTAAACTATTTCCATATATATATATCGTTATGTTGAATCAAAATCTTCATGTTTTGTCCCTTTTTAAGGTACATCGATGCTTAAAACTTTGTACGAGAAAGTACTAATCTGCTGCCACATACTACCAGACAAATCTAAGAAACTAGAGGCAGAGAGATTGAAGGGAAACTGATAGATATCAACCGCCGCTCAAACGGACAAAGCAGCTTCAAATCAATAGACAGCATTATCCTTAAGTTCCCTCAGTTCAGAGAGGGACTTAAAGAGATCAGAGATGATCTATTCGAACAATACGGTGAGTGTTTATTACTTACAAGCTCCGCATGTCGAACTTAAAGACGGCTCAAGCTTCGTATTTTTTATGCAGATGAAGATTCTCATGGAAGTATTGGCAATATTGAAAAGCTCAAGGAATGCTTAGATGCTTTGGACTTTGGCGTAGGAGAAGAGGAGATGGATAATATATTATCTTACTGCAACATCGATGGTAGTAAAGGGATACACTTCAACGAGTTCATAGTATTACTTTGTCTGATTTATCTCCTCAGTGACTCCTCCCACAAGGTAATAATAATCACACAAAACATGTTAATCTAAGTTGTCTATCTGCTGCCATATCATCATCAGACTTGTACTTTTTTTGTATGTTTTGCAGAATGTGAATGATGATGATTATTATTATCCTCCTGAGGTTGAAAACACATTCAACGGGATGATCGAAGCTTTCCTTTTTTTCGACAAAAATAGCGACGGAAGATTGAAGAAGAAAGAGGTCGTCAAGGCATTCAATGAGGCTTCTCCCCGAGAAAAATCGCCCCAACACGTCACTCGGAATCGATTCAGTTAGTCATTTATATTTAATCTTAATTCAATTTCTTCTTCACCTTCTCTTATCAAGATCATAGGTATAAAGTTTTCATTTTTAAACTCTATTGCAGACGAAATGGACTGCGATAGAGACGGCAAAGTCAGCTTCAAGGAGTTTCTATTCTCCTTTATCAACTGGATTGGCGTTGATTCTGAAGGCGATAGCCCAATCAAATTGTATTAAGACATGAAACTAAACGTTATTTCTTCCGTATTAATCCAACCAACATGTATTAATCCGAACCTATTGAATCCCATATCATATCCATGTCCAAAGAAACCGTTGTGCTCATCAACTGATGAGCTCCATCGAAATCTGACGCCATTTCATCTGATAGCATCGAGCAGCGTCTCTTCATCTCACGACCATTGTCTAGTTCTTCTGATCCAACTTTGTCTTCTAATATCGCCGCCAATGAGCTGCATTTGTTATTATCAAACTGATCATCCAAAGACTTGGCATGATCAAAAGGTTGCCCTTTCAATAATGTTTTTGTCTCGGCAGCAGTCTTTGAGGCTTGTGAAGCAGCTCCCATCTTTGCCTCGAGAAGCGCAGCGGTGTTCTTGCTCGTCGAGCTAGATTTGATGCGATGCTTAAGGTGGGGGAAATTTAGCTGAGCGTTATCTCCTCTCAGTAGATAAGCTGCCGAATCGTAAGCAACAGCTGCTTGTTCGGCTGTATCGAACGTTCCCAGCCAAACCCTAGTTCGGTTTCTTGGCAGTCTTATCTCTGCCACCCATTTTCCCCAGTGCCTTTGCCTCACTCCTCTGAAAAGCTTGGCTCGCGACGATGAAGGTGATGGTGATGGTCTTTTGCATGGGCTGGTTAGGACTTTCTGGGTTGCAAGTTTCGTAGGTGTGGTTCTGATGCATTTGATCAATGGATCTTGATTGTTTCGATGAAGTCGTTCGTCGGAGAATAAAGGGTCGTGATGGAAGTTTAGGGTATTGATCGAATATGAGGATGATGATGATGGGAAGGATTCAAGAACATTATTCGAAAACGTCGTGTTTTCGTCGAGATCATGTCTACAAGAAAACGAAGAGGACGACGATGAATGATCGTCGAGAAGATGACGGCAAGTGTTTACGCATTCCTCGGTCGAATATCCATATAGACGAGTATCTAGTATGGTATCGAAACAAGGAGGTAAAGGTGGGCTCGATCTTTGTGACCTTGGAATACTATCGAGCTCCATGTTTATGCCGCCATGCTTAGGCGTGTTTTCTTGGCCTGAGAAGGACGATCTATTATTGCTCATATGGATGCGAAATAGAGTAAAAATGAGCTGCAAAAATATGGTGAAAAGAGTGAGGACAGCGGTATATATAAAAGATGTGAACAATAATAATAATAAAAAAAGGAAATAAGTATAGAAATTTATTTATTTATTTTAGCCACAAAGTTTGTCCTAAGACATGAAGGAAAGTCATTATAATACACATCTTCAAAGTTAGTTGTGTTATGTTGGAATAATCGAAACCTTTACAAGTGTCGTCTCTTCTTTTGTATTGTAGTGTGAGATGATATGCATATTCTTCCATTACCAAAAGCAAACTACCTTAAAAAAAAGTATATAACTTTAATTCTAATCTTTAATATTCTTTCTTTAGTATATCATCACGTGACCTCGTCAATTATGCACATGAATGTTGTTTAAACGTCTTGTTGAGAACTAAAACAACAATACGAATGCATTAATATACATATATATAAATAAACAATACAGAAAAAAAAAAAACTATTTATTGTTTGAACCTTGCTTTTGCTTTTTATTTACTTTCAAGAATATATATCTTTTTTATCACACGATATATTCCACTTTATTCGCTGCCCTATTTTGGACGTTAACACACGAAAAAGACAAATGGAATAAAGATGATTCTTTTACCAAGTATTTAGTAACATTTATACTTTTTTTGTTAGAAGAAAGAGAACAATACGAATATGTAATATTTAGAGTTAGCCCACCTCGCGAAAACTTAAAAGGATATCGAAATTCGAAATATATATATTATATATATATATATATATATTCCCTTTTCTGATATTGGCATAAGCTTCATATACATGAACCTACACTTTTCTTACACCTGTTGTTCCCGTATGGCTGTCCCAAAAAAGACCATCCCTTACAAAAACTTTTACCTAGTATATATTTAGTAACATAATGTTTGAAATAATAAAGGAAATTTCGAAAATAATATTAGGATTGTTGATTTGAACAAGCATTCTTGAAGTGGTGGCTTGGCTTCGTCGTCTACAGCCAATAATGTCTCGACTATTCCCAACTTTAAAAAACGGTCTATGTTATGCTACCCACTTAGGTATAACTCAAGTGGGTTGAGATTGTGACACGTGTCCCTTCTAAAAGATGGTGCTGAGATCAACACCTTGGATTGGGAAGGTGTGACACGTATCACAATCTTAAGCCACTTGGGTTATACCCAAGTGGGTAGGTAAGAATAACCCCTCAAAAACCATGCAACGTGTCATTAAGCTGCTTCATCATCAACAACCTAATTAGTTATTACATGGGGAATATATATATGTATATCGCACAACCCAGCTATCACTTTTTATGTATATCGCTTTATTTGTCTACATTATATATTAATCTTTGTCTACTACCTTTTCTCCACGTGGCTCCTTACTGATGTTTGCTTCTTCCACGTTTGCTCACTCTTCACTTAGCTACTACCAAGTCTTCAACTGCTTATAAGATAACTTAAACGCCCACAGCACTGTGATCATCATCTTCTCAGATAACTGTATTACAATATTTTATAAAACTAGCTTACAAAAAATAAAAAAAATGGCACCTGGGCTCGTGAAACAAACGTCAAGAAGTTCAAATGGATCAGTTAGAACAAGAGAGAGTAATAATAACATCAGCGACGACGACGAAGATGATCAGTCAAAAAGATACGCTTATGTGACGTTCTTGGCTGGTGATGGTGACTACGTCAGAGGTGTCATAGGGTTGGCTAAAGGCTTGAGGAAAGTTCGAGCTGCTTATCCTCTGGTGGTGGCGGTTCTTCCCGACGTGCCGGAGGACCACCGCCGGTGGGTGGCGGAGCAGGGGTGTCTCGTCCGTGAGATCCAGCCTCTTTCGCCGGATAATAATAATGTTGTCAAGGGAACCACTTTTGTCAGGGATTACTTCGTCATCAACTACTGTAAGCTTCGCCTTTGGGAGGTAATTAACTAACATAACGGCTGCTAATACGATGTAACACAGACTAGTTGTCTTCTTCAGGCGATGTGATTGATGTTACTTTGAAGCGTAGTTTGTGGAGTACAACAGAATGGTATACATGGATGCAGACGTCCAAGTGTTCGACAACATAGACCATCTCTTCGATCTTCCACGCGGCCACTTCTATGGAGTCGTTGACTGCCTCTGCGAAATGTACGGACATCCCTGCGACCAGAAGCTTCCATGGCCTAAAGAACTAGGCGAAGCTCCTTCTTACTACTTCAATGGCGGCATGTTTGTGTTCGAACCGAGCCTCAACACTTACAACGATCTTCTGAGCACACTCAAGGCTACTCCTCCTACATCATTTGCCGAGCAGGTAATAACAACAATCTCTCATTGCATATCATTCACTGATTAACGAACCTCATCTATAATTCAATGGCGTCGATGGGCAGGATTTCTTGAACATGTACTTCAGAGACATGGCAAAGCCACTCCCGCCGACCTACAACCTACTCGTGGCCATGCTATGGCGCCACCCTCAGTGGGCGGATCTGAAGAATGCGAAGGTGGTGCATTACTGCGTCGCGGGCTCGAAGCCGTGGAGGTTCGCCGGAGGACAAGGAGGAGATGAAAACATGGATCGATCGGACATTAAGACCCTAGTTGAGAAATGGTGGGACATATACAATGACAGTTCGCTGGATTTCAACAATCACCGTTTAATAAGAAATAATGATAACAGCCATTTTAGGACTGGTAGTAGTGTTGGCGGCGGTGGTGGTGACATGCCGGCGGCTGATGCGGTGGCAAAGTATGTTCCTGCGCCGTCTGCTGCGTAATGGGATATGCAATAATGAAACTGTGTGACATATAATATGGACAATTATAGGTTTGATAATACATGTTTATGAGCAGCTTCAAGCAGATTAAAATTACATTTTAGGCCCTTAAGTTGGCAGATTATCAATTTGGGGACCATTCTAACGGCTATATCCATATCAAACCGCCAAATAAGAACTATTTAGCTCGAGCCATCTTGAATCAAATGCACTACGCACCAAAGAAAAGAAATCAAAGGCAAGAAAAAAGAAATCCCTCAAAAGAAATGGAAAACAGCCAAGAAATCGATCGATTCGACAGGAGAAGCTTCGGCTCCATTAGCTTTCACATGAACAAGAGACCAGCATCGTCTCGTGCATCTTCGTTCCAAGAACTGATATCGTCGAAGAGAAGTAAAATCCCGCCTAATCTTCATCATCGTCAGGCCGCCATCTCTGATGCTCCGATACCCTCGGGTCAAGATCAGAAGACCCGACAGCATCACACATCATCTGATCCGATCCCTGAGACCAATGGGACGCCACCACGTCCGCCCAAGAACAGTAAAAGTCCGGGAATAAAATGCTGCTGCAAGAACCAGGAGAGTCCTAATACTCGGGTCAATCACTGTTTAGCTCAAGTCCTTTGCTTTATTGGTTTCTTGTTCGTTTTTTTTTGTCTTTACGAGCCCATTTATTTTCGCTGTCCAGGCGCTGAAGAGGATAAGTGGTCGTTTGAGGGAGATGAAGCAATGGTGGGATGAAGTTTCCAAGGAGGTCAGCTAAGTTTCTTGATCTGTTTGGCAATGAATTACATATCAAGGAAGATGTATTAATGTCTGATTGCAACAGGCGCAGGTGGAGGAGATTGAAGAGCCGTCGTCGTCGTCATCTGAAGAGGAAGAAGAAGAAGCTGTTTGGGTGGAGAAAATGGATAAAGACTGTTTAGCCCTCCATTTCAAATGTCCATGTGGATCTATGCATCAGCTTGTGGTCTCTGGAAGCAACTGTTACTACAAATTAATCTCTGAAACTCATTAGCAGCTATAACACATTGTTATGATGTACAGAAAAAAAAAAAAAAAAAAGGTTGCTTCTGTTTGTGGCTTTAACATTGCCAATAGGTCATTGGTGTGATAGTGGATTGATTCTTAATCGCCTCCTCTTTCTTATTCTTCTTGCCACTCAATTGCGTAATAAATTATAGTTTATATGTTAATAGAGTCTCTCTATCTCTAAAGCTCTCAAAGATCCCCACTTTTAACCAAATTGAACTGTTTCTAAAGATCCCATTTTTAACCCTCTCTTATCTCTAAAGCTGCGATCTTTCCATACGGCACTATCATCTAAACCTTCTTAATTAATCTTCTTCTCTCTCTTTCAAGCACCAATCTAACCATGGCATACAAGTAAACAGATATCACAATGGCTCCAAACTTCATCTCCAAGTACTTCCCCGAAGGTGTTGATGTTGAAGTCAGCCAAACACACCCGACTTTTCAGTGTTCTTGGTATCGGGCCACGGTCGTCAGACACGCCACCAAAGGGGGGAAATCAAATCCTTATTCAGCTGCAATCGTAGTGAAGTATAAGACCCTGCGAGAAAGCGACGAGGTCGACGCACGTTATTTGAGAGAAACCGTGAGCCCCTCGCAACTGCGTCCGATTCCACCAAAGGGAAGGCCGGAGCACGGATTTTTCTTCAGGGAAGGAGCTTCGGTGGATGCCGACTTCATCGGTGGGTGGTGGGAGGGTGTTATTACAGAGGTTCTGAGGGGTGGTGATTCTAAGTACGTGGTGTTTATTCGAGGGTCGAGGAAGGTGATGGAATTTGAACGGAGTAAGCTGAGGGTGCACAGAGATTGGGTGGAAGGGAGATGGCTCCCACCAGATTTTGATGAGGATATCGGCGGTGATTCTGAATGCTGCGGCGGCGGCGGCTGTGGTGGAGGAGAGGGGACCGTGGATCTTGTGGGAAATTATTTTTCAACCTAGTTAGAGTATGCCAAAGATTTGTGTGCTTTCGCCCTTTTTCTTATCCTCTGCCCATTTCTTTTTTGTAGGAACCTCCTTCATCACCTGAAGAAAGCCCACAAAACAAAAAGGAACCTCCTTTATCACCCGAAGATTGCACGAAAAACGACATCTTCAAGCACAGTTTTAGCCCCGGCGATATCGTCGAAGTGAGCAACGACGAAGAAGGCTTAGAAGGTTCTTGGTTCACGGCGAATATTCTGAAGGAGTTGGACGAAACAAAGTACCTTATAGAGTATCTGAATCTCAAGGAAGAAGATGGCAAAGACCCTCTTAGAGAAGAGGTTGATATTCAAAACTTAAGGCCATGCCCGCCCGTACTTGGATATATCGATCGATTTGAGGCCTTCGAACGAGTCGATGCCCGGCACAACGGTGGTTGGTGGGAAGGGATTGTTCGTAAGGTTATGCTGGAAGAGAGATACTCCGTGTACTTCCCAACTAGCGATGAGCTACTTAAGTTTCAGCACAGGGATTTGCGGGTTCATCACGAATGGAAAAACGGAAAATGGGTCATTCCACCAACGGTACAACGACATTATTGAACAATGTTCGATGTTTTTAGTTCGGCGATCTTTCCTCGAAGTGCAGACGTATTTTTTGTTCTGTCATCAGTTCGATTCCATCGACTTGTATGCTTAATCGCCCGTGCGCTTGTTAAGGTTGTCTCACTGTTACTACTTCGCATTTGCTCGTCGAAATTTGGTTGATGAAACTGATTGTTGTCTTGTTTCAGAGGAGAAAACTTTTGATCCATCTCATGAATATTATAAGGACCAAATTGTAAATATGGAATAGTTTGGGATTTATTAGTAGTTTACCGAAAGCGCGGCAATTGCATTGCATCCTCTCCTCACCACCAAAACGACCTCGTGAGACTTCTTTAGGGTTTATCCATGATACATCTGTAGGATTTCTGAAAGGAATTGGTATCCCTAATACAATTCTAAAATGGCTCTGAGGCAATTTCTGTTCCTGAAGAAGAATTTACTGTCGCCCATTCCTAACTCGGTATATGGTTTAGCAAACTATTCATCCAAATCAAGCCCTTACCTCGGTAAGAAACACTGAATTCCAATTGTATCTCTGTACGGTGATTGATCGATTTGCTGTATCACATTCTTTGTTGGGAAGCTCATGACTTTTTGATATGTTTGTTTTGGATGTGTAATAGCGAAGGTGGGCATACCTGAGTTCTTGAAAGGCGTAGGGAAAGGAGTTGAGAGTCATGTGGAGAAGATTGAATCTGAGATTGGGAACCTCCAAAATCTTCTTGTTACGAGGACCTTGAAGCTCAAGAGACTGGGAATCCCTTGCCAGCATGTAAGAAAAGGAAAATTCATTTTGTGGAAATGATGTATCTTTTTTACCGTAGAAATTACTGACTGAAGAACATGAGTCTTCCTTCATGGTATTTGATGATTTTGGATTAGATTGTCTGGCTCTCAATAGTTTTTGTCTAGACTTATCGATGAACGTGGCACGGCACATTGGATGATGATAGAACTGAAACCTGAAGCAGATATTGCTTAACGATAGTGTATTTCGGTTGATATCTCAAGGGACAACATATTTCGGTTGATATTTCTTTGTTAGATTTTCTGCCACCTGCCCAGATTTTGTTTTGCTTGTGTTCAGTGTCGAGTCTTTCGTATTTGACATCAGATTATTATCTGAATTTCTTCTATTTTTTTTTTTGGCAGAGGAAGCTGATACTGAACTATGCACACAAGTATCGGCTTGGGCTGTGGAGGCCGAGAAAGGATGTCGTGGTAAAATCTTAAGTAGTCGATGGCTCACACCAGGTTCTTTCATAGAAATTAACAAGCATCTCTTATTACTTTTGCATCCTTTCAAGACTTGTAGATCAGTATTCTCTTTTGAATGTCTTCAGCCACTATACTTGTGTCGCTACATGTCATGTTTTCATGGGAAGTAGGAAAAAGGTTTAGATTGTTTGCGATTCTTGACGAGATGCATTCTTCATGTATTTTAGCACTGCAAATTACTTCGACCATATCTGCACTAAAACGTCCAAGAGCATTTCGTACAGAGAAACTTCTTACAGAAGGAATAGGAAATAATGCAGTGGTAATAACCATTATATCCTGCTTGCATGTTTATTAAGCACACACAGCTAGAACGTTCTCCGTAGCAGTTTTAAATGATTATTCATTTCTAGGCCATCCTTTCTGATTGTTTCACGAAATCCTCAATGCATTTCGTTTCATTTTTCCTTCTTTTTTTTTTCCTTCTTAAATTTCATTATTGGAGGGTGCTGTGGAATTTATTTTTGGCTGGTCTTTAATAGAACAAATTAAAGGGTTGTATTGTAAGGAGACCCACTCATTCTTTTCAAAGGTTCAAAGAGACAACAACCCCTTTCTCTCTTAACCACCCACGTAAAGTTTGTGCTCCATCTCGCTCGTCGTCGAGTAGTCGCATTATTTCTACTTTTGAAAGAAAGAAAACAAATCTTTAATAATTTGCTTTTGTAATGATATCTGATTTTTTTTAGGGGAATATTGATAATTCAACACAAATACGGTGATAATGAACACGATCATTATAATTATACCCCTCCACATATGTTTAAATCTTGGTTCAGTGTCTAAATCATTAGAAGTATATAATGTCAAATAAATAAATATCCACGAACACGCATACACACACAGATATATATAATATATATACATATATCTATATGATTCCAATGTATGGCGAGCACTGTTTTCTATGATAGGATAAATAAAAAGAGAATGGTTATCTTGTACTTGAACCATTGAAATTGAACGAAAAAGAGCCTATAAAGCAAAATAGATTCTCAACAAGTGGAAGTTTTGTAAGGTAGACGAAGATGTAAAAATGTCAACATATAGCAATGCATGAGATATTTGGGTGGCCATTCGTATTACATAAAGGGCAAAAAAAAAAAAAAAACATGTATTCTATAAATTATTCAAAGACCGTAAATTCAAATCGATCCCCAAGATTTCGTTCTAATATCCGACTAACCCTACATTTTTATCTTTTTCATAACTTTCGGCATGCGAATTATCCTTGGAATTATTTTGGATCGAATAATTTGGCTTCTAATCGTTATATATTGATCTTAATTTACTTAATAGTAAGAAATATTAATTATCTTTTATAATATCATTATTAACTATATGTAGCGTAGATTATATATGTGTTCAGGATGTCAACATTATAACTATATCTTGCACTTATTATTAGTGCATGACATCATAATGCATGTGGACGACAAATGAACGTCTGATAAATATAAAGTTGGCATTTTTATTGCATATATGCTGCTTTAGTTCCATCACAACATTTAACCTTTTTGTCAAATAAATTTGGGATTTGCTTGAAACAGTAACATCAATATATTCATGTTTTGTCTTTTTCATTTTTAAGAAAATGGGGTGCATAATACATACATATATAGTTATTATTCATGCCAGATTATGTATGACAATATAATATGTATTTTATATAATTAAACCTTTGCAATACAATATATATACTGATAAATTATTGGTGTTAAATTTATTAGATCGAATAGCTTAAATTAGCAAATGGAACACAAATTTGGACTCATTTACACGGCGACATCCATTAAGGCTTGATTGCATTGATTTTTTCAATTCGTCGTGAGGTTGATGAAGAAAGCAAAATAATGTATATATAAGAAGAAGAAATGTGAATTATATATGAGCAAATCATTATATCAGGATGGCAGAATTATTTGACATTTGTGGATATAAATATATCTATAATATCATCACAAGCTTTCATATTCAGTTCAAAAATAGTAATACTACGGACGGCTAATAATAATAATAATAATACATACATATAGTCCAAATGAACACACATTTATTCGTCAGAAAACACCGCCAAACAGCAATCAACAAAAGAAACAAAGAGTTAACTAATGGCCACAACAACAACACTAAGCGATAACACAGTCAATCCATATGGAAATCAAAATATATAAAAGTACATCATCTCATGATGATGATCATCAGCAGAGATGCTCATCAACCGCCATTAATTCTTCGACCAGCTTCGGAGAGCCAAAAGGCACTCGAAGCTCGCCGCACTTGCTACAAAGCATCGCGCCGCCCGTATTAGACCCAAACCCTTGATGTATATGATGATCTTGCGAGCTTCTACGAGCCACGATCACTGAGTTGATGACCTCGTCGGTGGGGTGGAAAACCGAAAGCACGTCGAACCCTTTCAAGTGACGAGGCTCGACCACGGGATAAAGGAAAGCTCGAGCGCCATGAGCGCTTCGAAGCATCAGGACAGCCCCGGGGGACATGTTCTTGGCCAGGTGTTCGATCACATTCATCTTGTCTTCGATCTCCATTCCGACAAGCGCAGCCAGGAAAACTACGTCGTAGTCCTTCAACGTGTTTTCGGACAGGTCCATGACGTTGCTAGTGTGGAAGAACATTCGATTGGACAAGTCGGGATGGTTCTTGAGGAGCCTGTAATAAGTGAATTCAAAGATAAGATCTTCTTACCGTTAGATGGCTCTTTCTCTTTTATATTCTTACAAAGATGTTATCTATGTTGCATGAATTATTCCAAGGAAATCTATGTCTACTACCTAGAGATTTTAGGGTTTCATAAAAAAGAAAAAATAAAACTGTTGCCATATATAAGAAAGATATATAATAAGGGGGCTTACATGGAGGCCATGGCATTAGCAGAAGCATCCAAGTCATAGTTGTGGAAGACAGTGTCCTTGAAATGATTCAAGGCCAAGACGATGGAAGTGAGCGGCAAAGGGCCGGAGCCCACGAAAGCTACACGCGTTGGCTTAGGACAGTGATGGCTCAACAGCTCGAACTCGAGCCTAGAGAGCTTAACGTAGTTGGAGTAGTAAGGGAATATCTCCAAGTTATCGATGGGCCTATCGAAGTCTCCGAGGATGGCAGCATAGTGTTTCTCCAACAAGCCCTCGGCTTGTCCGCACAAGAGGATGAGCTTTGCCCTTACCTCTTGGATTTGGCTGCAGAGCTTGGTGACGTCAATAGGGTGGGGTGGAATGCACGTGCGGACGAGCCGAGTGAAGAGTGTGTCGACATCTTTGGAAGGATTGAGGTTTTCGAGGCTGGAGATTTTCTCGTAGAGCTCGCAGATTGTCTGGACAAGTGGGTCTTTAAGGCAAACCATGTCGACACTCTTGCGAGATTATGAGGGTGAGTTTTGAGGTTTAATTGGTAAGAGAGGATTGGGAAGGGCTAATAAAAATGATATCTTTGATTTTCTTTGTTGTTTGCTTGATTGGGGTGGTGGTTTTGGACTCTATGTGGGAGGCTATTTATTGGCAATTTGTGGGGCCCGCTGATGGATGGTGTGGGTATTTAATGGCAATGACTGAATCAAATTTTTTTTTTTGGAAGTATATATATATATATATATATGGGTATGTGTGCATTCGATATTATGCAAATATATATTATGTATATGCTTGCATTGCATACATGGCGAAATCATTTTGAGTACAAGCCATCTCTAATTCGTAATTATCAGAGTGATAAATATTAAATAAAGAATATGTATTGTAGGGGATGATGAATGCGGCATGAAGCATCCAATACGACTGTCTTATGTTATCAGAATCTCTAGGCTTTTCACACTTAGTATGAATAAAGCAAGCATGCAATGCAAGCAAATAATATGAAAACTATTGATAGTACCATCAAATGAATTCGCTAGTATAATGAATAAAATACAAATATATATATATATATAAGTATTATTTCTATTAAATATAAGAAACGATATTTCATTGTACAAGTCTACAAGATTCACATAACCTAAAATATATGCTATTAAAAAAAAAGGGTAATTCTATTCACACCCCCCTATTCACTAAATACACCCCCATATTTATTATTAAAAGTAAATTGTATTAAAAATGCTATGTTTTACAAGTTTTGACTAATCTTTATTAATTATATTCTCTCACATATTTATTGCATACAAATACAAGTAAATAACTAATTTTAATGTAAATACTATTACTAACTTCTTTTTTCCAACGAATAATATAACTTATCTTATCATAAATTTATAATTTTATATTTTAATTCTACAAAAATATATAAATATGATAGTTTTGTTTGTCATATTATTTATATTTATAACACCGATAATATAGGAATATTATATTATTTATATATAATTGTTATTTGACTAAATTAACTTGTAAATCTTTTTTCAATAATTATTGTATAAATAATTAGTTATTTATACAATAATTATTGTAAGATATATTATGTTATATGATTCTTATTTTTATTAAAATTAGTTAATTATTAATATTTATGAATTTTAAATATATTAATACTTTTTAAATTAAGTGTAAAAGTGTAGATTAATTTAAAATATAATGTTATTAAATGAAAAGGGTTAATGAAAAATAAATAAATTAACAAAATTATTATTGCTGAATTCAAGAAAAAAAAGTAATTAGGGAGTAACTTTTACAAATTCCATGTTATTTTAGAATTCTAAATTTGATAGCTTTTGAAAAAATAACATAAGTATTTAATGTCCTAATGGGATGTGAATAGCATTTTTCACCCAAAATGGGTGCCAATAGTAGGACCCAAAAAAAAAACATTTGATGTTTGGGAATCCTTGGGATTCACACTTGAGAATAATTAATTATTCTACACTGGTCCATCCATTGATCTTCCCCCGTCACGAACGCTTTATTGTTTTTTTTTTTTTAATAAAAATATTTTAGTGATTTCTTGTTGTCTTGCTTATAACCATAAAAAACCGCTCATAAAAAATTTCGACGACACATAAACTGACGTAAGCATCGCTGGACAACTAAAGTTAACGTTAACCTCGTAACTCACGCAACTTAGTAACATTAAGATTTCAATGTTTTAAGTTAATCACTCCAAATTCCAAATACAGTAAGTTAACATTAGTCTTTGTCTACGGAGGAAAATGTAACACTGATGGTTTATGTATTTTTCAACCATGCAATGCAATGCATGTAGAAACTCAATTCATAATATATGAGTTCAATGAGATTTTAAGACACAACAAACTCAAAACCTTTCTTTGAGACAGACAACAGCAAATCTCGGATAATGTTAATTTCCAGCACTTTTCCATTCTTCACTCAAAAGCTACCAACACTACAGTACAACTAATTCAGAAAAAATGCAAAGGCCATCAAAGTTCAAATCAATTTGCATCATGTCCAAGCCAAACACTCGCAGTTATTATTAATTTTTTTAAGTAGCAGGACAAAAATCATGCGTTTCAGCGAATTATGACGCACCGGATAGTCTAGACTGAAACTGGCGAAGCAGTTCGAGTAGAGATCCCGACGAGGTCAACCTGCGGGAAAGAAAGAAAGAGAGATCAAACGCATAGTTACTTGATTTTGATAATAGAACAGGCCTTTGATCTCAATATTTGATGATATGACAAGAACTTTGTAATGGAGATGAACTCTACATGTTTATAGGATGTAATATTTGCTTTCAAAATTGGTGTAGTGCTGTGTTAGTGTTGTACCATTGGAAAAAATGAGGGGACTTCTGTTTCGTACCTAAGGAGGTTTGGCTCTTCACCTGCAATTTATATGGTGCAACTCTATGTGAGGGCTTGTGATGGCTAATTCTTACCCAGCTTCATCTTATAGATTACATGGAGAAACAGGAAAAACCTAATGTATATATATGGTAATGATTAATCCCCTCATGACTCTCAGTCTATGATATCCTAACTATTGCATCAATGGGACAACTAGCTCTGCCATAGATAAGGACAGCATGTTCTATGCCAAGCTATCTAGCAACCCTCCGAAGGTAGCGAATTGGAGTATGAAACTTATCAAAAGGTAATGCGGAAATTCTCATATTTTAATAATAGAGAAGAATGTCTTTGCTTGAATGGAAAAGTGTTTTCTTTCCTCCTAGAAAACTTAAGTGCAGGACACAGAGATGGTTATACCTTAGCAGATTTGAAGAGCTCATCAATTACTTCAGACAATGTTGGATGCGCGTGAACAGCAAACTTTATGTCCTGCATAGTCCGATGATTTATCAAAACGTAAGTATTTGTGAGTGAATGCATAAACTAGAGCTATGAAGTATGCAGATGCTTTTAAACGATGATTTATCAAAACATAAGTATTTGTGAGTGAATGCATAAACTAGAGCTATGAAGTATGCTGATGCTTTTAAACCTTTATTACGTCTCAAAGAAAAGCAGTGAGCTATTGCTTAAATCTACTTTCTATGAAGTTTCAAAAGAAATTATTGGCGGATTAAAGATACTTGTTATTAAAGAAAAAAAAATCTTTTCCAACAAATGCATTTCGCACGTGGTTCAGTAATTTGGAATTTATGCGTATGAATATGTGAAATATATGTACTTGTATGCGAGTTCCCATGGCTATAGCATTTGATGCTTCATGGATGAGATCTGCTGCATGCATTCCAAATATATGGACTCCAAGGATCTCTCCATTGTCAGGTCTGTAAATCAACTGCAAAAAGAAAAGAAAAAATTGATTTTGTAAAAGTGCATTAAAATAAGAGATATTGGATAAACGCAGTAAGATCTAGCATCACTAGTGAAAAAATCAACTTTTGATGCATTTTGCCAGCTCACCTTGGCGAGTCCTTCGCCTTCATTTTCAGCAAGGGCTTTCGTGTTAGCCTTGAAACTCGTCTTGGTGATGCTGATTTCAAATCCCTCTTTCGCAGCCCTTTCTCTGGCTTGAGGCTATGAAAATAGAGATCATTAAGAACAACGCAACAATATCAAGAAGTCCGACAAAAGGAAAAATGAAAAAAAAAGGAAAATTTCTTAGATGAAGATATAACTACCTCAGTTAATCCAACCATACTAATCTCAGGATGAGTGAAACATGCAGCTGGAATGCTTAGGTGGTTCAGTACATGATCAGTCCCAGAGACTTGCTCAACAACTGCACAAAGGAAAAACAAGCATAATAAACGAAGTAGTGTTCAAATGATTTAACACACATATAAACGGTGTAATAGGAATCTAACCAGATATTCCTTGTGCACTTGCTGCATGTGCAAGCATCATTTTTCCATTTGCATCACCAATGCAATACAAATTAGGAACCTAAAAATTAAGAAACTGTCAATAAACAGCCACAAGTAACTTCATAAGTGGTGAATTCTTGTATATATAACACACTCAACAGAGTCTACTAAAAAGAACAAAAAAGAAACAAAAATAGAGAAACAAGGAAATACCAACTTCCCGTTTGCGTCTATCACTCTCATACGCTCATCAACTGGGATGAATCCACGTTGTGTTTGTACATTAATCTACATGTTTATAGGTTAGATCAGATTAATTTGTTTAAAACAAAACTACTGCCGCATAAGCTTCAATCAATTTTCATAGACTAGTCACCAACATTTTCCAAACCAAGCCCTTCGGTGAATGGAGCCCTTCCTGTGGCAATAAGAGCCGCATCAACCTGCGTAATCAGATATATTTACAAGAAATACAGAGTTAACTTACAAATATTGATAAAATTAAAAAACTGAACCAAGAGATTTGTTTGAAAAACATGTTCAATTCTCTTGTCCACAAAATTAGCTTTGCCACATTATAAAATATCATCCTTCACAAAAAAACTCGAAACACACCTCCAGTGTATCCTTTGGTTCCTTGGTCTTTGCATCAACGAGCTCGATTTGAACAGGTTTTCCATCCTTTGCTGGGGTGATCTGGGCATGAAAGTTGAACACATATTTTAAGAATAGTGCAATTTAATATTTTAATCGGCATCAATTATATTGTATGAATATGAAACTGGAGGCATAAGCACCTTGCTTGCAAATACACCAGTATGATAATCAATTTTGCGAGGATTGATAAGAACCCTCTGAGCTAATTTCCCAATCTCGGGATCAAAGCCTGGCATGAGTTGGTCTAAAGCCTCAACAAACGTAACCTGCACATTTCGAGTCAATCAGCTCAAGACTAAATCCCCAATTTCATGTACCATAACGAGATCCTTCAGAGTTTCAAAATAAAGGATTTTCAAGTTATAAAGTGGTAGGAAACAACGGAAAGTTCATACCTCACTTCCAAGTGCAGTATAAACGTCACTGAACTCGAGCCCAATGTAACCACTTCCAACAATAGCTATCCAGTCGGGAACAAATTCCAACTTGAGAGCGTGATCACTAGTAATTACAGACTTTCCTGCATAGATTTGAATCAGATAGCTTATCAACCCAAAAGCAAATGATAAACAAAAGAATGAATAACAGCAAATGAATAAACACTTGCCTTATTATCAACAAAAAAAAAATGAATACACCATGACTTTACATGCAGATGAAGTAAGTATCTGATTTCCAGAACACAACGAGCAAAGATGAAGACGAGAAAAAAGTGATTACCATCAACTTCAATTCCCTTGGGCACCATGGGAACAGAGCCTGTAGCGATTATAATATTTTTTGCCGTTATCACTGTGTTTTCTTTTCCATACTTCAACTTTTGAGGACCCTACATATGGTAACAGAATACAACTTTAATTAACAAGAAAATTCCTGGAAGCGCTAAAATCTTCATGGACCAAAATAGGAACTGCATGCATACCAAAATAGTACCAACACCGGTTAATATATCAACTCCAAGGGCTTTCATTGAGTTGGTAAGATTGCTTCGGATCTTTGAAGCCAAATCATTGGCATGGTTAGCAACTCCTTGTCGATCATATCCAGCAGCTGCGACCTGCTTATTTTTACATATCAACCATAGGTACAGAACAAAGCAGATAAAAGCATTATTATTTAGAGAGATTGTTTTGAGAACCCACTTCCACACTGATTGGCAGTGGTCAAGCTACTCTTCGTACAAGGATGAAACCTTTAAATATCGGTTAGTTCTATATTACCCAACTCCATCGTGATTTTGATACGTATTTCAAGCATGGGGGGTCAAATAATTTTTCCCGTAGTAACATTTAAAATGCAAAGCAATTTTTCTGCTACTCTTTGATAAGCTCACTGACGAATATGATGATTACTTCGGCATAAATGAAAGGAAGTGTGGTCAAGAGTATTAGTATTACAACACCTGTAAACCGAAAGACTTCATATGATGCTCATTTTGAAGCTCACGCATCCGCCCGCTCACAGCGAGAAGTGCTTTAGAAGGAACACATCCCCTGTTCACGCATGTGCCTCCAACCACATCTCCTTCTATGATTGCAGTTTTTAATCCCTGATGCACATATTATTACCAACAAATCATGAAGATAATTAATAGCCTCCGTAATCATAGACATAAATGCTTTAGATGTGCACTCCATTCTGAGAGAGGAAACAATACTACCACTGGTACAAGTGGCAAAATGACAATAATGCAGCAGACTTTTAACAAGATATCTACAGCATCGTTATTCACGCTAAGAAGAGGTGGTCCGAAGCACACTACGGAGTAGCTTAAATGAAAAAAGTTTTAATTTTTTACGCCATGCTCGTCTGATTTAATGAGCTACTACACAGACAAGGGACCACAAGGATAGTCCAGTGAGCTTACATTTTCTCGTCCATAGTCTCATTGAGTCGTTGGCCCAATAAATCAAAACAGTAAATGCGAATTACCTTCTCAACAGCATGAAGAGCGGCTCCATGTCCACCGACCCCAGCTCCAATAATGACGAGATCGTAATCGAACCCACCACCAGCACCCTTCGACGACGCCGTTCCATTACCGTTCAGCGACGCCGACACCACTTTCAAACCCGGACGCTTCAACGAAGGAGCGGTCAATCGGACCGATGCCGCATTTCCGGTCGGTCGAGGCGATGAAAATGCCTCTCTTCTGAGACCGCAATAGCGTACCGATCGAGACAGGTGGGATCGGAGGTTAACGGGCGAAGATGCAGAGAAAGAAATAGACATTTCTCTCTTGTAAAAAGCAAGTGCTAAGGGAGATGAGAAATAAAGGAAGGTGTGGAGTTGAGCTGAGCTGAGCTTCGTGAGCTCCGACGCTGTTTTTGAGGTGGCGGAGTTTTACTAAGTGAGAGACCGTCTTTTCTATTACTCGCCGTATTGTTTGTTTGTGGTAGATCAACCAACCAGGTAAAATTGCAATTCTAGTTCCATAATTAGTAGGTATGTCAAAATTGGCCCACTTAAATTTCGATTTATGATTTCGCCCCCAAAACTTTGCTACGTGGAAATAGAGGTGGACAACGGTTTGAAACGATCGGTCAATCATTCGGTTAAGTTAACCTTTGTCCACGATTACAGTTCCATCGATAATTATTAAGAAATCGAGGGATTCATCCTAAAACCAATTGGTGAAAGGTGAAGGAACCTCTTGAATATATTAGGTGAGTCGGGTGAGGAGAAATATCCGATGTGGGATAGAATAGAAATCTCAACACGCCCCCTCACGTGTGGCGTGACTGGCCTAACACGTGGACATATGAATCGGGTGACGGTGAGCAAAGATCGAACCCGCTCTGATACCATATTAAGAAATCGAGGGCTTCATCCTAAAACCAATTGGTGAAAGGTGAAGGAACCTCTTGAATATATTAGGTGAGTTAGGTGAGGAGAAATATCCGATGTTGGATAGAATAGAAATCTCAACAATAATCATAGCCGTAATTTTTACGATTCCGTTATGGCTTATCCAATTCTGAAACTGTAAACTGACGGTTTTTTTTTTTTAACGAAGATAGACCCGTTAAAAACAGTTTGACCACTATTTTTTTCATAAATTTTACAAAAAAACACAAAAAAACATATATAACTTGGGGTTGAAATCGGCACCATGAACATTTTGCCCACATCTTAGAGAGGAATATAGCATAGATCAATTATTTAAAATTCCCATAATTTTGATTTTTAGAAATATTTCATGCATTCTATAAATTGGAAAATATTATTTAAAAAAAAAAATCAAAGATATGTTGAAGTAACGAGCACCATCATTATCTTCTATTGAAAAAACATCCAATCAAGAATAACAATAATCATCCATCATCACCATCATCTATTGTTAATGAAGGAAATAACCAAAATAAACCTTAATCCAATCCCCAAGTAAAGAACAAAGATGGAATGGTCAGCTCAGCAAAGGAGAGATTACACAGTTTCAAAATAAACCAAAGGAGAGATTACTTGAGAAATATCTTAAGACCATTCACAAGAAACAAACTTCTTTTGCATCACCACATGTACGAACTAAGAGCATTAATTATGAATCTTCAGTAGGCTTATCAATCCATTTCCACAAGGTTTGAAGACTGATCAGCTAGAAGTGGTGTGTGTACGCTGGTCCTTGGAGCGTTCTTGAAGATATTGTACCCTGCCGCGAAACAAATAATCATAGGTAAGTGAACGGCATGGAAAAAAAAAAAAGAAAACGGTAAATTATCTGAGACATCCACAACTTGATGACCCAAAACGACCTGCCCGCCCATTTTCCGCGCATAACAGTCAAGAACAAAGATCGTGACGTTCCTAAAGACAATGAAACGACATGCGAGCACGACTTCCAAGCTTTCATGCGGCAAAAGAATTTCATGACATGCAAGTCTACTCTCAATTATTGCAGGAGACAAGCTATTCAAAGATTTCAGTAAACCTTTTTCATCCAATAAAAAAGCAGCTTACCTCTCTAATTTCACAAGGCATTGCAGTAGCATCACTCCCATTGTTTGATCTGCTAATAAAAGAGCGTAGCTGATGAGGGATAAAACCAGCGCCAGATGTTTCGTTCGTTTCCAAAACCTCGTTTTGAGTCTGCAGACCAGCATAAGAAAGACTAGCAGAAGCAGAAGCTTCACTCGGAAGCACTTGTTCCCTCACACCACTTGGTCTATATGAAGAAACATCACTAGCCCAAAAGAAAGAAGAAGTATACTCTGAACTTCCCTGAAGATTGACACGATGAGATATAATACTTGCCGGTCGAGCTGTGACCGTCCCATCTGAACTGATCCGTGAACCAAAAAGATTTATCCCTGATGCCGGGGCTGTGCTTTCATTACTCTCATAGAGGCGATCCCTAGTTGAAATAAAATGATGCATCTGTCTCTGTATCCTCCGGCTTTCCAAAGTCGGTGCTGCGTATCCAGAAGCAAACAGAGAAGACTGACGATCTGCATACGAAGTTCTTGGGGAGTGAGAGTGACCAGGAACTTGTGCTGTTAATGGGGTCTCAGGTACATATGCCTCGTTGAGATCAAAAGTTTCTCGAACAGTGGGTCGAGAGGGAGATGAACCAACAGAGAAAGTGTTGGCTGTTCCATGATCAGGAGTAGGATTTGAGGCCTGTGGGTTTGAGGAGGTATTAGCTGTTGGCCCGCATCCCTCACAGTACCAATTTCCATCCGGGACTTCATGTCCAAGACCCACACAATATGTGTGTGCAGGCGAATCACAGAGATCGCACAGAAGCATGAGTGCGTCGTCCCCACCTAGATGACACTCAGAGCAGATGACACCATCGTATGGATCAAGAAAGCCCATTAACTCTTCTTCAGTTGGCTGATAAACCTATAAAAGGTAAATATACATGATAATATTTGTTTGTTTGCAAGCTCGTTTGCAAGATTAGCTAATTCGTCTGCAAGCTCATTGAAAAGTTAAAATATTATTAAATTAGCTCATAGTACCTGATCTCGCTCTGGGACTTGGAAAACTGCATCTCTCAAATCATGCCCACCATCAGCTCGAACCTTCCTATTGATAACTGTAAACCTTTGCTTGCACAGGGGGCAGCGAGATTCCACCTTCGACCATTCCATGATGCACGCAAAGCAAAAGTAGTGATTGCAACAATTCAAAAATCCCCGGATGGTTCTTTTTCCTTCTTCAGAAAGACAAATCCCACAAACCTGCTTTGCTGCCACAACTTTCGTGTGTGAAACTTTTTCCTTGCCTTTCTTTATTGGCTGTTTTCTTTGCACTTCATTATTTATCGTCGAAGGACCAGAACTTCTCAAACCAGAGGAAAGTCCACTGCAGCGTTTACTAGCGCCTCTAACTTGTTCTCTCTCTTCTTCCAAAATGGTGTATTCACAATCAGATGATCCTGAACTCGCAATATCCGAATTCGAATCAACACTAAATTTCTTCCTCCTTCCTCGACCACGTACGGTCCGTTTCTTCTTTCTCACTGTCGTAGGCTTCTCATCACTAACCTCTTTAGATGTATCAGATCTATTTTGTCTCGTCGCAACTCGCCTCGTCACGCAGGTCCTTCTTGTTACTCTATCCAAAAATATGTTATTTGGGATGGATTCCATGTCATATCCATAATCATAATCACTCTCTTCTTTTGCATCGGTATATGAAAATATAGATTTCTTTCTGGGAATTTCAAAATCAGTATTCCGAGATGCTTTTTTTCGGGATATCAAGGATATCTTTCTGGGTTCCTTATCTACAGATTCATCATCTTCTTTATATAAAAAATCTGTATCACCGTCTTCCTCGTTATTACCGGATGCCTTATTTTTCTTTACTTCCTTAAAAGAAAAAAACTCATCATCTTCCTCATCATCTTCCTCTTTATTACGGGATGCCTTATTTTTCTTTACTTCCTTAAAAGAAAAAAACTCATCATCTTCCTCATCATCTTCCTCTTTATTACGGGATGCCTTATTTTTCTTTACTTCCTTAAAAGAAAAAAACTCATCTTCATAATCATCAGAGTCATCATCTACTTCTTCCTTATGGGTCACCCTTTTCTTTCTTGGCTTGACATTACTATTCTTCTTCCTCACTTGTTCACCCTTGCGTGCTTTAGGCTTTCCGACCTTTTTAACCTTCTTTTCTGTGCACTCTTCTTCCTCTTCGCAGAATTCCTCTAAACTATCCTCTGATTCATCGCCAACAAGCAAAGAAATAAACTTAACTTCCGACTCTTCAGCCTCATCTTCGCTCACCTTATAATCTTCGTCAGACTCGTCTGAACCTTTGTTTTTCAGCCGAACTTTCGCCCGCGTCTTGCGTTTACATCCAATTTGAGTTCCGGTAGCCATCTGATGCTGTACACCCAACAAAATCAGCAGACATTGTATCATATAGCTACCGAAACACCATATATATGCTTGCATGTGATACAAGTAACAAGTATACTAGCAAACAACACCGACTTTACCTTCTCCTATAAGCTTCTAAGATCCAGATGGCAACGAATAACGGTAAAAAAAGGCTAGATCATTAAATGCATGCAAAATCATCCATCTAACCTCAAACTTAATGTTAAATTATATAAGCCACATGTGTCCCACATCGATTAACCAAGGAGAGATTGACTAGCTTATAAGCTTATGAGCTACTCCACCTATCACCAATTGGTTTAAGGATGGAGCCCCAAAGCTTATTCGGTCAACTCTCCTCTTATGCGGGTCCATGTGCATAAGCAATTTTCACACTTAATTATTCCACCCAAACAGAGATATTCAGATTCACTTGCCTCAAAATATATCGAACTAACAAAGTCGGTCAATTTCAATAATTTGCACGAAAATTCCCATTAGGACTGCACCAAGAAGACCTTAAAAGGATATGAAAGAGGTAAAAACAAACAATAATCGATCTGCCCGATCTACAGCTAGAAATTGGACTCCTATATAGAAACCCTAAATGCAGAAGAAGAATCAGATCACTGCCCATTAGTTATTCAGCAATCATTCCAAATTCAAATAAACATATAAGATTAGAGAGACACCATAGAATCAATTCCCCTCAATGCTAGGAAAAAAAACAGATTCAAAGCATAATCATACCTCTGGATATCAGTTTCATCAAATCACGACAAACAAGCCCGCAAAGCAACCAATCGCATCCGGAAAATCACATACAAACAGAGCTCATAGTTAGAAATGAAAAAAAACATAACAATAAAAAAAAGAAAATTAATGAAAAATCCAACGAATTTCAGGGAGGGATGGTACCAGCCCAGCGCCGCGTGAGCAATTTACGAAGAATTCACCCGTTGATTCTCTCTCTCCGCCCCTCTCCCTATATATAAACCAAATGGAATGGCTACGTACAATGTACAGAGAATGTGTATTTAATTATATTACGATATGAATCATTTCATTTTGGTTATCCATCGATATTCTAATTAATGTCAGTTAATGACAGATTATTAAATTCAATAATCGTGATTACATACAAATGAAAAAAAAGGATCATATGTATTATTAGAGTTAATTACAATTACACCCTGTCATTATTCAGTCACTCACAATTAAATTATTTAAGAATGTAAGAAAATTCGAAAATATGTATACAAAAATTCAGGTAAATTAAGTTACATTGTAATAAAAAGTAAGTCAGCCACTGTAATAAGAGCGACTGATATTACACAATACATCCTTAGAGAATAATATGTTTTTAACTCAATGGGCTTAAACAATACAATCAACAGAAATGCGTCGGCCTCTACTTGAAGGAGCCTTGGATCAAGCCAGACACAGGCAATTTCAAGTCATAGGTAAGCCTCTGAAGGACTAAAGCCAAGGTGTGTACGTCCGATAAGGCTCGGTGAGCCGAGCCCACGAGCGGAATCCCATAATGCTCGCGGAGTGCTTGAAGTGTCGTCTTCGCCAGAACTTTATCGCCTGATGTGTCAGATTGCATGTTAATAAGGAATCGAAATGGGGAGATAATATCATGGAAATGCGGATGAAAAATATGACCTTTGGACTTCATGACGGCGCGGGCGAGAGGAAGTGTGTCAGCGAATAGCCAGTCCGAGGGGATCTTGTGAGAGAAGCGGCTGAATTCGTTTTTCAGAAATGGGACGTCGAAAGTTCGAGCGTTGTGCGATACTAAGACCACTAGTCCGCCTGGTATCTGACGGCTTCTTACATACTGGATTAATATGGGAATAAGGTCCTTCATCCTGCAAAAAGCAGCCAAGAATGTGATTGATTTGTGTGCTTAATGTAATAAAATTGTTGCATATGTAGAGAGGTTACCTAGGAATGCCCGATCTTTTGACCATTTGAGTTGAGATGCCGTGAATATGCTCGTTGGACACTGTCCTCTCGGGGTTCACGAGCGTCTGAAAAGTGCTGTTTTCGCCCCCTCGAAGATCCTGGCAGGCAAACTCGATTATCCTGTCTTTGTCTCGAGAAAATCCAGTTGTTTCAATGTCGAAGCAAATAATCGTGGCGAGCTTGGCCAACTGGACATAATGGTCTTCAGATGCCTCTTCGGTTATTTCTAGCTTGTAAGTACCTAACTCGGTCCTCGTACTTTCTGACACTATCTTGCTCCTTACGCCTACCTTTTGAGTCTTCTCTACCTTGGTTGTCTCCAACTTACAAGTGTTCGATTCGATCCTTGTTGTTTTGGAAATGAGCTCGTGCCTGAGGACAACTTCTTTAATGGGTTGCTTTTCGCTGTTTGCTCCGGCGTTTGTATTTATAGTTCGTCGGGTGACACCTGTCCATTTCCCGCTCTGACCTTCGAGTTCGTGGCTCTTTGAACAGAAAGACTTGTACCTAGAATGGTTATAACTGTTACTTCCTCCAACGGTCCTACCGAATCTATGGAAACTCAGCCAACACGAATTAGCTAATGTCTGAAGTCTGCATCGAGGAGATTGTAAGACAGAGAAACACATCGCCAGCGTTCTATCTATAAGAGATATCAACTAGTGTGCCCAGATCCAAAGTCAAAAACCCCGAACAAAAATCTTAACCTGTAGATAGAGTTGAAAATAGAATTACAATCTGCAGATGAATTATATGGTGAAAACCATCCATGAAAGTTTAATATCGTGAAATTGGGATATCAAAGAGCTCAAAATCATCAAAGGAGAATACGTCACGTACAAGTCTAACACTAACCAAATGATCTCAGCGATAATGCAAGCTTGGCAACATAAACCAGAGGATAACAAATTTCATTCGACATTTAAGACTATCAGATATCTCCGCGATTCTTGTCAAAACAGATAACGATATCATCAGAACAAATGAACCCATAATGAAAACAAAGGCTGATAAAATCAATAGTTCAAGTCACCAAAGACCCATATTCATCCATTCACTCTGTTAATACAATTTGAGATCAGTCCTTCAGATTCCAAATATGTACTGCAATTAAAAGGTCATCTAATCATGAAACAAACACACCCCTTCATTAGCTCTAATGTGTTAATTTACCCATGATTTCAACATCAAGCCAATCAAACTAATTTAGAAAATTCTATTCCTTTTACATCAAATGCAAGCAAACTATCAAAAAATAAATTATCTGCTAGCTCATTTGACAAAGATGAACAATTAATGGGAAGCCGAAAGCTCGAACACCAGAAGGAGGGTTCTAAAAAGTACACCAATCGAGGTCCGAAAATGCTCAAAAACTTAATCCATTCCCAAAAATCGGATGCAAAGAAAAACTAAAAGCAAGACAATCATTACAAGAAACGCTGATAATCAAAGAAAATGAACACCTCCTGACCTGTGCTTCAAAATGCGAAGAATTCACACTTCAACGCCAATCTGTATAGCATTTCCGAACCCTTCACGAATATTCGTTTCTTAGGCATACATACAATACAACAAGGGATTGCCAAGGGAAGGGAGAGAGAACCTTTAAGCTGGAAACGTTAGACGTCAAGTCATTACCCCAAAAAGAGAAATAAGGATTGTTTTCTTCACTTGGTATAAAATGAAGATATTTGTCCTAAAATAAAGAGAGCTTTTCTCATTTAAATTTACTATTATTTTTTAACTATGATAATTAAATTAATTAATTAATGTAAATGAAATTTGATATCTTGGCATCCATTAACACTTTCGATCCTAAAAGTACGGTCCGATCCATGTTTTATGTTATTGGTTTCGAGTGACAGATTGTTTGCGTGATAATAAAACCAACCAAATAGAATTTTTTTTTTTTTTAAAAAATCAACACTATAGTCTATACTACAAATCAAAATAGAATTTTGCTGAAATTACTAAAAGGTCAAAATATAAGAAGCTCATATAGTGATCAATTCCTACCCATCACCATTCACCACCACATGTTTACTTGTTTCAGTTGAAGCGAAAGCTGCCGGCAGCAACAGACGAATCGCCGCCATTTCCGAATGAGAAAGCCTGAGGAACGGCCATCAGCGCTTCATCTTCCACTTCGTTGGTCGGGCAATACGTCTCGAGAATGTTCACTGCCTTGTGATAGATATCTTCGTTGTCGTGAGTCTGCAAGCTCTCAATTTTATCCAACCCTCCCGCGTCGTCGATCATTTGAACGAAAAGGTTCATATCTCCGCCCCGGCCGAGATCCATCTCTGCTTCTCCGGCTTTTAGGATGTTTTCGAGGCCTTCCAAGCACACCATTATGATCTTCGGGTCGGGGCAGGCGACGAGCAAGTCGCACAAGGGTTGGATGCATTGTTGGCTTACGAGGAAACTGTTTCAAATGCATGATTTAAAAACGCTGAATTTAGTTGACAAATGAAAGTAAGGGACGTTAATCTGGCGATCGCTCACTTGATTTGATCGCGGGTGCCGCCAGATGTGGCATTTGATATAGCCCATGCAGCTTCCTTCTTGATCTCAAAGTCGGCCTTCTGAAGCAAATGGACCACTGGGCCAATCACGTTGGTGTCAATAACCGTCTGTGGAAGTATGTAGAAGTGTTTAGTAGGTATTTTGTCGACCCAGTCGATAACAAACAGTTTGCCTAAACATCTTTCAGTATGTAGTTCGAATAAATCGAAAGTTTTACCTGTATTTGATCGCTGTTTCCAGCCGTGATATTGGAGACAGCCCAGAGAGCTTCCTTTTTAATGCTTTTCTTGAAAGGGCCAGTCAGGAAGTTCAGAAGATGCGGCAGAACTTGAAGGTCGATCATTTGCTGGAAAATTTTGTAAAAAACATCAGCTTTCAAGACTGTTGATGAAGAGTATATTAGCAATGTCTCAAGTTCATACGGCCAAATAAGATGAAGATACGATTAAATAAAGATAAAAGATAAACATATAAAAGCAGCAGAAAGAAAGTTACAACTTTCTATAGACCAAAATCCAAAGGTCTGACATACGCTCGAATATCTGCTCAATGCATAAGTACACCCCTACTGAATTCAGATATATATTCTCTTCAGTTGCTTTTTAACAATCTCTACTGACATGGAACAGGGACAAAGGGAAATGAAAGAGGCCGAATGGCTTGATAAAGCAAAAAAGCGAAAAAACAATACCTGGGTCTGTATATCATCTCCAGTAACAACGTTTCCAACGGCCCGAAGGGCAGGGATGATAACACTAGGTGACGGTTGGCTGCAAAATAAGATTATTATGCTCGTAAGACTATTTAAAAGTTATCAAGATTTATCACAAAATGTGAAAAATGGAAGACAAAAAGTTAGCCTTCATGGAAAGTAAAGATACTTGCTTTAACAATTCAACTAAGCGAGGACATGCGCCAGATTCAATGACAGATTGGATCTTATCATTTGTTCCATCAGATATATATGATAATGCCCAACATGCATCAATCAAAACTTCTTCGTCGCTTGAGTGTATAAGCTGCCGAAGAGCAGGAAGGGCGGTAATAATCTGTACAGCATAACAATTGAATTCGTGTAAGCAAAATATCGGTAACCGCAGTGAATGGCTAGATGCCAGATACTTCTAGTGGATGTAATGAGAAATGGAGTTTTGCATGACTGTTATATTAAAAGACTAATTGTACTAAGCATAGTAGGTTATTACTATGGCCGCTAAAGTGTATATTGTACCAAAGCAGCAACCCACTTGAATTGACAACTTCCAACCCAAGTGAACATGCAACCCTCAAAAGCAAACATTTCTCAGGTTCTACAAATAAATATTTGAATGTTGAATACTGAAATCCACATACGAACATCTCAAGTTCCACAAATAAATATTTGAATGTTGAATACTGAAATACACGCACGAACATCTAAAGTTATACAAATAAATATAATTTTGAATCCTGAAATCCACACATGAATATCAAACTTCTCTTGGATTAAAAACAAAAGCATCCAAATCCCAGATTTATTTGCAAACCTCTTCAAAATTAGGTTGGGGCTTGCCTCGGCAGAAATTAGATAGCGTCCACGTCGCATTTCTGAGCATAGACATTTTGGCACTTGCATTAAACTGCGATAGCAAAGGAGCTAAGGCTCCATGCCCAAGTACAAGGTCTCTGCATTGGGGGGAATCACCAGCTACATTTCCTAACGCCCATACAGCCTAAAATAGCACATGAAACAAAAAAGAATATTTATCGATGTCAATGTCAAATATATACAGAGGAAAATAATAAAAGGGAATCCATAGCTATTAAATCCTAATCTCATAGGAGTTTTGTAATATTATAATAACCTGTTCGCGAATATCATCACTTGGAGAAGACAGAAGCTTTACTAAAATAGGGACAGCTCCATGATCAATCACCTCCTTAGTATGATTTGATGTCCCAGAAGCAATATTCGTGATAGCCCAAGCTGCCTCAAACTACATAAATTTGTACAGGATTCTTAAATTAACATGTGAAAATAAAACTTAGATCTAAAAACATTCTTCCAGAGATCAATGTAATAAAATCATCTGACCTGGTGTTGAGGGAAGTCGTCTCTTATGAGAAATTCCACCAAACGAGGAACAGCACCAGTTTCAATGATCACACCAATTTGAGGGCTAGGTTCTGCAAATATTTCAATTAAACAAGAAGTGCCATACATAAGAGGTTTTAGTTCTACCAAAATCGGCAATTACCTAAAGAAAGCATTTTTCGAAACAGAGTGGCTGCCTCAAGCTGTCTAGTTGCATCATCTGACATGATATTAGCAACCACTGTTTGCAGATCTTCCAATTTCACCTGAACATAGGAGAGAAAAATAAATCAAACACTAGGCATGGACCAATAAACTCGAATAATGAGTAAGCAACAGATAAGGGCAACTGACATAATAATACATCGTCAAACAAAAATTCCATAGGACACATTATGTCATCAATCCTTATGAATTAGTACAAAGTGACAAAACACCCGGGATAGCAGAGCATCATATTTCAAAGTTGATCGACAGACACAAATCATATTACGTGCAATCCCTTCGAAGATATAATAAAAATCCTACTAAAACAACGTTGATAATGGAGACGATAATGCCTCAACAACAATCTAGAAACATCAGGTGGCTCTATGTTCTCATATTATAACAAGGTCTTTATTTTCTCCTCTTCAGATATTACAAACATATTATGCATCAGCATCTAGAAACGCTACAAAATTTAGCCACAGCATAAGAAAAATCGAAAAAAGAAACGCCAGAAAACGACAAGTGCTGACACCGTAACACAAAATCCAGACTCAGCTACAACGATCACACGCGGCCTAACAAACAAACAAACACACGCACGTACAGAACAATATCTCACATACATTACGATCGAAGGCCGCGTTGGCAGAGAAGCCGCCGGGCACTCCTTCTCTTCGCTTCTTGAGGAGATTCTCTTCCCTCTTGCTCTTACGAATCTCGACCATACTGTCCTCTCTCCTCCTCCTTCCCTCATCGGCGTCAACCGCGACCTTGTAACGGCTGCGCCGTATTTCAACCCTAGCACTCGGCCTCAGCGACATTGCCTGTTCTGTTTCGCTCCTTCTGAAATTCCGAATACGAAGAGGTTTAGGTTTTTGGAGCGTTGCTGTGTTTGTGATCATGGAAAAGTTGCAGTAGCGCTGGCTTTTATAGTATAGGGGTAGGTTTTGCGTGCGAGGGGTATTTTTGGGAATACGCTTGAGAAACGGCCCGTCGATTTAGTCGGAGTTACATTTGAATAATAATAATAATATTAATTAAAGCACTATATTTATATTAAATAATATATAGTATAAAAATGAATCAAAATGTTTCACAAAAAGGGTCATGATCATTGATCAATGCCATCTAACAAAGATATACTCAGCGAGATTCCAATTCAAATAGTGGAAGATAATAAAGAGAAAATAGTCTTTCATATAAGCATCTCTCCTTTCATACTCGAGTTAATTTCGCAGAAATGCCCTTCTCATCATCCCCATCATCTTCATCCCCATTCACACCGTCGACGTCGACTTGCTTCGACGGCGTAGAATTCTGCTCATTTGGTTTACTTCCCGAACCTCCGCTAACAGACTGCTGATAAAGGACGCCGCCGGCTATAGTCAGGAGCAAGCAAACTAAGCCGACGGGCGTGGCGTGCTTATCCCAGATCAACACGTTGATGGCTACCGTCAAGAACTTGTTCACCACGCCCGCGACCGTAAATGCAGTGGCGGAGACGGCTTTCCTAGAGGCAAAACCGAAGAAACTGATGAGCAAGCCGAACACACACGACAGGGACACAGCGAAGAAGGCGACGGGCTCGAACAAACGACCCCCATTCGAACCCACGGAATCAAACACATCGAGGTACTCCCCCGTCAAGACCCAAAAGAACGGCGCCATCATTAAAGACAGCAGATTGTTGTACAGCACAAATCCCCAGGTGTTCAACCCAAGATTCGTCACCATGTGCTTGATGTACACCATCTCGGTGGTTATGGTGACCAAGTAGGCGAAAGCCCATGAGTAGGCAGTCAAGCTGAACCCATTATCAGTGGCCACGTAGCCAAACGCGCCGCCCAAGATGATCACCAGCGACAGAAAAGTAAGCCTCGAAGGGCAAGGCTGTTTTCTGAACAGGGTGTCGGCGACCGCCACGAGGAGCGGCGTCAGGGATCGAAACACTATGAAGGTGTCGACATTAGCGTGGCGGAGGAGGTTCGTGTTGGTGAAAATCGCCAGGTAAAAGACGAACGCCGCCGGGAGAAACCTCCTGGCCGTCTCTAAAGTAAAAGGGTCGTGGTGTAGAAACCCAAGCTTGCCGAGGATATAAACGCCTAACGCCGAGGTAAGATACTGAAGAGCAGTGAGCAAACCTGGGTAGTTGAACTTGGTGATTGCGAATTTGTTGATCACGGCGAGCAAGCTGGAGCACAGCGCGTAGCCGGCGACTAAGCTGCTTGTTTTGTAGTATTGCTTGGACGGCTCCGATCGGATCGACGACGCCATTGGGATAGGTTTAGGGTTCTACTTTTTGGGGGAATTAAAAGCATGTATGAAGCTGAATCGAAAGGATTTGATGGAGGGTTTTCGATTAAGATCTGAATCGATTTGGGGAAACTGATAAGATAGCAGCAGTAATGGCGAAAAAGTGTTCTTCAGTAGATTTGGATCCTACGTTGAAAATATCTTTCTGACGAATAGCATTTAACACAGCAGTGGATTAAAGACGACGAGTGAAGACGGTGGTTGAGGAAGGGAAAATTCCAGTAGAAAATAATGATAAAAGAAAATAAAATAAAGAAATTGCCGTTTTTAGACTTTTATTCTTATTTCGTTATTTATAAATAATTAGATTTAATTATTAACACTTCCCATTCCATGGAAATTGGAATATAACTTTCGGTGAGACTATTTAATCGTTTTTACTGAAATATTTAATTTTTAGAGATACGTATTTTCTAATTTTGTGGGGAGCAAAAAAGGGCAAAAAATAAATTGAAATTTAGAGATCTAATTGTCAATCATTACTACAAAGCTAAGAGATTAAAAATAAATTACTTTTTAAAAAAAAAAAAATGTTTTAAGAACATACCCATACCCAAACTGCCAGGGCTATTATCGTCAAATGACATGGTTGCGCCTAGGTGTACTACTAGTACCGATGTCACGTGGCCTCTTCCTGGCCGTCGGATCATCGTTGCCTTGGATTATAAGATCGTTCCCAAATAATTCCACGAAAGTCTTCTGCAAATCCTCTAAGCTCTCCTGATGTGAATATGAAATGCATGCATTAATACAATACAATAATTAAAGGGGCATTGCATTGCATTGCATTGCATTCATTACAGTGTAACTTTGAGGTTTTGACAAAATTCATACCTCAGCCCCGGCGTTTTTGTCCATCATGTTCATCAGATCGTGCAAGAAATCGCCCATTCCCTGTTCGTGCAACAAAGAGACGGATGTAATAAACCCAAGACGATTGATTGTATGATACATGTGATTTTCTGAGACAGATTGTGTTGAAAAGCGAAGGGACAAGGCTGATGGATGAAGCTAACCTCGTCTTCCTCGAAGAGATCGAGGAAACCAGCGTCGTACATGGACCTCTTCTCCTTATCAGACAACACTGAAATGAAAACCATTCAAAACAACACCACAAACTGTGAAATGAAATACGGATCATCAGGAAAAAACAAAAAAAAGGCCATGATACCTGAGTATGCTTCTTGGATTTTCTGAAACCTTCGCTTGGCGTCGACGGCAGCTGCGGGGTTGCTCATCCACCTGTCAGGATGCCATTTGAGGGCCAATCTGCGGTAGGCCGAGCGGATATCAGACGGCGAGGCGTCTTTTCCGATCCCGAGGACAGCGTAATAACTGTCGCTTCCGCCGCCGCCGTTACCGCTGTTTCTCTCCCGAGGCGGCACGGTGAACGATGATCCGCTGTTTCTCTCCATCTCCTCCACGGTTACCACACCGATTGATATCAGCCGAAACGGTTTCGAATACCTCCTGAGAGCGACGATCGGCGCGGGTGGTTCGAACGAGAATGAGCGGCGAATGAGACGTCAATTATGAGGACTACATACGGAGAGAGATTTTGACATTTGAGAAAATATCTCAAAGAGGTTATTACGTCGAGGTAGGAAGGTTCGAGACACTGGATTGTTAATTCCCTTTTTTTTTTCTTCAGTGTGCTTCGGCTTTTGTAAGGAGAAAATATATTTTCTGAGGCATGTTGCAAAAGTGGGTCTGAAGTTTCAAATAATTACGGACAATGCCATTGGCCCATTGCCCGCCAAAACGTTCAATTATAAAAAGACTTTTGCTCAAAGCATAAGCGCTTTTATAATCTGAAAACACAAACACATACACAGCATAAAAACAATTCCCTGCAATACTATTTCTCATCAAGCTAGTTAGTACTGCGTGGAATTATCTCAAGCTTCAAAATGACTCAGAAATTATAGATAAACAGACGAAAAGCTTGGTTCGCTTCTAGTTTTATTGCCAGCCTAGAAGCATCCTCGAAAATGATCCAATCTTCTTCCAGCCTTAAACAAGATCCACCACTTAAGGACGGCCACAACTTTGCACCAGCGAGTTTTAGCCATGGTTTCAGATGGTTTCGTAACATTGTCTACGTTGTTGAAACCAAGAAAAGGGAATGCAGCATGAAAACTTCCCTGCGGTGAGTAATCAGATGAAAGCTGTGATCCCATAAAGTTTCCTGCGCTGAAACCATCAGTCGGCAGCCCATGGGCTTGATTCGAGCTTTCCCCGAGCTCGAACGAACTGTAGTTGTTTTGGTCCAAACCGTAGTTATTTGGGGCTCCAATCTGCATTTCTGGTCCATCATCGGCAAACATAAACCTTTGGTTTAGTGCTAAAACTAAGGATTTAATTCCTCAGAATATTACTGTTTCTTACATCTGTGAGAGTTATATATAAGGAGAAAAGAATTGAGCTAATGCTAATACAAGCCTTGCGTACCATGTTCAGCTTGAAAACTTGTGTACTCTGAGACGAAGCTTGAACCGAGTTGGCCGATTAAATTATTCTCCATTTGATTTGCCAAAAGCAACATGGAGCATTCATCACTTGATGGATCAGGCAATGGAACTATTTCCTCTAAGTTTCCGTAAGCTTGTTTCTTCAGATATTCCGCCATTTTCTACCATCAGAGAAAAGGGAAAAAAGAAAAATATTAAGTTTCTTCCAGGGTGGGTCAGAATATAATATCCAAATATGAAGGATCAATAGAGTGATCAAGTATGTTCATATCATAAAAAGTTCATTTCCTTTGCTGAATCTTACATAACTGTTTTCTGTCTCTGCTTGACAACCGTGCAAATTCTAGCCACAGTATGTTGATATTACAACTTAATGTGCACATATGATCACAACTAGAAGCATGAACATAAACCCATAAACTTTGTAGCCAAGATTAGGAAAGAAACGATTTGAGGGTAAAGAGATTCTAACCTTCTGGCGATCATCAAGCAATTCAATGGGGATGCAATTGCGTCCATCAAAGTTCACTCCAACAACCCTGTAGATGGAATCAAACAGCAAAATCCCGTTTGCTGTTGAGTACGTGTATCTTTTCTCATCTATGACACAAGTCATAGCATGCTCAATCATTTTCCGCCAATTTTTTTCAGAAAGGTTGGTTAGTATTACCTGCATATTAGAGTACTCAAAGATCAAAAAAGAAGCTTCACAAACAGTACAATAGTTTTCATCTATTTTTTTTTTCCTTACATAGTGTAGCAGGCGTTCGTCCGCGTGGTACATCCGCAGTAAATCTCCGACACAGAATATTTTGCTATCAGATAATTTATTAAAGTAAGAACCATTTCGAGCTATGCTAGTCAATCGCCATACTTCATCATCCAAAGATGGAGGATGACGCTTCTCGTAAGCTGGAAAATAAATACATCAGTGTACGAATAAATATATAATAAACACTAAAAATTGATATAAATATCTGAAACTTCGTAACTCAAAAAAGTCCTACTTCTCGCAGAGAGAATATTATGAAAACGCTTACATTCTCCGCGATGATCTTTAACTTTGAAGGCATTGCTTGCACCTTCTCTAACAAGTACTAGGTCGTCCGAATTCGAACAGATTTTTAGTCCCAATCGAAATTTCCCGCTTTTAGTCCACTTTGAATTATCTGTAAAGCTAACTCCACGAATACAGCCTACTCCATTCTGCAAAGGGACTATCAATTGTTCTCCGGTCAATAACGGTCGTTTTCCTTCTCTGCTCCGAAGGGTTTCACTATCAAAGTTACTACCCGACGAGCCATCAAGAACAAAGTCACCATGAAGCACAACTATGTTCACTCTGGCTGAAGATAAGGGACCCGTAGTAACTATTTCTCTTGAAATGGGATCATATAAGTTAATCATTAGAGGACTCTTGTTTGCGGACAAAATGGCATTGCTCGTAAATAGGGTATCAGGCAAATCATCACTGAATTTCAGTTGCAACCCAGGTGAACGTTCAGTCTCATGAGAGGATGATTGTTTTCTGGAAAGATTAGGTAAGAACGCTCACAAACTTACGTAACAAATATAAGTAACAATGTCTAAAACTTCATAATCACTTTAGCTAGCTTTACCATAGCTTCACGAATAAGTTATGTGCTGTCATGCATGAATGTGTGCAAGATTGCATAAAAAAGGTGCAGAACTAACCCAAAATATGAGTTGACCGCACGGGTCGTTTCCTCCCGCACCTATTATGATAAATAATATCATCGTTTTTCAAGTAATATATTCTGCAGCCAGGACAGAAGCTTTGTATAAAGAAAGAAAATGAACAATCCAACCAAACTAGTTCGTAGAATATAGTTATCTTATTACAACTAACCATCCAAGTGGTTAGTTAAAAACAAGGCTGAGAAATAATCAACAAAACAAATTGTCCAAAGTGACATTGCTTTTTATTCTGAACAGTCGAGTTTCATGGTTTAAGCATTATTAGTTATTATCACGAGCATGTATACCTCAAATTCAAGAATAATCATAGACCACAGGAGAAAAAAATATATCATTTCACTTGGAATAAAGCACGAATTGTACTATTTTCCGGATGATTGGTTCCAAGCAGGAAATGCTTTCACGCATATTTAGGGTGCTTCGGATTTCTCTTACTACCCTGAAAATCAGGAAAAAGAAAAGCATTAAAAATCTCCAACAATTGTACATAAAAAAAAAAAAGATATCAGCTTGCAAAAACAACTAACTCTGGAGGTAGACGATCGAGTTTAGATGGCCGCTCTGAACTTTCCTCACCAATATCCATAAAAGGTCTTTTCATCGCCATTACAACAAAGCAGGAATTTCAAAGGTGATCAGATAAAATTTAATGTTATTCATAGAGGGAGAAGCAATTGAGTCACTCATATAATGTTAAAGTATAAACATAATGTAGAAATTATGACAGGAATTTACAGGAAGCTGCTCAGAAGCTTCCTCGTATTAGGATCAAATATGATCAAACAAGTCAAGCTCAAGCCCCCTCATCAGATCAACACAAAATGACATGAAACTTTTTATTATATTAATAATATGACCATTGCCACAAAGCTTGTGTAGTTGTGTGTCTGTGTCTTTTCACTTACCATTAATTGGGTTGGGTCCCCCTAAAGGGATGTACTTGTTTATTCAAACCATTGTGGTGTTATAGAATGACAGAGACTTTTTGAATGTTCTTGAATATTCATATTACAAAGCCAAGCTAATCCAACAAATTCTAACTAAACTAGTCGAGTCAAGACAAATATAGAAATAAAAAAAATATATATACAGTAAATTCAAGATATTCCATTCGAAAATCCTTAGAATTCAACTGAAGCAGCTTCACTAACTTATGATTTTAAGTCCCACAGATGAGATGAAGTCATATGTTCTGAGACAACATATTGAGTTGTGATAACAAGGCAAGATGGAGAATAGAGACGTAACAAAAACTATTCTTTGAAATAAAACCCTCAAATTCAACACAGAATGCCGTGGTTGCTGGTTCAATTTATTCAACGCAAGCTGAAATAACCAAGAAAAAATCGAAATTGGGAGTTGGGACATACAATGACAAATATTTCAAAGCGACGTGCCATGAACACAATGGATATTCAACTTGGCGATCAATGTGGGGCATATGCTGTCCCCCAAAAATGCAGTCTTGAGGAGTGAGGTTTGTGCATTTCGTCAATAATTAATCATAAATTGCCCCCAAAAAAAGAATGATAGCGATCGACGTACCTAACATAGCGCTTTGGTGAAGATGTGATGTGATGTAGAAAGCGATGAGGCTCGGCGACACTAAACGCGGTAGTAACATCATACTTGGGAGAGAAATGGAAAGCGTTGCTCGAAGGAGAAATAGTAATTTACATATAATTTAGACAAAAAAAAGAAATATGAAAAAAAAAAAACCTTCTAACTGTTCATATGGGCTGGATTGTTCATATGGGCTCATTCATGCCCAATCGGTATTATTGTTATTCTTCCGAATTTGGATTGGATTTGTCAAGACTTAAGATGGCTGAACTGAATGATATTTTTGTTGAGCAAAGACAGCATTTTTAATTCTTACGAACGACAATCATTCATTTGCCTGGTAGATTACAGAAGCTGCTGCTTCGAATCCTTAGAATTTTACTGCAAGTCGATGAAGTGTGAGTGATTGTTGCCTCCATGTGAATATGAACGATGCGATGCGTGTGAATTGGGGAAAGAGTGGTAATGTCAGTTAGCATAATAGGATTATTTCGATGATATCATCAGCTTTCGTCTTGAGGTTCCTTAATTGATTGTGATTCGCGGGTTTTTTTTTCCTGAATTTCCTTTTTTTTTTGGATGTATTGGTTTAGTACGAAGACGTGAAAGATGTCGAGCGGCGTACATATACCCTTACCTGCAGCCACCACCGACCACCACTTCGCCGCCGTGGACATGGGCACAAACTCCTTCAAACTCACACTGATTCGCACGCACCCAACTTCCCACCGCTTCCTGACTCTCGACTCCCTCAGAGAACCCGTCCGCCTCGGGCTCGACGCCACTACCACCATTTCTGCAGCCTCCCTCGGCCGTGCCGTGGAGGCCCTTAAGAAATTCCGCCCCTACCTAGGCCGGCTTCGACCCGACCACGTCCGACTTGTTGCCACGTCAGCTGTCCGCGAAGCCTCCAACAAATCCCAGTTCACCGCCTCCGCCGAAGAGGCCCTCGAAGGCCTTGAAGTAGAAGCCCTTTCCGGCGAAGAAGAGGCCCGCCTCACCTACCTCGGTGTCATTCAGTTCTGTCCCGTGTTCGACAGGACCGTGCTACTGATCGATATCGGCGGCGGGTCCACGGAGTTTGCCATAGGGCTTAGGGGTGATGTTAAGTTTTCTACGTCGTTGAGGTTGGGTCATGTCACTTTGACTCGGAAATTCGGCGGTGACGTCATTGGTATGAGGGAGTATATCAAGAGGCAGATGGTGGAATCGAATTTGGTTGGGAAGATTAAGGAGTTTGAGGTGGAGATGGTTATTGGGTCTTCAGGGACAGTTAAGGCGGTTGAGAAAGCGGTGAGTCGAGGCTATTGGAATCGCAGAGGCGAGAATGCCGATGTATTCAAAGGATTTGGTGAAAGGGAATGGAAAATTAATCGAGAGGATTTGAGGGTTTTGGTGGACAGATTGTCCGACGAAGATTGGAAAACAGAGAGGAGGGTCGAATTCTTCAAAGGGCGGGCGGAGTTTATCTTGGCAGGTTCAATTCTGTTGGAGGAGATCTTCGAGATTCTCGGGATTGAAGAGATGGAGGTCTCGGGGTATGCCTTAGGGGAAGGTGTAATCACGGAGATGCTGGGGAGAGCGTATGAGAGCTTCGATCTGAACGCAAATGCACGGTGGAGATCGGTTAATAGGCTGGCATCACGATTTAATGGTAAGAAGAAGATGAGGGACGCAGTGATGTGTGCGACTGTGGCGAGGGTACGACGGCTTACTCGACCTTCGGTGTATTGGTGGACATCTCTTCCTTGGTTCGGTTTTCTTATTAAATTTTGGGTTTTGCAGGAAATTTTCGAAGCTCTTAGGAATATGGACGACGTTTTTTCTGCAACTTTCGATGATAGGGATCTCGAGTGCCTTGATGCTGCTTGCTTTCTTCACAATATTGGCCTATGTGCAGGCAAGAAGGGTTATCACAAGCAGTCTTATTACATAATCATGGTATTATTCTGCTATTAGCAATTTATTTTTCTTCGTAGTCTGAGTTATAGATAGACACACATGAATATGTTGAGTTTGCTGCTATTCTCAGAACGGTGGTCACCTCCATGGTTATGACAAGGAAGAGACTAAGGTTTGGTTCTTTTTTAAGTTAAATAGAAGACAGTCTTTGAACTTGTATATGTAATAAGTTTAACTAACGGCGAAACAATGTCTATACCTTCCTCGCAGCTAATAGCGTCGCTCGTGAGATATCACAGAAAGAAGTTTCCGAAAGGCAGCGTTCTTGATGAATGTTCAAGAGAGGTTTCATGCAGTTTAACCACACTGTCTTTCTCACCTCTTTCATTACAATGTTTTTATGTCTGATATTTTTGTTCTTCTTTCTCATGTGGTAGGTAAATCAGAAATTCAGAATCCTCTGTACTATCATACGTATGGCGTTCTCCGTGCTGCAATACGTTCCCGCTAATTTTCAGTTCGTGGAATTCACACGTTCTCCTGAACAAGGTTTCAAATTGGTAAGGTTTGAGTCCATATATACGATCAACACTTTCGGCTGCTCCATTTATTAAAACTGAATGCTGACGACATAAGCATACGTCGATTAAGCTTCTCGGTGAGGGTGAGGCGGGAAATCAACCCATCGACTCGATGCATCTTTTATCTGGGGACTTCATCTCTGCATCTCTCGGAAAAGAATTGGAACACTTTAAGACGGTATAAAACTTCCCCAAAAAAAAAACTGTGGTATTTTCTTGGTCTTATCATTCATTTCCCGCAGGTTTTCAAGGAAGAACTGTCTATTTTCGTGCCGTCGAGCGTTCTCGATGGTAACGCTCAGAATGCGAAAGCGAAGGGTAACTTGTCGGCGTAAACGTTATCTTTGAATTTGGTTATACACACAGATATACACATATATACTCGAATAATACTCTACATACACTGTCGTTAGAAACTTAAATTTGTAGGTTCAGAAAAAGCCATATGCTTGGACTAGTGATTCTCCATGGATGTCTCTTACATCCTTCCACATAGACCGTACGTCTGTTTATGGTAACCTTAAAACTCATCGGCCCACAATAGTTGAATTCTCTCATTGTCATTACAAGGTTGTCTCCTCTTATGATCACATCAATATAGAAAAAAAAAAAAAGAAAAAAAAAAGGAAAAAAGGATTAAAGCTACGAAAGAAACATTTGCCATATTCAAGAAAACACAAAAACTATTACATAATATTACATATATATACATATAGCCCCTTGAGTTGAAATTCTCCTCCCATGTCCCTTCCCTCTCTACAAGACTTCATACGTAGAGAGAGGGAGAGGGAGGGAATGGACATTTCGCATCACCACGGCCGTCGAACGGAAGCTGTCTCGACTTACAAAGATTTTATCACAAAGGTGCGGCCGGTCTCACGTCCGTGGTATAGCGGCGGGGAGTTGAAGAGGAAGAAAAGGGTTGCGAAATATAAGTTATATTCCGTAGAAGGGAAGATGAAGAACTCATTCAGGCGATGGTTTCGTTGGTTCAAGAATACTTGTTCGAGGTTCGTTCATGGATTTTAGTAGGACGGTTCGATATCTATATTGCTTTCTTTTTTTTTTTAATGTAAACGGATGGCATTTTCTTATATGATTTTTCTTCTTCTTCTTCGTGTTCGTGGAATGGATTCAATTATTATGTATGTAAATGTATTGATTGATTTTCTTTTATATTTTTATTTAATTTTCTTTTTTCCCTTAATGATATGTTATCTTGTCATACGATCGTAGTTCTTTTTCCCTAAAGATGCGTCATATCTCTACGAAAAAATAAATTGGACAAATGTACATTGACATAAAAAAATTTATTCTTCAACGGAATATATATTTCCATGTTATGTTATGCCATATACGAGCATATAACATATTGCAATATTAAATATAATTGAGGCTAACCCGGCCCAAATAGGATGGATCGGGCATGGGTCAAATTCCCATCAAACGGTCAATACGACACCGTTTGGACGTTCTGTTAACTGTAGTCTCTATCCCATGACATGACGCCTCCACTTCACACATCATCATCGTCAAGCATTGAGGTGAGATGAGCTCCTTGCCCTCTTATCTCCTCCCGCTTCCGACCAAGCCCTCACTGTCGCTGAGGTCGGCTTCGTCCACCCCACGCAACGCCGCCAGGTTCACGTGCTCCGCCGGTCAGACTGGTTTTTTCACGAAGCTCGGCCGGTTGATTAAGGAGAAGGCGAAGAGCGATGTAGAGAAACTCTTCTCAGGGTTCTCGAAGACGAGAGATAACTTAGCTGTCATCGATGAGCTTCTTTTGTACTGGAATTTATCCGATACTGACCGAGTTTTGGATGAACTAGAAGAGGTTTTCTTTTATTTATTTTTATCCTGAATGGTTTAGCGAAAGCTAGTGTCGCTTAGCGATTTCCCTTGTCTTTGACTGTATACTGAAATTCTGTATATGAGCGTGATCATTATCGACATTTTAATTTATGCTTGCACTTTGTCTTATGGTAGGCTCTGTTAGTGGCCGATTTTGGGCCAAGGATTACAATAAAGATTGTGGAGAGCTTGAGGGATGATATATACGCTGGCAAGCTCAAGTCAGGGAGTGAAATCAAAGTAATGAGTTTTGGATTTTCCTGATTTATAATCTTTCTTGAATATGTACTCACCATATATGCGAGCATGATGAGCATGCCTATTACTTAGAAATGGCCGTTCACATTTGTAGGATGCTTTGAAGAAGAGTGTATTGGATTTGTTAACAGCAAAAGGACTTAAAACTGAGCTCCGACTTGGTTTCAGGTCAGAATTGGTTCAAAATAACATTTTCATGTCTAGTTTTGCACCTCGGTTGATTTTGCGTTATATGTTACTGCGCTAGGAAACCTACTGTTATCATAATAGTTGGTGTAAATGGAGGTGGGAAGACGACATCGCTTGGTAAGTAATCTATATTAGCGTGGTGTCACTTAGCAATATTTGGTTTATTTTTTCGTTGTAACAAATGCGTACATCGTTTTACATTCGTATGAGTTATGACATAAAAAGCTGCGATAATAACGGACGCAAGTTTATCGTCGTAAAAAAAAAATAATTTACTGTCAGAATTGTAAAATTTTATGTGTATAAATGGATTTTGGAAGTATCAGTTCTATCATGCAGTAGTTCTGCAGCACTATTTCTTCTCATTTTAGAACCTTTTAAGATTTTGAAACGTTTATAATTGACAAATAGCCTTGCAGGAAAGCTGGCCAATAGGTTGAAGAAAGAAGGGGCGAAGGTTAGGCAATGTTTCATTCCGTCATCACATGATATGCACTTCAACAACATGATATATATGTCATCCCATTTTTCTTTATCGCATGCTTTTATATTTTGCCAGGTCTTGTTGGCTGCAGGAGATACATTTAGAGCAGCGGCAAGTGATCAATTAGAGATATGGGCTGAAAGGACGGGCTGTGAAATAGTGGTTGCTGAAAAGGAGAATGCAAAAGCATCATCAGGTGAGTTGTGTATAGATTTTTATCTACCTTATAAATAAAATGTTGATTAATCCTAAAAGTACTATCTTAAGCTTGTCTTCTGAATAGTCATTTCACAGGCTGTGAAGAGAGGAAAAGAAGAAGGATTTGATATCGTTCTATGTGATACATCCGGGCGTACGTTTGAAATATCTGAGCTTTATCTCGTGCACTTGTGTTGATAAAATTTGTATTTACTTTTCTTGCAATTTCTTGGGCCTACCTAACAGGTCTGCACACAAATTATAGTCTTATGGAAGAATTGGCTGCCTGTAAGAAAGCAGTTGGTAAAGTTGTTTCTGGTGCACCCAATGTAAGAAACTTCAGTTTTATATCCGTATCATTATTATATGTATTGATTTAGTAGACCATTCTTACTGCAGAAAAAATATGTATCTGTTCTGATTCATTAGGCAAATACTTTCTATTTTTTGGCAGGAAATACTCCAAGTATTAGATGGAACCACTGGTTTGAACATGCTGCCCCAAGCTAGAGAGTTCAATGACGTATTGCTAATATCTTCTAAAAATTCCTACTAGGTGTTAAGATGATCTTTTTTTAGTCATAGATTACCATGTCTCTCTCTGTTAACATCAGGTTGTTGGAGTTACTGGTTTGATCCTGACAAAACTCGATGGTACTGCTAGGGGCGGCTGTGTGGTATATCATCTTTTTGGTCTTTTTTTTAGCTTTTGGGTATACTTTAAATGAATATTAATATAATATCTTCTCGATAAAGCACCTTTTATGACATACCATTATGTCTTAAAATGTGATGCACAGGTTAGTGTGGTTGATGAGCTTGGCATTCCTGTGAAATTTGTTGGCGTGGGTGAAGGCGTGGAAGATCTCCAACCCTTTGATCCCGAGGCTTTTGTCGACGCTATATTCCCATGAATACCGTTAATCAACCTGCATTGCCTTTTAGGTAACAAAGTCCACACCTTTAGTGTATAAATAGTAGTACTTTGATCAATCTGAGCAATGGATCAAACTTGTCGTAGGTTATAAAATCACACTCTAATGAGGGCTCTTCGTCGGTTCATTGCAACAGTCGAATTACTAGTAATTAGGCGAATCGAGTGGTATTGTGCCTCATTTTACAAATTCTGCTAACTCGCATGTGAAGGTGATTATTGTTGGTTAATAGCAGAGGACTCATCCATCTGCGTCTTAATGAGATTCTTGTATATTGACAATGATTAGAGTGTTTATAATTGTTTGTAGCTAAATATGTTCTGTGATGACAAATCGGGCGAGCTGATTCGATGAAAGAAGCATCGGTTGCATTTTGTGGTCGACCCATTCGACAACCACAATTTCGTAGCTCTTTCATCACTAACATATTGTAAGAAAAAGATTGCGTCGAAAAGAACTACAATAACCTTCATCTAATACAGAAGCAAAGAACATAGAGTAGCAACAATTAACGGTGTTCTTAAAACGCCCATTTCTGTTAAGGATTCAGCAGTCTATTTGACGACGGTGACAATCCGACCTCTTTAAGCTGCTCTTCATCTGGTTGTGTACTGAAAAATGCCGACCCCATGAAATGTATGTAAGCAGAGGCATCGTCGAGGTTGCTTCGAAAGCTCAACGATTTGGACGCGAAGATCTTCGAGGTTTTTCTTTCCAACTTCTTTGAAACATCATCGTCGAGCTGAGCAGACTTTAGGAATCTCTCTGTGGCAGCTTCCCATGACAGTCCGTGCCTTTGCTCGCCGGTTTAAAGGAGATGGCTCGTCTTCTAACAATGCCTTGAGTGATTCTCTGACGAATCCATTGTCATCATCATATGTTCGGCAATTCGGGAACTGTTTGAAGAAGTCGTTCGAGCAGTGGTTTGCGCAGATTACGATTTTGCCCATGGCCAGTGCTTCGGCTGTTGCCGTGCAGACTACGTCAGTGGTACTTTAGTTTTCCTTCACTAAGGTCCTTGTCCCTGAAAAAGCTTATACATCTGTATTCTATCCTAGGACAATGTTTCATGTGAACCACACAAATACTTCTTCATCGTACACTTTCTCAAACATAGATAATAGCATCGAGCCACCGACGGCCACTGCTGCTGCTTCTTGATATAGATTGTTCTTGTGCATCTAATGGCCGAAGCAAGCAGCAAAATCCCTTGCAAACAGTAATATACATACTAGGATTTATCTATTCAATGTCTTGCACAATAGATAATATCGATCTTCTATACTTTTATTTCAATTTTTCAATACAGGCATGCAGTTGTTACAGGCGCAAACAAAGGATTGGGCTTTGAGATATGCAGACAGTTAGCTTTACGAGGTATAAGAGTGGTCTTAACGGCCAGAGATGAGAAGAAAGGCCTTGAAGCTGTTGAGAAGCTCAAAGAGTCTCATGGGATTTCTGATGATGCAATAGTGTTTCATCAGCTCGATATTACTGATTCTTCAAGCATTGCCTCGTTGGTTGAGTTCATCAGATCCCACCTCGGAAAGCTCGATATCTTGGTACTGTGCTTTACACCAGCCGACCTTCGATAAGCTAATCCTACAAATATTCTTGAAAGTTATTGCAGGTGAACAACGCAGGTGTATTGGGAGCCATTATTGATTGCGATGAATTCAGAGCTTCTGGCGGGGTAAATGAGCAGTTTTAATACTTTTCGAAGTTCATTACATACTGGTGATCTTTAGATTCAAAATCCCAGAACAATCTTCTTATTACAGCCATTATCATCGAAAGCCGACTTGAGAAAGATGTACGCAGAGACGCACGAGTTAGCAGAAGAATGCATACAAACGAACTATTACGGTACCAAAAGAGTAACTGAAATGCTTCTTCCTCTGTTAAAGTCTTCGGAGTTTCCGAAGATAGTTAACATCTCCTCGCTGGTCGGTAAAATAGAGGTAATGATCTAAACGCAAACGGTTGAATCGAATGGCCATTTGTCTATAACAGTTCTCAAGTCATTTTATTCGGTTTTTGTTCTGATCTTGTTTTTCAGTACATACCGAATGAATGGGCCAGAGGAATCCTAAACGACGTCGGAAATCACACGGAAGAAGGAATCGAACAAGTCTTAACACAATTTCTTAAAGACTTCAAGAAAGGATCTCTTCAAGACAACGGCTGGCCAGGCCATCTAAGTTCTTACATCCTATCGAAAGCTTCCATAAACTCATACACGAGGATTTTAGCAGAGAAGTATCCGAATTTTCGGGTAAACTGCATCTGCCCTTGATCTGTTATCTCCGACCTGACCTGCCACGCCGGCGTGCTGACCCCTGAACAGGGCGCCCGAGGGCCCGTGTGGCTAGCCATGTTGTCCAAAGAAGAAGACGGGCCGACAGGCTCGTTCTCTTGGGGAAGGATATTACATCCTTTTACGATTCCAAAGACTACGATCCTCGTTCTTACGTACGACATACGGATTGTTAATTTCGTTTGTTTCCTCCCTCCACGTGGCGGCGTGTTGTGAAGGAAGGAAAAGACCATTCTTATCAATAACACTTATACACGCATATACTAGATTTTAAGAAAGAATTGCTCGTCAGTCTGACATAAGTGGCCAAACAAAAAATGCTTCGAGGTTTCTTTATTAAGCCCAGAAGCTCAAGAGGTTCGCCCATGGCTTCATTAACAACCTCCAAAGAGACCTCTTCCACAGCCAAGTATGTTAATGGAAAGAAATAACGATAATAATCGTAATAGTAAAGAAATGATTTCACCTTTTCCCATGATAATATTGCAGGTACGCTGTTGTCACTGGGGCAAACAAAGGCATAGGGTTCGAAATCTGCCGACAATTGTCATCTCACGGCGTTTCTGTTGTCTTGACGTCGAGGAACGTCAAGAGGGGCCTCGAAGCCGTGGGCAAGCTAAAAAAATATGGTCTTTCCGATGATCAAGTGATGTTCCATCAATTGGATGTCGTAGATTCAGCAAGCATCGAGGCGCTCGCTTCTTTCATCAGCTCCCAGTTTGGGAAGCTTGATATCTTGGTAAGGAAAGGATTCCAATCTTTTGGGGTTTCTTGAAATTCATGATTTTTGGGGGGTTTTCTTTTCTCTTCATCTCTGTAAAAAGGTGGATTCTTTATTGTGGGCTTGGCTGGCGCTTGGATCAGTGTTAGTTTATCTTATCTTCTTACCCTCTGTTTGTTAGTTCTTGAAGATATCAGCTGTCTTATACATACTATTCATGATGAAGCAAGTTTGGTTACTCTTGCACAGCAAAAGGGGTTGATTTCCATTACATTTGTTGCAGGTGAACAATGCTGGAGTTAGTGGATCACCCGAGGGCACTTCGGTAATTGATTTTCTTGCGTTGCGTTTCTTTTCTGCTAAGTTTTTACCCCATTGTAAGAGTGTTTTGCATCCATGTTCTTGATGCAGATAGGGGGAGGAACCTCGTACGAGTTAGCCGAAGAGTGTCTGAAAACGAACTACTACGGTTTGAAACAAACTACGGAAACACTCATTCCCCTACTTCAGCTTACAGATTCTCCGAGGATCGTCAACGTTTCCTCCTCGATGGGCAAACTCTCGGTAAATTCTATGCAGAGAACTTAAAACTTGTCTGTTGTTACTTATTAGCAATTGCTAGATGACATCAGATTTTCTTGGATCTTTCATCATTTCAGGGCATACACAACAGATGGGCCAGAGAGACGCTAAGCGATGCGCAAAGCCTCACAGAAGAAAAGATCGACCGAGTCCTTCTTGAATTCATGAAAGACCTAAAGGACGGATCTTTAGGATCGAAAGGTTGGCCCAGCTCGAACTGGGGCGCCTATTGCATCTCGAAAGCAGCCGTGACAGCCTACACAAGGATTCTAGCAAGAAAATACCCGAACATGGCGGTCAACAGCGTATGCCCTGGTTGGGTCAACACGGATCTAAGCAACCACACCGGCCCGTTGACACCCGAAGAAGGTGCCAAAGGGCCCGTGCGTCTTGCCCTGCTGCCTGACGGCGAACCTTCCGGACTGTTCTTCTACCGAAATCAAGTTTCCTCTTATTGAAAGGATGTATTTCTGTGAGTTTGAGAGTTTGCTTTAGTGCCACAATAGTTGTTTATCAATAAACATGTAGGAAAATGGTTAATAACCGAAAATGGATAGATTTTCCAGATGGTATGAAGTAAATGTAATGATAATCTGTGAATATTATTGACGTCGCATTCTAATCCAAGAATAAACATCCAAAAAATATCTAACTCAACATGGTAGTTGGGCTGATATTAAAATCATTCCAACTAGGACTGACGATGAAAGATCATAATGTCGTTAGTACCCTCGAGGCATTGAATTAAGAAAATCAGTGCCGTACGAACGCACGTTTTAAATTGTCAACTGCCAGCCAGTAAGAAATATCATGATACTTTCCTCGGCTGTGCTTTCACACGTATGATGGCTTGGCTGTATATACATACATCCGAAGTATCGTACATACTCAACAATAGTTCCATTTGCCAAAAAAAAAAAGGGAACAAATAAGCTCTCAAATCTATAGCAAGATGGCCCAAGAAATCCCAAAGAAGTAACACAATTCTGTACTTATTGCTATGTTGTGCTTCTCCTCTTCTTCTCTGTTTCTTATGTTTGCGAGATTATAGGTATGCATTGGTCACTGGGGCAAACAAAGGGATTGGACTAGAAATATGCAAGCAGTTGGCTTCGAAAGGAGTCACGGTGGTGCTAACAGCTAGGGACGAGAAGAGGGGCGTCCAAGCTTTAGAAAAGGTGAAACCTTTCGGCATTTCTGATAGTGTCGTCTTTCATCAGCTGGACGTCGTCGATCCTGCCAGCGTTGCTTTTCTCGCTGGCTTCGTCGAAGCCAATTACGGCAGGCTTGATATTCTGGTAAGTAAGTAATTAGTACTAAGATGATCAAACACAGAATACTGCAATAATGTCAATAGGCATGTAGCCTCTTAGTTATTTATTTACTTGGGCTATCTGCAGGTGAACAATGCAGGAATTCTTGGAGTAGGGATCGAAGGAGATGCTTCTGTGCTCGAAGAAGCAATCATAGCTAACGCAGATGTCATTCTTTGCGGCGGGAAGGTTCGTTTCGTTTCTCATACGCAAGTTTATTGCCGTTTTAAGTATCACCAAAACGAAACTCATGTAATAACGTGAGGCTCTTTCTAATGGGGTGCAGCCCCCAGCGGAGCTCAAGTCAAGTGGAAAGCTCATCGAAACGCCCGAGGAAGCAGAGCTATGCATCCAAACTAATTACTACGGAGCCAAGAGGATGACCGAGCATTTTATCCCGCTCTTACAAGCATCTGATTCCCCGAGGATCGTCAACGTCTCTTCAACGTTGGGCAACTTAAAGGTTAGGCTGATTAGTTATACCACTTCAATTCCACTCTCCTTTTTTCTTTGGCGGTAAAAACCACTCTTCGACGTTTCAGCTCGTCACTAACGAATGGGCTAAAGGCGTGCTGAGTGACGTCGAACGCCTTGAAGAGTCGAAGATCGATGAAGTGATTGAGGGGTTCTTGCAAGCCTTCAAAGATGGTTCGAAGCAAGCCAATCAGTGGCCTACTTCTTACCTCTCTGCGTATAAGGTTTCGAAAGCGTGTTTGAACGCATATACTAGGTTGATGGCTAGGAAATATCCGAGCATATGCATCAACCCAGTGTGCCCAGGTTTTACGAGGACGGACCTAACCAGCAGCTTCGGCGTTCTAAGCGCCGAGGAAGGCGCTGAGAGCATTGTGAAGCTTGCATTAATGGAAGACAAGGGACATTCTGGGCTGTTCTTTTACAGAAAGGATGTGTCGTCGTTTTGATTTGTCTGCTGCTAGTTCGTCATTTCTATCGCTATTTATGAATACCTATGACGCTGTAATAGTTGTTAAGATGGACCATATTTAAGGTTTGCATATGATAAATTTTATTTTATTTTTCGACGGGAAGTATCCACGCAGTCCACACAGTAATGAGATCAAGTGGAATCGAACCCACGACCTCTTTGGTGAGAGTCGTCTGCCCCGACCACTTGACCTATCCCTCGAAAAAAAGTCAATTCTTAATTGTAACGTGCGAAACTAACTACTATTCTAAGTGAGCATGGGTGTAATAGGAGTAGGAAGGCCTTTCCAAAGTTGAATATTAGAAGTAGAAATGTATGTACATGGCAAAGTAAACTCTAACAGTTAAAACCTACTAAACTAGTTTAAGGGGCAGCCAACCTATACTATAATGCATCTGAGGAAAGAAGACAAAAACCATGGAAAAATTCACATAGATATGCAAGAAGTTGCTGGGCTATATAAAGGGCACAATATCATACCAATTCTTACCAAGTAGATCTAACTGAAATAAGATTTTGCAAACATGGAAATATTCCTCAAGAAATGGATTCTGATATCTGTGATGTTATCATCCACTCTTATTCCAAGAACCGACGCGACCTTTGGATGTGCGCCTGGTATTGGACTTTGCTCACGAATATTTGGTTTCCCTACTTGTCCATCTCCTCCACCTCCACCGTCCCCTCCTCCACCTTCACCACCTCCACCGTCCCCACCTCCACCTTCACCACCTCCACCGTCACCTCCACCACCTTCCCCGCCGCCCCCGCCGCCATCCCCGCTGCTTCCATCTCCGCCATTCTCCCCACCATTTACACCAATTATTTTAGCTACGAATCTAACACTTGAATTTGGGCCAAATGGACTGTGCCTCAAATCTTATACTACTCGATTATCTTCTGAATTAGCTATTCCGCCCTGTCCATCTTAAGTGCCATCGCATGAGCACCCATCTGTTAGGATTGGTGCTTGATGAACTATATGTATCCTCTGTATCATTATGTCTTATCAAATAAAACGCTGTCCATATGTTACTAAACTAACCTTACACAGTGAGTACGGGCTTGATATCTTGATCAGCAACATGAAAGGAACTTGTTTGTAATTGTCGTAGCTTCCGATGGATATCGCAACATTTAATTCTTTCTTTTGCTTCCAAGCACATACGGTTTAACCCACATAAGCTAAAAAATGTATAATTATCAAGGTGCTCCTGCAAATAACGAATGAAAGAAGGAAAACATCGCATATGAAGAGCAAGAGTCTTTTAGACATTTCATCAAACACCATCTTCGCTGCTCCCAAAGAAGAAGCGTTCTGAAATTTTTAGTGCCATTGCTGCCATTTTGAAAGATTGAGAGATGATTATGGTTGCGTCAGCTGCATGGAATTTACAGAAAGAATAACGAACGCAGTACGAACGAAAGTGATCAACAATAAAGAATGAAAAAATGTAGTCAACATTAAACAAGTATTTGCATAATTACAAAACGACCCCAGATAATTTGGGGATTTATATGTAGTCCCACGATCTTACAAACCCTCGCAAATCCCTAATTCCTCATTAACCTCAATCAATCAAAATCTTTGAGTGGAAGGAGAACGAAGAAGAAAGATGAGTTTGAGCGTGTACATGAAGCAGCTCTTCCCACGCCACAACTCGAGCGTTCTCCTCCGATCAGGTGTGGGGATCCAATCCAAGTGCACGCCTCTATGGAATCAAATCTTCGTCGTCGATCCCCAAATTACGCCGCCAACCACCGCCACGGTCGACGAGTTCACTCGCATCCCCCAGGCGAACTCCAGGGGAAACCCTCGTTCGATCGAACAAGTTGTGGGCTTCCTCAACAATCCTAAGAAATCCCAAAATTCCCAACAGTCGCTCAACAACATGACGCTGCAACGCTTGTTCGTCGATCTCGTCACTGGCGACCCTAAGGCCAAGCTCACTGCGGCTTCGAGATTCGAGGAGTTGACTAAGAACGATGTTTTCGTCGGTAACGCTGTGAATCAAGATTGAATTCAGCATGCATTTTTTTCTTCTTCTGTTGAGTCGATTGAGTAGTAGAATAAGAAACAACTTAGTTCATTTTTAGATTGTAGACTTGATTTACCTTTCATAGATGATGTGCCTAATGGTCTCTTTGGCTGACTGTTTCTCTTTTTTAACTGGGAATCTCACTCATACAATACAATCTTGTGATCCTAACAGAAGAGGGGGAAAGCCATGCCATCGTCATGCCGAGGAAGTACAGAAAAAAGAGAGCTTGGATGGAGCTGAAGAACAAGTGGAGGAATCACGAGAAAGTCAGGGGCTTTTTCCTGGAAAAAGTGAAGGGTGGATACGCCGTTGGTATTGCAGGGTACGTCGCGTTCTTGCCCAACAATCAGATGTTAAGGAGGAAAGGCGCAGAGGATATGTTCTTGATCGAGACAATGTCCCTTCGTAAGAACTTCGTCGTCACGAGGGCTGATGGGTACGAAAGGGTTATGCGTAAGTAATCAATTGCTTCATCATTCGCTACTTTCGGAGTATTAAAATCCTCAAATGGTTGATCGTCGTAGTTGTGTTTGTGGTTCTTTTCTAGCTTTAGATATGATGTGGAGAAATAAGTGGAGAGGAGTAACATGATTTTGGCATAAAAAAGAAATACTCAAAGCTGTATTTTTCGACCTTTTGTTTTGTTCCTTCGGAAAACGACGGTGATGGTGATGTTGTTACCGTTTGTTTTATCACTGCAATCACATCTTTATGCTGGTGAAATTTATGGTCTCAGTATCTTCTTCTGTCGATCAATATCTGTTGCAGTGTCGTGAATGAGAGTTCATCTGAATAACATTTAAGGTTCAATTTCTTAGCTTTCATCTGCACATACACATACATAGCAGTTTTTTCTCAAGCCACTTTGATATCATTATTAAATTTGTTGAAAATCAAATCAAAATTATCGCATTCTCACTGACCAGAAAAGTCTGAATAACATAAAGAAACAAATGTATAAACCAAATAAGCCCAACAACAATAAAAAGAGGTGTATATAGTTGCTATAAGAGGTAAGGTGCAAGTTATGTTTTCTTGCAAAAGGAAAAAAAAAAAAAAAAAAAAGGCAACGAATTCCACTTGGCCCGCTGCATATTCTTTGATTAATATCGATAGCGTGGATTTAATAGATATATAGAATGATATATATAATTCTAATGCATGAAAGCGTATGTCATAAGCAAAGAGATTAAAGCCACCAGCGACTTCCCTTCTTGATAAAGTCTGTATAAAAAGAGTCTCTCCTATATATGGTTGTGATTTATTACTCCTATCCTTTTTTTTTTATCAATACATACATAATATAACTGAACCCGAAATGATATCAAAACGATTATAACAAAATATATATATATATATATATATATATTAAGAATTTTGTTATTCTCTTCCCCTTCAAGGGCATTATTATAACACAAGCAGGAAACGACATGTTTTTAGATTAAGATGTCTCAGATTGAACGTATAAATCAAATAAACCTTGTTCTTCATGTCACATTTCATATAATACTAGAATGTCTAGTTACAACCCCACACTTGTAATAACCACATTGAGTTTACGTTTTCTTTCCCAGTCAGAGATTGATGTGTCGTCTCCGTCCATTATGGCTGTGCTCTTTGTCATATATCAATCGTCTAAGCATAGAAAAGCAAATAAAAATAGCATATTGTTTGTATAGTTCCACGTTGCATTATTATTATTGTATGTTTTCTTTGTCTTGTTAATAAGGAACATGAAGCATACGTTTCCCCATACATGGATTTTGAGTACCGTAGGAGTTTTATTTACAATCTTTGCCTTTTTCTTTCTTAAGGAAAAATAGGTTCTAGCTCGCTCACCATGCAATTTGATATTTGTTTAGGTAGATGAATACATACACACACATATATATATATATATATATTTGTGTGTGTATGAGAGAGAGAGAGAGAGAGAGAGAGAGAGATTTATGGAGTCTGCAATTAAAAAAAATGATCAGTAATTATGCAAGTATGATTGATCCTATTGAAATATTTTTTAGCCATTTCACACACACACACACATTACAAGACGATTGCCGTGTATTATAGAGTCTTCTTGAGGAAGGAGTGGTACAAGTGGAAAGTCGTTTTCAAGGCCAACGAATTGATTAATCAATCAGTTTTAGTTAGCAAATAAAATCATGAGCTTTCACGAACAACTGATATAATTCTAAACAAAGTTTTCAGTTATTTGATAGTTGTGTCGGCATGCGATTTGCTTAAGGATGTGGCGTTTAAGTACTCAACCCGACAGAGATATGCTTTTAGTTACAAAATATAATGATATCATTCTCGTACTTTCATGCTAAGGCTAAAATCAACGACAGCTTCGAAGAATATTATTTGTTAAGTAGTCTTTTCTTGTAAATTACTGTTTTAAATATAGTTTTCCTCATATTCATCATGAATTGGACCTTATTTAGGTCCGTCACTTGCATTGAAAAAGATAATGAAAAAAGAAATCCCAAAATATATATAATAAAAGGCAGGAAATTCGAGGGTTGTGATAAATCATATGAATATTACGTTATGATGAACTGAAATAGCTTGATGATCCTCTTAAAGAGATTTTGAACGTCCTTTCTAGAATATTGGTTTTCCAATGTTTCCCACAATATAAATTTTGAACAAGGGTTTTCTTCAATCTATGCGTAACATATAAATTTATATAACTCAACATTATTTGCAAATACTAATTTTCTTTTTAACTGAGCCTTTTTACGGGACATAATTTGCATAAAAAGGTTTCCTTTTTTCTGTAAATCCCATATAACTATAGTTATTGGGACTGATAAGAACCCATATATTGTAATCTTCAAAATTATTATATCAAAGATAACAACACGCAAGCTTTCTGATAATAGGAAACTGTACCAAAAAAAGTACTTTTTGTACCATCTCTCTCTCTCACACACACACACACAAAATATATGTGAGAGATAGAGGAGAAAGCTTCATGAGATGGGAATGGTGATGATGAAAGTGATTGGATATTTGTGGGACATACTATGGTTTAAACTACAATAGAATCAACCATCATAACACTTCTCAGTCAAATTAACTAGAGATTAGATTAGTTGTTGCAATGGAGAGAGAGAGAGAGAGAGAGAGAGAGAGAGATATGGAAGGTGATGGAGTGAGAAGAGGGATTTGACGTGGATCTTCAAAGCAACAAATATATGCATATAGATATATATTCGTTAGCTTCTTTGACTCTTGGCTCCTTTCTCTTTAATCCTACTATGGATTTTCTTCATAAATAAGGTAACCATCGATCATATGTGTATGAGAAATATTGCAACATATATATTTTTGCTTCCACTTCACATAATCTTTTTCTTTTTCTTTATTTGTTCTCTATCTCTCTCTAATCATGCCACTCTATATATCTTCATTAACATACAGTCCCCATCAAAGCCAGTTGGAACAGAAAAAAACATCGATCGAACTGAAGAAAGAATAGAACATCCATTCATAATCGTTCATTTTTCTCTTCAGTTTGATCGCATCCCACTTCCAACATATCTCATGAGGAAACCTGCGGATGCTGTAATAATAAAAGGGAAACTAAAAAACAATGATGATAATGCCAACAAGATCAAACTTAGGAAGGGTTTGTGGTCGCCAGAAGAAGACGAGAAGCTGATGAATTATATGTTGACGAACGGACAAGGATGTTGGAGCGATATTGCGAGAAATGCCGGGCTTCAAAGATGCGGCAAAAGCTGTAGATTGAGGTGGATTAACTATCTGAGGCCCGATCTCAAACGTGGCGCCTTTTCGCCTCAAGAGGAGGAACTCATCGTTCATTTGCATTCGATTCTTGGCAATAGGTAATAGTATATATCTACGTCGATGATCTTACATTATTAAAAGTTGTGAGATTGGTTTATCCTCTTTGGATCATGTTATATTTCTTAGAAATATGAGCAATCTAAAGATGATAAGAAGTGGGGTATCACTATATATATAATTTCATTGATGAAACACATAACTAACGATGCCATATGCATTCCTCTAATCTAAAATTAATGTGTTTATTATATATTTCTTATGATATATGATTAGATGGTCTCAAATCGCTGCACGGCTTCGCGGAAGGACAGACAACGAGATTAAGAATTTCTGGAATTCAACCATCAAAAAGAGGCTGAGAAACAACGGCAATATGATCAACACTTCATCTTCATCCCCTAACAATAACACCGATGACTCGTCAGATCATCTTCACTTCAAGGGCATGTCTGGAAATATGGGATCATCCGAAACAGTGTTTTTCTTGCAAGAAAATGATATCTCGGCGTTTTGCATGGATTCTTCTTCAAATTCCTCGTCGTGCTCGCCCATGTTGCAAAACCCTAATCTTTGCAATAATATCACACAATTCACCAACCCTTTTCATCCTCACGAACTTGAGCGTAAAGATGTCTTCGACGTAAATTGCTTCACGGGGAGTTCGAATATTAGTAACACTTCTCCATTGTTCAACTTGCAAAATTCTTCATGCATGCAACAAGAGAAATCACAGGTTGAAGTGGAGAATTATAACGTTGGGGCATTTGGGTATCATTGTGGGATGATGGATCTACAACCCTATGAGATGGTAGGCTTGGAAAACGACCATTTTGTCCCTGGATCGGAAACTCTGAAAGAGATTATTGACGTAGGCGGCTATGGTGTTGGTTTGGACAAGATGGCTAGAACTACTACTAGTTTCAGTCTCCTCAACAACGTTAAAGAAGACGAGGATTTGCTTGTTCTTGGGAACATTGACAACAACGATCATTGGCAAGAAGAAAACTTCAAGATTGATGATAATGGTGAACTTGATTGGGCGGGTTTGCTGGCTAATGTCTCATCCTTACCTTACCTTGATTTCCAACTTCAATAACCTCTCTCTCTCTCTCTCGCTCGCTCGCTCTCCACATACACACCAATTTCTTGAAGCTTCTATTATTTTCTAATTTGTTTTTCCTATACACACTTGGAATGACATAGTGTTAATATAGTGAAAGTTATGGATGTAGAAAAATAAAAGACACACACACGCACACATTCGTATTGTAGCAGTCGTTGATAAATCATTTTCTTATTATGGTGCTTATATAGTTGAAAATTCTACGTTCAACGTGCAGGAATTGAACTAAATGTACTTAACTTCACGGTTAGAATGCAGGTATTTTTATCTTGGTTTGAACATGTAATTCAAGAGAGATATCTAATATTACTCTTACCTATGTAAAAGGATTAAAGAAAGGAGACAAAAGAAACATCGTTAATTTATTGATAACGTTTCGTTTACGTTGTAAAACGAGAGGGGGAAAAAAACCGTCGCCTGAGAGATTCGAAGGGAAGATTTTTTTTTAAAATATTATTTGGTAGAAATATAAAGAACTTCATGGGTTACAATTTAATTTATTGCCCACAATACAAGAATGGGCACAAGCTGCACATTCTTCAATAAATGATGACAATGGCAATGCATTAATAATATATTCCGACTCTTCTACTTGCAAGAATAATCATGAAATAAAAGCTTTTCTTTTTTATCTTCCACGTGCTGATGATGTCAATAAATAATACTTGAGATCAATGTACATATTTGAAATAGCCGATTAATAATAATATATAATATTTGTACAAGTTTAGAATCTGATATTTGATAATTATATATAGACAAAATGAAATATTACTTCGTTTGTAGGCTCGATTTTGTTCAAGTTGTGATGTATCTATCGTCTTTTCCATCTTGGCTTCTTAATTAAGGCCAATAATTGGAGAAGTATAGGGCCTTCATTTAGTTGCCTGAATATTAACTTAATCATTCTACATGAAAGGTAATGCATTAATTATAATGATAATCAATAGGGGCCGGGCCAATAGTTATTAATGATATAATATAATTAAAGAGAGAAATAAAAAAAGAATGTAATGATTTCATTTGTCAGGTTGAAGGGTCACTGCACACTTGAAAAGATAGAGTAGTATCTTTCAATAATAATCTATCGTATTTATTACGGGTCTTATCTTTAATATGTTGCAATTTTCCAATTTATATTTTCTTTAAAAAAAGTTGTATGACTTCTTTCACCACAAATTTCAGTTCAATACAATAATTACATTAGCCAAATATAAATACTATAACCACTTTAATTTGTTAAGAAAAAGGTGATCGACTTTAATTTTTTTTTTGAAAAAAAAAAAGATAGAAGAATATACAAAGTCAAAGATAAATCATCAGTCAAAAGGCACAAAGACTGCAATCAAGTAACGAAAAACCCTACACATAATTATATTACAAATCAACTTGTTATGATTATAATCACAGATCAACCGAATTCATAATTAACATAATTATTAGACATGGATAAAGTATCCCTTTTGATACATTTTTTCAACCAAGGCATATATGTTGTGTAACTACCAGAAATAAAATCTTTCACTCGACTGAATTTATAATTTGTTAAGTTTATAAAATGGCGACTGCGGAATTTTGTTAATTGATTATAAAAAAGTACAATCTTGATTGACATTATATATTTATATATATTATTGATATTTATATTATATGTTTATGTACGTGTGGTGTGGGACTAGTAGCTGGTAATATGCGACATCAACATGATAAAAGCAAAGTTATGGTCTGATTGACAAAGATGGAAACTTCAACTGCTATGGCTTTTATTTCTTTTTATATGTAGTAACGTCCATAGAAATCATTACCATTATTAGGTTCTCTAAGCCGTTGTAAGCCTGTATTGTCAGTTAAAGAGCATAAGCATGGGCTGTTTATCTTGATACAGTGTCCTCCTCCATCACGAGAGAGAGAGAGAGAGGCTTATCATAGATATATATATCTATATACGTATATATATATATGTATGTGCTATCAGATCGGTGTACGGTGTGTGTCTCTGTGTGTGTTTTTAAGGGAAAGCTCCATCTATATGCTTCTGCTTTTTCCCACACAATATCAATCTTGACATAAAATCTTTCTCCACTGCCTCTTTGCTCCCTATATATAGTCAGCATCAAAGTCTTGATTAGAGTCATTTAGATTCTCTCTCTTTCCACAGCTATTTCAACATCAATAATTATAATTTTAATATGGAAGAAGATAGCAATATAGACGAAGGGGCATCTTCAAAGGGTAGCAGTCAGGTCAGAAGATCGTTCAAGAGAATCTGCGTCTTCTGTGGTAGCAGAAGAGGTTTCAAGTCTTCGTTTAGCGATGCAGCTCTTCAGCTTGGGAAAGAATTGGTAGTCACACACACACAACACACCCCACATAATTATTTCATATTTTTTATTTGCTTGATAATATCTATAGGTGGAGAGAAATATTGATCTAGTTTATGGAGGAGGAAGCTTAGGACTAATGGGGTTGGTGTCAAAAGCTGTCTTTGATGGAGGTTGTAATGTTCTTGGGTAAGTGTTTGAAATGAATTGACTTCTCTTATTTTTATTTCAGTATACATTGATCTATCTTCTTCTTGGTTTTAGCATCATTCCTGAAGCTCTCTTGGCTCATGAGGTACGGTTATATTCCTTCACTACAGCTCTCAATTATGTGTCATGATTTGATGTGTTGAAACTATGTTTTCGTCAACCATACAATGAAATCTACTGCCCTGCAATAATAGATGCCTTGGGAAAGCGTTGGAGAGCTGAAAATAGTGGCAAATATGCATCAAAGAAAGGCTGAAATGGCAAAAAGTGCTGATGCTTTTATTGCCCTCCCTGGTACATATATACAATTATTATTTTTTATTTAATTAATTAGCTAAGTTTGAATTTTGAAACTTCTATTTTCTTGATATCAACTGACTAGAGAAGTAGGAGTGGTAGTAGTATCATGATATATTACAATGTTATATCTCTCATATATCATGCTAAATTTAGGGTTTTATAACATGAGATGAGACTACAGAATATTCGAAGCTCTACATTAATTTTGTTTTTTTTTTTCTCTATTTTTATCAATTTATAATAAGGTGGTTATGGAACGATGGAGGAATTGCTAGAGATCATATCATGGGCTCAACTGGGAATTCACGAGAAACCAGTAAAACCTATGGCATCCCTTTCATTACATTTTTATGATAATGAAAGATTATATATTTATGTGGTCAATATTGTTAAATAAAATTATATTGAGGACTTGAATAATAATTTCTGGGTGCAGGTGGGATTGTTGAACGTAGATGGTTACTACAACAGTTTGCTTGCGTTGTTTGATAAGGCAGTTGAGGAAGGTTTCATCGAAGGTTCTGCAAGAAATATCTTTGTCGTTGCTGCCTCATCAAAGCAGTTGCTAGACAAAATGGAGGTTTATTAATAAATCAATTTTTATTCCAGAAAAAAAAAATTTATTATTATTATTATTATTATTATTATTATTATTATTATTATTATTCATTACGTATTGTGCTTTTTGGCTCTTATTAGTATTTCTTCATGGAGCATGGTAATTAGATATTTTAATAGCTAGTGATTTGTAAGAACAATTCTAGAGACTATTTTCTTTATCGTATATATATAATTATATATATTTATACTTAGACATAGAGAATAAGTTTAACAATTGCTTGTCACTTTCCTTACAAGGTATGACTTCATATGGAGAAGCACATAAATATAAACGAGGATTTGGTGAACTAGAACATATATGGTAGATTCATTTTATTAACCAATTATTGAATGTAACAAAAGTATTTAATGTGATTATGTTATAATATATTATGATTCGCTGAGATCTTTTGATGTGTTGTTCATCCTCTCCCTCTTGAAATAATATTTTATTTATTTTACGGGAATACAGTATAGACCAATTGTCACACCACCAAAATCTAATAATATCTTCTACTGTTTTACATATTATATACAACCTTGTTACATCTATTATTATGATCACGAAAAAATTTAAAATTTTTATATGATCGTACGCTGCAAGTAATTGGCTATCTTTAATAAATGGGATAAGAACTGCAATTGTAATCAATTCTCTATCGCTTTATTATTTACTTATTTATTTATTTTCATTATAGTGCAAGTTGGTTAGTCAGAAAGATCCCACTTTTATCCTAACCATCCATTTTGGAATCATAGCTTGTACCTTTAGCTACATATTATATTTTAAATAAAAAATATTGCTACTATATTGAATGATTATCATAATATATACTTTTTTTTCTCCCTTTTTGAATAATAAGAAACCACTAACAAAACATGGACAAAAATAAATAAAATTCCCATCGTTGGTTTATTGACTTGACTTTTCAAGTCAGTGAATAACAATAATTGTACTTAAAAATGCATGATGACGTATGTCATGACCACTTGAGCAATTTATATTACATACAAGCAGAAAATGTCAAATGCTCTCTGTGAAGAGAATGATTCTTTCTTTACCTATGAAATAATTAGGTTTTACAATTATTAAAAAAAAAGTACAAAATTGTAACACTTATTTACCAATTTAATAGAATTTGTTGTTATGGGCTGTTAATCAATTCAAGAGTAATAAAGCCTCCAAATATGAAGTGAAGCACAATACTCTTCAAAGCCCAATAGCGTAAGAAGAGAGCCCAAGAATATTACAGTAAAAAGGTAGAATAGAATCGTAGTTTCATCTTATACTAAAGGGTAAAATTGAGATTTCATATATTTGAAATTATTGTGGTCCTTGAGAAAGACATTAGTCAAAAAAGCCGAAACGTCAAAGCAACAGTTCAGAACATTTCATACTCGCATGCCCACTGTCCGTTGCCACGCGCCATATCGGTTAGGTATAGGCCGCGAGCCGTCGCCGGCCGTGAATTTTTACGCGCCAGTTACTCGCGTCGCTAAGAATTGGGCAAGAGTAAATACATAAGGTGCTGCAATTATTTAAAAATAATAAGATTTACTTTTTTTTTCTTTTAAATTCTATTTATATAGACTCCCCACGCCCATACTGGCTGCAGAGAACTTTTTGACTTTTAAAATCTATATTAGTATCATGTAATTTTACTTCTTTTTCCTTTTTCTTTTAGAAGTAACCATTTTGTGAAATCATACAAAAATAATAGAAATGTTTTAGTTGCAACCCCTACCAGCAATATTTATAGATGAATACTCATTTAGTTGCAACTCCTACCCGCTAATTAGGTGCAAGAAAAATAAAGTTAGAATAATTTAAAATAATATATATATATTTTTTAAAAAAACGTATAATTAATTTAAGACTTAAAAATAAAATTCATAATTAGACTCTTTTACGTAATTTCCCAAAGGCCCTTTGACCATAGTACTCAACAAACTGCGTATTTCAAGTCTTCTTTCTTTCGTCTCAAACCTCCGTTGACTCAACAAACTCATTTATATCATATCAATCTCACACCTACATACATACATACATACATACATACTGCTAATCGTATACCTATGCTACCCACCCACGAAAAGTCCGAAACTTTTGCGACTTATGCGACGGCCGAGGATTTTCTGAGCCGTGGATCTTCTTCTTGGGTCAAAGGGTATCTGAATCTGGGTTGATTGTACCTCAAGCTTTTATTTCGGGTTTTTTTTTAATTCGGGGAGTGTAAGTAAGGGATTTAGTATAGGGGCGTGGCTGCTGAATCGTTATTTGGGTACGATGGTGATGATTTGTGTAGCTTTGTTTTATCATATGCTGGGGCGAGAACGGATATGTGGATTTGTTTGTACTTTGATGGCTTGAGACGAAAGGTTGCTACTTATCTAGGTCTAGTTTGTGGTTTTTGGGTCTGGCTTGCTAGGGGGAATATTTTAAAGTTTCGTTGTGATCTATAGATTTCGCTAAATCAATCCTTTTTGTTGCGTTTGAAGAGGGTTTCGTGGGCCTAGAAGTGATATTTTGAGGCGAAACCTTTTGATTTTTCTTCCCCTTCCAAGTAGATTGGTGATTTGCAATAATTCCCCCATTATTCCGAACTATGAAGAGGTTTAGGTCGTCTGAGGATCTCAATTCTTACGGCGACAAGGGAGAAGCAAGAGATTTGGGGCAAAGAGACGATGAAACAGCTCCACAACGCTCTTCATCGTCTATGCACAGGAGTTCTTACTACAAGCCTTCGGATAGTGGCAGAAAGCTCATAACCTCCCCACGTTCGAGGTATGACCGAGTAGAAGATGACAGGGAGAGTTTGAGATCTGTCAGGAAAAGATCGAACTTCGATTTAGACAGTTACGATCGGAGAAAGAACTACGACCGTCAGCGAGATGGTCACGAGAGAGTGAACTTCGGCTCGTCTCCTCGGGCCGGGTATGATGCCCATCGGATTCATCGTTCCGAGAGCTTTTCTGGGCCTAGAAGAGATTTTCCCAAAGGGTTCAGATCGGGAGATAGGCCGAGGAGGGATAATATGGTTACTTCGTGGCGGAGGTTTGGTGGCGGCAAAGATTCCGATGAAGGGTCGAAGAGTGCTAATGAGTCCAGCCGTGGAAGTAGAATGGGATCTGAAGATATTGCTGGTAAAGTAAAATCCCCAACTAGACGGAGAGATGTGAAATCATCTCCAGCTCTGTCTAAGGAGTCTGGAAGTGAACGATCGAAGAGCGTTGATGGGAAGAGTAACGGTGAAGTTAATACTGATACGATGGTTGAGGGCTGTGCTCCCAGCAGTGACCGAGAAGAAGGTGAATTGGAACCCGACCCACAGCCTTTGGCAAAGTCAATCATGGAAGATGAAGCTGAGATTGGGTTGGACTCTTCTTCTTCTCAGGAGAAGCTTAAGAGCGAGAATCCCGCTGAGCCTAAGGATGCCATGACTTCATCGTCTGTAGAGAAAGGAGATGAAGGCGAAGCACGGAGCTCCATGAAGCTCGAGGAAGGTGAAATGTGTAATGATTCAAGAGATGTGGTGAATACGAACGATGACTTGCACGAACGCCAGGATGTAGCAGTTGAAGGAGCAAACAATAGTGGTGATGAAGATGATGATGTGGATGGAGAGAAGGAAGGTAGCAATAATGTCATTGAAGGCAGAGGAGAAGGTTCGGTTGAGGAGGATGAGGAAGGTATGTCCAACGACAAAGGGGAAGGCCAGAGTAATGCTCATAATGAAAGGAACAGAGAGGACCTTGATTTGACTCAAAATGTGGAAGCAGAGGAGAGGAACGAATTGCCTTCGATGGAGGAAGTGACCCGAACTTTGATCGATAAGGGAAAAAATGTTCTTGCCGTGTCCCCCTTGAGCAGTCTCAATCACACGGGCATGGACTTGGGGATTGGAAGCAAGCGAACGGATGTCATGGGTAGTGAGGACGTGGAAACTGAAGGGCCGAGTACCATTGCGTTCCAGTTTTTCTCTGCTGATCCAGTTAAGAAGGAGAAAGTGGAACAATCACCTCCGAACAAGCCTAAAGATGACAAAATGGGTGCCCTTGAGCTTTCGCTTAGCTTGCCAAACGTGTTATTGCCAATCGGTGTGCAGGGTGGGGGACAAGGTCCCAGTTCTCCAAGCCATGGCAGAAGTATACAATCCTTTGCTAGTTCGTTTAGGACAAGTTCGGATGGATTCACTGCTTCTATGTCCTTCTCTGGCTCTCAACAGATAACTCACAATCCTAGCTGCTCGATGAATCATGACATGTACGATTATGAGAAATCTGTTGGTAGTAAGCCCTTGTTTAAAGGAATGGATTGGAATGCTCTTGCTGCAGAGGAGAACAAGAGTAAAGGCGAACCTGGTTATCTGCAAATATCATCTAAAGACAGCCCGAATCCCCAGTCACATGTATCTAAGGCTAATTCGTCCGGACAACCTAGGGTGAGCAGCCATAAAGTTATGGGCGGTAGTTCCAAAATACCTATCGGCCTTGAAAGGCAGGTAAGTTTAAATAAACAAACTTCTGGATCGCAGGGTTTCGTTTCTTACAGAAACGGGCTGGAAAAGAGTCTGCAAGAGAACAGTTACCCCCATGGAACTGAGCAAAGGGTGGTGGTTGGAACTGATTTTGCTGAGTCGATCGTGACGATGATAGCCTCAGAACCGTTGCATGTGATGACTCGAAGGTTCGGTGACATGAATGCACAGCACCTTGCACGTTCCAAGGAGTTTGTCCAAGACATCATATCGAATCCAAGCAAGCAGTGGCAGCTTAGTGCTCTACAGAAGGCATTACAGAAGAGGCCGGACATTACATTGGATATGTTAGCTACTGCACATCGAGTTCAATTAGAAATCATGGCCGCTCTAAGAACTGGGATAGTAGATTTTGTTCTGACAAAACTCGAGATCCCATCTTCGGATCTGGCGGAAATATTTCTTAACATGAGATGTAAGAATCCCATGTGCAGGAGTGCTTTGCCTGTAGATGACTGTGACTGTAAAATATGCGCACGCCAGAATGATTTTTGCAGGGAATGTATGTGCCTCGTTTGTTCCAAATTCGATAACGCAGCAAACACGTGTGGTTGGGTCGGGTGCGACGTGTGCCTTCATTGGTGCCACGCGGATTGTGGGCTTAGGGAATCTCATATTAGAAACGGGCTTAGTGCGAAAGGCCTGAGAGGCACGATGGAGATGCAATTCTATTGTATTGCTTGTGATCATCCTTCTGAGATGTTTGGCTTCGTTAAAGAGGTGTTCCAGAACTTTGTCAAAGTTTGGGCTTTGGATCATCTTTCAAGAGAACTTGAATATGTAAGGAGAATATTTGAGGCCAGCGATGATGTAAGAGGGAAAAAGCTGCACGAATTTTCTGCAAGGATGCTATCGAGATTGACTGGTACAGTTGAACTTGAGGAGGCGAAGAATCACATCTTGAAATTCTTCAATGGTATGTTTAGTCTTGATACATTTTATATGGGAATGATTCTTGAAACACCTGCATTTCTTGATCCATTTTTTTATTGCAGATATCGACTCAGACAAGCATAGCCCGGCTATGGTTGAGCCCAGAAAGGAATTATTGCCTGCAAAAATCCATGAGAGCAACAGTAATGGCATTGGAGGTTCAAGGCAAATATGGGGAAAACCCATGGATAAGGCTCCACAACTGGGAAACCCCATGGATATTTATACCAAATTCGACAGCTCCGTGGATGAAAAACATGAAATGAATTTAGATTTTCGAAGAACCGTTGTTCAAAGGGAGCCCGTGTTCGATGAGCTGGAGAGCATTGTGAGGATTAAACAAGCCGAGGCCAAGATGTTCCAATCACGCGCCGACGATGCAAGAAAGGAATCCGAAGCCTTGAAACGGATTTCAATCTCGAAGAGTGAAAGGGTCGAGGAAGAATACAGAAGCAGAATCAACAAGCTGCGTCTGGTCGAAGCTGAAGAGATGAGGAAGCAAAAGATTGAAGAACTGCAGGCCGTTGAGAGATCATATCAAGAATACTTCAACATGAAAATGAGGATGGAATCTGAAATCAAGGACCTTCTGCTGAAAATGGAATCAGCCCGAAGAAATCTCGCCGCGTGATGGCAATGGATCGGCCTCCATTCGTGTCTTAGGTTGCTCCGTATTTATCGGAGATTAACCCGTTAATTTTTCTAAATGACCGTTTCTAGACCTAAAGTGTGTCTTTATATATTTCTTTGGTGTTTCATTTTCTTCTGTAGTTTTACCTAACTAACAGGGATCTATCACTAAGGAGCGTAGGCATGTTTAATTTTGTTATGGATTCATGTTATATACAACTGCTGTCTATTTAATGTAGAGTTTTCTTGACAAAGATGTCTCCTTTCTTTCATCGAATTCTGACAATGGTAGTATTTGGACCAAAGATTAGGCACGTCACAAAACAAATCAATCGTACAATCTTAGTTTAACATTCAAGTCTTTCACAAATTGATCAAAACTAGCCTGTGAAGATCCATCCCTGCCCAAAGCATCATGCATCAGCTTACTTACTCTCTCGATCTCTTCCCTAATCGCCACTGCTTTCGCATTATCGCCGCCACCTTTCATCAGAAAGCGAATCTTACAAACAACTTCATCTTTCTTCACTTTTCCATCATTGCAAAGATCGATCCCGACCCTCCAATCTTCGACGATCAACTTACGGGTGGTGGGCTGATCCACTAAAAATGGGTGACAAATCATGGGCACACCGTGCCACACACTCTCCACCGTCGAATTCCATCCACAGTGAGTTAAGAATCCTCCACAGGCCGGGCTTGAAAGAACCAAGTTCTGATTGCACCATGGAACGATAAGCCCTCGATCTTTGATCGAATCTTCGAACCCTACTGGCAAAATATTATTACTCTGATCTTTTTTATTGTCGTTGTTATCATTAACAACTTCATCTATGATATCGGGTCTCAGAACCCATATAAAGTTCACTTCACTCTCAACAAGTCCATTAGCTAGCTCTGTGATTTCCCGTCTGCTGGTCTGAGCTAAGCTACCAAAAGAAACGTATAGAACCGAGCCGTATGGCTTCGAGTCAAGCCATTGCTTACAGTCGGTTTCGGACCACAGGCTCATGGAAATGGCTGTGCTTGCGGATTCCGGGTCAAAATTTAATGGGCCGACGGCGTAGGTTGGGTGCCTTCGGTTCATGTAAGAAATGGTTTGCGGTTCGAGCTCAAGAACTGTGTTGCATAAGATGAAGTCTGCTTCTTTCACTTGCTCGAATCCCTTCATCACGACTTCTATCAGCATGCGAATGTCGTCGGGTTCTTGGATATATGACATTAGATCTTTCGTGCTGATTGAATTAACACTAGGGATGTAGTTTATAATTTCCTCACCATGACCTATGATTTATTATGATGATAATCTAGGATTATATATCATAAGATAGTTGTTAAACAACATATATATCAAAGACTTTTACGTATTACCTTTCCAAGGAAAATGTCCGCGTTCTCTAAGAAGATCCAAGTGGTAATTCACAATAAACACCAAAGCTAGTTCGGTCCAAAAAGAGACATGAACAAGATTATACTTCTTAGCTATCGCCGAGGGCCATGGGAAGAAAGTGTCAGCGACGAGAAAGAAAACCCTAGACTTCTCATCATCATCATCCATTGTTTTTTCAATAACTTTTTCGACCCGACCCGGAAAATCTCGAAACATGGTCTCCCAATACTCGTCGTACTTGGCGTTCCTGTCGAATTCGATGGGAAATCCATCGGAGATGGTGGTGTAGCGCAAGTCCAAGTTCGAATTTTGGGTCCGGGTTTGGGCAAACGGGTCAAAACGATCGACTTCGGTTATTCCGAGGGCCCGGGAAATGGAATGATGGATATATTCCGTTTGGACAAAAGTGACGGTGAAGCCCGATGAGGCAAGTTTGAGCGAGAGAGTAACCGTGGGCGTGACGTGGCCTTGGTAAGGGTATGGAAAAACGATGGCATGTGGCTTTAGATTAGCCATTAGTGTTTGTGTGTGTGTGTGTTTGGTTAAGCTTTGGTGCGTTGTTCGTTATAGATTAGTTGGTATGCATTAAACGACGACGACTATTTTACGACAAAATAGATTAAATTTATTTTTATAAATTTGTCCCACCAATATCTCAATTAACGTGTATCTTAGTACGTAGTCGTTGAGCATTTATATAATATTTTGTCCCACCAGTCTCAATAATGGAGCTCGTGATTCCTATTGTTGCGATATACGATGAATATTATATATACATATATATATATATATGTGTGTGTTATTAAGATATCATAATAATCCACATCTATCTTGTTTATACTGACTAATGACGTATTCAATGATACGAATCTCAACGAGAACATCTTAGGTAATGGGGGCCTGTTAATATTTATATGCATGAGAGATATATAATTTATTTTAAAGCTCTCATAATTGAATCAATATGTAACCTAACCATTAGCACGCATAACTAGGCCGGTAGTTGTACCTTACTCGATATTATCAGTTTTCAAATCAATTACAACCTATGTAAGGGCATTATCAACTCGATTAGTCTAATGCTGCCTTTAGTTGCTCGGATATAAAAATGGGAGATAATTTTATCTTAAGATTATTATCTTCTCATTTGTCTAGAATATGTGTTTAGTTTGCGGTTTTGACAACAATGTATTGTATTATTTATCTTGTTTAGTTTCCTGGACAATAAAATTTTTATCGCATGTTTATTTGTAAAATTACAAAACTGACCTCTTCATATAAATATTTCTTCTCATATTCCCCTGATATACGGTTTATAAAAAAAAATATTCTTATGAATATCGGAAAATATAGTTATAAGACAAAGAATAAATCAGATAGGTTTGTTTTTTTTTTATGATATAAATCACATAAAATAAGGATGATTTTATGATTTGGTGGGATATGTAATTAAAAAATTAAAAAGAAATTTTAAAATATATGTATTTAACACGTGTGAGGGTATTAGGTGGGTGAAAGAAAAAAAGCTGACATTTGAAGGGTGTTTTAGTCATTGGTGATGAATTATTTTGGACTGAATAAATAATCTTGGGTAAGCTCGTCAGTTAATTTATCTTGAATTCTCGAGTTTATTACAACGGGTCTGTTATTTATTGGGGGCTTTCAAGATAAAGTAAATTGCCAACTGAACAAGATTAAACTAGACTATAATATCTTTATCTGACCTTATCCAATGAACTAAACCAGCTTTAATTATTAAACGACTATATTTTAAGGCAAAACGAAAAAGATTATCATTGGTTCAATGATTTTTTTTTACACGGTTTTCTGATTTTCATCCCGATTGGGTCAGTTGTCCTACAGACACTAAATGAACGTATCTTAATTTAATACGTAGTAGTTTGAAACTTTATATAATATTTTCTCAACGTTAATAATGGATCTCGCCATTCCAAATGGCGTGATACACGATGTATATGTATATATATATATATTGTTTTATATGTTAATAGAGATCATAATAATAATCCACATGTATTGTACAATATACACGTTAATCAATGTTGATGTGCGCTTCTTAATTAATGACGCTGTCGCAGAGATCTGAGTTTTGCACGAAAACATAATGTATATTAATCTTTTGACTGATGACTACCAGCGATTCATATTTTGATGATGGTAGTTGATAATAATATTTAAGTTTTAATTAATCATTTTCAGAGATCTACGAAGATATGGCATGCATGGGATTCGTGGTGTTTAGCTTAATCAAATCTTTCGAAATCATCAACTAATGTACGTTTTTTAGACGGTTGTTAATTTTTTACATTCACGATGATGGTTGTTGATAATAATGTGTTATTATTTATAGCATCAAAACCTAGCCTAATTCATAATATTATATTATATTGAAATAATCACCACTTGGTTTGAATCATTACATTTCATTTCTGCACTCTCTCGTGTTACATAATAGTCCCTTCTTGTCCAAGAATTTGTATGTTGCAATTAATATGGCATTGTTTAAAAACCCTAGTTCAAGCTTAAAATGAGACAGTGAAAAAGAGTTCAATAAGGTAAACAATAGTACATAGGCTTAATCAAATTTAGTGACACAACTTAAACAAACATGTTTTGATGTCTTAACCATCAATGGGGAATTCTTGAATCCCCTCATTAAACAGTTTAACGAAAGCATCCATCTCACTCTTCGTTCTTAGTGCCCAATCTCGATGCCATCTTCAAACTCCATAGACTTGCAAAGCGAAATTGATCGATCGTTGTCAATGAACAATTGCTCGTACTTAGGGTTTCCCCAACCGAAATCAACATTGTACATATCGAACCTATTCGAACACTCTTTTAACACCTTTCAGACTGTACAAGAACACGTCATCCCAATCTCCGACTATACTCAGTACAAGAATGGTTGGGATTTGGTAGTTTTTTTTTTGTACAGTATTCTAATATAAAAGATTTTGAGTTGTCACTCTCGATCTCCTATATATGTGCGAGTCTTTCAGCAAAGGTTGCAATAGCCTCTGCTTTTGTGTATAGGTAATCATTCTTTCATTCACTATATATGTATAACAAATATGCGAGTTGTTTATCCTATAAGATTATTTACTTTTTCTCCGTGTTGTTTTCTTAAGCTCAGATCAGTTTGTAAAGAACATAGATATGTCGACTAACTGTGTAAGAGATGGCGTTGAGAGGTAACCCTAGCTCTCTCTCTCTCTCTCTCCGAGTCTGATAAAAACATTTTTGTCTTCAACAAATTAAAAATTTCTATTCGTCAATCGTGTATATGATCAGGAATGGAAAAGCCAACTATGTAGATGCGGTAAGATTTATCACTCATGTATACTACTAATTTATATTTATATATCATTCAGTTTTACTTATATATATAAGGCATTATAAATTTCATAGTCTAATGAATTCTACGACCTCGCCACGGACACCTTCGAGACTGGGTGGGGTGAATCCATCCATCTTGCACCCAGGTAGTAATTTTAATTCCTTGATAAATTGAATTTTATACCATATATAATCTTGTTTTTCTTTTCTTTTTTTATTTAAGAAAATAATTCAAGTTTTCTATAGAAATTTTTATCAGAAGTCCATCATATTTCTTACACACATTAGTATTGTTCGACATTCAGATGGGAAGGAGAGACATTGCGAGAGAGCATAAAGCGACACGAGCACTTCTTTGCCTTGCAGCTCGGACTTAGACCTGGACAAAAGGTACTATACTACTATATATTGTCATAAAATCTACAATAATCTTATATATATATATATATATATATATATATATATGTGGTGAATTTAAATATATATTGTTAGGACCGGTGTTTGTGTTTAGAGGGGGGTGAATAAACACTTGACAATTTCTCGCTTACTGAACCGTCACTGATCGGTTGACGCAGAATTCAAACCGGTTCGAGTGGTGAACTGGTGTCGTGTGTGTATTTTGGTTTGAGTAGAGAGAACTTGTTTATGGAAGTTCGGAGTTAAAATCTCCTACGTCTCCCCTTCTTCCCAGCAGGAAGGTATCACTAGAAGATTCGGTTTATACACACCGGTATACAACATTCCTTAGCTAGACTTACACAGCTATAACTCGCTAGTTATACTCAGCTAACTAAACTCCTAGCAAAACAAACTTAAGCAGCTTCTTACAGTCCACCTAACTATACCAGCTTATTACAGTCCGGTATTGTGAAGAACTATCACAGCAATACAGAGCTAACTCAGCTCGACTTGACTTGATCTTTGATTTGAATGCTTGTAAATTTGAATTTTCGTTGTGTTCTTCACACCCATCACGAATGTTGAGAGGCTCGTATTTATACTCGTCTCTTGAACTTGTGACCGTTGTATGGGTGTGGGCCATCTTCATTAAATGGCTGCGCAGACCGCATTGATGCGCAGACCGCATTGATGATCTTTCCTCTTTAGGCAAAGTTGCAATCTCGCGCCAAGTATCAGCAGTATTGTCTTCATATCTTCTTTCGTGCAAGTCTTGACCTTGCTTTGATCTTTTACTGCTGTACTGAAGATCTCTTGTACCTTCTTGATATTTGAATCTTCAACGGTACTCTTAGATTGGTGATCGTCGCATTGAGATTGGTCTGATCTTCATGCTTCATCGTGACCGGTATCTGATGGTTGCCGTATTGGAACCGGTCTGAACTTCTTGCTTCAATGTGACCGGTATCTGATCTTGTTCTTAAGACCGATATGGGAATGAGACGTGACTGGTTTCATAGACCGATATTCCTTTAGAATGTTTTGTTATTGCCAAAACCTTTAACTGGTTTGTTTACCGGTTTGATCTATCATATATGTATATATATTTATATATTATTTTCGTTTCTCTATTAGGTTTTGGATGTAGGATGTGGAATTGGTGGGCCTGCAAGAGAAATCACACGATTCAGGTTGTTCGATAATCAATTAATAATTATAAATAAATACTAATTCTTCAGCTGCTAATTATTATTTTTTGTGTTTTGAAATTTAAAGTTATGCACATATCACTGGAATCAACATTAATGAATACCAGATCAATAGGGCAAAGGTATGCATGCTTGTACATATATATATATATGTATGTATATATTCAGTATATATCTAATTTAAATTCATTGTTTATTTAGTTTATTATGAACCTCGTATTAATAACCTACTCTTGAAAACTGCAGACTCTCACCAAAATGGCAGGATTGGAGCATGCTTGTGAATATGTTATCGTGAGTAAATTTGATATCAAATGTCTTAACTAAGATTTTATTAATAAATTTAATATTGTTTTTGTCAAATATATCTATATATAAAAATACATGCTGTGCAGGCTGATTTCATGAAAATTCCCTTCCCTGATAACACTTTCGACGCCGTGTATGCAATTGAAGCCACATATCATGCGCCCGATTTGGTTAGTTATATTTTACAACGAAAGTTTTACTTAATGAAGAATATATATATATATATATATACATATAAACTCCATTTTACTTTTTAGGTGGCTTGCTACAAAGAGATATATAGAGTCCTTAAACCTGGACAGTTATTCGCCGTCGACGAGTGGTGCATGACCACCGCATTCGACCCTAACAACCAAGAACACAACAAGTTGAAAGTACTCTAAAAAAATTCAAATTATGATAAATTAATTATGTTGACTGTGCATTTATTTCAAATAATATTCTGAAAGAAAATTATAATAATCTGATGCAGGCTAATCTTGAAGATATTTTTGGATTCGATGATATGAGGTTGCAAAAGCATTGCCTCGAAGCTCTTAAGATGGCCGGTTTCGAAGTGAGTGTTCGTTGCATTGCAGCGAATAACAACGTTAATCTATTTTATGTCAAATTAAATTATAAATTATATCTATATTATATAATTTTGAAGGTTGTTTGGGAGAAAGATCGCGGTGAGTCAGCTGTCCCGTGGTATGCGGAGTTTGGAAAAGCTGTTTATGCTAAGGAAGTAAGATCTTTATCTAAAATCATTTTGTCTTATTGATATGTACTTCAAATAAAATAAAACATATATCATCAAATTGATGGCTTATTAATTTGTGTTTTAAAGGGAAGCGACGATGTTAAAGAACTGTTGGATAAAGGCAATGCAGCACTTTTTGCTGCTGGGAGGTAAATTTATCAACAATGTATATGTTCTTACAAAATAAGTGTATTTACAACCATTGATGCTTTTTTTTTTTCTAACAGCAAAGGGATCTTCACACCAAAGTACTTCTTATTGGGACGTAAGCCTCTTAATAAGTGAGACGGAGAAAAGCTTTATCTGCTGTTCGATTGCCACGTGGCGTCAATAATAATCTGTTATTTATTATTATGTTTGGGATTCTGATGATTAAATAAAAATAGCACGAGGTCTGTATCAGTGTGCTATTGTATTTCATTTTATTGAAGGAACAAATAAATTCAGGGGACTTCCTCTATACAAGTATTTCTGCAACAGTGACGAAAAGAAGAAGAAGAAGAAGAAAAAAAACTATTGAAAGTGTTCTCCACAACATAACTAACGTTAACGTTATTCAAACTCAAACACATTTAGTGACACAATTGAAACATATGTCTTTGTTGTCTTAACTATTACTCAGTGAATTCTTGAATCCCCTCATTAAACAGTTTAAGGTAAGCATCCATCTCAGTCTTTGTCTTTGAGAGCCCAATATCGATGCCATCTTCAAACTCCATAGACTTGCAAAGCTAAATGGATAGATACATATTTTTTAGGGTTTTCCCTACCAAAATAAACGTTGTAAATATCGAATGTTAAATGTTCACAATCGCGTGCTCGACGAACAAATCAGAATCATATCGAAAAGGTTTGTGACGTTACCTAACACAGTTATCTGCATCACTTACAAATTATTTTCCAACAAATATAATATAATTTTGATATGAACTTAAAAAATTAAGATCAATTCGATTATTATGTTGAGACATTCGGATAACTTGGAATTTAAACAACAATCCAAAAATATTAAACTTCCAAACAATAATTAAAACTTGAATTTATTGTCCAAAAACCTCAGCAAGTGCCTTGCTAGAAGATCCATCTGGTTCCAAAGCCTTCAAAGCTGCGTCTTTTAATTCACCAATCTTGTTTCGAATTTTCATTCCGACAAGTGTTTCTCCTTCCATCAATTCCTTGACATTCTTGGCAATGTCTTCTCTACCCACGACCCTATTTTCATTCTCTTTAAGACGTATCCCGGCCTGAAGACAATCAGTAACCAAGACAGCATTCATGTTCTGCTCAAATACGAGCGGTCGAACGAGCAAAGGCACTCCAAACAAAACGCTTTCCAAAACAGAATTCCATCCGCAATGTGTCATGAAACCACCGATTGATTCGTGCCCGAGAACCTTAATCTGCGGAGCCCAGTTGGGCACAAGAAGACCTCTATCTCTGATTCTCTCCGAAAACCCTAATGGCAGAAACCCTAAAGGGTCATTGGAATAATTCTCGTCTTCCTTTTCTCCTCCATCTTTCTCCTTGTTTAGGTATGCAACAGCAGCGTTGTCTTGTGGGCTTCTAACAACCCAAAGAAACCTCTGCTGACTCATTTCTAGTCCCAGAGCAAGTTCATCGATCTGCTCTCTTGAAAGGGTTCCGCCACTACCGAACGACACGTACAGAACCGACCTCGGAGGCTGACTGTCTAACCAGTTCAGACACAGATCATGAGATGATCCTTCAGATCCAATCATGCCTTCGTCGGCCGAATCCAAACGAATCAATGGTCCAATTGGATAAACTGGCGGCCATTCGTGCCTATGCTTTTCCATGTACTCAAAAGCATGCTTTTCAAAATCAAGAAAGGTGTTCACAATAATCCCATCGGCCGAATGGAATTTCTTGGTCATTTCAAGGCACATCTCGTAAATATCACTCGATCTGTCGTGGAAAACGTCTGGTAAATCCTCTGCAGCGATAGTCGTTGATGAGCCCGGCATCTTCAACGGGGCTGACAAGTCGCGAAATTCACAGTCGAATGCCTTGTCTAGATTGGGCAGGTTTATGGACAAAGCAAGCTCCGACGCAGCCACAACATAGAAAATATAGGCTCGGATACCCAATTCCCTTGCTACGTCGATAGCGAAAGGAGCAAAAAGATCCACGACTAGAGCAGAAACACGAGGCACGGACGGAGTACTATTCAAAGAGGACAAAGCGTTCTTCAGATATGGAAGTGATCGGATTATTAGGGTGGGATATAATATCTGCGGGTTGAGATCGTTAGGTAGATCATCCGTGTTTGTGGCTGGAAGAAAAATGTGACCGATTTCGGATGGAAGATTCTCAAGAAGGGCTTTTTGAGGCTTCATTTGTGTGCCATCGGGTGTGACAATGATCGTTACACGACAGCCGATGTGTGAGGAAACTAGCTTTTTGGAGAGTTCGATGAATGGAATGAGATGCCCTAAGAAACCAGGCGGCGGCAGCATGGCGATGTGGTTAGATCTCTGTGTTCCACTCATGGTTTGCTGATGGACGAAGTTGATGACGTTTCTCGGTGCAACTTATGAATAGCAAGACAATCGGTTTTGGACCTTTTTAGCAAAGCTTTTGAAATAGACAGTTAGACAAAGTTACTTTTAACTGTTGTAAACGTTATAAAACCATTTCCCTAAAAAAAAAGTAAAAAAGGATGGAGAAACGCTAGGATCGCTCCGTAGTGTCTAAAGGGGCCGAATAAACACTATGTATGTTTAGCTCTTTTTCCGTCTACTAACTTAAGTTCGGACTGAGCTATTTTCGGTTGAGAACTACGGCCGGGAAGAGATCTTTAAGTTCAACTGAGAGCTGTTTGTATGAGTGTGTGTCGGTTTGTAAGAAATGAAAAATGACTTGTTTATGGAAGTTCGGAGAAAATCCTCCTACGTCTTTCCTTCTTTCTCGCAAGCGGAAGGATTTTACTAGAAGAATTTCGTTACACACTGCAATGTACACCGGCCTAGCTACAGTCATTCTAACTATTATTAATCAGAATTAATATTTTTAATTCTTAAGTCTACTGAAACTATTATTAATTGGAATTAATGCTTTAATTCTTAAATCAGTAATAAAATAGAAATCTCCAGTTTTAGTACCTCCAAAGTAGCAGTCATATATAATATCAATTCGTATCTTGAACTAGTAGTTGATTGAAATAAATTTACATCATGAATTATTACCAAATTAATATATGTGCACCCAGGCTTTGCATATAATTAATGTATATTGTAAACTCTAACCTAAACTTAAAAAAGTATCAGAAATGAAATTTTAATTGTTATGTACACCCCATCTACTAACTAATAATTAAAGTATTCAAATGATACGAATCTCAACGAGAATATCTTAGGTAATCGGGACCTGCTAATATTTATATGCATGAGAGAGAGAGAGAGATATATATATATAATTTATTTAAAAGCTATGAGTAGTTGATAATGATGCATTGCTCTCATAATTGAATCAACATTGAACGCTTGATATTATCAACTTGGGTTGTTAATGTTGTTTTTATATATGTTTTCTGACGTTCATACTGATTGGGTCAGTCGTCCCACAAGCTCAATGAACGTATCTTATTAACATGTAGTAGTTGAACATATATTTATACAATATTTTGTCACCGTTAATAATGGATCTCGCGACGATACCTATTGTCAGCTGGTGCGACATACGATGAATACATACACACATATATATATATATATCTTGTTTTATTAAAAGCTCATAATGATCCACATGTATTTGACAGTCGACCTTAATCAATTCCACGTTTGTTGATGTGCGCTTCTTACTGACGTTGTCGCAGAGATCTGAGTTTTTATTTGCTGTCATGAACCATATATATATTTATGCTATAATTTGCTGTTGTCTCGAAGTTTTTATATATTATATACATATATATGTTATTAATCTTTTTAAGAGATCTAGGAAGATAGAGCATGAGATTCGTGGTGGTTAATTTGATCCATCTTTGGAAACAATTAACTAATGATGTATGTCTTTTGACTGATCACTACGCGATTCACGTTAATGATATGAAATCACGACGATAATTAATATATAATAGATAGACACTTGTTAAATATTTACATGCATGATGATGATAGTTTGATGATATTGTTGAAATTTATAGTATCAACACGTAGGTTAGGGTTGAGCCTAAAGGTCAAGGAGGGTTGGGGTCCAAAAGGATATGTAATCTTTTGCCCAACATTTTAATATACAATGCCAACATCTCTCACATTATATATATATATATATATATATGTATATATATTATTCTCTATTGCCAATAAAGTTGTTATATCCTATTTTTATCGAAAGTCAACAAAAAGGAGAGTTAATGATTTTGGGACCTTATTAATCAAGTAAAGATTATGAAATCAATTGTATATTTAATCAAGTAAGGTAGGGGTTCATCTCACCTCACTCTAGGTTCTTTTGCAATAGATCATAGAAAAGAAAGAACGAAATATCGACTTATATAAATTACTAATGCTTTTTTTTTTCGTGATTTTTCACGGATTCGACATACGGTACCAATTTATTCCAATGCATCTTTGAGGGGAATATTTTTTCCGACGCATCAGAATCATAGAATGAAACGAGCTTGTTTAACGACACTATATTCTCCAATTAATATGTGATTATCTATAATATTCAACGTATATAAACTTTGAAAAAAAATTAAAAAATCTTGTTTTGGGTGATCTTTTATACACAGATGTTAAGTTTTAATTCTTTCTATATGGTCTTTTATTTGGTTAACTTACTTTTGAGTCATTCCTGATAAATTCCATTCAAATTTACATGATGTGATTAATTTTTGGTAGGTTTTTTTTTTTTTTTTTTTAACAGGATTCTAATAGTTAAAGATTTATGAGTTGTCTCTCGTATTTAAGTGTGAGTCTTTCAGTAAAGGTTTGCGATATCCTCTCCTTTTGATTTACGCGAAGGTTGAAGATCTGTGAACAAATAGATATGTCAACTGAGAAGTAAGTAACCAAATACGCAGTATAGTTCTAATTATATCAAGTACGTAATTATAAATACTACTTTTACTTTCATATCACAAATTTCAAGGGTTTTCTTACATAATCAGGAACGGAATGGATCTTGGCCAAGGAGATAAATTTTCTGAAGTGGTAAGATAAATGTCCTTAGTCTGTATTGTCTTATGATGACGTAACCAAAGGACAAATCAATATTGAATCTGTTTTAATTTATGCGTCGGCAAAATTATTTTATTTTTCAGGCCAAGGAGTTCTATGACCTCACGTCTGATACAATTGAGAGTGAATGGGGAGAATCGATACATCTTACTACCATGTTAGTTATTTGCTTCTTGATCATAAGAGATTATTACCCTTGTTTATGCTTATATATCCCACGTACAGTAATGACTCAATGTAGACAATAGTTAGGGAAACAAATATTTACATTTATCAAAATTATCTTAATATATATATAGATGGAAAGGAGAGACTTTGAGAGAGAGCATGAAGCGGCACGAGCACTTCTTTGCCTTGCAACTTGGCCTTAGACCCGGACAGAAGGTGTGTCTCCTAGGTTTAGTTTGGTCTGTGTTGTCCTTGTTGTTGTTGTTGTTAATAATTGTTATTATTATTTCTACAAATTATCATTATTATTGTAATTCTTTTTAATCTATTTTTCATTGCTGCAGGTCTTGGATGTAGGATGTGGAATTGGTGGGCCGGCGATGGAAATTGCTCGATTCAGGTAATATGCCCACATTAGGTTAAGATTCTAATAATATATATATATATATATATATATATATATTATACGTATTATTTTCAGCCACTCGATCATTATATCGATCATAATCTTTACTTCACAGTTACGTTTCGATCACGGGTATCAACATCAGTGAATATCAAATAAATAGGGCTAAGGTTCGTAATCACAACTCTCAAATTATTTCTTTTTTTTTTTTTTAATCATGTGATCTTAAATTGTTTTTATGATATATATCATCTTTTTTTTTTTTGAATCAAGGATTATTTGATGTATATAAGGCGCCTTAATTGATTGCAGGCTTTGGCAAGTAATGCTGGATTGGAGAACTCATGTGATTTTGTGACAGTATGTAGTTTAACATCAGCGTCAGTTTATAATGCTGATAATATATATATATATATATATATATATATATATATATATATATATTTATTTCATGAATTATTGTGTTTTTTTTTTTTTCTGAAATATTCATGCAGGCTGATTTTATGAACATTCCGTTCCCCGATAATTCGTTCGACGCCGTGTATTCAATTGAAGCCACGTGCCATGCGAAGGATCTGGTGCGTAAAGGCTTCCAAATAATCCAATGAATATTCGATTTTTCCGGCGCATATAATCTCAATATCATGCTTATGTAGGTTGCTTGCTACAAAGAGATCTACCGCGTGCTAAAACCTGGACAACTATTTGCGGTCGATGAATGGTGCATGACGGATGTGTACGACCCGAATAACCAAGAGCACCAGAGAATGAAGGTGATATCGATAGTCGAGTGGCTTAGAAGCTTGTTGAATGACCACTCCACCTAAAAGCTTAAGCTTATAAAAAGCGTATCGCATTTTAATTTTATATATTTTATTTCCAACATGCGTCCTCACGTTTAGCTTATTTCTTTTCTTATTTAGTATTAAACATGGATTTTTTCTTTAGCGGCTGAATGTGATGATTCTTACCCAAGACTTCTTTAGTCCGAGCTCTGATATCATACTAAAAATGCCCACTTTCCCATGATACAATTTTAAATGATCACTTCACATGAAAGCTTAAGCTTGTATGATGTGTATTATATTTTAATTTTATTTGTTTTGTTTTCAACAACGTTAATGCCATCTTTCATTCTAAAATGAATCAATAAATCATCCATGCAGGCGGACGTCGAACACTGCTTCGGGTTCTCTAACATGCGCGTGAAAAGCGAATGCCTTGAAGATCTGAAGACGGCTGGTTTCGAGGTCAGTAGCATGATCTATTTTCCATAGTCTTCGATTGCGCTGTTGATTTGTGAAGGTTTGAGATTATGTTTCACTCTTTTTTTTTTCTTTTCCAAAGGTTGTGTGGGAGCGAGATCGTGCCCAGGACTCGCCCATCCCGTGGTACGCTCCCTTTGATAAAAGTCCCGACTCTCCGTGGGCCGACGATATTGGCGCGACTAAGGTTGAGAAATATAAATAATTATATCTTATTATCATGTTCATAATCAAAAATATGATAAGTAGTCACAAGTGTTATTTTTGCAGACGATTGGTAAGGGAAGTCAAGAGGCCAAAGATCGAATGGATGAATGCAATGCAGCAATTTTTGCTGCGGGGAAGTATGAATATTTATTATTTTTCTTTATTATTGTAATAGTTATTAATGGTAATTTACAGTTGAAATTGATGTTAATTTTAATTGCAGGATAGAGATTCTGACTCCCAAATATTTCATGTTGGGTCGCAAACCATTTGATGCGTAAAATTGAGTATGCAAATTTATTAAATTGATGTACGTCTCCAAACAGAATTATCTATTTGTATCTCTCCAGTTATTTTGTATCGTATTGAAATAATTACCACATGGATCGATTTGAGGGTTTAAAGGGATTAATAAGCACTTTGGCTTTTTATGGGCTCTTTGTGGTCTCGAATGACAGTCGGTCAGATTTCAACTGACTATCGGTTCTCAATCAAACAGTGATGTGTGTGTAAGTGTGAAAATTAGTTTGTGAGTAACACATCATTTGTTTCTTGAAGTTCGAAAACTATATTGTACAACCCACTTAGTTAGACCCCATAGCTAAACTCCTAATGCTTACTACCTCAATCGCTTTTTAAATTCGACTGATTTCAGCCGCTTTTTAAAGTCCATGGGAGAATCGTTACAACGTAGACTTTTGGTCATACGTTGGGCTCTATGACTATACAAATCCTTGAGTTGAACATTACCACACAAATGTTAAAAATTGTAGTTTTCAAATCAAGGGGAAATACTAAACGGATCTTTTTCATAAATATTAATCAATTTTTTTTTCTCGCGGCAATACAATGCCAAACAAATTAGGTAGCAAATAGTTATCTTTGGCTATTTATTTGATCAATTATTTGGAGAATCACATATTAAATTAAATTATGTGGGCGTCATATTTCATTCATGGTTAGCTTTGTTTCATTCATGGCAAACTTTGTATTATAATCGTCGGGGGAAACCAACCTTTGTACGTCATTTTGACAGTTGATTTATTTAGTTTGTTCAACTAATATTTAGATTTTAATTAGGATTCAATAAATTGCACTCCCAGTTTTAATATCTCCAAAGTAGCAGCCGTAATAATATTAATTCGTATCTATGAACTAGCAGTTGATAGAAATAAATTGCTATTTTATTACCTAATTAAGATATTATCTGCACCCAGGCTTTGCAAATATATTGTAAACTCCAACCTAACCTAAAAAATGAGACACCATCAGAATGAAATTCCAATTGTTAAGTATTTAATGATACGAATATCAAGGAGAACAACATAGGCAGTGGTGTAAAATCCATCTGCGTCTAGACGCTAATCGGCCTTAATTGTGGCGAAAATGGCCAAGGCAGCCATCTAATCGGAGAAATCGATTAATCACTCGGCGATTAATCAGTTCAAGTTTGTTGTTTTGGAAAAAAAATTTAATAAATACAAAAAAGAGACATGGTTGTACTTTTGTTGGTTTGTTGCATTGTTGGGATTGATATTATTTATTTAGAATGTTTGGATAAATTTGATGCACCGTAATTTTGATAGAATGTTAGATTATTTGATATATGGAAAGAAAAAAATTAATGAAAAACATGCGAACCTAGATCATTTAGGCGCTCGACTAGCGCCTAACGAAATTTACAACATTGATATAAGGTAATGGGGATCTATCTGTTAATATTTATATTCAAGAGAGATAATTTATTTTAAAGCTGAGTAGTTGATAATGATAAGAATGCCTAACAAGTAACCTAACCATTGGCACGCATAACTTGTAGTTCTCAAATCATGTACAACCCTATAACGTGTGTAATGGCATTATCAACTCGATTAGTCTAAATAGTAAACGACTATATTTTAAGACAAAAAATGAACTTATCTTAATTTAATACGTAGTAGTTTAAAACTTTATATAATATTTTCTCACCGTTAATAATGGATCTCGCCACCTTTCCTAATGGCGTGATACACGATGAATATGTATATATATATATATTGTTTTATATGTTAGTATGAGATGATAATAATCCACATGTATTTTACAATATACACGTTAATCAATGTTGATGTGCGCTTCTTAATTAATGAAGCTGTCGCAGAGATCTGAGTTTTGCACGAAAACATAATGTATATTAATCTTTTGACTGATGACTACCAGCGATTCATATTTTGATGATGGTAGTTGATAATAATATTTAAGTTTTAATTAATCATTTTCAGAGATCTACGAAGATATGGCATGCATGGGATTCGTGGTATTTAGCTTAATCAAATCTTTCGAAACCATCAACTAATGTACGTTTTTTTAATTTTTTACATTCACGATGATGGTAGTTGAGTTGATAATAATGTTATATTATTTATAGATCAAAACCTAGCCTAATTCATAATATTATACTCCTATTATATTGAAATAATCACCACTTGGTTTGAATCATTACATTTCATTTCTGCCCTCTCGTGTAAAACAATAATAGTCCCTTCTTGTCCAAGAATTTGTATGTTGCAATTAATATGGCAGTTTCGGGTAGATATAAAGATCACATCATAAAGTTAATAAAATGCTTAATAAGCATCATCTAAAATAATTAAGATATATTATATAAACTAGGTAGCTAGACAAAACAATTCAAAAATAACCAATTTAAGTCTAGATATGATTAGAGGGATAAATAAAAAGTCGAGGGGTTTAAAACCCTAGTTCAAGCTTAAAATGAGACAGTGAAAAAGAGTTCAATAAGGTAAACAATAGTACATAGGCTTAATCAAATTTAGTGACACAACTTAAACAAACATGTTTTGATGTCTTAACCATCAATGGTGAATTCTTGAATCCCCTCATTAAACAGTTTAACGAAAGCATCCATCTCACTCTTCGTTCTTGAGAGCCCAATCTCGATGCCATCTTCAAACTCCATAGACTTGCAAAGCGAAATGGATCGATCGTCGTCGATGAACAACGGCTCGTACTTTTTAGGGTTTCCCCAACCGAAATCAATGTTGTACATATCGAACCTATTCGAACCGGCCACACCATACACTCTTTTAACACCTTCGAGACTATACAAGAACTCATCATCCCAATCTCTTACTTTACTCAGTATTCCATTCTCCACGTAAACCCAATCTCGAACCGCCTTACCAATTGCTTCAGCGGCGCTTATGAACCCAATATCTCCGATCAGATCTCCGTGCTTCAGCTCAGCCTTTGCTAGCGCCAAGCAGTTGCCGAAGTAATTTCTAGGCAATGGAGGGCTCAATCTTTCTGTGGAATAAAAGTTGTCTTAACTAGCTAGTTGAGATAAAAAAAAAAACCCTAATTATTGCATGAAAAAAAAAACCCTAATTACCTCGGACATCGGCGGCGAATGTAAAAACCTCGGGCTGATCCGCCTCCTCCACATTCGCTTCCGATCTTGATGAACACATCCAGACGAACCCACATGTAACCGCATAAGAAGACAGTCGTTTCAAATCGGGGCGTCTCGCAATTACATAGTTCTTGAGCATCTGCACTTGTTCTTTCTTCAGAACAAACATGGCCCTGAGCTTGTTCGTAGGAAGAGTAACATGAGACCGTGGGACGGGCTTGGACCTCGCCAACGAGTCCCAGTAAAAGGAATCGATACCATCGACGTCCGTAACTGTTTTTCTGTCGTAAAAAGGAAGACTGCCGCATTCTTTGAGACGCACTTCGATGGTCGTAGCATCACTGTCCTCAATTGATTCCCATGACCTAGTGAGACAAGCCCAAGCTTGTAAGAACGTTAAAATAGTGCTGGCATCAACCACGGCGTGGTGCGAGACAGACCCGAGGCTCATCCCGAACCCCGGGAAAAGGGTCGCCTGAAGCGCCATCACGGGACACATCACCTCGTCGGCGGTTTCTGTCTCAGGCGGAAATTCAGGGACGAAAGAGTAGAAGTCGTCGCAAACACGGGGCTGTTTCCCGGCCAGGTAGCTGAAATCATCCGTTTTGGATTCGGCGACCATAAATGAGATGGCGTCGCCTGGTCTGTAACGAAGCACGGGCTTGTTAATGGGGTTCGAAGGATGAACGATGTGGCCAGCCAAGGGAAGAAAGTGTTTGATGGTGAGGGATAGGGAGTGCTTGAGGCGGGGAACTATGGTTTCTAGGAAATGAGATTTGGAACAGTTTGGTATTTCGAAGAAGAGAAGGAATTGACTCGCCGGAAATGTGTACCATAACAGATCGAAGAACACCATGGGAAGTGAGAACTCATCATCATCGCCGCCGTCTTTAGCGGGCGGCGACACCTTGCACTGTTCGATGACTGTAGCGCTCATTGTCCGTTTTGAGGCCTATGCTTGAATATTGGCGTGTTTGATGAATAATAAGTCAGACTCAAATAAGGTTCAACAAATTGTTTCTTTATAAGAAGAAAAACAGTAGTCAAGCTGGCAGAACAGCTATGAGATGAGAAACACTTGGCGTTTTAGTCAAGAACATCAAATCTAATACGAATAAATTAGATATTTTATTTAAGAAATTTTCTAAAATCAACTAGAGTTTTTTTTTATTTTTAATCCATCATCTCCAAACTAATATTCAGATTCTAAGTCCAGTTTTCTGTAATTACATGGACTTGGTCAACAAATATATATTGAAAGATTTTATGTCCAGTTTTGTAATGGAAATTGGCTCGTTTCAAAATGGTATTTTTCCTTTCTTTAATTTCTATAAAATATGCTTTGATTGTTGAGTTGACCCAAACACCAATTAAGAATAGCATAGCATCTGCGTATATCGTTGCACACCTTTAACTCCATTTCCTCCCTCAAACAACCAAAGAAAAAGAAAATGGAAAAATCTGCAGAAATTGAGCTCCCAGTAAAAGCTTTTGGGTGGGCTGCAAGAGACTCATCAGGCACCCTCTCACCTTTCAACTTCTCAAGAAGGTATATGAAAAATGAAGCACACAATCACCAAAGATTCTTAAAGCAGCTTCTTTTTTCATTCATGGCTAACTCTCTGATTCTCTTCTGAAAACCCTTTTCTACTTACCAGGGCCACTGGCGAGCATGATGTGCAGTTCAAGGTTTTATACTGCGGCATATGCCATTCTGACCTCAGCATGGTGAGGAACGAGTGGCAGATCACGCAGTATCCCGTCGTGCCCGGGTAATAAATTCTAACAAAAATCTTTGGCTTGGTGTGTGTTATTGTTGTTCCATTGCATGGTTGGTTGGTTGATCTGTACATATACTGCTCGAAATAGCCATGAAATCGTGGGCGTGGTGACCGAAGTAGGCGCCAAGGTGGAGAAATTCAAGGTGGGAGACAAAGTGGGGGTGGGATTCTTGATCGGATCGTGCGGACAGTGCGACCAATGCAATGACGGTCTCGAGAACTACTGTCCGCAGTACGTGGCAACGTACGTCGGTTCTTACACCGACGGGAATGTTAGTTACGGCGGCTACTCGGACGTCATGGTTGCTCCCGAGCGCTTCGTCATCCTATGGCCCGACGCCTTGCCACTCGGCAGAGGCGCGCCGCTGCTAGGTGCCGGAATTACAGCCTACAGCCCGTTGAGACACTTTGGTCTGGACAAACCTGGTCTGAACGTGGGCGTGGTTGGCCTAGGCGGGATCGGCCACCTAGCCGTGAAATTCGCCAAGGCTTTTGGGACGAGGGTGACTGTGATAAGCTCGTCTTTGAGTAAGAAGAAAGAAGCCATGGAAAACCTCGGCGTCGACGAGTTCTTGATCGGCAATGATCAACAGCAGTTGAAAGTAATTCATATGATCAGTTGTCGATATTCATCACCTAATAATTTGATTAAAAAAAAAACTTGGAACTTTTTTCGATGGATAGGCAGCTGCGAGCACATTGGACGGTATCATCGATACTGTCTGCACAGCACATCCCATCGCGCCATTGCTGAGCTTGTTGAAGCCTCAGGGGAAGCTGGTGTTGATCGGCGAATCGACCCATGAGCTGCCGGCTTTTCAGCTGATTTCTGGTTTGTTGTACGTAATATTTTTCTTCTTTTATACATCGTATTAAGACATGGATTTTCTTGTTGGATTAATTAATTAGGAAGGAAGGCGATAGCTGGTAGTGCAGTTGGAGGGCTCAAAGAGACGCAAGAGATGATCGATTTCGCAGCAAAGCACAACATACTGCCTGAGGTGGAGATCATCCCGATGGACTACGTGAACGCCGCCATGGACCGCCTCGCCAAGGCGGACGTTAAGTACCGCTTCGTCATCGACATTGCCAATTCTCTTCTTACCAGCAAACAGCCCGGCGAGTAGATATTTGAATGCATTATTCGCTAACTTGGTAATTAATAAATAATTCGGCAGAGAATTGTCTTCGTCTTCAACAAAAAAAATCAGACAGGCTGCTTATTATTAATCTACTCTGTCCGACTGCCATGTGTAATCAATCATTCATGCGAATAATAATTATTTTATATGCAAGAGATAGACAATATTTTAATAAAGCTGACAATGATAAGAGTGCTATCGTCAACCCGTTGGCACACAAACAAAACCTCGGTATTGAGCAATAACGACCCATAACGTGCAAGACATGGCTTGATTTGTATTATTTTATTAAGTAGGAGAGAGAGGTGGATAAAAACTTTGAGAGTGTCTACTCGTTAAATAAGGAGTTGATCAACTGTCCCATTAATTAACGATAAACATATATCTTCATATGTCGCAGTTGAACATTTATATACCTATTTTATCACCGTTAGTTAACAATGGATCTCATCTCATTGCGTTTTCCTATGTAAGAATTGGACAATAGACTTGGAGGGGATGAGTCATTAAAACTGTGGAATTCAGAGTGAAGTTATAACATCTCTATATAAAAATAAAAAAAAATAAAAAAAATCGAGCAGCCCGCAAGTAATCATAATCCATTAACTACAAACATGGGAACAGTTTTGCAACAAGATAATGTAGAATTATTTATTAGCTGCTGTTTTGCGGTCAACTGCTTTTCTTTATGGTTGCAGAAAATAACAAGGAATTATAAATCGTTATATCTCCATATGTTGTGTTTTTATATGTCGTCTATGGATGTATGGATTCAGTGTAATAATAAATCTGCTTGCACTTGGGAGTGCTAGCTTAGCGATGCTTTTTATGCTTGAAAAACATCAAAAGGACATCAATCAAAGCCTAAACAATGGACAAAATGAGACAAATACAGAAAAAAAAAATATATCACACTATATATGCTTATTTGAAATTGGGCTTCATCAAACATAACAATCCCATGCAAGAAAATCAAAAATCAAGAAACTTCATGTCCTTGAAACTCAGGACGTTGTCTCTGAGGCTCTCTTCGAGCGGAGTGAACTTCACGCCTAAAGCTTCCGTCTTTTCGCGCGAGACATGGAAAGGAACTTCGGCAAGATTATTTTCTCTGTCGCTGCAAAATTGAAAAAAGTATCATAAGATGTCGATGATCATCAAATTATGATCTTACACTATAATTGGCCATGCTGTAATAATGGAGGATGGATCAATACTTACGCGTAATGGTTCTTGATAGAAGGAAACATCTTATGCAATATCGCGAGTGCTTGGTGAGAATAAGCCACCGTCCCGACGACATTGTATCTACCGCTAGCTGAGGGATTTTCGTACGCAAGGATATGCGCAAGGGCAACGTCTCTAACGTCGACGTAAGTGTAGGTTCCATGAGGAAATAATTCTCTCGCTACACAGTTAAATAAGACATATATAATTAGCTAAGATCAATCCTATGTACATAGGATAATATATAGAAAGAAGAAAAAGAATACCTTCTTGGATGAGACCTAAGAGGTAATCGGAGGTGGAATTGAGGGTCGATGAAAGCAATGGGCCGATGAGATAGCCGGGATGTATGGTGACCATGTCCATGCCATTCTCTTCCACGAATTCCGACGCAGCTTTCTCTGCTAACGTCTTCGCCATGGCATACCATTCCTTTGCTTCTTGGCAGAACTTTGCGTCGGAGAACCACGTTTCGTCGGCTGTGACGCCCGAGAAAAACCGAAGGTTGGAATTGAACACCACGGTAGCCAACGTAGAGGTGTAAACCACCCTCTTGACCGACGCTGCTTTCTTGCACGACTTTAGCACATTCAGAGTTCCATTCACTATTGGGTCCACAATTTCCGTCTGAAATAATATATATACATCAGCAAAAACAAACACGAGCCGCCCAAAGTCGCAAATCATCGAACAAATACGAACGAACCTGTGGATCGTCGGCGGTTAGGGTGATCGGCGATGCTACGTGGAAAACGCATTCGCAGCCGTCAACCACCGAGTCGAAGGACCCTTCTTCAGTCAAGCTCGCCTCGTACAACTTCAACCTCTCCTCAGCTCCTTCGAGCGACGTCAAGTGTTTGAATTTCTTCGGATTGCCTGCTGAGAAAATTATGTAAAAAAATTAGCTGTGGAATTTGTAGTGAAATACGCAGCGAAGAAAGGCTCACCGAGGTTGCGAACGGTGCCCTTTACGGTGTAGCCACGCTCGAGGAGAAGCTTGATGAGCCATGAAGCCAAGTAGCCTGATGCGCCCGTCACGCATACCACCTTATTATACTTTGCCATTTATTTTTTTCTCAATTGAATCAACGATTAAATTTACTTATTTATCTATGTGTATGTATATCGATTCTTATTTTGTATATGTTGTATGTGTGTGGAATAAAGATGCGTGAACTCAAGTCCTATAAATAGAAAGAGAGTACTACAAGCTGACAAGATCTATTCATCATTTTTTCTTACCTATCCTCTTGGTTATAAATCCAAGTGGGTTATCTTGGTTATAAACCCAAGTGGATTAAGATTGTGATATGTGTCACAACTTTCCAATCCAAAGTGTTGATCTCAGTACCATCTTTATGATGTAACACATGTCACAATCCCAACCCACTTGGGTTGGATAGGATAGGATAGAATGAACCCTATTTTTGCTTTTGTGCTAAAAGATTATTACATTATGGCTCATTCTTCGATGCGTGGCGGCGGTCGTGAAAGGAGGATAATTAGATTTCAATGTGTACATACATATTACGTATTTGTTGACGACGACTTTATTGGTCATAATGACAAAGATTTTAAAGCTAATATTCTTTAAAGGGCTTGTGGAATCTTTCCGTTTCCTACATGGAATTATTCTCATACATGTTCATAGCCTATAAATATAATCCTATCATATGCCTTCGTTCATTTCCTACTTTATCTTATTTCTACGTAGATTCATATAGACTTATGTTTAATAATATAAATATTGGCAACGACGCGTTGAAAACGAATATAGTCAATATATGAAGAAAAATTGAGAACTTTCTATGATTGTTTTCTAATTCTTTTTCTCCAAATAAATAAATTTATAAGAACAAAAGTTGAATGGTCGATGGTCAATTTCAAACTCCAATACTTGAAAAATAGATTAATTCAAGGTCCAACGATCACAATTTTGAATACCAATGATACTTCTTTTATTCAAAATAATACATCTGTTATTCACGATAAATATACACTTGAAGTCTTTTAGGGCGAACTGAAGAAGTTCTTCTCTATGAAACTTTCAACTGTATCATTAAGGCTCTTCTCCAAAGGCATGAAACTAATGCCCAAACTATCGGCTTTCTCCTTCGAGGCCCTGTACAACGTTACATTCTCAGTCTCCCTGCAATATATAATATATATATATATGTATATATTGTCGCTGACTCCATGATAGATGGGAAATGAATAAAAAAACAAAAAAAAAAAAGGTTAATTTCCATGCTTACTTCATAGGAAGGTTAAGAGAAGGATAGAGATTATTAAGAATGTGTTTGATTTCAGAAACATTGGCTCTTGTTCCGACCAAAAGATGTCTTCCTTCAGCCGAAGGATTCTCGAACGCAAGGATATGAGCGTAGGCGACATCTCTAACGTCCACGAGCTGATAAGCCGGGATGTTTTCTTTTCCTGTACATCCACGCAACGATAGATACAAATTGTCTCAAGAATGTGTGTGTGTGTGTTCACGTTGAAGCTAATGAGGCTTTGAATCTGCGTAACGGTAATACCTGTAAGAATGTTCAAGACAACCTCAGAAGTGAAATTAAGAGTTGGCTGAAGGAGAGGACCTATTACATAGCCTGGATTCATCATTACGATATTGATTCCGTTTTCGTCTGCGAAATTACACGCCGCTTCCTCTGCTAAGATCTTCGCAAGCACATACCACAACTACGAAAGAAAAGTAAAAAAACAATCCTATTTAGTTTAGCCCGCATTATATCATTGAATGAACAATGAAACCTTTATATATATTTTTCAGAGGGGTTTTTTTATTTTACATGTTATTGGGTTTTGTTCAACTCGATTCAGTTTGTAATAAAACACTCGAAAACCTTGTTAAAAAAAAAAAAAAAAAAATTGGTACTTAAAGACGCATTTTTAACCTGGGCTTGTTCGCAGAAGGCCTTGTCTGAGTGCCTGGTTTCATCCACAAGAACATCAGGGCCTTTGGGTTTTCCATCGAACGAAATCGTAGCGATCGAAGATGTTAGAACTACCCTTTCGACAGATGGTGCTTTGATGCAAGATTTGAGTACGTTTAACGTTCCTTTCTCAGCTGGTTCTATCAGCTCCCTCTACCCATAAAAAAAACATCGAATTGTTGGTTGAATATGTTTTTAACGATTTAACAACTTCATATACAACACGAACCTGTGGATCATCCGATGATACGAAACAAGGCGACGCTACATGAAAAACACCGTGGCAACCATCGATAACCGAATCAAAGGATCCATCCTCGATTAAGTTGGCCTCGAACAAGTGTAACCTCTCCGCAGCTCCTTCCAGTGCTTTCAGATGCTCAACTTTTCTTGGATCATCTGCGTGCACTTATGAAATTAGCTTAACTCAATCCGAACATTCATGAAAACTATAAAAAAAAAAAAACTGAAACGCCCTAAAAGAAAGACGTAATTTCGAGTCTTACTGACGCATTTACCCAAACACCTAGCAGCCTAATCGATTATGTCCAGAATTTTGAAATAAAGAAGAGCAATAAGTAAAATATATACTCAACTGAGGCTGCGAACTGTGGCTTTAACAACGTAATTACCACGATCAAGCAAAAGCTTAACAATCCATGAAGCTATGAAGCCTGAAGCGCCGGTGACACACACAACTTTGCTTGCATCATCAGTCATCTCTTTGGAGTTATCAATAGAACAACATATCATATCATATAGGTAGACAAACTCAACTCTTTCTTCAATAGCAATAAAGACTATAATAAAGAAGGCCGGCAAAAATTATACTTATAAATTCAAGTAAAAAATAAATAAAAATTAATATTGGGTGGTGAACTGAAGGCCACCTTGAGATAAAGGAAAAGGACAAACGTGATACATTTGATATTTAACGTTATGTTATGAGATTGTTGTTTTCTTTCCATTTAATTTCTTTTCCACCATATACTAATTCTAACAAGGCATCGTTGGGAGCCAAATTCAATCACATGTCATTTTATTACATAATTTGTGATATGCAAATAAGGTTAGTGGTTGTGAATTAAGCAAATTTTGCAATTGGGAGATGGTCAATCCCATAACTTCTAAGTAAACTCGAGAAGCTGACACAATTGTCTTTAAATTAGGCCAATCGGATAAACTACGTTAGGACGGGTCTATGTCTGACGGGCTCATAAGATATTTATTAGTAAGGGAGAATGAGACCTTGAGCGCATAATTTTTATTTTTTTTAAATAGAGTTTAATGGTGTGAATAAATAAGATTTGGAGACATATAGTAAACTTATGGGTGATTAATTCTAATTTCTTTTTTTTTTTAATGTATGAGGAAGTTGGATGATATGAAAGCTATAGTTGGGTAGGTTTTACAAAAATTAAGTGACGTAATGAATGATATGCAAATAAATTTTCAGAATCATTTATTAGATAGAAGAGGCTATAGTATATATTATTTATATTTCGCAAATTGCAATACATGCGTAAATTCAATATTCAACGGAGTTAATTTTCTATTCGGCGTGTGGATTAGAGACATTTGAATTGCAATAAAAAAAAACATTATAGACCTTACGTATTCATTCTTTTTGGGTCGAGAAATAGAATTTCTCTCAAAAGTTGTCGTTGACTATAATATGGGATATATGATTTGTCAAACAAAGCCCAACTACGATTCCTTCTTCCCACGCAATTTCTCTTGCAATAGCCCCGAAAAAAAAAAAGACATGGACACGATGTCCAAATTGGTGAAATCACATATAATTATATCATAAAATAATAATGATAATCATATAGATATCCTCCCTTTCACGACCGCCGACGAGTATTGAAGAATGACTCGAATTAAATAATCTTTAGTAAAAAGAAAAATAGACGGATGGACCCTATGTCAGCTTATTCTCTCTCTCTCTCTCTCTCTCTCTCTCTCTCTCTCTCTCTCTCTCTCTCTCTCTCTATAAATAGGGCATAAGTTCATCATCTAAATTACACACATACAACACATACACAATTAGATTCTATATACACATACATAAATAAGTAAAATTTAATCGTTGATTCAATTCAGAAAAAAAAGAAAATGGCAAAGGGTAATAAGGTGGTATGCGTGACGGGCGCATCAGGCTACTTGGCTTCATGGCTCATCAAGCTTCTCCTCGAGCGTGGCTACACCGTAAAGGGCACCGTTCGCAACCTCGGTGAGCCTTTCTTCGCTGCGTATTTCACTACAAATTCCACAGCTAATTTTTTTACATAATTTTCTCAGCAGGCAATCCGAAGAAATTCAAACACTTGACGTCGCTCGAAGGAGCTGAGGAGAGGTTGAAGTTGTACGAGGCGAGCTTGACTGAAGAAGGGTCCTTCGACTCGGTGGTCGACGGCTGTGAATGCGTTTTCCATGTAGCATCGCCGATCACCCTAACCGCCGACGATCCACAGGTTCGTATGTGTGTGTTCGATGATTTGCGACTTTGGGCGGCTCGTGTTTGTTTTTGCTGATGTACGTATATATTATTTCAGACGGAAATTGTGGACCCAATAGTGAATGGAACTCTGAATGTGCTAAAGTCGTGCAAGAAAGCGGCGTCGGTAAAGAGGGTGGTGTACACCTCTACGTTGGCTACCGTGGTGTTCAATTCCAACCTTCGGTTTTTCTCGGGCGTCACAGCCGACGAAACGTGGTTCTCCGACGCAAAGTTCTGCGAAGACGCAAAGGAATGGTATGCCATGGCGAAGACGTTAGCTGAAAAAGCTGCGTGGGAATTCGTGGAAGAGAATGGCATGGATATGGTCACCATACATCCCGGCTATCTCATCGGCCCATTGCTTTCGTCGACCCTCAATTCCACCTCCGATTACCTCTTAGGTCTCATCCAAGAAGGTATTCTTTTTCTTCTTTCCCTCTATTTATTACGCCCTATATATACATGCGATTGATCTTAGCTAATTATATGTACTTTTTAAATGTGCAGCAAGAGAATTATTTCCTCATGGAACCTACACTTACGTCGACGTTAGAGACGTCGCTCTTGCGCATATCCTTGCGTACGAAAATCCTTCTGCTAGCGGTAGATACAATGTAGTCGGGACGGTGGCTTATTCTCACCAAGCACTCGCGATGATGCATAAGATGTTTCCTTCTATCAAGAACCATTATGTGTAAGTATTGACCCATCCTCTATTATTACATCATGGCCAATTATAGTGTAAGATCATAATTCGATGATCATCGACATCTTATGATTCTTTTTTCGATTTTTGCAGCGACAGAGAAAATAATCTTACCGAAGTTCCTTTCCACGTGTCGCGCAAAAAGACGGAAGCTTTAGGCGTGAAGTTCACTCCGCTCGAAGAGAGCCTCAGAGACAACGTCCTGAGTTTTAAGGACATGAAACTTCTTGATTTTTGATTTTCTTTGTTGTGTGTTGTTTTGTTTGATAAAGCTTTAACTTCTGAATAATAAGCATTGTATCGTTATTTTTTTCTGTATTTGTCTCATTGTGTCCATTGTGTAGACTTTGATGCCCTTTTGATAGGATATGCAATAAGACTTTGTTTTCTTCTTTCTCATCCACAAAATTAAAGAATTATTCACGTGAAAATATAAAAGAAAATAAATCACTTCTCCTCTATCTCTTTACTTCTACAATGGCTGTTTCTTCTTCTTCTTCTTCTGCGCTATCTTCGAACCCTATTTGCATCGGCACATACACACGCTCTTCCGCAAAACTCCTGAGAAAAAGGGTATTTCTTTGTCATGCTTCTTTGGGCTTCGACTCATCGCCTTCGTCCCATGAATCTAAGTCTTCGAGCGCAAAAGCTGATAATGTCACTATATCTTCGAACATGCCTTTGATCGATCCCTTAAAGCCAGTCGAACTGCCTTTAGATTACGCCTTGCTGAATCCAAATGGCAATAGGGTTGTTGAGTTCATGCAGTCCACTGAGTCTGGCATTGAAAGAGTAAGTTAACTCAAAATTCTTTTTTTCTTCCTCGGTTATCTGTTTGATATGTGAATAGCCATGTAAGGACAAGTTTTTCTTTCTTACCGTATTAACATGAGACACTCAAAGTATTCTTATCTTCTTCCCCGTCGTTCGAAAATTCCAGGCAATCTTCGATTTCAGATTTCTGGCGCTTTTGGCCGTCGCGGGTTCGTTGGCAGGCTCTGTGCTGTGCTTCCTCAATGTAATAATGGCTGCTCATGTCTCATTACATCCTTTGATCACTGCCAAACAAATAGTTAGATTGGTCAGTTTAAACTAAATCATTTTTCCGTTTCTTTTTTAATTCATAGGGATGTGTCTACATAGTCGATGCATACAGAGTCTACTGGTCAAGCTGCGTCAAGGGAATCCACACCGGGAAAATGGTCCTCCGACTCGTCGAAGCCATCGGTGAGTTTTCTTCGACCGTGTAATAGATATACATGTAATAAAAAGAAAAATATTCGATCCCAAAATAGTATATATCAAGCTCAACATTGTCCATTTTCGATGGTAATCAGACGTATACCTAGCGGGCACGGTGATGCTGATCTTCGGCATGGGACTGTACGGGTTATTCATCTCAAACGTGCCACCTGGCACACCGCCTTCGACCGACCGAGCACTCAAAGGGTCTTCCTTGTTCGGAATGTTCTCTTTGAAGGTAAGTAGCAGCTAATACCGCAGATCAAAAGGAAGGTCTTGTCTGATTTTTCTTTATTTATTCATTATTATTTTGGGCAGGAGAGGCCAAAGTGGATGCAGATAAGTTCGCTAGACGAGCTGAAGACGAAGGTCGGGCATGTGATAGTGATGATTCTTCTGGTGAAGATGTTCGAGAGGAGCAAAATGGTGAATATTATTACGGGGACGGACTTGTTGGCCTACTCCGTCTGCATATTCTTGTCTTCGGCTTCCTTGTACATTCTTCACAGCTTGCACAAATCTGATAGTCCACATTAGTGCAGTGCTTCAATTCAAACATTATCGATGATGTATCGTATAGTCGAGGCCTACCGTATGTAATAAAGATATGTTTTGCTTCTGAAAGAAACGAAAAAAACAAAGAATGTGATAGCAGTTGCACATTGGAAGAAAGATTCAAACTTCCATCAAAGTGCAGATAATGTAAAGGTAGCCTTAAATTTCGTAAAGCAGAAGCCGAAAACAAAAATGCTGGGTAAAAGAAACTAAATGCGGGCTTCTCTATTACAGATTGAACCTGAATCCTCGACGATGTTTTAACAAAGACAGCTTTACAATCCTCTTCTATAACACTGAGTACACAACCGTTTCTAGAAGTTTAAAGTCATCAGCCATCATCATATCATGGAATGTGTTTAAGGTAGCTTGAAATCTAGCATGTCCCTGACGTTAAGCCTAATCGAAGGTCCCATTGATGTGCATATATGAGCGCTCTTCCAGTATACGCCTTTTGCTCCAGAGGGCTTGTTTGTTTCTACTGATTTCTGCAGATAGAGATGTAATAAAATTATGGGATGGATTCAAAAAATATCCAGATTAGAGTCATTCTGTCATGAAGTTAAGGAAACAAAACTTACCACTGCAGCAAGAAAGTTTACGAGCAAATCTTCCTCCGAAAAATCGGCTTTGCCAAAGGGTAAGTGAACTATCCCGGTTTTATCAGCTCGGTATTCCACTTTGCCTTTCTTGAATTCATCTATCGCCTGCAGGAAAATCATATTTTTTTCTACGTTATATACCAAACTCCACAATAAGATACAATATGTTTTTTAAAAAAAAAAAGAAAGAGCTTAACCTGTGAAATGTTTGTAGTAACAGTACCAGCTTTTGGATTAGGCATTAATCCCCTGGGTCCTAGAATTTTACCAAGACTTGCAACCTAATTTGCAAGGATGATGCAAAGTTTAGGCAGCATGCTAAGACAATTACATGGTTATAAGAAGATGCATAGTACGTACCTTAGGCATCATATCTGGCGTGGCAATCAACTTATCGAAATCCATGAATCCTCCTTTGATCTGTTCTATCAAGTCTTCTCCACCAACTATATCAGCTCCTGCATTCTTTGCCTCATCGAAATTTTCGCCTGCGAAGAACAAAACCAATCTTACCTTAAGAACTTGTGTATATTACACAGAGAATAAAATCTCGCTGGAGATTAAACTAGAGTAATAATGTTTGACAGCCATAGATAGTAATAACATACAGAAGACATGGAAAGAGGAGAAACATAGGAGAGGTTACCTTGTGTAAGAACAGCAATTTTAATAGTCTGGCCAGTCCCCTTTGGAAGACTTACCTATGGCACAAACTTTCCCCATCACCACAATGGATAACTACTTCAGAGTTCAGATGATTCTTTTTTTTTTTTTTGGTGCAATCAAAATAGAACTTACAGTGGCCCTCAGTTGCTGATCGTTGTACTTTGGATCGATATTGAGGCGGAAATGAGCTTCGGCAGATTCGGCAAACTTCGAGTTGGCTGTTTGCTTGAGCAATGATATTGCAGTTTTGAGGTCATATTCCTGTTTGTTTTCCCTTAACTTTTGAATCTCAAGAAATCTCTTGGACCTTGTCTGCATATAAAGCAACCAACCAGACACAAATTTATTCAACCATCAGACAGAAATCTTGTGAGAATCGAACAGTCATCTCCATAACTCACAATCAACCAATCCATATATAACAAAAACAACAGAAGATAAAGATAAAATAAGCAAAGGCCAAAAGCTTAACAAACACAGCAATCTTTATCAATATACCCTGTCCCTCTTCAAAGGCAAAGCAGCTTTTCCCTTCTTGGGCTTGGTCACCACCGTTGCGACCCCGCCACCATCGCTTTGCGGCGTTTCCTCCACGGCCACGTCAGAATCCGTCGCTACAGCTGAAACAGCGAAAACCGACTGCCTGAGCAAGCTCGAATCGCCATTCAAACACGGATTTTCCTTCCTCCCACCGTGCAAGACGAGAAGTGGGCTAAAAGATAGTACTTTAGCGACTGCGAATGGCTTCTTGCGGAATGAGATCGATTTGGGACATGACACTGCCTGAAACCGAGCTTCTTGCTGAGGATTGATTATGATGTTTGGTTGTACAGCCGCGGAAGCCATTGTTGAGAGCTATGATGAAGTATCACACACACACACGGTGGATGGAAGCTTTGTGTGATGGGGAAATGGATTACATGAAGAGGAAGAGGATTGTAAGAATATTGTTTTTATTATAGTGATAAGGTTGCGACGCTCTGCTGTGCTGTGGTATGGGCTCATTACGTACGTACAGTATTGGGCCCAAACCCAAAAGATCGAATTCTAATTGGGTAATAAGTATACTGTTGGGCCGTAAGTCCATCTCTGATATGGGTGTATTATTGGGCCTTAAGAATGATTTTACAAGGATTCCAAGTGGCCGAGGCGTGATAACTCCAAAAATAGGTCATAAGGTCTAATCCACTTGGTGTCCTTGCTATCGTTATCTGTGTGAACTTGAGACAAAAAGTACGAAACAAGAGAATTAGTCCAACTGAAGCTGATGATTGTCCTATAAATGATATGAGATGTGGTTCGATTTAGACCGACCAAATGGTGGAAACTAGGGTGGCGTAGTGGGAGATATTTCCATTGAAGGAATGGGTATATTATTATTACTTCATAAGTAGCAAAGTCAAGCCATGGGACTATGCATGTGGTGTATTGCATCATCACTAGGCTAATCTTATCTCAAATTAAATAAGAGGCAACCATTTGTCACATAAGCCTTTACCTTATTTTATTCTTAATTACACGTGGAATGGAATATTTTCTCCTTGCTGTGATTAAATAGAAAAATATAACTGTTTTCTGACACATTTACCGTTAATTGACAACAAAAGAAGGTTAGTGGAAGTCGTGTGTCTTAGATTCCAGTTCAGATCAGTTGAGTTTCATTGTAGTTCACTCGTCGTTTTCTCTCTCATCAACTGTCACACAGAGAGAGAGAGAGAGAGAGAGAGAGAGAGAGAGAGGAGACTGCCACCGTTGACGCCATTTTCAATGGCGACATCCACCACTTTCTCACACCTCAGATCGAACTTCACCACCGCCACCGCCACATCACTGACCCCAAAGCACAACCGCCACGGCCTTTCTTTGTCGCCGTCTTCACTCAATTATCCTTTAATCTCTCGCAGGAACTTCTCCTTCACATCGCTGAAGCTCAGCCGCGTAATAAGCTGCTCGCCCCGGCAACACCCTTCGCTCGCCATCAAAAGCATCGGTGGATCAGGGTCGGACGCCGGTGGCGGAGGTGGTGGTGGAAAAGGAGGAGGTGGTGGTGGAAATAATGACAACAACGAAGACGCAGGTGATAGAAATAGAAAAGAGGCTCTACTTGCCTTATCTGACGCCTGTCGGTCTTTGGACAGTATCCCTAAGGACTTGGCAGTTGCAATCTCAACGGGTCGGGTCCCGGCTTCGATCATTTACCGTTTTTTTGAGCTCGAGAAGTCGCCATTCCTTGGATGGCTGCTAAGGTTTGGTGGGTTTAAGGAGAGGCTGCTCGCCGACGATCTTTTCTTGACTAAGGTTGCCATAGAATGTGGTGTAGGGATTTTCACCAAGGTTCGTGCTTTTGATAGTTAGATGTGTTTCTTTTGTGTTAAGTATTTGATTCTTGGCGAAATTAAACTAAGTCATTCATATATCTCTTTTCTTTTGTATGTTATACAGACTGCTGCAGAGCTCGAAAGGCGCAGAGAAAACTTCACCAAGGAACTCGATTTCGTGTTTGCCGACGTGGTACAGTATAGCTGTTGTTTCATCGTATGTTTGTCAGAGAAATAGATAACATATATAGCTAATAGATGTTGATTTGATCTATTTTTCGAGGTACTAGGTAATGGCGATAATCGCAGATTTCATGCTTGTTTGGCTGCCCGCCCCAACTGTTTCTCTCCGACCACCTCTTGCAAGAAATGCTGGAGGTCTCAGCAAGTTCTTCTATGGCTGTCCAGATAACGCATTTCAGGTTAGTTTTCTCTCTTTTTCGACTTGATTATGGAAGATCTGAACAATAAACGGCCATGACGATGATGATGATTTGATAATTTGTTGTAAAAGGTCGCCTTGGCTGGTACATCCTATTCATTCTTACAAAGGGTTGGAGCTATCGTGGTAAGCAAACTGATAGATTCACTGAAAACGTCATTTTTCTTTCCTTAGATTCGTATCAGAGCGAATACTATCGTATACTAATTCGAGTTTTTCTGTCTTTTTCTTCTTTTGCAGAGAAATGGGGCGAAGCTGTTTGTTGTCGGGACAAGTGCATCTCTTGTAAGTTCAGACGCCGTCTGATGAATCATTAGGATTTCTTTTTTCTTTAGTTTGATTCAAATTTTCATTTTTTTTTTCTTGACAGATTGGCACTGGAGTAACGAATTTGTTAATCACGGCGCGAAAAGTTATCGATCAGTCTTTCACCGGCGAAGCAGAGGATGTCCCAATTCTATCCACAAGTGTTGCTTATGGAGTCTACATGGCTGTCTCAAGCAACCTAAGGTGATGTTATATTAGACAATTTTCCCATTAATTTAAATTTTTTCCTTCGCTCATTTAAATTCATCGTGCGACCCAAAATAGGTATCAAATTCTCGCCGGTGTTATCGAACAACGAATACTAGAACCGCTCCTACATAACCAGAAGTTCCTCCTCGGCGCTCTATGCTTCGCCGTTCGAACTGGAAATACGTTCTTGGGATCCTTGATGTAATAACTCTTTTTTTTCCTTTCTTGTTTACTCCGTCTTTATTCCTTTTAGTTGATGGATAAATCGTGTTTATGGCAGGTGGGTCGATTATGCTCGATGGATCGGAATCCAGAAGATAAGAGAGTGATAATCGCCGTACATTCATATAATTGCAAGCCTCTGTGTTTGTTTCTTCTCTATTCATGTAAAACTGTGTTTGTAGTAAGAGATCTTTTCTCTTTTTATTACAGAAAGTTATGTCTTTCTACTCTTTCATTACCTTGTGCGACACAAAATACTATTGATTGGATTCTTCAAATTCTTGTTCTTTTTACATTCCTTGCTATGCACAAAGGAGGCATTATATATATAGATATAGAACCCAAGATCCGCCTACTCGGACCGATGCCTCATCGTCTTCATTACACAAACCTGTAAGCCGTCCTTTTCGAGCATGAAGCTGCTGAATCACACATTGCTGTTTCTCTGTCCATGGAAATTAAGAAATGAACATACATACATATACATATATGTATACTAGCATTACTGTAGTGACAATTTTATAAAACCACGACAGAAGTCATTCTTTCCAACCTGAAACAAGCATCGCGGGTTGCAGGAACAAAGACGGGGAAGAGTTTCATCGACTAATGGCGAGGCGTTAATGTTCAAAGGCGTTTAAGGCCTCCTTGAAGAAGGAAGGGCAAAAAGAACCGAACATAGGGTGCTTAACTATACCTAATGGTAATAAGACTGTTAGGATCGGTTAAGGTGTTTAGGGGGGGGGGGGGTGAATAAACACTGGCGTATTTTCGGTTTGTGCAGTTTCTGATGTGACTGGTGGGTGGTAACCGGTTTGTAAGTAACTATGTATTTGAGTGCGCGGAATTGTTTCTGGAAGTTCGGAGCAAAGTCTCCTACGTCTCCCCTTCTTCCCCTCAAGGAAGGTTATCACTAGAAACTGGTTTTACACGTTACAAGGAGCACTCAACTCACTAACAGTAACTTACCAAATCTAATGCAACACAGGCAGTTGTATATAAACAATCCACCTAAAACTTCAACAGCTTTTTACAGTCCGTTGAGTACAAATCTCTCAATCTTTCTAATCGCTCTTGATGAATAGTTGAGAGAGAACTTCCGAGTTTGGTTTTTGTGAGTGAGTTGTGTTGTTAATCGTTCAAAAGTTATGTTGAGTCTTCACGCTCTTGGTATTTATACTTGTTCGGGATTGAGCCGTTGTGTGAAGACTCCGACCAGCTTCCAGACATTATTAAATGTCTTTTCCTGAAATAGGCTGGTTTCAGAACCTGGTTCAGGTTCTCTGCAGAATGCGCCTTTCACCAAAATGGGTATATGTCGGGCCAACGTCTCTTTGGTCGCAGTCTTGACTTAAATGCATTTGTACTGCGTTGTTCTCCTTAATCGATGCATATTTGACTTTTGGCCTCTGGCTCCTGGTCTGAAATTGAGTTTCTGACTCTTAAGTGTAAGTCACCGGTTGCCACAGCCTTGAACATCGGGTTCCTGTCTTGAGGACTGGTTTCTGATTCCATAGGTGTTCAAAGTCAGGTGCTCTGCCAGTTCCTCAGATTATCGGGCGCTTGTTTTAAGTTTTGGTCACCGAAACCCCTTACGTTATGGGTTCTGGATTCCTTAACAAAGACTATACATATATACTTGTCAAAAACCTTTTCTTGATTGTTGAGCTATTTATTACGTTAGCTACTCGGAGAATCCGGCCATATCGCTTAGGATCGAAGCGTTTAAATCTGGTCAAAATGTGGGGGTACCGACGCCTAGGGTCTTGATGATTTCAACGATTAGTTGGCCATTGATGGTCGAGATTTGTATAAGCTCGATTTATGTTTTAGGATGTGATTGAAATGAATATCCTTGTTTTCATGGTGCTTGTTCGATCGCATTAGTAACTTAGTTTCCAATGCAACCAAATGTTATGAACTAAGATCTCTCGACATTTCGAAAAACAAAAATATATTGTGCGGCTTCGAAATCGGCATTTAGAACAAAATATATAGCGTGACTTAGAAATCGACTTAGAAAAAAAATAGATAGCGCGGCTTCGAAATCGACATACATATATATATATATATATATTATATATATATATAGCGGGACTTCGAAATCAACATATCGAAAAAATATATATAGCGTGACTTCGAAATTGGAATTTAGAAAAAATATATGGCGCAACTTCGAAATCGATATTTAGAAATATAAATATATATTATGGTAGTACTAAACAAAGCATTTTGATAAGAATAATTAATAAAGTCAAATACATTGTCCAAAATTATAAAATAAAATCAACGTCATAAAATAGTAATAAATATTTAATTCGGTATAATAAAGATTACGACATTATTTTTACTAACGAAGTAAATGACAAACAAATACATTAATATATACATATATTTATATAAATATTTCATCAACAAAATAGATAGCCCTCGGCCCGTATATAATATATAAGAAGACATCTAATCATTAACCAAGTAAAAGAGTCAATAATTATAGCATAATTATTAATTAACCTCATTTCCAAATTCTAACAAACAGCAAATCAATAGACATTAATGACAATTTATCGAATAATTAATAACTCCAGCCATGACAACAGAATGCTTACTCGAATGAATATTTGAAATTATCCAACACACTTGCGGATAAGAACATCTGACCAACCTTAAATAAACGCACTTTTCCGCTTTTAAATTGTAATTAATTACCTAATGATTTTACCTTGGCTGGTCCTTAGCTGGATTATATGCCAATATTAAAAGTTTTACCTTTGTAATAAAACCCTATCATCCCATCATTCCCACTATATATATGTAAGTGTGCTTAAGACATACACATCGCTCTAAACACACAAAACACACTACTAAAACCACTCCGTTTAAGCTTCTTTGTTAATAAGAAATGGCTCCATCCTTGAAAAAACTCGGCCGTGCCCTAAACTGCCTATCTACCTCACAAAACGATGCCAAACTTTTAAACGCTTTTCGATCGGAAGTCTCTGACTTCATAGCGCAATTGATGCTAAAACCCCAATCCGAATTTCTCTCGTTGGAGCACTTCCACCACTGCTTCGAGATTGTTCATGTTACGAACGGAGCTTTCTCAAAGATGGTGACAGATTTAGAGTACCCCATGAGCCAATGGGGTACGAAAGCCATGGAAGAGTCCCTCAGTTACACCTCGATCTTGCTCGAGGTGTTAAACTCGATCAGATCTGGTGCATCATCTCTAAAGCGCGCCGGGTCGTCGGGTTCTAGCAAACTCAGCCCGATCAAGATCGGGGTTAACTTTACAAGCACAACGAATCCCGCGATCAAGAAAAGCGCGGGTTCTAAGGAGAAGGAAAGTCTGATTCTTGAAGCTTTGATGCTTCGCAGGCAGATTGGGTTGCTAGCCGTGGGATTAGTGCTATCGGGCCTGTGCAGCAACGTTGAACCGTATATTGAGATTAAAGGACGTGCTGGAGGGTTCACCGCTCCAGAGATCAAAGCCCTCGATTCCAAATTCATCGAGGGCATGAAAGCGACGGAGGGTTTTGTGAAGGAAGTGAAGGCGGTTAATGCTGCGGTAGATGGCGCAATCCCGGGGAAAAGTTCGAAGGATTGCGCGGACGAAGTGAAGGAGAGGTTAGCGGCGCTAGAAGGATCCATAAGCGCGATAGAAAAGAGTACGGACGAGCTTTTTTCTGAGGTTCTAGCCTCAAAGGATGAGTTGATGGATCTCCTTCGGAAGGCCATGGACTAATATAATGCTAGGACTAGTTTAGAGTTCGTTTGTAAACAAATAATATTGCTATTTATTAATGTTGTTTTATTTACGTGGAGATGAAAAGCATATATGTTATATATATATGTTGTTGAAGGTGCTGAAAATTGATTTCTTTCTTAAATCAGGAAATATATCACTTCTGCATAAATCATTTAGTGCGTTTGCCTGTTCAAAATAGATATCACGAATAAAATAGCCAAGAGAGACAACACAATGCTTACTCGAATGAAATTCGAATTATCCAACGGATAAGAACATCTGACCAACCTTAAATAAATGCACTTTTCCACTTTTAAATTTTAATTAATTATCTAATGATTTTACCTTGGCTGGTCCTTAGCTGGATTGTTTGCCACTATTAAAACTTTTACCTTTGTAATAAAATCCTATCATCCCATCATTCCCAGTTCCCACTATATATATGTGAGTGTGCTTAAGACATACACATCGCTCTAAACACACAAAACACACTACTAAAACCACCTGTTAATTAGCTTCTTTGTTAATAAGCAATGGCTTCGTCCTTGAAAAAGCTCGGCCGTGCCCTAAACTGCTTATCTAGCTCACAGCACGATGCCAACCTTTTAAGCGCTTTCCGATCCGAAGTCTCAGACTTCATCGCCCAATTCATGCTAAAACCCTAATCTGAATTCCTCTCCTTGGAGCACATCCACCAGTGCTTCGAGCTTATTCATGTCACCAACAGAGCTTTCTCTAAGCTGGTGACTGAATTAGACCACCCCATGAGCCAATGGGGTACAGAAGCCATGGAGGAGTGTTTATGTTACACCTTGATCTTGCCCGAGGTGTTGAACTCGATCAAAACTGGCGCATCGTGTCTCAGCCGCTCCAGGTCGTCGAGTTCAACCAAACTCACCCCGATGAAGATCGGGGTGAACTTTTCAACAGCGGTGAATCCCTTGATGATGAAGAAAAGCGAGGGTTCCAAGGAGGAGGAAGGTTTGATTGTAGAAGCTCTGATGCTCCGCAATAAGATTGGTTTGCTAATGATGGGAATGGTGCTAGCAAGTCTGTGCAGTGATGTGGCGCCATACACGGAGATCAGAGAACGTGCAGGTGGGTTCTCTGATCCGGCAATCAAAGCCCTAAATTCCAAATTCATCCAAGGGATGAAAGAATCGGAGGGTTTTGTGAATGAAGTGAAGGCCTTCAATGATGCGGTGGATAGCGCAACAACCCCGAGGGAGCATTCTAGGGATTGCGCCAATGAAGTGAAGGAGAGATTGGAGGCGCTGGAAGGAGCTGTGAGCGCAATAGAGAAGAGTACGAACGAGCTGTTCAATGAGGTGCTAGCTTCAAAAGATGAGTTGATGGATTATCTTCGGACAGCCATGAACTGATGCTCGGACTAGTTAGCAGATTGTTTGTAAACAGGTATTGTTATTATTGCATGTGTCTTCTATTTTACGTTGCATTTCATCATTTGTGCTTATTATGTTATCTTGCCCATCTAACAATTCATAATTTTTCAGTCCATTTGAGCGTAATATAAAACCATACTCATCCGTCCATCCATCCATCCATCATTTTTTTATACTAGATAAAACACAAGATTCATTATAGTATACAAAGGGAAAAAAATACTCAGATAATTTTTCCCATTAATTTTCGTTTTTTTTCTCATTCAAATTCATTGAGCAACCTTAATAGGTATCAAATTCTCGCCAGTGTTATCGAACAACGAATACTAGAACCGTTCCTGTTGAGAGTATTTGTCCCACATCGGGAAATTATATTCACTCGACTCAATATATAAATCAAGAGGTCTCTCCTCCTATCACCAATTAGTTTTAGGAAGGAACCATCAATTTAACATGGTATCAGAGCGGGTTCTATATGCGTGTTATCACGCTTGTTTGACTCACCGCCACCAGATTTAATATATCCACGTGTTAGGCCTTAAATCGCGCCACATGTGAGGGGGCGTGTTGAGAGTATTTGTCCCATATCGGGAAATTATATTCACTCGACTCAATATATAAATCAAGAAGCCTCTCCTCCTATCAGCAATTGGTTTTAGGAAGGAACCCTCAATTTAATAGTTTCTACATAACCAGAAGTTCCTTCTCGGCGCTCTATGCTTCGCCGTTCGAACTGGAAATACATTCTTGGGATCCTTGATGTAATAACCCCCTTCTTTTCTTGACTTTTCTTGTTTACTATTTCGTTCCTACTTCTCATTAATGGCGAAATCTTGTCTATGGCAGGTGGGTCGATTATGCTCGGTGAATCGGAATCCAGAAGATAAGAGAATGATAGTCGCCATATATTCATATAATTGCAGGTCTTGTTTGTTTCTCTATTCATGTAAAACTGTGTTTGTAGTAAGAGAATTTTTTTTTTATTACCGAAAGTTCTGTGTAAGTACTCTTTTATTAGCTTGGTTGGAATGACAGCCATGTGTTGGAAATTCATTGTGACACAAAATACTATTTTGATGGGATTCTTCAACTTCTGTCTCTTTATTTATATTCCTTGCTATGCACACAGTGGCAAAGAAACTCTTGTACTTTGTCCAAAACAAAAAGAAGTGACTGCCGATCTTTCAGAATCAGAACAACCAACCTCGTTCTGTACCCAACCCCGCAGTAAATTAATCCCGCTTCGATCAAAGATTGATTTTTTTTTTTTTTATCTCAGAAGTTTGTAAATTGGATATAAATCTCAGAATTCGGACGACATGTTGTTTGATGAAACCTTAACGCATCGGATTGAACTGATTAAACTGGGTTCGTCGACAGTTTCGAGGATTAGTTGGCCGTCAATGGTCATGATTTGTTCAAGTTCGATCTATGTTTAGGATGTGATTGTAATGAATATCCTTAAGTGTTCCTGAATTTCTTCTCAATCCAAGCAAATGTTATGAAATCTCTTGACATTTCGAAATATATATATAATATATATATATATATATTATATAGTGCGACTTTGAAATCGACCACAATTAAAAAAAAATATAGCGCAACTTCGAAATCGACATTTAGAAAAAGATATATAGCGCGACTTCAAAATCGAAAAAAAATACACAGCGTGACTAAATCTGCATTTATAGAAGAATATATAGCGCGAATTCGAAATTGACGTTTATAATAATAATAATAAAAAAGCGCGACTTCGAAATCAACATTTATAAAAAAAAATTACAAAGTGCGACTTCGAAATCAACATTGAAAAAAAACATATATATAATGTAACTTCATAAATATATATAATGATTGTAGCAAACAAGGAGCGCTTGATTCTCGAAGCGCTCGTTTTTCGCAAGCAGATCGGGTTCCTAGCTGCGGGAATAGTGCTATCGAGTTTGTGCAGCAGCATTGAACCCTACATGGAGATTAAAGAACGTGCTGGGGGGTTCGCTGATTCGGAGATGAAAGCCCTCGATTCAAAGTTCATCGAAGGGATGAAAGAAACGGAGGGCTTCGTGAAAGAAGTGAGGGACGTCAATGATGCGTTGGATTGCGGCAATGAAGTGAAGGAGAAGTTGGAGGCGCTAGGAGGAGCTGTGAGCGCGATAGAGAGGAGTACAAACGAGCTGTTCGCTGAGGTTCTAGCCTCAAAGGATGAGTTGATGGATCTTCTTCGGACGGCCATGAATTAAATATATATGCTAGGATGAGCTTACAGTTTGTTTGTACATTGACGTTAGTATTAATATATTTGTTTCGAAGGGGATAAAAAGAATATTTATATTATATATCTGCTGTTTTACATTTAATCATTTTGCTGGCCACTGAGCGTAATATAAAACCAGACTCATCCATTCATCTTCATCTTTTAACACTAATAAAGATGAAGCCACAAGATTCATTAGTATGCAAAGAAAAAAAATATCTAGATTAAGATGGAGTTGATTTTATGATGATTTATCAACACAATATTAGAATATATGAACTAACTACGATATTAGCGTGAATTTGAAATCCTCATTTCGAAAAAAATAAACATATAAGTTAATTTCAAAATCCTCATTTAGCCTATATATATTAGGCCAGATATAATAAGCAGTTGTGTTTTGTCTCTTTAATTCCAGCTGCCAGCATGGTATTATTAGACCAACCCAATATTAGATCACAGACCCGATATAAATAAATTATCTAGGCTTAGTGAATTTATGTTGGCTTTTATACTGGAGTTCATAACCAAACAGTTAACTATAATAAATGCAAATACCTTGTTCAAAAATTAAACGAAAAATCAATGTCATAAAAAAGCGTAAATAAGTATTTAATTCAGTATATAAAGGTTGAAACAACTTATATAAACCAGTAATAAATAACAAATAGAGTATTTTACAATAATAATAATAATAATAATAATAATAATAATAATAATAATAATAATAATCGCATATTTTCATTAAAAAGAATAGCAGTTTTTATCATTAAGACAGGAACATTAACAAATATTAATGTTAATTTATTAGATAATTAATATAACTACCACATATATGCAGATTGAAATGAAATAATCCATCGTACGCTACCACACGCAGATGAGAACCTTTAGACTTTTATTTTTTCATTTATTTTATTATCTTTTAATATTTTCACTGGCTTTCCTAGTTTTGTGACAACTTTGGATCCAAACCCTAATAAAACCCTAATATTCACCGTTGTACATATATACGCACAGACATATCTTTGTAATCTAACGCAGTTACACAAAACACAAAACAAACAACGTTATAACTTCCTTTATCCTTCTTTGTTGAGCCATATGGTACTTTCATCTGAAGAGAGGCCATGCCAATCCTTAAACCGTTTTTCACTTCAAAGTCTCGATAATTTTGAAAAAAAATATGAAGTGCGACTTTGAAATCGGGACAAAAATATATAGCGTGGCTTTGAAATCGTCATGTAAAAAAAATATAGTGCCTTGGAAATCAACATTTAAAAATTATATAAAGCACGACTTTGAAATCAACATTTAAAAAATACATAGTGCGAATTCAAAATCGACATATAAAAAGTATATAGCGCGACTTCGAAATCATCATTTAAAAAAAATGTATAGCGCGAATTCAAAATCAACACTTAACAAAAATGTATAGTGTGAATTCGAAATCGGCAATAAATAAATACGCGTAATTTCAAAATCAACATTTAAAAAAAATGTATAGCGTGAATTCAATATCAACATTTAACAGAACTGCATAATGTGAATTCGAAATCAACATTAAAAAAATAAATAAGCGTGATTTCGAAATCAACATTTTAAAATATAAACATATATGTAAATTTGGTAGGTAGTAAATTGATAAGAATAAATTAATAAAGGAAAATACATTGTCCAAAACTAAAAATAAAATCGAACGTCATAAAAAAAATTAAACAAATATTTAATTATAAAGCTTACGTGAAAGGCAAATACACTGTCTAAAACAAAAAATAAAATCGAACGTCATAAACAAATTTTTAAACAAATATTTGATTATAAAGCTTAAGACACTGCTTATACTAAAAAAGACAAATAAACACTATATATATTTAATCAATAATAGATATGAGGAAGACATCTAATCATTAACCAATTAAAAAAGTCAAATTAATTACTTACAACATATATTGTTATTAACCTCATTCCAAATTCTAACAAACAGCAAATCAATAGATATTAATGACAATTTATTGAATAATTAATTACACCACTAAGAGAACCAAGAATGAAATTTGAAATCATCCGTGCACACCTGCGGATAAAAACATCTGACCAACCATAATAAATGCACTTTTCCATTTTTAAATTGTAATTAATTATTTAATGATTTTACCTGGCTGGACCATAGCTATGGATTGTTTGCCAGTATTAAAACTTTTACCTTTGTAATAAAATCCTATCATCCCATCATTCTCACTATATATATGTGTGTGCAGCATATCACATACACATCGCTCTAAACTCAAAACACAACAAAAAACCACTTTGCCAATCTACTTTATTTATCCATGGCATGCATCTTCATTGAGAAAGATGGGTCATGCACTCCACTGCTTATCGAGTGGACAACACCATACCGATTCTTTGAGCGATTTTCGGTCTGAAGTCTTAGACTTCATCGAGCAATTCGTGTCAAAACCCTACTCTGAGTTCCTCTCCTTGGAGCACATAAACCAGTGCTTCGAGATGATTCATGTCACCAACAGAGCTTTCTCAGAGCTGGTGACTGAATTAGGCTACCCCATGAGCCAGTGGGGTACAAAAGCCATAGAAGAATGCTTGAATTACGCCTCGATCTTGCTCGAGCTGTTGAACTCAATAAGATCTGGCGCATCGAGTCTAAACCGCGCCAGGTCCTCGGGTTCAAGCAAGCTCAGCCCGATCAAGATACGGGTAAACTTCGCAAGAACAGTGAATCCCGTGAAGGTCCAGAAAAGCGGGGGTTCAAAGGAGAAAGAGCGCTTGATTGTCGAAGCGATAATGCTTCGCAAGAAGGTTTGTTTGCTGGCAATGGGAATGACGCTCGCCGGTTTGTGCAGCAGCACAGAACCGTACGTGGAGCTCAGAGAACATGCTGGTGGGTTCTCTGATCCGGAAACCAAAGCCCTCGATTCCAAGTTCATCGAAGGGATGAAAGAAATGGAGGGCTTCGTGAAAGAAGTGAGGGGAAGTTCTAGACTGGAGGCACTTGAAGGATCCATCAGTGCAATAGAGAAGAGTACGGACGAGCTGTTCTCTGAGGTTTTGGCGTCAAAAGATGAGCTGATGGATCGTCTTCGCACTTCCATGAACTAATTGTATTTTATTTTACATTTCATCATTTTTCTTATTAGGTTTATGTTGTTGATGCACGTAATACAATGTATAACTTTTCAGTCCATCTCAGCGTATTCCCATCCATCTTCAATTTTTTATAAAACACAAGACTCGGGCACTCTTTAATTAACATATTCATTAGTATACAAGTAAAAAATATTTAGATTGCGATGGAATTTTTATGATTTATCATCGCAATATATAAATTGACGTTAGGGTGCTACTATTTACAAAAAAAAAATAAAATAAATAAATAGCCTTGTATTATTTAAGATAGGAATATTAATAAAGGCATATACATTGGCGAAAATTAAAAAAAATAAAACTTACGTCATAAAAAGGTTTAAATAAATATTTAATTGAGTATAATAAAGCTTACAGCACTACTTATACTATGTAATAACATATAAATACATTAATATATATTTATATAATTATATTTATCGAGTGCACAACACCATCATGAGAATTCTTTTAGCGCTTTTAGATCCGAAATCTCTTACTTCATCACACAAATCTTGTTAAACCCTGATTCTGAATTTATCTCCTTGAAGCACATCAACCATTGCTTTCTCAAAGCTCATGGATGAGTTAGAGTACCCCATGAGCCAGTGGGGTACGAAAGCCAAGGAGGAGTCCTTAAGTTACTCCTCGATCTTGCTCGAGGTGTTGAACTCAATCAGATCTGGCGCTTCCTGTCTAAACCACGCAAGGTTGTCGGGTTCAAGCAAACTCAGCCCGAATAATATCCAGGTAAACTTTGCAGCAGCAGTGAATCCCGTGAAAATCCAGAAAAGCGTGGGTTCTAAGGAGGAGCGCTTGATTCTTGAAGCGCTGATGCTTTGCAAGAAGGTTGGGTTGCTAGCAATGGGAGTGACGCTAGCCGGTTTGTGCAGCAGCGCAGAACCGTACATGGAGATAAGAGAATATGCCGGTGGCTTTCTATATCGGGAGACCAAAGCCCTCGACTCCCAATTCATCGAAGGGATGAAAGAGACGGAGGGCTTCATGAAAGAAGTGAGGGAAGTTAATGCTGCAATTGATAGCGCAATCCCGAGGGGAAGTTCTTGGGATTGCGCTAATGAGAGTCGAGGCGCTAGGAGGAGCGGTGAGCGCGACCGAGAGGAGTACGCACGAGCTGTTCGCTGAGGTTCTAGCCTCAAAAAATGAGTTGATGGATCTTCTTCGGACGGCATGAACTAATATAAGCTAGGACGAGGTTACAGTTTGTTTGTACACAAACATTGTTATTGATGTTGTCAATATATTATATATCTGCTGTCTTACAACTAATAACTTTTCAATCCACTTGAGCGGAATATAAAACCATACACTACACATCCATCCATCCATTTTTTTTACACATAATGATAAAACACAAGATTCATTATTATACAAAGAAAAAATATTTAGATTGATCTGGAATTAATTTGATTTATCAAATCTATAAACTAATCACGATATTAGTGCGGTTTTGAAATCGACATTTCGAAAAAAAAAACATATAAGTTGATTTTGAAATATATATATATATATATATACATGTATATATATATATATATATATATTACTTGTGTGATATTAGTATACAAATCATATTGTTGATGTAAGTATAACAAAGGCAAATACCGTGTACAAATTAAAAGGAAATCAATGTCATAAAAAAGCGTAAATAAGTATTTAATTCAGTATATAAAGCCTGAGAGAACTTATTTAAGTCAGTAATAACAAACAATTAGTATTTTATGAAAATAATAAATAATATTTCTCGCATATTTTCATTAAAAGGAATAGCAGTATTTATCATCAAGATAGGAATATGAATAAATATTACTATTATTTATTAAATAATTAATAACTCCAACTATGTGCCACGCTTTCCACGTTCGAATCTAAATACACATACACACAACACAACACAATACAACTCTATAACATTCTTCATTCTTCTTTGTTAAGCCATGGCACTGTCATTTGAAAAGCTGGGCCATGCCAATTCTTTAACCATTTTCCGCTCCAAAGTCTCAGACTTTGTCGCACAAATCTTGTTAAAACCCGAGCACAAATCATGTCAGCCGATGTTTCGAGTTGATTCAGGTCACCAGCAGGGCTTTCTCAAAGTTGGTGCTTGATATAGACTATCCCATGAGCCATTGAGGTGCGAAAGCCATTGAGGAATGCTCGAATAACACCTTAATCTTGCTCAAGATGCTAAACTCAATCAAGTCTTGCGTGTCCAATCTGAACTGGGCCAGTTTGTCGGGCTTACAAAAACTCAGCCCGATCAAGAGCCCGGTCAATGTTCCAAGAATGTTGGATTCTGTGATGCTTGAGAAAAGCCCTGTTTCTGAGGAGAAGGAACGATTGATGCTCGACGCCTTGATGGTCTGCTAGAAGATTGGGTTTCTATCTCTGGGAATAATGCTGTCGTGTCTGTGCAGCAATGTTAGCCCATACATAGAGATAAGAGAGTATGCTGGTGGGTTTAACGATCCCGAGATAAAGGACCTTGATTCCATATTCATTGCAGGTATGAAGGAAGCGGATGGTCTCGTGAAGGAAGCAAAGGCGGTGAACGTTGCCATGGATCGTGCTGTCTCGATGGAAGGTTTTAAGGGATTGTTCTGATGAAGTGAAGACAATGCTGGAGGTGCTGGGAGTAGCCGTGAATTCTATAGATAAGAATGCTGATGAACTGTTCTATGAGGTCTTAGCTTCAAGAAATAAGTTGATGGAACATCTTCGGATGGGGATGAAGTAAGATTTGGACAAGTTGGTCAGTTTGTGTGATTGTAGGCTTGTTCATTATCGTGTAGAAGAAAATGGAAAAAGTAGAATGTTTTATTTATGATTTTGACACAGAATGGGTCAGACACATTAGAGTAGATGGAGTTGAAGTATAACAAAATCAGAAAACACAGTACATTAGAAAAAAACAAATTATATTGAAGTATAAAATTTAAAATCCAAAATTAATTATTAACGCTATCGGGTTTTTTAGCGCAATGTTATCACACATATATGGAGATTAGAGATCATGCTGGTGGATCCACCGAAGCCCTCGATTCAAATTCATCTAACGTATGAAATAAACGGAGAGACTGGAGGCGGAATCCTGAGGGGAAGTTCTAAGGATTGCGCTAAGGAAGTGAAGGAGAGACTGGAGGCGCTATAACAGTCTTCTTTGTTAAGCCATGGCACTGTCATTTGGAAAGCTTGGCCATGCCAATTCTTTAACCATTTTCCGCTCCAAAGTCTCTGACTTTATCGCACAAACCATGCTGAAACCCGAGCCTGAATCTAATTTTCTCTCATTGGAACGCCTCAGCCAATGTTTCGAGATGGTTCGCCTCACCAGCAAGGTTTTCTCTATGTTAGACGACAGAATCGTGACAAACCGGCGCAAGAAACCTTTTGGCGTTGCGATAAATCGTTTCATCATTGGATTCATGACAGCGCACCGTGGGCCGATCCACAAGTTTAAATTGTCTAGCAAGCACGTGAGTCGCTTTCTTCAATGACCAGTTTCACGTTCGACGACAGAATCGTGACAAACCGCCGCAAGAAACCTTTTGGCGTTGCGATAAATCGTTTCATCATTGGATTCATGACAGCGCACCATGGGCCGAGCCACAAGTTTAAATTGTCTAGAAAGCACATGAGTCGCTTTCTTCAATCATGCTGGTTGTATCACGCTCTAAGTCGGAGAGATGTTAAAGAAATCAGTGTTATATTATACGATCGCTCCTTTATCCCAGCATCACCTCGTATCTCTTCATGCACGAAACTGACTAGTTTGGAGCTTTATTTCTGTGTGTTGTGACCTCCACAAGGCTTCGCTGGGTTCTTGTTAATGAAGCGTCTTGTTCTTAACGAAGTCGACATTTCTTGTGAGACACTGGGGTGTGCAAGCCATTGAAGAATTCTTAAATAGCGCCTTGATCTCTCTCGAGCTGTTAAACTCAATCAAATATTGTGTCCCATCTGAACCGCGCCATGTTGCCGGGCTTACACAAGCTCGGCTCTATCAGGAGCCCGATAAATGTTCCAAGAACGTTGAGTTATGCCATGATTGACGCCTGATCCTTGAAGCTTTGATGGTCTGCAAGAAGATTGGAATTTTAGCTCTGGGAATATAGCACACAATATAGAACATTCTGGGGGGATGCCAAAATAAGTTAGGCCGTCAAGGTTGTGATGGATAGCGCAATCCCAAGGGGAAGTTTTGCGCCACGGAAGTGGAGTGACTGGAGATGCTAGGAAGGAGCTGTGAATGCGATAGAGAGGAGAGTATGAGCGAGCTATTTTTTCCGAGGTTTTAGCTTCCAGAAATGAGTTGATAGATCGTCTTCCGATGGCCATGAACTAATTCTAAGTTAGCTGTTTGTTTGTACACAAATATTGTTATTGTTGCACTTTACGAAGGAGAAAAAAAAAACATGTTATATCGGATGTTTTCTTTAATAAAAATATTCATTAGTATACAACCAAAAAAAATTGAGATGAAATTTTTATGATTTATTGAAGCAAGACTAGAATTTAGCGCGATTTTGGAATCGACATTTCGAAAAAATGTATAGGTCGATTTCAAAATCCACATTCAGAAATATATATTTAGCGCCATTTTGGGATCTACGTTTCCAAAAAAAAATGTGTATGTCGATTTCAAAATCCACATTAGAATATATATTTAGCGCGATTTTGGAATTGACATTTCGAAAAAAAAATGTGTGTCAATTTCAAAATTCACATTTAGAAATATTTATTTAGCGCGATTTTGGAATCGACATTTCGAAGAAATTTCAAAATCCACATTTAGGCACAAAAAAAAAAAACCCATTTTGGTGATAGACTAAAAAATAATGACAATATATTACTTTAGGAAAAAAATTAAATTTCTAACATATTTTCATTAAAAAAAATAGCCATATTTTATCATTAAGACAGGCATGAATAACTATTAATGTCAATTAATTACATAATTAATACCTCCAACTATTTGATTACAATGAAATAATTCATCACACGCACACGCAGATAAGAACATTTGACCAACCTTAATAAAAATTAAAAGCATTTTCCTTTTTTATCTTTAATATTTTCAGTGGCTGCTGGGCTAGGCCTAGGGCTTAGCTGGTTAGCCGCCAGTGACAACCTTCGATTCATGAAACCCTAATAAAACCCTAATAATCACCATTGTCTATATATACACACACACATTAGACGTCTCTTTCAAATCTCACACACACACACAACCAAAACAACGTTATAACATCCTTTGTTGAGCCATGGCACTTTCGTCTGAAAATCTGGGCAACGCCAATTCCTTAACCATTTTCCGCTCAAAAGTCTCGGACTTTATCTCACAAACCTTGTCCAAACCCGAGCCTGAATCCAACTTTATCTCCTTGAAACACTTCAGCCAATCTCTCGAGTTGGTTCGCCTCACAAACAAGGCTTTCTCTACATTGATGCTTGATATCGACTATCCAATGAGCGGCTGGGGTGCACAGGCCATTGAGGAATTCTTGACTAACACCTTGACCTCTCTCGAGTTGTTGAACTCAATGAAATCTTGTGCGTCCCAGCTGAACCTGGACAGGTTGTCGGGCTTACAGAAGATCGGCCCGATCAAGAGCCCGGCAAATGTTCCAAGAGTGTCGAGTTCAGCGATGGTTGTAAAAAGCCCAGGTTCCGAGGAAAAGGAACGTCTGATTCTTGAAGCCCTGATGGTCTCCAAGAAGATTGCATTTCTAGCCATGGGGATAACGATATCGTGCTTGTGCAGCGATGTCAGCCCTTACTTGGAGTTGCGAGAATATGTCGGTGGGTTTAACGAACCTGAGATAGAAGTCCTTGATTCCATGTTTATTGCAGGTATGGAGGAAGCTGAGGGGTTCGTGTCGGAAGTGAAGGCGGTGAATGTTGCCCTGGATAGGGCTGTCTCGAAGGAAGGTGTTGAAGATTTTTCTGATGAAGTGAAGAAAACCTTGGAGGTCTTAGGAGTGGCAGTCAATGGAATAACAAAGGATGGCGATGAACTGTTCTATGAGGTCTTAGCCTCAAGGAATGGGATGATGAATCATCTCCGTATGGGGATGAAGTAAGATTAGGACAGAAGTCGGTCATTCTCTAATAAATGTACTTGTTTGATTGTAGCCTACAAAATTAGACAAAAGGCAGATAAGAAGTTGTATTTTGTAGCTACAAGAAAACGTAGTTCGTTATCGGGTATAATAATAATATTATTATTTACTAGTATTTTATTTCATTAATATTACTTTTTTGTTATAAAAATATTAATTGTGATTAATATTATATTAAGATTATTTTATTATAATTATACTTATATTAAGATTATAATGATAATATAGCTTATAATAATAAAGAGAGAGAGATTAGAGAGAGATTAAGTATTTCAATACTTGGTGTGATTTACAATGAACTCTAATCACCTATTTATACTACTAATAATTCACTATTACAACTAATCACATTAATTACAATTATACACCTCACACTAAAATACAAACTCTTCAACTAAACACCTCATCTTATCATCTTATCATCTCATCAACATTTAATACAATACTTCCAAATCATCAATCATTTAACTAATATTATTATTTAAAATATCCACATTAATATTATTATATAATACTCCCCCTTGGATGTTTTCAAAGAATATGTCTCGTTAAAACCTTATTAGGAAAACCCAATGGGATAAAAACCAAATGAAGGAAAAAGAGTACATGATTCTTTTATATACGCTTTCGATTGTTGCCTCATTAAAAACCTTACTGGGAAAACCACATGGAAAAAACCTCAGTGAAGGGAAAAAGAGTGCAACGCGTATTTACTCCCCCTGATAATAACATCATTCCAAATCTCGAAGTCTTCGAACTCCAATTGAATATACCAATCTTTTGAAAATTATTGGGGGAAGTGCTTTCGTGAATAAATCTGCAAGATTTTCACTTGATCGCACTTGTTGTACATCAATATCACCATTTTTCTGTAAATCATGTGTAAAGAAAAATTTTGGTGAAATATGCTTTGTTCTATCTCCCTTAATATATCCTTCCTTTAATTGGGCAATGCATGCAGCATTATCTTCATATAAAATCGTAGGAATTAACTTTTTCGATAATAGCCCACTAGTTTGTTGTATATGCTCAATTATCGATCGCAACCAAACACATTCTCGGCTAGCTTCATGAGCTAGAATATCCGCATGATTAGATGAAGTAGCCGTTAAACTTTGTTTAACTGACCGCCATGAAATAGCGGTTCCGCCATACTTAAATAAATAGCATGTTTGCGATCGAGCATTATGTGGGTCGGATAGAAAACCAGCATCTGCATACCCAATCAAATCTGCTTTTGATTCATTTGGATAGAACAATCCCATATCAGTTGTTCCTTGAAGGTATCGAAAAATTCGCTTAATTCCATTCCAATGTCTACGAGTCGGTGATGAACTATATCTTGCCAATAGATTCACAGCGAACGCTATATCAGGTCGCGCATGACTCGTTAAATACATTAGGGCTCCAATAGCACTGAGATATGGTACTTCAGGACCAAGTAGTTCTTCATTATTATCGCAAGGTCTAAACGGATCTTTATTCACATCTAAAGATCGAACAATCATTGGAGTATCCAATGGATGAGCTTTATCCATATAAAATCTTTTCAATACCTTTTTCGTATAAGTCTCTTGATGTACGAATATCCCATTATTTAAATATTCGATTTGGAGTCCAAGACAAAATTTCGTTTTACCGAGATCTTTCATTTCAAACTCTTTTTTCAAACAATTAACGGCTTTTGATAACTCTTCAGGAGTTCCAATGATATTAATATCATCAACATAAACTGAAATGATGACAAATTCATTTCCAGATCTTTTCATAAATATGCACGGGCAAGTTTGATCATTTTTATACCCCTCTTTCGATAAATATTCACTTAGGCGATTATACCACATACGCCCAGATTGCTTTAATCCATAAAGCGATTTATTTAGCTTGATTGAGTACTCATTTCGGGGCCCTGAATTTTCAGGCAACTGAAATCCCTCGGGAAGTCTCATATATATATCACTGTCAAGTGATCCATATAAATAAGCAGTGACAACATCCATTAGACGCATATCGAGTCCTTCACGTACTGCCAGACAAATTAAATAACGAAAAGTAGTTGCATCCACCACAGGAGAATATATCTCTTCATAATCAATACCAGGTCGTTGTGAAAAGCCTTGTGCAACAAGTCGTGCTTTGTATCTCACAATTTCACCGTTTTCATTTCTCTTTCTGATGAAAACCCATTTATATCCAACCGGCTTTACATTTTCTGGTATGCGGACTACAGGTCCAAAAACTTTTCGTTTCTCAAGTGATTTTAATTCTGCCTTGATTGCATCTTTCCATTTTGACCAATCATTTCTTTGTCTGCATTCTTTAACAGACATTGGTTCATGATCCTCATTCATTTCATGTAGCGCTACGTTAAATGAGAATTTATCGTCAACGTTGACTTTTTCTCGGTTCCATCTAATTCCATTTTGGGCATAGTTTATCGAGATCTCTTCATTATCATTATTTTCATAAATTTCAGGTACCTGATTTTCATTATCATAATCATTAATGCCCATTGACCCTTCTAGAGTCGATAAATCCTCGACTGAACCATTCTTATTATTTGCTCCTTTTCTTTTTCGAGGATTTTTATCTTTGGAACCCGAGGGCCTACCACGTTTCAATTGTGGCTTAGGCTCGATCCTTATATGTTCTCCATGAACATCAATTTTTGCAGGAGCATTAACAGCTGGTATATGTGACTTAGTCACTCTTTTAGGGTCAGTAAAACTATCTGGCAGTTGATTAGCTAAACCTTGTAAATGAATTATCTTTTGAACTTCTAGTTCACATTCTTTCGTTCGAGGATTATAATGATTTAGCGATAATTCATTCCAACTTATATTCATTTCCAGCTGTTTCTTTTCTCCCCCTAATGTAGGAAAATTCGATTCATCGAAATGACAATCGGCAAATCTAGCCGTAAATAAATCTTCAGTTAGCGGTTCTAAATATTTTATTATCGATGGAGATTCAAATCCGACATATATTTCCAACCTCCTTTGAGGTCCCATCTTAGTGCGTTGTGGTGGAGCAATTGGAACATATACCGCACATCCAAAAATTCTCAGATGGGAAATATCTGGTTCCTGACCATAAACCATTTGTATCGGGGAGATATTATTATAACTTGTTGGCCTGATGCGGATTAGTACCGCTGCATGTAATATAGCATGTCCCCAACAAGATGAAGGAAGTTTCAACTTCATTAATATTGGTCTTGCAATTAATTGCAACCTTTTAATCAACGATTCTGCAAGACCGTTTTGCGTATGAACATGTGGCACGGGGTGCTCAACATCAATTCCAATAGACATGCAATATTCATTAAATGCCTTGGAAGTAAATTCACCAGCATTATCAAGACGTATTTTCTTTATTGGATAATCCGGAAAATGTGCTCTTAATCGAATCAACTGAGCAAGCAATCTCGCAAAGCTACATTCCGTGTTGATAACAAACACACATGAGAAAAGAGAAAATCGAATAAAAAAGACCTAAAGTTAGGGATTTCATCTAGTTGATGCATCAATCAAAACCATGAAATATCTAAATGGTCCACACGATGGATGTATCGGTCCACAAATATCACCTTGTATACGCTCCAAAAATCTTATGGATTCATTCTTTATTTTTACTGGTGATGGCCGAATAATCAACTTCCCTTTAGAGCAAGCAGCACATGATAATTCATTAGATTGAAGAATCTTCTGGTTCTTCATTAAATGTCCACGTGAATTTTGAATTATTCTCCGCATCATAATTGAACCGGGATGGCCCAACCGGTCATGCCAAACAACAAATGTATTATCATCAGTAAACTTCTGGTTTACGATAGCATGTGATTCAATTGTTTTAATATACGTGTAATACAATCCAGAGTCAAACGAATGTAATATTTCAACAACTCTTTTATCATTCGAAACCACTTTTGTAATGTGCAAATATTCAAGATTTCTCTTTTCTGCAGTCTCAATGTGATATCCATTATGTCGAATAGCTTTAAAGCTCAATAAATTTCTTTGAGACTTAGGAGAATATAAGACATTATCAATTATTAGCATTGTCCCTCTGGGTAGTATAATATTGGCTCTTCCGGAGCCCTCAATTATATTTGTGCTACCCGATATAGTGATAACACTTGTTTCTTTCATTTCAAGATGGGAGAAATATTTCTTATTTCTTAGAATCGTATTAGTCGTTGCACAATCTGCAAGACATAACTCCCCATTGCACATGCTCGTATCCATTGTATTGATAAATATATAATAACTACTGTTATTAAATAAATAAGCGTCAAAATAAAATTATATATATATATAGATAAAATAAATAAATAATGCTTAAATAAAATTTATAATGATGTATTAATTTTCTTTATTTGGATCTTTAACAAGAACCACAATATTCAAAATGGGCATAGAATCTAGCACCAATTTTCTGAAATATCGTAATTTTGAGCAAAATTTAATTTCATCGACACTTCATATTTAATTGCTCTTTATAAAGATCAACGGAATCTTTGGGTGCGAATAATAACCAACGATAATATTATAATAACCTTTATATTGCACAATACATCTTTCTCAATCATTTACTAGTTTTTCACTTCGTGGGAAATATTAATAATAACCACGGTAAATATAATGTTCACGATCACTTTTATTGTTTGCGAATACATTCACTTCAGGGAATGCAACATAATCATTTAGTCGCACTTATGCTTTTCATTCATCCATCATAATTTTTTTTTTTTGATCATTTTCTCACGATATTCATTCGCATTACATTCGATGAACTGAACGTGGTGAATGCTTTATGATATACCGAAGTAATTGTGTAAATCAGTAGCAAGCATAAAATCGAGAGTGATAAATCAAAATTTTGCAAAATTCAATTTATTGATATCATGAAAATAAAATCATCATTAAAATACTAAAAGAAAAATTATAATTAATCTTCTTTTATATCTTTTTTTGTAAAAGTTCTAATGAAAAACGATATCCACATCCAAATAACTGTCGCCGTAATAATAAACATAAGTAATAGATCAAACATCGGACAAAGCGTCATCCTTCAAAATAAAATATATTTCAGTAATTATAATATTAAAGAAAAATTATAATTAATAATTATATTTTCAAAACATTGGTAAAAATATTATCCACATAGCCGTAAGGATCACCGTAAATAAAGTAAGCAACAGAAGATCCATCTTTGTATACAACGACATGATTCTATAACATGAAAAAGAACATAATAATCAGATAACATATAAATCAATGATAAAATATATGAATTGTTCTATAAAACTCGTTCTTTATTATTTCATAATTATTGTCCAAGCTCCGATAAGGTTGCGGTAATAAAATTTATCCATTGTTCAAAATTATTCGGTCCAATAATTACTTCAAGATTGTTCAATCAAAATATCAATAATATGCCGCTACTGAGGTGGGGATAACCACAAGACCTCGTGAGTTTTTAGTGTTGTGTACGTGCATAAAAAAAAACTTGAATCATAAATCACGTTTAAAAAAAAATCCACACGCCACTATAGGGAATCGAAATATGGACCTCCCATCAATTTTAATGACGGTATTCCGCGAAACCACTCGAGCTATGGCGTTTTGTTATAAAACTTTTAAATTATACTTTTATAATATATATTTTTAAATTAATCACAATTAATATATGATTAGTATAAATTAAAAATTAAATTACCATACATCGACTAAACTCGTACGAGATCTTCGACGGAGGTTGATCTTGACGACGGAGAGCGTTCGTGCTGATAACGTGTTATAAAAATATTAATTGTGATTAATATTATATTACGATTATTTTATTATAATTATACTTATATAAAGATTATAATGATAATATAGCTTATAATAATAAAGAGAGAGAGATTAGAGGGAGATTAAGTATTTCAATACTTGGTGTGATTTACAATGAACTCTAATCACCTATTTATACTACTAATAATTCACTATTACAACTAATCACATTAATTACAATTATACACCTCACACTAAAATACAAACTCTTCAACTAAAAACCTCATCTTATCATCTTATCATCTCATCAATATTTAATACAATACTTCCAAATCATCAATCATTTAACTAATATTATTATTTAAAATATCCACATTAATATTATTATATAATATTTTTATATTTTTTTAGAGTTATTTTAAATTAAAATGTTTAATATATGAAATTATAATTTAAAATTTAATTGTATATTTGTGAGGATATAATTGTAATAAAGCAAAAGATTGAAGACTAAAATAGTAATTAATCAAATTAAAATAAATATGAATAAATATAATAGAAGGATAAATTAGTAATTTTAGATTATTATCTATTTTATTAAGTATATTACATTGTTAATGGTAAAGGCCTTTAGAAGCTGTCAAGTCAATTTGAGTATTAAATGATCATTTGTCCTTAACTAATTGATGTAATTTATGCCATTAATATTGCTAATGAAAAATTAATTAATAGAATTTAAAAATATTATTAGAAACAAATAGAAAATCAAAATATTTGAAATTAATTATTTAAAGATTTTTATTTCAATTTATCTGCATGAATTACTAATTATTATTTGTACTATATATTACTGGAAAATACCTTATAATAACTGCAATCAAATTGATTTGGTACGACAGTGCTAATTATTATTTTACCCTTGATTTTCAAAATTATTCAATTATATATCCCAAAATCAAATTTTACTTTATAGAAAATAAGTTATAATTAAAATTAATATTATAACTTCATGTTATAAAAATAATTTAATATACTAATTAATATTATATATTTGTACGTTAGTGTACAACCCATTGCGTAAAATACTAGGATGAGAGGACGTATTGGAATTGAACTGCTTGAAAAAACAGAACTGCCACTAAACTTCAATTCGTTGGCGCCAATCACGAATTCACGTTCGAAACCTCAGCGGCTTCTTCTTCTTCTTCGTTGTTTCTCCGAATCCAACGCAGGCCCGGCGGATTCTTTAATCGCATTATGCAGAGAGAGTGATTTGTTCCATGCCTTATCATTAGAAAACATATTACATTAGAAAAAAAAATTATACTGAAGTATAAAAATTAAAATCCAAAATTAATTATTATCATTATAATTAATAATATTTATAAATATACATATATATATGGTGAAACTGGACTGCTAGCACTGGGAATAACGCTATCGGGTTTGTGCAGCTATGTTAGCACACATATATGGAGATTAGAGAGCACGCTGGTGGGGTCTAGCTACCGAATCCCTCGATTCAAATTCATCGAAGGTATGAAGAAACGGAGCATTTTGCGGAATAAGTTAAGATCGGTAAATGCTGCTATGGATAGCGCAATCCCGAGGGGATTTTCTAAGGATTGCGCTAAGTAAGTGAAGGAGAGACTGGAGGCGCTAGGAAGGAGCTGTGAATGCGATAGAGAGGAGTACGACTGTTTTCCGAATGAGTTGATGGATCATCTTCGGATGGCCATGAACTAATTCTAAGCTTGCAAACAAATATTGTTATTTGTCGCTGTTTACGACGAGATTAAAAAGAAAACATATGTATTATATATCGCATCATGGGCCGCTGGGGTGCGCAAGACATTGAAGAATGCTTAAATAGCACCGTGATCTCGCTCTCTCGAGATGTTAAACTCAATCAAATCTTGTGTGTCCCATCTGAACCGAGCCAGGTTGTCGGGCTTACACAAGCTCGACCCGATCAAGAGCCCGATAAATGTTCCAAGAACGTTGAGTTCTGCCATGATTGAGAAAAACCTAGTTTCCGAGGAAAAGGAACGCCTTGTGTTCGCTTTAATTAACATATTCATTAGTATACAAACCAAAAAAAAATTTAAATTGAGATGCAGTTTTTATAATTTATCAACGCAAGATTAGAATTTAGAGCGATTTTGGAATCGACATTTAGAAAAAATGTATAGGTCGATTTCAAAATCCACATACAGAAATATATATTTAGCGCGGTTTTGGAATCAACATTTCTAAAAAAATGTATACGAAAATCCACATTTAGAAATATATATTTAGCGCGATTTTGGAATTGACATTTCGAATAAATGTAAATGTCGATTTCAAAATCCACATCTAGAGATTTATATTAAAAAAATCTTGTTGACATAAGAATAATAAAGGCAATACCTTGTCCAAAATTAAAGGAAAACAATGTCATAAAAAAAAGCCTAAATAAATATTTAATATCGTATATAAAACATATAAGACAACTTATAATAACCCAATAATGACAAACAAATATATTACCTTACGAAAAAAATAAGAATTCTAACATCTTTTCATTGAAAAAAAAAGCCATATTTTCTCATTAAGACAGGAACATGAATAAATATTAAAGTTAATTTATTACATAATTAATACCTCCCAACTATTTGCCACGCTTACCACACGCTGATAGATAAGAACGTTTGACCAACCTCAATACAAATTAATAACACTTTCCTTTTATTTTTATATTTATTTTATTATCTCCAATACTTTCAGTGGCTGTTGGGCTAGGGCTTTGCTGGTTAGCCGCCAGTGACAACCTTCGATTCATGAAACCCTAATAAAACCCTAATATTCACCATTGTCTATATATACACACACACATTAGACGTCTCTCTAACACACACACACACACACACAAGAAACCAATACAACATTGTAAACATTCTTCATTCTTCTTCGTCGAGCCATGGCACTGTCGTCTGAAAATCTGGGCAACACCAATTCCTTAACCGTTTTCCGCTCCAAAGTCTCGGACTTTATCTCACAAACCTTGTCGAAACCCAAGCCTGAATCTAAGTTTCCCTCATTTGAACACCTCAGCCAGTGTATTGAGATGGTTCGCCTCACCAATGGGGCTTTCTCTACGTTGGTGCTTGATATCGACTATCCAATGAGCCAGTGGGGTGCACTGGCTATTGAAGAATTCGAATAACACCTCGACCTCTCTCGAGGTGTTAAACACAATCAAATCTTGCGCGTCCCAGCTGAACCGGGCCAGGTTGTCGGGCTTACTACAGAAGATCGGCCCGATCAAGAGCCCGATAAATGTTCCGAGAAAGTTGAGTTCTGCGATGGTTGAGAAAACCCCAGTTTCTGAGGAGAAGGAACGTATGGTTCTTGATGCCTTGATGGTCTGTAAGAAGATTGGACTCCTCGCCCTGGGAATAACGCTGGCGTGCTTGTGCAGCGATGCCGGCCCATACATTGAGTTACGAGAATATGTCGGTGGGTTTAAGGATCCTGAGATAGAAACCCTTGATTCCATGTTTATTGCAGGTATGGAGGAAGCCGAGGGGTTCGTGACGGAAGTGAAGGCGGTGAACGTTGCCCTGGATCGGGCTGTCTCGAGGGAAGGTGTTAAGGATGGTTGTGATGAAGTGAAGAGAACCTTGGAGGTGTTAGGAGTGGCAGTCAATGCTATAAAAAAGAATGGCGATCAACTGTTTTATGAGGTCTTAGCCTCAAGGAATGGGATGATGAATCATCTCCGTATGGGGATGAAGTAAGATTAGGACAGAAGTCGGCCGTCATTCTGTAATAAATGTACTTGTTTGATTGTAGCCTACAAAAGTAGACGAAAGGCAGAAAAAGAACTTGTATTTGTAGCTACAAGAAAACATGTATGTAGTTCTTAATCGGGTAATTCAATATTATTATTATTATTATTACTAGTATTTTATTTCATTAATATTACTTTTTATATTTTTTAGATTTATTTTAATTTAAAATGTTTATTATATGAAATTATAATTTAAACTAAGGGATATAATTGTAATAAAGAAAAAAAATTGAATACTAAAATGGTAATTTATCAATAGAAGGATAAAATAGTAAATTTAAGATTATTATCTATTTAATTAATTATTATTAATGGGAAAGGCCTTTAGAAACTAAGTCAAGTCAATTTAAGTATTAAATGATCATTTGCCCTTAATTAATTGATATAATTACTATTATACTATTAATACTTCTAATGAAAAATTAATAAATAGAATTTAAATATTATTAGAAACAAATAGAAAATCGAAACATTTGAAATTAATTATTTAAGGTCTTTACTTCAATTTTTCTACATGAATTACTAATTATTATCTATACTATATATTATTATCTAGCACCTTAGACTAAGTGACATAATTAATTTGGTGTGACATGAATAATTATAATTTTATCCTTCAATTATTTTTTTTTATTTCAATTTTATCCTTTAATTAAAAAAAAAATTATTTATTGAACATTTTAAATTAATAATCTTAAAATATAAAATAATATTTGTATATTATGCATAACACTAGTTATTATTAAGATAGGCGGACATATTGGAAGTGAACTGCTTGAGAAAACAGAACTGCCACTAAACGTTCCTTTATGTTCAAAATCTGCATCAATTCGTTGGCGCCAATCACGAATTCACGTTCGAAACCTCACCGCCTTCTTCTTCGTTGTTTCTCCGAATCCAACGCAGGGCCGGCGGATTCTTTAATCGCGTTATGCAGCAGAAGTCAGCTCCGTCAAGCATTCACCCACCACTCATCTCTTATATGGTCGGATCCAAATCTCTTTTCCCACTTCTTCAAAGCATGCATCAAGCTCCGATCTTTATCCCTGACGCAGCAGCTTCACTCCATCGCCGTGACCTCGGGGGCTTCGATGCTGAAGTTCGTATCGAACCACCTAGTTAATGCATACGTCAAGTTACGCGAACTGGACGTCGCTCTCAAACTGTTCGACAGCATGCCTCACAGGAATGTCATGTCGTACAACATATTGATCGGTGGGTACGTCGAGAACGGCCGACTTCTCTGTGCGCTCGATGTCTTTGAGCAGATGGGGTCGAGGAACTCGGCCACTTGGAATGCCGTGATTGGTGGGTTGATCAAGTATGAATCCAACGAGGAGGGGCTTGAATTGTTTTCGAACATGCACGAGAATGGGTTCTACCCCGATGCTTACACGTTGGGCAGTGTTTTCCGAGGGTGCGCGGGGCTGAAGGATTTGAACCGGGGAAAGCAGGTGCATTGCCATGTGGTGAAACTGGGGTTTGAGTTTGATTTGGTTGTTGGTAGTTCGATGACGCATATGTATATGAAGTGTGGAAGCTTAAGCGATGGAGAGAGAGTGATTTGTTCCATGCCTTATCATAATGTGATTGCTTTCAACACTCTCATAGCAGGGAAAGTTCAGAATGGCTGCGCTGTAGGTGCTCTTGATCAATACATTGTAATGAAGATGGCCGGTTTACGACCCGACAAGATCACCTTCGTGAGCCTTATTTCTTCCTGTTCCGAGCTGTCAACTCTTGGACAGGGTCAGCAGATTCATGCCGAGGTGACCAAAGCCGGGGCTTTGTCTGCAGTTGCTGTAATAAGTTCGCTGGTTAGTATGTATTCACGTTGTGGATGCTTAGATGAAGCTGCGAGAGCCTTTAGTGAGAGCAGAGAAGATGAACACGATATTGTCCTGTGGAGTTCGATGCTTTCTGCTTACGGGTTTCACGGGAAAGGAAAGGAGGCTATCTCTCTGTTCTATAAGATGGAGCTACAAGGAGTAGAAGCAAATGAGGTCACTTTCTTGAGCTTGCTCTATTCTTGCAGTCACTGTGGCTTGGTAGATGATGGGCTACACTTTTTCGATATGATGGTCGAAAAGTATGGATTGAAACCCCAGCTCAAACACTATACCTGCCTAGTCGACCTCCTCGGGAGATCAGGTCGTTTGGGCGAAGCGGAGCAGTACATCCTTTCCATGCCCATCGAGCCCGACTCAATCATATGGAAGACTTTGCTATCCGCTTGCAAAATTCATAAAAACGGGCAGATGGCCCAACGAATAGCCATGGAGATATTGAAGATCGATCCTCTCGATTCGGGTTCCTACGTGCTCCTCGCAAACACGCAAGCATGTAGCAAACAGTGGCTCGAAGTCTCCAAGGTAAGAAAAACGATGAGAGACATGAACATCAAGAAAGAGCCCGGGATAAGCTGGTTTGAGCTGAAGAACGTGATACACCACTTTAAAACAGACGACTGCTTACATCCTCAGTCGGTAGAGATAAACTCATACTTGAAAGAACTGATAGCTGAACTGAAATCGCATGGTTATGTGCCCAACACGAGCTCTGTAATGCATGATATGGGTACGGAGGAGAAAGAACAAAACTTGGCACACCACAGCGAAAAGCTGGCTGTCGCGTTTGCTCTGATGAACACAAAAGAAGGCGTTACCATTAGGATAATGAAGAATTTGAGGGTGTGCGATGATTGCCACATTGCTATGAAGTATATATCAGTAGTTAAGAGGCGAGAGATTGTTTTACGAGATTATAGCAGGTTTCACCATTTCAATAATGGCATTTGCTCTTGTGGGGATTACTGGTGAGGCCTGGGCTTTTGCTGATTCTTGATGAAATATTAGTTAACTTATTTGATCCTCAATTTTCATTCTTGTGATTAATATTGTACTTTTATATGAATTGTAAGTAATCTCTTAGAAGTAAAATGCAGAAACTGTATGGACAGAATCTCATGACTCAATGGTAAGAACAGATTCAACACATTAAAGAACCTTAATAGAGTCACACAAGGTAATGAATCATTAACCTGAAACAATGGATACATAAATAGTGCAACAACATATACACTTTCTTCACACACACACCAATGGACGAAGGAAATATATATATCAACAGCACAAGACAAACTCAATCGAATAAATCGAAATCTTAGTTAGAATTGACCTGCTCGTCCACCTTTTCCGAAGTCTAAAACTCCCGCGAGCTTCTACTAGTTTTGCTTCAACCTTGCAACTGTATCTTCTCCACCGTTACCACGATCACCATTGAATGCACCACTTTCCAGCACTAAAACAGATTCCAGTTTACCTTCCAAGCCATCATCCTCACCACGAAACCTTGACACGCCACTAGGCCCGGCCATTAATTCCATCAAGTTGCTTCGAACCCCTAAATCAGAGTACACCCTCCGTCGTGTCGCACCGTTCTTGAATTCTCTTCTACCGTTTTCATTTCCACCTTGATCATTCGCATTCACAGAAACGTTTCTAGCTCGAACTTGAACGGGCCTTCCCACATTCTCCACCATCATACAAGGATTGTTAGCCAAAGCATTCCAAGAACTGGTCGAAACCAGCTTACTCAACTCAGTCAAACACCCCACGACCTCTTTCATCGAGGGCCTCCTCTCCCTACAAGAACGAACGCACTTAGCAGCCACAACGGGCAACATCTTACGAACCATAGGATCGTTCGGAGGCAAAAGCCTCGGATCATAAACCTCCATCGACTTTCCTCTCCTAATCAAAGGAACAGCCCAATCCACTATCGAAGGAGGCGAATTTCCCATGTCGAGAGCCTTCCGACCGCTTATAATCTCTAACAACAGTATCCCAAAACTAAAGACGTCTGTTTTAGTACTTAGATTATCTGGGGTCACATAGCATGGATCTAAGTAGCCCATAGTACCTGCAGGTGGAGTCGATTTCAATCTATGACCATCCACACACCTCAAAGCCAGCCCAAAATCACCCAACCTCGCATTGAAATTTCGATCAATCAACACATTTGCAGACTTGATATCTCTATGAATCACAGGTGGGCTCAACGAGTGTAAGGTGTCTATGGCCTTAGCTGTCTGCAGAGCTAGTTTTACCCTTCTGCCCCAATGAAGAGGCCTCTGATTCACATGCAAGATGTCGTATAAAGTGCCGTTGCTCATAAACTCGACGACTAAGAGCCGTTCTCGAGCCTCGCCGTGGCTGAAACCGACGAGGTTGACCAGTCTAGGGCTCTGCAGCTTGGACAATATATCGATCTCATTGTCGACTTCGTTTGGGTTCTCGGAAACGTCCAGTCGCTGCGATGTCCTCGAGGATTTCTTGATGGCCACGAGCTTCCCACCGCGCAAAACCCCCTTGTAGACGAGGCCGTGGCTTCCCCTGCCCAAGAGCTTCGTGTCTGAAAAGTTGCTCGTGGCTAATTCGAGATCCTTGTAGTTGAATTCTTGAATTTTGAGGGGCTTTTGCTGCTTGTGGGTTGTTGTTGTTTCAGCTGTAGCGACGGATGACTCCGCCTTACACGAAAGGTAGCCCATCAAGTCAAGGTTTCGTCTTTGATCTCTGTTCTACAAAAAGGTCTGAGCTTTCTACACTAAAATAAAATCTAATGTTGTTCTAATCTTGGTGGTTGAGCTGAGATTGAAACTTTATTTTGGGTTGATTTACGGCCAACTCTCTCTCTGATCATCTGTGAGTTGACCAATCACTACAACTGTTCCGAAAATGGAATTGGAATCCCAAGATCTTATGTGCCAGTTGTAATTTGTAAGATTTTGGTTGTTTTTATCTCTCTCTTTTTTTTTTACTTCTTTTTAAATTATTTTTTATTTGATTTATGGCTGTCGTTATTCTTTTTCACAGACGAATGGGAAAGAGAACAAAATAAGAACTGCCATTCAACTTCAGATAATGCCTCTGCCTTTCATGCAACTGCCTCTGATATGGTATAATATAATATCGTTTTCTTGATATTGTTAAATGAAAATTTAAATAAATGTTATTTCTTCTTTTATTCGATTTAATACCTTCAAATTTAGTACGTGAAGAGTTAGGTAGCATTAAATATAGTTCAATCGTCACACGGGAGAAAAAGAAAAAAAGAAAAAGAGAGAGGTTTTTCCACTGCTCATTTCGTTACTGTTCATTTATGCCTAAAATAAATATTATAAGGGAAAAAACAAAATAGAATATTTATTAATTGCAGTTTTTGTAAGGAGGGAAAAAGTTAAAGGCTTGATTGTGTATAATACAACAAGCAGCCTGGTAAAAAAATATTTATCTACCTGTAGTAATGGGCACATACAACATGTCACACCATCATTGAATGCAATCATGTCTATTTTGGTTCAATTCAAAGCTAGTTTAAGATTGAAATTTCAAATTTATTATTAATACAGCTAGACAATTTTTTTTAATATATAAATAAAAAAAGAAATAGTTTATATGCAAAAAAATATATATATCAAAATTAAGAATAGAAAATCTTGCCAACCAAAACTTCCATTTCCATTGGGATTCTAAAGAATTGACCAAAAAGCAAATGTAGTAATTTTTCTAAAGTGGGATAGATAGGTAGCTTTCCTCCCCACTTTTTGCCATATTTCACGCAATTAATCATAAATTACAATCGGCAAAATCTCTGACATATTACACTGATGGTTCAGACAAAGCTTTTACCCTTAAAAGATTTGATTTTAGAAATATTTGTACATTGCTAAAGGCCATGCCATGCCATGCAGCTAACATCTAGACTATTCCGTCGTATTTCTTGTTACATTAGGTTGCTTTTTGTAACGCTTATTTTACTTTATGATCATTGATCAATTATTTACGTTTGTGAGTGTTGAAAACTTTAAAAAAAAAAAGCTATCCTTGCCTTATGGTCCTCTCCACCAAGATATTAAGTAGAAAAATAACGATAATTTCTTAAGGCAAAATAATTATTAAAGAAAGGAACTTCCATCGCCATATAAATGGAACATGACAATGACAAGCAATATTTTTTCACCCACTGATCGTTTTCACATACCAAACGCCAACTTGTCAAAGTCAAATTTATATCACTGCATGTATATGCTTTCAAGGATAATCAGAAAATCAATGTAATAAGAAGGCACAACAGCGAACATAGAAAACAAGAATGTTGTTGTTCATACACAATCCAAAAGATGATCATCAACATAATTTGTTCAACCAAAGCCTTCAATGGTGCGTGCATGTTTAAACTAAAAATCTCATCTCTATCTACCAGCAATACTCCATATATAGACAAGTGTTCGACAAACACTTGAAAAAAAAAAAAGAATTAATCGTCGTAACCATAACTATGGTAGTTGGGCTCCTAGTAAAAGATCCCGATGAAGTTAAATGAAACGGATTTCACAGGCAGAAGTATTATATATGAGATGAAACCAAAATCTTCAAGCTACCTGCTGATTTGTGTACAAAGGGTGATTCGAACGTGATCTGATGATTTATCTCATGTTCTGTCTCGTCTTTATCATTCTCTTGAGTGTTGCTAACCAAAAGTTGCATTCGTCCCAGTCACTTGTCGTGAGAAGCACCTATTAAATAAAAAAGTACACAACTTCACCATCATCTATTTAATCACAAATCTCATATATGTTAATAAATGGCATGATGGATGAATAAAGTAACATGAAGGCTTTGATTCTTGGAGGCTAACTGTGTACCTGGATTTGGAGTGCGGTACCATAATCACCATTGTCCAGTGCTTGACAGAGCTGTACGAGCTTTTCTGCAGCATTCTTCGATATGTCTCCGCTGTTGAGCCTTGCGAACAAGGCACCCAGCTTCTTTGAGTTGTCTTCTATCTCTCGCTTCTTAGCTGGATTTGCTCGTGCTCCTCCCAATGCTTGACTCGTCTCATTAAAGAGTCGAGTTAAGGTTGCAACAACAGGCTTCTGCTGAGCTGTAGCATTCATCCAAAGTAGAAATTAGGCAGATGGATTAGTAAAACATTTTCCAATAGGAAACCGATATTTGCCCGGGTCAAAGAATTTGGACTAATATTTTGAAGGTACCTCTGTTTACACAATTTTTTTTTAGCGACCCCTTAGTTACACAATCGAACAAGGAAATATTACAAATCTTCTAAAAGGGATCCAAGGTGTTCAAGGATATGTATTGCACCAAATCGGATGGACTGACTTTAGAATGTATGGAAGTGACTGATCAAACTAGATATGTGACAATCCAATATGGGAAAGAGGGAGTAACTGAAAAATCAATTTCAGTAGAAACTAGTGAGAATATATGTTTTTATCTGTCAAATATAAAAGATCAATTAAAGGTTAGAGCAATTACCAGGAACCTTCGAAGTGTCAACAGTCTGTACGGTGGGTGGTGGAGCAGCAGGTGTAACCGGCGCTTGCACTTGAGCGGGTTGCGAAGGACCCTGAAGTTGGACCGGGCCCATCCCAGGTCTTTGAGCCCCAGAATTACTCATTGGCATAAATCCTTGTGTCGGAGGAGCACGAGCCACAACCTGAGGCATCTTTTGCATGGGGTGGGGTGGACCAACCTGGGACATGTTGGCACCATATGCAGGTTCAGGAGGACCAGCTTGGTAAATTGGGTTAGCAGAACCCTACATTAAACAACCAGGAAAGGCGAAGTAAGAATTTTGAGTTTAGACCAAAGAGATTGGATGAAAGTAGCTTACCGAATATAACTGGGAGCCCAAAGTTTGTGGCTGCTGATATTGCTCCACATTCTTCAACATAGGGGGTGTAGCTGGATCAAATTTTGCAGGAGAGGGCTGGGTATTGACTGGAGGTGGAGGAAAGTTTCCCTGCTAAAACAGGACCAAGTTTTTTCATTCTTAGAAAAAGTTAAATTTAGTTCATAATAGCATTTATGGAAAATTCATTTTACGTAGAAAAGTAAATGATCTATTACTACCACTGGAGCCTGAGGCGCTGAAGAAGGAATAAACATGGAAGGTGGTGCCACATTGGCCTGTTGAACGGGCTGATATGTGAGAGGAGCCTTATAACCCCTTTCAAATGGAGCAGCAGATGCGTGCTGATAGTTATCAGTGTATGAACTATTCGGCATGGTTGGTATCATTTGAGATACAGTATCCTAATGGTGATTTGGAAGAAGAAAATCCACGTTATAAATGGGAACAAGCAACCAAGACCAATAAATACCAGAAGAGATGCGAGGACTAACTTGATTATAATGTTGAGTGGTGCCAACGCCATAACTCGATTCATCAACCCCATACGGTTGTCCAGTTTGTAATTGACTAGTCTCGTAAGTCTCAGTTTTTTCGACTTCTTTTTCTGTGAATATTAGAAAACACAGTTGGCAATGTCTTACACAATATGGTACAAAGATGCATAAATACATAATGTCAGGCATAGGGAGGAAAAAGGACCGTCACACATAACTATTGCAACTTGAAAACCCAATGATATGCTTTCCTGTCTCTATTGTCAAGGTAGAATAATGCAGATAACTTTCAATAGAAAATTTGTTTAAAGTTGGTATCTGCAGCACAAAACAGGATAGAGGTAGTTCCTCGAGGTAGCTGCAACATCCTGAGTTTTATCACATATATTCATTTTCCCATTCCCCATCAAACATCATGCTAGTAAAATTGCAACTTAGGATCAACGCTCTCGAGAAAATATCTTACGTTTATAATGTAACGAGCCCAATGACAAGCTATACCTATTCAGAGACTATTGGTTTTGCAAATTTTAATAATGTTTTCCCTACAAGATTATATAGCTAATATTAGAGGTAGTGAGAATTTTCCATTTTTCTTTTATGTGAATGGACACGCACAAACATGACATGATACACGCACCTGCCTCAATCGAGCATGCAATGCGGTCTCGCAAGATAGCAAGTTCAGTAGACAAGTCTTCACTACCAAGAAGATTCAAATACTGCATAGCTGTTGTGAGAAGACCCTGACTCGCTAATATTTCAGCATACTTCTCAACTAGCTTACATATGGAAGCACTAAATCGTTTCTGTCCACTAGCCAAAGCAAATACAATAGTCTTCTCCATCAAATCCTGATGATCAAAGCGTTACATTTATGTTCATAATCCATGTAAATAAACAACCGGTAGATGGTATTTAGCTATAAATACTCGCCTGAAGCCGCTCAACATAGGGCTTTCCCTCCTGGTCTTCAGACAACTTTCTTGACCATATTTCCACAGCTTTGTCTATATTACCAGCACAAATATAGCACAGTGTCGCAGCTGTTGTTTCACCAGCAGACATCAGTCTCGCAGCCAGAGTGTCACATAACAGAGTCCACTCATCGGTCTGTCCAAACTAAATGGGAGCAATATGGAAAATAACGTTCAATTAGATGCAATCAAGATATCATGGGAAAGTATCAAAAAACATTGCACACACGAGTATTAGCTACATACAGAGCACAACATACACGGCATGACTATTAGATTGGTTGAACAAGGACATCACCACAGCAATCTTAATCAAGCAACAATGAGAATATGAGAGTTTCTAAGAAAATACTCAAAAACATGAACCGTGAAATGATCAAGGTCCCAAAACGACTAGTTACTTTTCTAGCAGTTAATTGTTCTATTTACTATTTGTTAGCCATGCTTAATGACCACTCGTCAAGACTTTCAAAAACTAGTTTCAGGCAACAAGATAGTCTAAAATAGCTCTTGACCTTCAACACAATAATAAAATAAGGAGATAGGTCCAGAAAACAGAATGGAATAAGACATTTTGGCTGGCCAGTGACAACTACAAAATAATGCATGATTTGCCCAAGTAAACGAAAAATTACATTTTCAAGCACAATCAATCAAACTCTTGTGGGGAATAAGAGACTCACAGTACAGAAATGAGCAAGTGTTTCCTTCCACGATTTTAGGGGCCTGGTCTTGGCTATGCTCATGAGATCATTGTTTACCATGGCATAAACAACCTGATCCATATGTCAGAAAAATAAATAAAATACCAGGAAAAAATTGTCAACAGGAAAAGAAGACTTTCACCAAGCTCGCAAGCTGATAATACGAAAACGTCTTGGCTACCTTGAGGTACGATGAGTGGGAGGTCTTGAGGTACTGATCACGTGTGCTTTCCCACAAAGAACCACCACCAACATTGGCAATGATTAAAGCATCTGCCCATCTATGGGCAGAAATGCACTGTGCAACTGCACCCTTATAATTGCCAACAACTAATGCACGCTGAACAGCATCATCAAAAGAAGGATCAGAACTCTCCTCCACTCCATTAATCATTTCCTGTAGTGGTTCCTTTACAGGCTCAACTTCTACAAACTCATTCTTAGAAATGGACACAGGTGTATCGGCCTTCGGACTTGGGAGATTGTTGAAAAAATCTTCACCATTATCAGTTGAAAGTAAGGCAGATTCTTCGTTCCTAGAAAACCCTTCTTTGTTAGCAGAGCTATCGTCAAGACCAAGAGCATTCATGTTCTCAGACACATCAGTCTCTACTGTATTGTCTTCTTCAGCAGGAAGGCTGAAACCAAGATGGGAAAGAAGCTTCGACCTTGCAGTGCCGTCCTCATTGAACATAACCTTCATGAAACCCCATATTTCCTTCTCCTCCTCGGATCTAAGCAGAAAACAAATAAGTTAAAAACAAGTTTGAAATAGTAGTGTTTGCCATAATGGCACCTATAAAGCACAAATTTGAAGGAAGAGAAAACATACTCAGATTCTTGAGATTTGTTTTCACAGAAAAGTTTCAGTGCTGCTCTGTCCCCATTTTGTATAGCAGTTTCAAATTCAGAAGATCGACAAACTAACCCATGTTCCGTTACTAAATTGTTAACCAAAACCTAAAATGGGAAAGCAAGCTCAGATATAAAATTGCCAGAGGGTATACAGATAAAAATTCATAAAATACCTCCGATGATCCAACCCCAGATTCAGCAGAGTGAAACGAAACAAGCTTGCCCCCAAAACCAAATGAAACTCCAGATTTACGCTTGTACCATTTTGGAGCCTTCAAAGGAGCTGCGGAGTTGCGGGATTCACATAAGAATAGCCCATGCACCTAACTAATATGACTTCACTAACAAACGCATGCTCATGATCATCATTAACAAAATATTACAGAGGATAGATAGAATTGCATAAAATCAGACTGATGAATTTACCGAAGAAACACAGAGAAACGTGAAAACTTATAAAATCTTATGCAATTGAGGGAAAAAGTAAAACAATGGATTGCTAATGTGCAACATGCCCCGGAAGACATTTTGCTTCAGACCAGTTGTTAATTTAAAATTTTTCATCATACATATGGCCTAGATTCAAATTGAATATTTAATTTTTTACAATGGTACCTGCTCCAAAATCACTGTCTCCAAGCCCATATCGACCAGCACCCTGAATTTGAAGCAGATAAATGTCACGAGGCGTTAAGAGACAAACTAGTTGGACAGATAATTAATTGATTCCACCCTAATCTTAATCATCATTGATAAAAAAGAATAGTTCATATAATATCGAGAGGTGTAGCCGCAATTTCATAATGCATTAATTCCAAACATGGGGAAAAGAGGGAGAAAGAAAAACGAAAAATTAATATGAAATACTCAAAAATAAAAACAGGAAGAACAAAGGTAACATTGTCAGTTTATTGCAGGACCAAATAATTTAAAAAGCTTTCTCCACTTAAATTCCGGTGTTTTCTAGTTCCACGAGACCACCAAACTTAGTTGACTTTTAAAAGATCCAAGTGTATATTCCTCTCTCTACCGTAAACAATAGTCAATGAAAGCAGAATAATTTCCAAACATGAAAAAATCAGTAAACTATGATGTCATCCAAAGTGTCATAATATCCATGCAATAAGGTCCAACCTCTATGTTATATATGCCAATTTTCCCATCAAATGAAGACGCTGAAATGACTCCTGGAATCTTGTTATACCAATGAACATCAAAATTCCAGTTTGTTCCAGCTGGTAATTCAGCCACAATCTACAAAAGGAATCCAAAGTCAAATCGTATTTTTGCACCAGAATATTCGACTCGGGCATAGAAAAGGATTAAAAACTGAAACCAGCAACTACAATATCCACCTCTCCAGATACAGTGTCCCAGCAAATAGTACGGTTATCTTTCGAACATGTTAGCAAATAAGAGCTCTCATTAGGGCACCATGACATAGCAATCACACCTGGTGCAAACGACAAAAACTTCATAGTTAAAGTCAAACCAGACAAAAATTTACTTACGAAAACAAAGTGGGACAAATCAATATACGTATTCAAATAACATAAACGTATTCTGGTAAAACAATAAAGTTAATCCGGAATATTATCGGATTCAATAAGAACATTAGCATTCACCGATGCATGGTAGCATTCACACAAGCAAACTGCACAACTAAGAAATTTGACAATATAAACAAATCTTCAGAGTAACTCAGATATATTCTTCTTCGCAAGTTAATGGGCTTATTCAGTTACCCTAGACATCAGGTTATAAAGTAAACACATGTTAACTAAAAGTAAAAACAAAGATGGAATTGAAGTGTTCCAATATTATATACCTTTAGCATGCCCAACAAACTCTTTTACTGGAGACATTATATTCCGCATATCCCATAACTGGGGATGAACACAAGCAGAGATTAATTTGATTAGAAATTTCTAGTACGACCTGGGCATAAAAAATTAAGGATGCATATTCTTTACCCTGAGGGAAGGTGAACTATCATCGTCTGAAGCAACAATGAGCTGAGTAGCAACATCAGGATGCCACTGCAAAACAGAGCATCTTCTCCTAATTGAATCTGAAAAACTGCAAGGTAGTCACACTAAATGCCCAGGTATTGTAAAAATTCTATGCAAGTTTTAAAGGGACAACAGAAAGTCCATTTGATAGAAACCAATTTACCTTATAACTGGTTTTTGCTTCTTCAGATCCCAGACAACTGAAATTACAGAACTTTCTTATTATTCCAAGGCTGATGCGTAAGATTTGAATGCACAAAAGCAAAAAGAACTTAATTCTTCTCACCGGTTGTCCCATTATATGATGTCGATCCCAATATGTGTTGAACCTTACTATTCCAGGATAAAAATGAAATTTCTCCTTGTGTAGCAGATCCACTACCCTGAAAAACAATTGATGATATGAGTTCTCATGCTGAAGACTGAAGATGAACCGATACGGACTTAACTCCCAGACGTTTCCACGACATCCCCCCAATCCACAGTCATAAGAAAAGAAAAAAAAAAGATACTAATGTGGTGCAGTGCACAACACGCTATTGAAGGTTACACAATTTTTGAAGAATCAGTCTAAACCATTTAGTTAAAGCTTACCTTGAGGAGAGGAAAATGACTTGGTTCTGATGGTTTTGCTACATCCCAAATATAAATTTCACCTTCATCGGCACCAGAGGCAAGAAGATTTGGGGAAAGAGAATTGAACTCCAAACCACGAACCTGTAAATCAAGGTAAAATATGTTAAAAATCAAAATAAAAATGAAAAATAATGCATAAAACGAAGGTAATGGAGAAATCACAAACTTACAGGTCCTTTGTGTCTTGAAAGAGTTTCAACAAGAGCATTATCAATTAAATCAGAAGCCTTTTTGCCAGTGTCAGGACTGAAAACAGGGGGAAATCATAGCAATGTTAACATTAATTATGAACATCTTTAACAATGGTTTGACTTATTAATAAAGGTTCAAAGAAATAAAAAAAATATATAAGAAAATGAACGTTACTATCAATCCTTTGTTCAGTTCAGAGATATAAGGTGTAAGTGCCCATCAAAAGAACAGATAAACAAAGCCAGAAGTCTTGACCTCGTAATTACTCAATGAACACTAGAAATAAAGGTATCAACATCAAAGTAAACGAAATGAATATCCTCAGAAAATTATGAGTGATTCAATCTTATCACATCCATTAGTTAAACATCAGCTCTGACAAAGCAATTTATTATGGGAAAGTGGAGCTTTAGGAAAGGAGTTTCAACAAGGGAAGGACGGAACGGGGCATTTTTTGTTGTCCAGTGAAAGAACTAACTTCCAGACATCTATCCATCTATACACGAATATGACAAACGCTGTTCAAGTTGAAAAAAGATATAAAACATATGAGAGTAAGTTAATCGAAAAATATTATGAACTGAAAAAGGTCATACTAAACAAGAATCAATCAACAATGACGTGATAATAAGCAAATAAACAAATAAAAAAAATACAGAATTAATCATAAAAAAACTGAATAAAAATGAAAAACAATAACGCAAACTCAAGTTTCCCACTGATCCATTGCTTCCTATGCACAACAGCAAACAAAAAATAACTATTAACCTCAATAAAAACAAATAAGTTGCCGTGAACCAAGGAAAATGAACCACCGAGTAACACGATTATCACCACCAAAAGAAAAAACCCAACAAATTAAAAAAAAATTCGGATAGAAAACTCACGAGATCAGGGCCTTAGGATTCCAAACCCCAATATTACCATCCACAAGTCCTCCAGCAATCAATCCGAGCGAATAATCATCCGAGTTCGCCGGTCCTTTTCCCCAAGATAACCTATTGAACCTCTCCGAGCTCGGAGTCGTGCCAGCAAGGGCCAAATTCCGATCGTCCGATGCAAAATTAAGCTCGAAAATGTCTAGATTCGCCGACGAGCTGAACTGCAGATCCACCGCGCCAGCCATCGTTCCGGCCGCCATGTACCCACCATCCGGAGAGAACGACGACGACGCCGATCTGTGGGCCACCTTTATGCACCACTCCATCTTCGAGATGAAGGAAAGCTACAAAACTAACAAAAATTGATCGATCTAACCCAGAAATTGAGGAACTGATTGATCGCCAAGATTGAGCTTATCGACAGTCTAGCTTATCGAATCGAGTGTGTAGATCTTGATTTGAGGGAAAAAAATATTGACAGTGTTTATAGTATAGATCGCGAGAGTGGGTTAGAGCACAGCGCAGCGTTAAGTCCTCTCTAACTCGGGCCTCCCTTTTCTTTTTCTTTTCTTTTATTTTTCTTTTTTCTGTTTAATCGATTAGTGGGGATAAAATGGGAAATGCACCACCGTTTGGGACTTTGGTATGACGTGTAGAGGCATATTCATAAGTGTAGGGTCGGCCAGTGACGTACGGTAGAAAGACGTTTTTGCCCCCTAACGACGACTATGTCTTAGTGGTGTCACAAGTTATTACCAAGTATTTTATTGCTGGTCGGCCGATGAGGCCTTAGGAGGTCAAGGATTTGTGGGTTAGATCGTAGAATCGAATCACTCCTCCCACAATTCCTTGAGTAGTCCCGATTTTATTTCTCATGTCTATCGTTATCATGGGTTTGAGACGTATTCATTTGACCCCGAGGATTACTCCTACCACTGGAGTGTGTGGTGCAATTAAGCCTCCGTCAGGTCTGTGTGGCACAAGTTCACGCCGATATTTAAGGGCTAGCTCATAGCCAGATTGAATAGGAGATACCTATAAAGGCTAGCCCATAACCAGATCGAGTAGGGATATCTCGGGACAGGAAAAAAAAAAATTTATTGCTGGCCCACTAAATGGGACAAACCAAACGCGGCGTGAGTAAAAATAGCATATTTACTTGCTATACATATTTTTATTTTTGAACTGTGAGAAAACGACAATGTCGTGATGAAATGTCAATTTTCTGGTCCACTTATTTAAAATGATTGAAATTCTTGGTCTTATTTTCTAAGTGGACGTTGACTTTTAAGAATTTGATAATGAAAGGCTTCACAGTCTGTTAGATCACCATTGCAGCATCCTCAGCTTAGCTTCAGAGAGAGAGAGAGAGAGATGGTTCTATGGGAGACAGTTTTATCACCATTCTTGCAAGTCCTCTTCGACAAGCTAGCATCGGGAAAGATATCCCAACTCCTAAAGAGAAACAACCTCAACGACTCACTGTTGGAGGAGCTCAAGATCGCATACTTCACCAACGTAGCCATGTTCGAAGACGCGGAGAAGAAGCAATACGACAACCCGGCGGTCCAAACGTGGCTCGACATGCTCAAAGACGCCATCTATGAAGCGGAGGACGTGCTGGACGAGTTAGCCACGGAGGCCTCAATGCACGCCCACTCGGCTCGGTCCGTTTCGAACCACGTGCTCAGCTTCGCCTCGAGCCTCAGCCCTTTCTGCGAAGGGGTGAACTCGAAGATCAAGAAGCTCGTTTCGAGGTTAGAATACATAGCAAAGCATAGAGACTTCCTCGGCCTTAGAAGCAGTCGAGGGGAGCTGTCCCAAAGGAGGAGCCCCACTACGCCTTTACTGATCGATTCTCAAGTCTACGGTAGAGCTTCAGAGAAGGATGATGTAATGAAGTTGCTGCTGGGAAGTGTTGAAGAAAGCTGTAGTCCATTAGTAGTTCCCATCATAGGCATGGGTGGTATAGGCAAGACCACCCTTGCTCGAACGGTATATAATGACCACAGAGTTGACGATGCTTTCGATGTGAAGGCCTGGGTTTATGTTTCTGAGGATTTCGACTTAATCCGCATGACCAAGTTGCTTCTCGAATCGGCCACTCGCAAGCCCTGCGACGTAGCGAAGAACCTTGAGTGCCTGCAGAGTTCGATAAGAGATCTATTTACAAGCAAAAGATTTCTAGTTGTGTTTGACGATATGTGGAATGAGAAAAGAGAGGATTGGGACAACCTGATAGTCCCTCTCATGGTGGGAAGCCCGGGTAGTAAAATCATCGTAACTGCGCGCAATAAAGAGGTTTGCTCGATCATGAACAACGCTTTCCCGCCTTACTTCCTGAATGGAATGTCTGATGAAGCTTGTTGGTCTCTATTCGAGAATACCGTGTTTGGCGCAGGGGACTTGGTGAACCACGCGAGTCTGCTAGAAACTGGCCGAGAGATTGTGAAGAAGTGTAAAGGTTTGCCTTTGGCAGTGAAGACTCTGGCAAGTGCCTTGTCTTCGAACCTTGACGAAGATCACTGGAAAGAGGTGCTAAACAGCAGATTATGGCATATATCCCCGAATAAGAACGATGTTATTCCTTCGTTGAGGTTGAGCTACAATCATCTGCCCACAAACTTGAAACGGTGTTTTTCATATTGTTCGATCTTCCCCAAAGGCTATGAGTTCGATAAGAAAAAGCTAGTCTTGCTGTGGATGGCTGAAGGTTTCGTGCAGCAAACGGGAAATACCACGTTAGAGAAAATGGGGGAACGGTATTTCTCTGAGTTGGTGTCCAGGTCGTTTTTCCAAGAAACCAAAGAAGACGATGAAACCCGATATGTCATGCACGATCTGCTGAATGATTTAGCTCAGAGCATTTCGAGGGGAACGTGTCTTCATTTGGAAGAGGATTGGGACAAAGGGGTGCAAGAAAACTATGAGAAGCTCAGACATTTTTCGTGCTTTCGCAGCAAATATGATGTCTATACAAAATTCGAATCCCTGAGCGATGCCAAGAAGCTTCGGACTTTCCTTCCGTTGCCACTGCCTTGGAGAGTTGAATTTTGCTACCTCACGAAGAGAGTGCCTCTTGATCTCATACCACAACTAAAATGCCTCAGGGTATTGTCTTTCAATGGTTATTGCATCAACGAAATTCCAGAGACCATTGGAGGGTTGAAACGTCTCAGATACATTGACCTCTCCTACACCGAAATCGAGAACCTCCCCTCATCGCTGACTAATTTATACAATCTTCAGACACTTCTGTTATGCAACTGTGACCGTCTTACTAGTTTGCCTGACGAGATGTGGAAACTAGTAAACCTGCGGTACTTGGATATCAGCGGAAGTGGGATACAAGATAAATTTCCTAATCTGGGTAACTTGAAGAACCTTCAAATGTTACCGCAGTTCATCGTAGGTAACTTGGATAACCTACAAATGTTACCAGAGTTCACTGCGGGTCCCTCAGGTTCGAGCATCGGTGACTTGAGAAACCTCGTACATCTCAAGGGATCGCTTCGTATATCACAATTACAGAACGTGTCCAGCCCTTGGGATGCAAGGAGAGCGAACTTGCAAGAAAAGAGAGGGTTGAATCAGTTAGTTCTCGAATGGAGCACCAACTCAGATAATCTTCTGGATGAAAATGCCGTAGACCAAGTCCTTGAGATGTTACAACCAAATCCAAATCTGGAGAAGATGGGAATAAATAACTATCCCGGTAAGACTTTTCCAACCTGGATCATGGATTCCACATCGTTGTCCCAGCTGGTCTCTATTACGCTTAGCGGCTGCAAAAGATGTGCATTATTACCACCGTTGGGCCAATTTCGTCTGCTCAAGAAGCTTACCGTAAAGCAAATGCCCGGAATTAGAAGTATCGGTGCAGAGTTTTATGGGTGTGGAGTAGATTTTCATTTTCCCTTCAGACCTTTCCCATCTCTTGAGAAGCTGAGTTTCGTAGAGATGCTCGAGTGGGAACAATGGTCCTCTTACGATAATGAAACTAACGTTGATGTCTTCCCTTCTCTAGTAGAGCTTTGTCTTGAGCAATGCCCTAAACTCCGGGGAAATCTGCCACCGGTTATAAGTTCTCTGACAAGGCTCATGATACGGGAATGCCAAAATTTGTCTAGTTCGCTCCCAAGGCTTCCCCAACTGCAAGAAACAGATTTAAAAGTATGCCATAATACAATGCTTCTTAGTGCCACAGACATGAACTTTCTTACATCGTTGGAACTACACGATGTGAGAGATCTGATCAGTTTACCTGAGAATTTGCTGTGTTTAGTGAAACTTGAGCGGCTCGTGGTCAGCAAATGCTTCAAGCTGACACATCTAGCAGGAAACGGAAATGGGATGGAAAATCTCGCATCTCTTCGACATCTTATAATAAGGAACTGTTCCTCCATGATTTACTTTTGCGAAGAGCACCAAAAGCTGCCTCAAAACCTCGAGTATTTGGAGCTCGAATCTTGTCACAAATTGGAGATGCTGCCACTCGAATTTCACAACCTAGGATCTTTGCAGGAGTTGGTGGTCACAGATTGTCTGAAACTAGAATCCTTTCCAGGCACAGCCTTCCCAAGAAATCTCAAGGGCCTTGTTCTCCGAGGATGTGGTTTCGAGTCATTACCCGAGTACATCGTCAATAACACTTCATCCCTAGACTACATATACATCAGTGGCTGTCTCGTTCTTACTTCTTTTCCAAGAGTCAACAAAGAAATTCCTACCACATTCAAGCAGCTAACGCTTGATCGCTGCCCCAATCTGGAGATTCTACCCCAAGGTATGATGCACCCGAACAATGTTTATCTTGACCTCCTGGAGATATTTGAATCTTCTATAACATCGTTTCCCAATGGACAGCTACCGAGAACGCTGAAAACCCTCACGATATGGCTTTGTCCGAATTTAGAGTCCCTTGAAGATATTATTATTACAGAAACAACGTCCCTCCAGTCCTTCCGTATCGGGGATTGCGCTAAGCTTAAACATTTACCTTCGGATCTCCACAAACTAGTCCGCCTTGATTATTTGGAAGTCGATGGGTGCCCAAGTATAGAGTCATTTCCTGAACAAGGCCTTCCAAATTTGAGTTTGAAGAAAATGCATATCCTCAACTGTGAGAATCTGAAGTTCCTCACAAAGAACATGCGAGGGCTGGCATCTCTCGAGCAGCTAAGGCTGCACAACTGCCCTATGATTGAGAATTTCCCATACGATGGATTTCCCGTTAATATCGTTTCGTTGGACATCAAAGATTGTTGGAATATGAAACCGTGTACTGAATGGGGTCTACACAGGCTCACTTCGCTCAAGAAACTTGGAATCCATGGCTGCTGCATAAACACCGAGTCATTACCAGAATGGATGCTCCCTTCTAATATCGAGACGCTTCACATTGGAAAACAAACAGAACTGAAGTCCCTGTCTCCATGGCTCGAAAATCTCACTTCTCTTGGAGAGTTGAAGATCAGAGAATGTCAGAATATAGCAACGTTGCCTGTTGAAGGATTGCCAAAAATGGTGTCTTTTCTTGAGATAAGTGACTGCCCTCTTCTCTGGGAAAAATATGAGAAAGATATGTCTGAAATTGATCATATCCCCTGCATAATAATGTAGTCGAGGCCAGCTTAGTCTCAGACCAAGACACATCTCTCGGAAAATCCATTGCCTCGAGCTACAAACTTATCTTGGTCTGATTACAGAAAACTCTTTCTCTACAAAATGCTCCGGTGAAAAATACCAAGAGTTCTTGTCAAAACAAAGGTTGTACAGACAAATTTTGGCAGCTTCAGGGGCCTTAATTTCTTCAAATGTGTCCATTCTAGTGTCCAAGTCATGACTGTCAGCTGATACTGCTACTCTATTCCAAGATATGCTTGTTGAAAGAAAAACGACCAAATCTTAACACAGAGAAAAACATCAATTAGTCGCGACAACATAAAGCAAAACTCAGCTCGCCCCATCTGCAAGATGAAGCACTTGGATATGGATTAAATAGGAACAATAACTCAACGTAACACCTGAATTTCAGGTGGGAAAAAAAAAATCTAAACGAAACTTGCATACAACTGAAACTCAAAACAATGTCCATTTTCTTAAGGTGCAACTTCCTTATATTGAAGCTTTTCTTCGTCTTCATTTTGAAGTCGATGAATAATCCACAATCGACATTGCCAGATGATTGATTACTGCATCTTTCTTCATCGCAGCGATTTTCGTTTTTCTTCAGTTTTTTGAGTTCTCGCCTCTCGGCTGTCTCTATTTGCCTGATAAGTGCGATTGTTTTCTCAAATTGCTTTTAACACTATTTAGTGAAAAAATCAATATTTACTTCATAAAGTTTTAATTACTGTGTATATAGTGACTAGTCAGTTACATTACAATACTAATATTTCATAAGTCACTTTTTTTTTTGTTTTTCCACCTGAGAATCATTGCTAACTACTGAGACATGAATGTGAGGAGCTAAAGCCCTTTATCTCACACACGGGCGGCGAGCCGCCACCATCAATGGCGGCCGTGAAATCAACCCCAACACATATGAAAACATCAATCACTTACACTAATATACAACATTAAGGGAAAAAGAGTTCCAACATTAAATCCATTGCGCTCCTATACATCATTCCGCGTTCGCACCGAGGAAGAACATAAAGATCGAGAGCTAAAAACTAAAACCAAGAAAGGCACCACTCAACCTCTTCGTCCCACCGTCCTTTCTCCTTCGCTAACTCTACACTACGCATCTCTCCGCTTGGGTAATGATCGGGAATATCCGTAAGTCAGAAGCACGATATACATATAGAAAAGCCCCATTCAATTGCATGCTTGTATCTCCTCGAATCTTCGTATCAGAAGATAGGACAAATCCCAGAAATCCCAAAAAGAAGAAAAGCAGCAAAATCATGCAGCAGAATCTATAATCATGCTTCGACCATAAGGTCACCTTCCAGTACAGGTGGAGATGATGGTGGGACAGCTTCTTCGTAAAACAAAGAAGAGTTTGCTTCAAGCGCTTTTCTGACGGTGGATTGGGTTATTACGTCACGACCAACCTTTCTTGATTTGAACGACAGAGAGTTGGCAGATTTTGAGGAGTTGCTGCTTTTAACAGATTCTAAGAACTTTTCGTTCGAGGGGTTAACAATAATGGATTCAAATATACCAGAGTCTCTCAAGCCTTGGATAATAGTCTGTGAAAAATGAAAGTGAAATGGATGGGTAAGGTTAGGTGTTAAGTTATAGAAACTGACATTCGCTAAACTTTTAGTAGACCAAGCTCTATGGGTCGCTTACCATGGGAGCGTAGATGCGAGTCAAAATTCCCTTCCTCAGTAGCTTCAAATTGAGGGATTTATCAGTCCAAACCACGTGTTCGTGATACCTGTTGAATGGATGATTGAAGAAATGAATGATCAGTATTCAAAAAACATGAAAAGCAAATACATTCGCAGAAAGGATTACCAGTTTAGCATTTCTTCCTCTGTAGCAGTTGAAGCAATTATAAATGCCTGCATGCAAAATGTGTATATAAGTATCGGTCAGAGACATTATGTTAGTAAAGAAACTCTTTATATTAATAAACCAAATTTTTATAAATGATTAACAAGATACAAGAAACATGAAAAATCACGTGTGCAACTTCAATGCAAATTAGATAGAGTACTCACAGCTCTATCAAATTCCAACATAAAGCACCGCTTGACGTCCTCTTTCGTTGGCTTGCAACCACATCTATCCCTCCTTGAAGTTAAGTCGGAAAATTTGGCGTATGTGTAATGCAAGACAGCGGCCTCATCCAACTTAATTTCACTGTGGTCAAATTATATGAAACTAATTACTTCATTTCGCGTGAGATGTAAACAGCTGAATTGTTCTCATGCAAGGTTGACAATCCGGCATTAATTTAAAAGATGCAATTATATGGATTTAAGAAATAGGAGTCATGAAAAGATATACTTTGGAGTTTTCATGTAATTGTGCCATCTATGTGCACCATTGGGTCGAAGATGATCTTGTATTCGAGCAGCAGATTTGCCATTTCCATAGGTCAAAAAGTAGTTTGGATTTCCACGGGTTGATTCCTTGTACATGCCGAAGTAAACGTCTTTTGTTAAATGGTCATAGTTTTTCTTGAACATTGAAACCTGTACAGATACATGGACACTAAATCTTAGTGAATTCAAACGAAATCTTAGTTATTCTCTGGTCTGTGATTAACAAGTCAACAAGAAAGGAACTGCTTGATAGGCAAAGACCTAAGAGTGAGATGTCAAATGAATAACTACCTCTGTGAAAGGTTGTTTGATGTCGTCTCGTTCAATACTACTCTCCTGAAAATAAATAAAAGAGATTAAGATTGCAGAAGATCAAACTTCAATTTTTAGTCACTATATTATTCCTCTTGAAAGCATGGGCTGAGTAGCGACCTTTATTTTAAGCTAATAAATTTCAATGTATCATAAAATGTATGTCTGATTAAGTAAAAGAAAATAGAAATGAGACACAAAACGGAAAGAAGAAAATAAAAAGACCAAAATACTTACATAGTTGGGAAAGATAACCATGTCCACGTTCCCTGGCACTTCAGACAACAATTGTCTCAACGAGTATTCACGTGCACCAGCAGGGTGTATCAACTCATCAGTGTCTAGATGAAGTATCCAATCCACAGCAGCCTCCTAAAAGGAGATTTCAAAAAAATTTATTATTTTTTTCCATCAAAACCATGTTTTACCGTCTAGCTTAAATCATGCATACCCTTGCCATAACAATTGCCATCTCCATGTTAAGGGATTGCTTCACAAAAAGCTCATAATTGCAAGGCTTGTAAAAGAAACTAGATAACCAAGTTTCATTCCAAATCCGGCTGAAAAAGCAAATTAAAAATCCAATAAGAGGCATGTTACTAGCAGATAAACAAAGCATTTCACATAATCCTTGAAAGTCGTGAGCAATAGTTTATCAAGTCAAACAGAGGAATCACCTCTTCGCTTGTTTCTCTTCTAGCTCCTTTGTTCTATATATCACTTTCACTCCCTGTAAGGACGAAACTGTCACACGATGCTTTGCACATGAAATCACATTATCAATGTCATTTAAGTGAATGAACAAAAAAAGGAAAATGTAAGTAATATATGGCTGTACTAGCACTAACTAAAGTAAAAAAGGCAAGATTATGAAAATCAAGGGATATCTACTTTTGGTGCTGATTAATGCAATGGTCTTGAATACAATTATCTCAATTCGTTAAGTTTGCAATCAGTTGGGTGCAGTGCAATCATAAAATCACCCGATCGAATAAGCAAAAGAAATTAGGCAATGAATTAGCAAACTCACGGGAATAGACTCAAGGACTTTGGAAACTGCAGGTGTAGCAGCTTTTCCTTCAACAAAAAGGAAAAAGGTCGACACCCCAATAACCTTATGATAAAACATCCACGGAAGTATCTGCTCCAAGCCAGCAGATGTGCTTGTTGTGATACATATCTGGGCGTAGATAGAAAATTGAATAACATCAGAATACGGTTCAATGTCTATTTACTTTTGTAATACATCTAGCTTGCACAAGGGACACTACTCTGTAGTTGTAGCCATGTTTGAACAACTTTACTTATCGAAGCAGACTCAAATAGCATAAGAAACATGTGATACAGACAGACATCAACAGAAATATCCTTCAAAAAAAATTGCACATTCCTTCTCCATCAATTAAAAAGTTTCCAAATTCTGCATCAGCCAATCTCGAAAATCTACATACCCAAGATCGAGGGAAAGACAATCATACATCGTCTTCTTGCGAAAAAGGAATACAAAAATTCTACGACAACTTTTTCTCAAGAAAATCTGCTGCTGAAGAGGAATAGGAGATCTTTAGTAACTAACAAATCTTTTCAGAAAGCACATGATCACGACAAGCAACAAATCCAGAGTAAAAAGAGGGCTTCAAAGAGAGCAAATAAGCCCAACACCCCAATTGCAAATTTCCACATTTCATTCCTTGCACCAGAAATCCAACAAAACAAAACAAGAAATAGATAAAACCCAAATACCCAATTCAGCTGAAGGAATATATAGATCAATCTCTTCTTTCCCCCAAAACACTGCTTATCAAGCAAATCCACCGCCAGAAGAAAAGAAAAAACTCACAAAAACCACAAGAAGACACTAAAAGCAAAACCCATCTAATAACACACCGCAAAATTGGTAAGCCCAGAAAGGAACTGTAACGAGAGATCTTCTCCATTTCCAAAGAGGAAAAAAAATACATAAATTGAAAACAAAAAAGGAAAGGAGATAATAAAACCTTAGGCTTGAAATCAGAGCGAAACTTAGATTCCAAATCGTTTAAACTCCCGAAAGAGGTCAAACCCGCATTGGATCGGCCCCTCATCAGAGAGCTACACCCATCCCCCGAAGAATGAGCCGACCCCAGGTGTTCCAGGGTGGAAAGAGGCGACGTATCCATCCCGGGGAAACGATGGGACTCATCCGGCGACCACCGCGATATTGGATCGTCGATGCCGGGTGCACCGCCCCGCCACTGGAGGATGAATGCAAACACTGCGAGGGACAGCGGCAGAAGGGTTAATAAAAGGAGGAGCTTAGCTGTGAATGATCCATTGGCGGCGGATGAAGAAGTCGGCTGCTGGCGGAGCGACGCGTGCAGGCCCGCCATTATGGAGGTGAAGGAAGTGGCGATTTTTTTGTAGTCGGGGGTAACTGTTGGGAATAATACATCGACTTGATGAATATATGTATCGATATAGAAATAGATGGGTATGCTTTTCGAATTTAATTTTGGCATTTATAGTTTGATTATTACGGACCATTCCGCTAGATCGTGCCCTTCGAATATATCATCATTCAATTTTTTTTATATGTATCCTCGCACAACAATAGTGCGGCATTCACACCCTGATTAAGTAAATTTTGAAGCGGATTTAAATCTCAACGTCACCTATGAAATGAGCGAAAACCCGGCTTCCAGTGACTTATCCCCACATAATGGCGATAAACTAATCTATTTGACCTTTTTGTACCCATCACACCAATAACAAATATTACGAAGTTCTATCAGCACGAAACCATGATCCCATGTATATATATTATATGGATATTTTCTTACGTATATTGTAAGATAACCCAACTTCATTAAGATATTATCGTAAAAAAAATTGAATTTTAATAAGGTATTAATGTAGTTGGATTGGTATCAAGTGGGTGGGTATGATGAAAAAAGACCTATTATATGTTCGGCCACTAGGACTACATAAAATCTTCATTCACCATGATAACCTTATTTTTAATTAAATACATTGTATCTCTTAATATAAGCAAAATCTAACCTCTACAAGTCTATATGTGTGTGTATATGTGTTTATAACATAAGTCCTAGGATCCGTCAAATCATAGCTCAAAACTTATATACATAGTAGGCTTCACACCATCTATTGTACTATATTGTTGGCCGGTCGTGCATCGTTTTTTTTTTTTTTTAAATAAAGTATTTCGTTTTTTTAGATAATCCATGTACGTCGAACACAAAAAGTAACTATTTTGATTGAAGCTGTAAAATCTCCAAGTAACAATCCAATGAAATAATTATTTATTCATCACTAACATAAACATTAGAAAAATAAACATTATTTTCAGCAGATGAAGAATCATTAGATTCAGGATGGGCTCAAGAAATAAATAAATAAATAAATGTTAGAATGTGTGTATGAATAATGAAGCCCAAAATCGATAGGCCGAACCTTAGCCTAATAAGTGGATAATAAACTTGAGATTCTTGTTAAGAATATATATTTTATTATGAAATAATTAAATGTGGATGTTTTAAATAATAATATTAGTTAAATTATTGATGATTTGGAAGTATTATATTAAATGATGATAATGTGATAAGATGATAAGATGAGGTGTTTAATTGAAGAGTTTGTATTTTAGTGTGAGGTGTATAATTGTAATTAATGTGATTAGTTGTAATAGTGAATTATTAGTAGTATAAATAGGTGATTAGAGTTCATTGTAAAACACACCAAGTATTGAAATACTTAATCTCTCTCTAATCTCTCTCTCTCTCTTTATTATTATAAGTTATATTATCGTTATAATCTTAATATAAGTATAATTAAAATAAAATAATCTTAATATAATATTAATCATAATTAATATTTTTATAACACGTTATCAGCACGACCACTCTCCGTCGTCAAGATCAACCTCCGTCGAAGATCTCGTACGAGTTTAGTCAAGGATATTATTTGATGGATGCGGGCATGTGCAATGAAGAATTGTGTCTTGCAGACTGTGCAACGACGAATACGATTCTAAAAAATAAGAAATATTTCGATCATCTTGATATGAAAGAAGTCAGTGTTATTATTATATCGGGTAGCACGAATATAACTGAGGGCTCCGGAAGAGCTAATGTTTTACTACCCAGAGGAACAAGGCTGATAATTGAAAATGCTTTATATTCTCCTAAGTCTCAAAGAAATTTATTAAGCTTTAAAGCTATTCGACATAACGGATATCATATTGAGACTGCAGAAAAAGGAGATATTGAATATTTGCATATTACAAAAGTGATATCGGATGACAAAAGAATTGTGAAAATATTACCATCTTTTGACTCTGGGCTATATTACACATATCTTAAAACAATTGAATCACATGCTATCGTAAACCAGAAGTTTACTAATGATAATACATTTGTTGTTTGGCATGACCGGTTGGGCCATCCCGGTTCAATTATGATGCGGAGAATAATTCAAAATTCTCGTGGACATTTAATGAAGAACCAGAAGATTCTTCAATCGAATGAATTATCATGTGTTGCTTGCTCTAAAGGGAAGTTGATTATTCGTCCATCACAAATAAAAATAAAGAATGAATCCATAAGATTTTTGGAGCGTATACAATGTGATATTTGTGGACCGATACATCCATCGTGTGGACCATTTAGATATTTCATGGTATTGATTGATGCATCAACTAGATGGTCTCATGTATGTTTGTTATCAACGCGGAATGTAGCTTTTGCGAGATTGCTTGCTCAGTTGATTCGATTAAGAGCACATTTTCCGGATTATCCAATAAAGAAAATACGTCTTGATAATGCTGGTGAATTGACTTCCAAGGCATTTAATGAATATTGCATGTCTATTGGAATTGATGTTGAGCACCCCGTGCCACATGTCCATACGCAAAACGGTCTTGCAGAATCGTTGATTAAAAGGTTGCAATTAATTGCAAGACCATTATTAATGAAGTCGAAACTTCCCTCATCTTGTTGGGGACATGCTATATTACATGCAGCGACACTAATCCGTATCAGGCCAACAAGTTATAACGATATCTCCCCGATACAAATTGTTTATGGTCAGGAACCAAATATATCCCATCTGAGAATTTTTGGATGTGCGGTTTATGTTCCAATTGCTCCACCACAACGCACTAAGATGGGACCTCAAAGGAGGTTGGGAATATATGTCGGATTTGAATCTCCATCGATAATAAAATATTTAGAACCTCTAACTGGAGATTTATTTACGGCTAGATTTGCCGATTGTCATTTCGATGAATCGAATTTTCCGACATTAGGGGGAGAAAAGAAACAGCTGGAAATGAGTATTAGTTGGAATGAATTATCGCTAAATCATTATGATCCTCGAATGAAAGAATGTGAACTAGAAGTTCAAAAGATAATTCATTTACAAAGATTAGATAATCAACTGCCAGATAGCTTTACTGACCTTAAAAGAGTGACTAAGTCACATATACCAGCTGTTAATGCTCCTGCAAAAGTTGATGTTCCTGGAGAACATATAATGATCGAGCCTAAGCCACAACTAAAACGTGGTAGGCCCTCGGGTTCCAAAGATAAAAATCCTCGAAAAAGAAAAGGAGCAAATAATAAGAATGGTCCAGTTGAGGATTTATCGACTCTAGAAGAGCCAATGGGCATTAATGATTATGATAATGGAAATCAGGTACCTGAAATTTTTGAGAATAATGATAATGAAGAGATCTCGATAAATTATGCTCAAAATGGAATTAGATGGAACCGAGAAAAAGTCAACGTTGACAATAAATTCTCATTTAACGTAGCGCTACATGAAATGAATGAGATAAATGAGAATGAGGATAATGAACCAGGGTCTGTAAAAGAATGCAGACAAAGAAATGGTTGGCCAAAATGGAAAGATGCAATCGAGGCAGAATTAAAATCACTTGAGAAACGAAAAGTTTTCGGACATGTAGTCCGCATACCAGAAAATGTAAAGCCGGTTGGATATAAATGGGTTTTCATTAGAAAGAGAAATGAAAACGGTGAAATTGTGAGATACAAAGCACGGCTTGTTGCACAAGGCTTTTCACAACGACCTGGTATTGATTATGAGGAGACGTATTCTCCTGTGGTGGATGCAACTACTTTTCGTTATTTAATTAGTCTGGCAGTACGTGAAGGACTCGATATGCGTCTAATGCATGTTGTCACCGCTTATTTATATGGATCACTTGATAGTGATATATATATATGAAACTTCCCGAGGGATTTCAGTTACCTGAAAATTCAGGGTCCCGAAATGAGTACTCAATCAAGCTAAATAAACCGCTTTATGGATTAAAGCAATCTGGGCGTATGTGGTATAATCGCCTAAGTGAATATTTATCGAAAGAGGGGTATAAAAATGATCAAAATTGCCCGTGCATATTTATGAAAAGATCTGGAAATGAATTTGTCATCATTTCAGTTTATGTTGATGATATTAACATAATTGGAACTCCTGAAGAGTTATCAAAAGCCGTTAATTGTTTGAAAAAAGAGTTTGAAATGAAAGATCTCGGTAAAACGAAATTTTGTCTTGGATTGCAAATTGAATATTTAAAGAATGGGATATTCGTACATCAAGAGACTTATACGAAAAAGGTATTGAAAAGATTTTATATGGATAAAGCTCATCCATTGGATACTCCAATGATTGTTCGATCTTTAGATGTGAATAAAGATCCGTTTAGACCTTGCGAAAACGATGAAGAACTACTTGGTCCTGAAGTACCATATTTCAGTGCTATTGGAGCCCTAATGTATTTAACGAGTCATACGCGACCTGATATAGCGTTCGCTGTGAATCTATTGGCGAGATATAGTTCGTCACCGACTCGTAGACATTGGAATGGAATTAAGCGGATTTTTTGATACCTTCAAGGAACAACTGATATGGGATTGTTCTATTCTAATGAATCAAAAACAGATTTGATTGGGTATGCAGATGCTGGTTTTCTATCTGACCCACATAATGCTCGATCGCAAACGGGCTATTTATTTACACATGGCGGAACCGCTATTTCATGGCGGTCAGTTAAACAAAGTTTAACGGCTACTTCTTCTAATCATGCGGAAATTTTAGCTATTCATGAAGCTAGCCGAGAATGTGTTTGGTTGCGATCGATAATTGAGCATATACAACAAACCAGTGGGCTAGTATCGAAAAAGTTACTTCCTACGATTTTATATGAAGATAATGCTGCATGCATTGCCCAATTAAAGGAAGGATATATTAAGGGAGATAGAACAAATCATATTTCACCAAAATTTTTCTTTACACATGATTTAGAGAAAAATGGTGATATTGATGTACAACAAGTGCGATCAAGTGAAAATCTTGCAGATTTATTCACGAAAGCACTTCCTCCAATAATTTTCAAAAGATTGGTATATTCAATTGGAGTTCGAAAACTTCGAGATCTTAAATGATGTCATCATCAGGGGGAGTAAATACGCGTTGCACTCTTTTTCCCTTCACTGAGGTTTTTCCCATGTGGTTTTCCCAGTAAGGTTTTTAATGAGGCAACAATCGAAAGCGTATCTAAAAGAATCATGTACTCTTTTTCCTTCATTTGGTTTTTATCCCATTGGATTTTTCCTAATAAGGTTTTAACGAGGCATATTCTTTGAAAACATCAAATGGGGAGTATTATGAAATAATTAAATGTGGATGTTTTAAATAATAATATTAGTTAAATTATTGATGATTTGGAAGTATTATATTAAATGATGATAATGTGATAAGATGATAAGATGAGGTGTTTAATTGAAGAGTTTGTATTTTAGTGTGAGGTGTATAATTGTAATTAATGTGATTAGTTGTAATAGTGAATTATTAGTAGTATAAATAGGTGATTAGAGTTCATTGTAAAACACACCAAGTATTGAAATACTTAATCTCTCTCTAATCTCTCTCTCTCTCTTTATTATTATAAGTTATATTATCGTTATAATCTTAATATAAGTATAATTAAAATAAAATAATCTTAATTTAATATTAATCATAATTAATATTTTTATAACATATTTCTCTTTGTTATATCCTCGGTTTGTTTTGTTCTGTCTTGTATGTTCGAATGATACCATTAGTTTTAATTACATATTTGATTAGTTTTAATTATTGATCACTTTGCGTTCACGGGGCACATGGTGGATGATTTTCGAACAATTAATTCTCACATGAGCCATGTAACAAAACGACATTACACACGTCGTATGTTTTGATTTATGACCATTTGAAGAAACATAGCACATGCCGAAGAAAAAAAAAAAAAGAAACATAGCACATGCGGCTTTCGATTGTTTTATGACGTCATAGTTCTATATTCTAACTAGGTTTAGTCTAAATCAAATCTGAACATCGTTGCCGGTTCCAGCGGGAATAATCTTCCCTGGTCCATGAGAAGCAACACAAAGATCCCACAAACAACGATAGTCAAGGGTCCCTAGAGGATTCGAACATCTGACCTCTCTCGCTTGAAAGAAAGGTCAGAGATCGTACCGATATGTCAAGACCGTGAGGTGTATTTACACGATCCCCGATTGATACATATTGCATAAAATCAAGTTTTTAATCGAAGTCGTGATATAAAATTAAATATAATTCTACATCGTATATTTTAGATGTATTATTATTATGGTATTATTTTACATCGTCAAGGCTTGGCTCTAGTGGTTGGGGGCTGGCATGCCAGTTCTTAAGTCATGGGATCGAATCCTACTTATGAATCACCTTGACTATCGTTGTCAGGTGAATATGTTCCACCACAGCCCCACCCTGATATTTAGGGGTTAGTTTATTTGTCATGTGAATATGTTCCACACCGGGGTGTGTGGCACAACAAAAGCTCATGCTAGGTTTGCGTGGCGTAAGCCCACCCTATATTTAGCGGTTAGATTATGTTCCACGGGCTAGATTATTTGCCTTGTTAGGTGAATATGTTCCACCACTGAAGTGTGTGACACAACAAAAGCCCATGTTGGGTCTGCGTGGCGTAAGCCCGCTGATATTTAGGGGCTAGATTATGTTCGACCACGGAGTGTGTGGCACAACAAAAGTCCCTGCTAGGTCTGTGTGGCGTAAGCCTGCTATTTAGTGGCTAGTACATAGCAAGGTCGAGTGGGGTAATTTGGGACAAAAAAAAATAATAATACAAAATAAATAATGAAGCGGCCCCACAAGCGCTTTGGCCCGGGAAAATAGAACATGGGCCGCCAACATGGTTAGATTAGAAAGAAATTGACCGACCCCGCGGGCCCCACCGGCAAACCTAGACGCATGCGGAGATCGTGTGGTCCTGTGGGCCCTACGGTCTCAATAAATTCACATTATCTTTTTCTTTTCCTTTTTTTTAAGTTTTTAATTATTTTTTGATGTGTATGAAATGATAATATAATACCATTGCAGCTTGAAGAAGCTTTTTCTAAGACAATCAATGGAACAAGGAATAAAGGTGCACGAGGAAGGCAAATGGAATGAGTATCATATATTATAAATAGGGAATGGTTAATTAATGGGAATCGATTTAAAATTTTTAATCTTTGCTTCATAAAATACATTTCACAATTCTGTCTAAATTTTTTTTTTTATGTATATTTATTGAGCCGATGGGATGGCATGTTGGAGAACACAATTTTACCCTTCTATCGGATTTTTTTTTACTTAAATTTATTTTTATTTAAATTGTGAGTCGTAAAATGAAAAGACGATGCTAATAACTAACTCTTAGTAGTTAATATCATTTAGGATGTCAAAGCTACACAACAAATTATGGAATATGCAATACGAGCTACTTTGACTACTACTTAATTAACAACTAGGGATGTCAACGGGGCGGGGGACTGGGATTCCCGTCCCCGCGTCTACGGAGAATCCCCATCCCCGTCCCCGCCACGTAAACGGCGACAAAATCGTCCCCGCCCCCGTCCCCACGGGGATCCCCGCCCCATAATTTTTTTAAAAAAAAATTAATATTTATATTATAATATATAAATTAAATATATTATATAAATTATATTTTAAATATTATTTATATTATAGTAATATAAAATGAGTATAATAAATATTATTTATATTATAATAATATTGATTAGATATAATAAATATTATTTATATTATATAATATAGTATCGGGGAAGGGGCCGGGGAACCCCACGGGGCGAGATCAATCCCCGTCCCTGCCCCATCCCCGCCAACGGGGGGAGATCTCTCCCCGTCCCCGCCCCATGGGGATAAAAAATCGGGGATTTTCCGCCTTGTTCGGGGCGGATTCCCGCGGGGACGGGGAATCCCCTCCCCATTGACAAGCCTATTAACAACCGAATAAACTAATTATATTGGTCTCTATCAGTTTTTTTTTTAATCAATTGTATTGAGTATTCACAATTATTTTAAATTTAAAACAAAATTTGCAGAGTAGGTAATCAAGAAAATAAGATGCTTTTTTTTTTAGAAAAATATACTATAAAAAAATACATTTTATTATTTTGAGATCGTTAAGATGTCCAAATTTATTAAATTATGGACCACCACAACTAGTCACATCCCCTCTTCCCAAGATTATTAATTGCAAATATTTGGTTAATTATATAATTTTTTAAAGAATATTAAAATCCCAAAAAAAAAAAAAAGTCCGTTATATGCTTCCATTTACCAAACTGTCCATACTCCCCACGCGAGTATTGTGTTGACGAGAAATCTCTCTCTCTCTCTCTCTCACACACACACACACACACTGAGAGACAGCATAGAGAAGGAACAAAAGCACTTTACAGACACATAGCAGAGCTCATTATATTTTTAAGAACACTTCTAGCAGTTGTTCTTTTGGCTCCTCTTTTCCTCCCGCCGAGAGCAAGACGGCGTGGGGTTGATAGAGTAGCGCCGGAGGATGACAGCGGGTGAAGACGGCGGGGATGGAGGTAGCTCGGCCGCGGTGGTGGTGGTCGGAGTGAACCTCGACAGTCGTAGCCGGGAGCTGCTGACGTGGGCTTTAGTGAAAGTTGCGAAGACCGGCGATCGCGTGGTAGCACTGCACGTCCTTGATCCGAAAGCTGGTAAGTTGAAACATAGCAGGACCTCAAAAACTAACTGTCGGGTTTTTTTTCAATGTGTATTGAGGGACATTGTTTTAGCTTAGAATCAGTTTGTTGCTGATATTACTTTTTCTTTTGCTTGATGTGCTCTTCTATTTGGCGTTATGGCTGGGAAGATAAAGCGTCAATGATTTCGCTGGTGAAGACTTTTGATGGTATGCTGGGTGCATATGAAGGTTTCTGTAATCTAAAACAGGTATTTGATATTCTCTTCATTGTATATGTATGAGGAACAGATATACTATAAACCCCATGTTTTCGAATTTCAAGCAGTCTATTAAACTAGAAATCATGGACTGATCATAAGGCGAGCTTGTGTTGTAAGATTTCCTTATTATTAGTTGGGGTTTGGCTGAATCTGAGCTGACTGATTTTTCTTATGTTCATGTGGGGCATATAATGTTATTTGATAGCCGATGAAACTTATGTTCATGGAATTTGGTTTCACTTTTCCTAAACTGTTGGGGTTTCAGTTTTGGAAAGTTATTGGCCATTGATATCTACTTGCTCTGCTTCTCAATGATCCAATTTTGCCTCGTTTGGTTGTTCATTTAATGTTTAAGCATGACGTAATCCGATTTCGGGTACTTTCCAAATAAAAAAATTTTCTACTTTGGCTTTTGTGTTTTTTCTGCCTTTATGGCATTATGTGTAGCTTAATGAATGGATTTGCGCATAAGTATAGGTGGATTTGAAGCTTAAGGTCTGTAGAGGATCTCCAGTTCATAAAATCCTTCCTCGGGAGGCAGAAAATTGCGGCACGACTTGTTTGATTCTGGGTGCTTCAGAGATGCATCAAAAGTTGAAGTCAAAGATCTCTGTAGCCAAGTACTGCGCCAAGAACCTGCAAAAGAATGTATCCGTTATATGTGTTGATAATGGGAAGATTGTGTTCCATAGAGAGGCATCGAATGCTTCTAATGTTCTGAAGTCATGTAGTCTCAATGAGTCAGGCTCAAGCTTACAAAAAATGAAGACATTAGCGAAAAGTCCTCTGAGCCAGCCACCCAACAGAACGTTGTCGTCTTCGTCAACTCATGAATGTGACAGTGCCTCAATGGAACTAGTAGCAGTAAAAACCCAGGAAATTCACGAACTTGGACGATGGGCTGTGCTTCGCAGGCTGTTATTACATGGCTCGAGAGTGTCTGAAACTTCACCCACCAAGAAACGATCGCTAAAACAACGGATATTAAGGATGCCAAGCAGACAATCTTTTGCAGCTATTTATCCTGATAAAAAGCAGATTAATCCATCTGATAGTGACAAAACTGGTCTAGATTTGGAACATGAGAACGGTGTTGTTGTACCTTATTCAGGTGTCACTAATTCTGTTGTTTATTCCGAGGTTTCCAAAGGGAAACTAAAGGATATCGTGAACGAATACTCGACAACATGCCATTTGTTTGAGTACCACGAACTGTTGCTGGCAACTAATGGCTTTGCATTTGGTTAGTTTGTTGTTTTTTTCTAATTATGGGTATGTATTAGATTCTGTTGTCCTCATATGTTATTTGTTTACATTGTATTCTCAGAGAATTTGATAGGGAACGGCGGTACCAGCCGAGTTTATAGAGGCTCTCTTCGCGAAAACAAAGAGGTTGCAGTGAAAGTTCTTAAGCCATCGGAAGATGTCGTGGATCAATTTGTTTCAGAAATTGAAATTATTTTGTCTTTGCATCACGGAAACATAATATCATTAATTGGTTTCTGCGTGGACGAAGGCAATCTACTGCTGGTATATAATCTTCTATCTAGAGGAAGCTTGGAAGAGAATCTTCATGGTACAACAAACACTCACACACACACACACACATACAGTTCGATTTGCCGTTTTTTGTTTTATGCTGATCTACGTATCAGATCAGTTTTACCTAGGTGCCACTGATATCTTACTCCATGATCTTAGGTGCTGAGAAGGGTGAAAATATACTGAGTTGGGAAGAGAGATACAAGATAGCCTTGGGAGTAGCCGCGGCATTGGATTACTTACATAGTAGAGCTGAGCCAATTATACATAGGGATGTGAAATCTTCAAATATCCTTCTTTCAGATAACTTTGAACCAATGGTATGCATCCATTGTTAACCTTTCTTCTTCGTTCCAATAATGCTATCGTGTTTGCTGATGCTGTTTCTTGCCTACAGCTTTCCGATTTTGGCCTCGCTACACAGACTTCAAGGCATATGCATCATCCAAATATGCTTCCTGATGTTGCCGGGACATTTGGGTGAGTGTTTACAAATTGCGATCAGACTTCTCATCTTTATAGCTTATAATCAATCGATGACATTATTTTCCCCATGAGTGAGTTTGCAGCTACTTAGCTCCAGAGTATTTTATGGATGGTGAATTAGATGAAAAGATTGATGTTTATGCATTTGGCGTCGTACTTCTCGAGCTACTATCTGGTCGAAAGCCAATTGATAACGAACGGCCAAAAGGCCACGAAAGCTTGGTGATTTGGGTAAGTTCATTTACAAATTTCAAGAATTTATTCGAAAAATGATATACCCATTATAGCAAGAGGATAATGCCATAATGCTTTTATACGTATATCCATGGCTTCGAAAAGTAATTCAATAGCACTCATCTCGACCGATACAATTGTTTCAGGCGAAACACGCCATAAGTGAGTGCAGAGCTTCAGATCTATTGGATCCAAATTTAATCGCTTCTTTGGACCAAAACCAGTTTGATGCAATGGTCTTAGCTGCTACATTGTGTGTCAGAAAATCGCCTCAACTGCGTCCTGAAATCAGTGCTGTAAGTACTTCTTGTTTTAACCCCTCGATTTCGCCTTCGAAAGCTCTTAATTGCCAACTTTCTAATCTTCCCTCGCCCATTCTTTCATAAAACTCGACCAAAAAAAAAAAAAAAACAGATTCTCAAACTCCTTAAAGGTGATCCAGAAGTTACAGAATGGGCTAGACAAGACGCCAACAATTCCCAAGATTCTAACGTTATTACCGGCGAGAAATCCACCAAAGACATACAGTTTCTTCTTAACCTGGCATTAGTGAACTTGGACGACGATTCTGCTTCGGCTAGCAGCAGCGAACAGAACATCTCGGTCGAGGATTACTTAGGCGGTCGATATAGCCTTTGTTCAAGCTTCGATTGATTAGATTATAATTATTTGATAATTGTCTCCTGCCAACAAAAATGCTGGGAGTGTGAATATGCACTATTTAGGAATTTTGTTTGGTGTGTTTAGTTAGCAAACTCTGTACCGTTTTCTAAATGTCCCAATGGGGGACTTTTATAAATATAGGTATAAAACCAAAAATTCGAAAATTTTATTACTTAAGATGAGATTCAATACAAGTGATATAAATTAAATTGTAAACATCATGCTATTTTGTGGAGGTATGTCATATAAAATTTGGGAAAAGTTAAATCATTTTTATGTTTTTTTTTTAATAAATTGCATCAAATACGAGAGTAGTTAAGTCGTATCTGAGTGCTCCCTGACCTAGCGGATAGATCCTTGATACTTCAAACTAGAGGTCATCGTTTCCAGCTGGAGATCTTGATTGTCGTTCTTAAGTGGAGAGTGGTGTATCCTCACCTTGCCCTACCCCCGAGATGAGTGCCGCAGTACGAAATATATGGAGCGCAAGCCAACATAGCCAATCCTGTGGGGCTTTTAGTATGCAGTGCAAATCCGTATCGGCCCAACGGGCCTGCAGTGTGTAGAGCAAGCACATAGTCAGTCGAGCGGAGATATTCCATTTCCATAGGGAGGTTAGGGCTTTTATCCAGGGGCAAAACTTGTTCAACAGACATTCTACGTGTAATATAGGAAGCTAAAAGAAGATGCCGAAAGTTATCCCTACGTGTGGGCTTCTTACATTCTCGTATACGGTGGATTTAGCCAGTGGTTTTCTGACCGATGTAGGAAGCTGCGGAAAACTGAGGACAGACTCGGAGTTCTTCAAGAGAGACTTCGCAAGCTCGTTGAAGAAGAGCGAGCAGTCGACAACTAATTCGACCTGTAAGGGCTCAAACTGCGGGGGCAAATAGGTTCTTTTTTCTTTTGCCAAATTAAATTGTCCATTCATAAAAATTCTGATCCGTACATGAACTAATGGGATCGCGCGAAAGTGATCACATTTAAAGGTGAATGAATATGAAAACCATATTGCATTACTTTCACATTTCAATCTGGAAAGTTATACCCGATTAGTCGGAAATATCACAGATGATCGGATTAGAGCAGAATGACATCAGCGTTCGTCCCTTTTGAAACTCGCATCTGATCAAGCTGAAGGTTCAATGCAGCTATTTGCTTCTGAATTTTTTCACCTTTGTCCGGAAGTTTGGAAATAGCAGCCTGGAATAAAAGAAAAACGTTTCAAAATTTCTAGAGGAATTGAATCGAAGTTAATAAATTAAGGAACAAGTGAATCAAATATTGGGCATGCGTGGAGCATTTATATATTCATTTACGACGCGACCATAGGCGAAAGCAGTGTTATTCAAAATGGAGGAAATGCCTCTGGGTTCAACAATTTATACCCAGGAAAAAGATTTATTCCTTTAATGAATACAAAGGCATTTCCACTTATTTCAGGCACCTTAGTCTAATGCTGCTGCATATAGTAATGTGTCCGTGAAAAGAAGCTTTGTCTATGAGTAGAGCTGAAAAAATAATACCTTGTTGGAAAATATATGAGCCAATCTGCTGATTCTCTCTCTAATCTCCGCTTCTGTTGGCTCACTGACCTTCGACGGAGAATTCCTCTGAACATTCTTCACGTCCTTGGGATTAAACGCAAAACGTGCTCTGCATAGATATAAGCAAATTTGATAGACAGGACAGGACAGGACAGGACAATCCTTTCTGGTCGAAGCTGAGATAACAATGAATTGAATTTCTTGTTTCTAGGATTACCCAACATTATTCGGATCAAGTGAAGAAGTCGTAGTTGATCTATTCCAGTGATATGAACTCCCTCTTATTCTACAAGGGAATAAAAGGGGAATAATAATTGGTATGACTTGTGCAGTTAAATCATAAATGTTCAACCAACAAACATGCACTCGACAATAGAATTCACCTTTGCACTTCCTCTTCTACGTCGATGTCAATGGCTTGAACAGGGGGGGCCTTGGAGAAGAGCAGACTGTGCTGACTAACTCCAGCAATGTTTAGAGTTTCGAGGAACTCAATGTGTGCTTTAAGGAACTCATCCCTAAACAAAGATGAAAATTAGAATCTAATTAATAAGGGGTTAAGAAATGAAAGCTTTGCATAGTTGGTATCGCTTGTGTATTAGAATAAAGGCACATGAATAAGAATGTTTCGAAGGCACTCGCATCTCGGCACATTTATAAGAATAGAAAAAGATTACATTTTATGATGATGATCATGTTCTTCGAGCAACTGTTGTTGTGTGGTAGATATATCAAATCCTTGCTTCGGTAGACTGAAAAGATCCTTGAGGTCCTGTAAAATAGAAAATTGAACAATACTGCTTGTGACAGGAATAATAATGCCTTTCACATATATCAGGCTAAGTAGTTTTAAATGTGATGGCGAGTAGTACGAGGTAAAAGAAGATGTGGCATGTTCAAGCAAATACCTGTTGGCTGAAATAGCGGACCTGCTCCTTCTGTTCAGTTGCACTTCTGAATAATCCACCTTTAAACACCTGACCGTCATTGACATACAATCCACAATGTTAGAACCAAAGGCATCGGTCGAATACAATTTAAATCATCAAGTCGTTAAGAAACATCAAGCTACAGAACTTCCAGCATGAGAGGAAAGTTGCAAATAAACAAAATTTGACAAACGGGAAATCTGGTAACCTGCTTCTTGTAGATTTTTTCTTCGACTGTCCCACAAGTCATTAATCTGTATACGATGACATCCTTCTTCTGCCCAATCCGGTAAGCTCGGTCCACACTCTGGCTGTCAGTGCTGCAATGCAGAAAGGATTTAATAATCATGTACTGTCTTTTAGGTTGCCTATTATTTCTCACATTGGATGATAGAGGAAATGAGAAGATCGAGCAAGCAGATAACAGTTTTCAATGCAAAACTGCTAAATCATAGGTTTTCACCCTAAAACTAATTTGGTGCGATGAAGAATATGGGAATAATGCCATCACTTTACATGCTGAGCAAGGTAGTCCCTCACGGGTACGTGATTAAAGTCAAACAGGCAAACACTTCAAATTACATGATGGAGAGTACATGCCTCATAAAACATATTTCCCACTCTAATACCATGTTAAGTATGTGTGGAAAGTTGAAAGCAACAAATATATGCAGACCCATTGAGAATCATTTTATACAATATACACACGAACAAAGCAAACAACTTCCTAAATGTAAATAGCATTCCCAACTACAAATGCCCAATTTTACAATTTAATATAATTAATACAAACTTGCTATGAATTTTGAGATCCAAATAAAGTTGACCTATTCTCTTAAGTTAATTGTGATGTCAATTAGTACATTTTATCTTAAAAACGCAAACCTTGGATTCCATGCTGGATCCACCACAATCACACGATCTGCATTAGTAAGTGTCAAGCCCAATCCACCAACTTGAGATGTCAAAAGAAAAATTGGAGCTCCACGACCCTCTTGAAAGTCCTACAAAGAACAAATAAATAGATAAAAATATCAAATTGCCTTCTGAAAATTACATGTGTGCAATTATCTAAGCAGACCTTGACAATTGTAGCTCTATCACGGGGTTTAGTAGTACCATCAATTCGCTGACACTTGTAGTGATTAGATGTCAGAGATACCTGAGCAGAAACATATTTTTTTAAAAGTAACCAGTAACCACTAACCACTTCAAATCATAAAACCAATGCAAGAAAGAAAAAGCAGATTTCCGACTTAGGTAAAATGTTATATCATGCATATTGTTAAGATTTTCTTATCTCATACGAGGACAAATTGTTTAACAAATAGTCTTAGACTAACCTGAATTAGATCAAGCATCTTACGACTTTGCGAAAATATAAGCACATTATGTCCTTTTGGCACCAAATCGGCCTGTTACAATAAAAAAAATATATTAAACTTGGAGCACTTTTACATGCTTAAAGATGGAGGCTGTACTAGTTCAAGGTCGGCCTTACCAAAAGGGACATTACAAAAGACAATTTGCATGAGATGTCACGATTCTCTACAATCTCAAATCTTTCAGCGACATCTGCTATGTGCATTGCCAAGTTTGCAGCAACACGGACATCATCCTGGTTCACCATTGAATCCATACCCTCCAAGACATCTTCAGCAGCTCTCTTTGTCAATAGAAGCGGATGATCACATATCTTTTTCAGAATCTGCATTCACATGGACCAAAATGAATCATTCAGAAATATGGAATATTCACACTTACAAGATTCTAGTGTGTTGAAGTATAGACACGAAAGGGCCTCAGCTAATTGCAGCATTCTGTAGCTATATAGGTGCCACGGGACCAAAGAACTTTGACACTTCTCATTAGTGTTTTAAAAGTTCTCTGTTCAGTGAGTAGTGTCACCATGCAAATATGCCGCATTTCAATATAAAACAGATTTTTCGTTCAAATGATGCCACACTCAACGCATTAGATATCAACTATAAGTTGTTCAATTGAGACAAAGTCAATTTCAAGCAACAAAAAACAAAGAATCGTCACTCTTCCAGAGAGACACTACAAAGAAGTATTCAATTACCGTTATAGCAGCAAGAGGGGACCCATCACATGCTGAGAGGACAATCTCACTCTTTAAGAATGCTTCATATAGTTGACGCTGGATTCATGATAATCACGATTATAATTCCTTCAACAAACTTTTTCTCAAACCAAAAAATGGTCAAATTTCAGTACCATAGTTAGAAAACAAATTCTTCAGGAAATACCTGGCATTGAGTTAATCGGAGCCATACAATAACCTCATTCTTCTTCGAAAGTGTAGTATCATCACCAAAAACTTCACTTTTCATGCGTCTAAGAAAATATGGTTGAAAGCGATCTCTCATGTCCTATCCACAGAAGATGCCAACATTAATGAACAGTGATAATTTAATTGAGCAGAATGAAGAGCCAAAATTAATTTAGTTGTGGGAAATCACCTTTGCAACAGAGGAACCAATACGCTTTTCCCTATCTGAGGCATTCTTTTCATTTCCTCTATTAATGAAGAACTCATATTTTTCCTTAAATCTGAATATATGAGGCAAAAGCAGGTATGGATCAACTTAAGCAACAGTGAATGAAAAATAAAGAGTAAAAATTTCACAAGCTTACTCCTTTTTGTCACCAAGCAACTCTGGACAGCAGAAATTGAATAAGGCCCAAAGTTCCTATGATCACATAAAGGAGTATCATCATCAACTGTTTCTTGTGAGCAAATCAATACAAGGTTAAAAATAACAAGAAAAATGTCTAAAGTAACGCAGCAAGTGCAACCTTAAGATTGTTTTGAATTGGTGTGCCACTGATAATAATGCGTTGACGGCAAGGTATCTGAAGCAGACTCTTTGCCCTTTGTGTACTGGGATTTTTAATAAGATGGCCCTAGATTCAGAAATTCAAAGTGATCAAGAAACTGTAACATACAGCGAATAAAGTGAATGATAGGTTTCACGCTATCAAATTGAGAAGCAGAAAATTTTATTTACTTCATCAAGGATCATGTAGTCCCACGTAATTTCATCTTCTTCGCCATCAGAGTAATGAAAATCACCACATAAGGATTTTACATTGTTTCGCACAATGTCATATGTCGTCAGAAGAACTCCTTTGTCCTATGATACATACACCAAATGCATGTCATTCACTCCAAATAAAAAAAGCGATAAATCTTGATTAAAGCGCCTGGATTAGTAGACTAAACCAAACAAATATCTTACTGTTACTTTTGTTATACATGAAGAAGAATTTCAGAAATGAAACCTGAAGTATGTATTGCAGTTCGTAATGCCGAGTTTTTGTACAAGTTGAAAAGTAACTGCAAAAGTAAAACAAAGAGAATAAAAATTCAATGCTAGCATTCCATGATACTTAGAACAACGAACAAGGAAATAATAATTCGGAAAATGCAGTACTCTCTCGTCTTCCCCGAGAGACCAACAGTTGAGAGTTCATTTTGCCAATGAGTTAATAGTGTCTTTGGTGCAACAATCAGGACTCTCCTTATCAAATTTGAATTGAACAGTCCAGCTATAAAGCCACAGATCTGGATAGTAACAAATTGGCATATCATACTCAAGGCTGCACATGGATGCCAAACAGAAAAGGCAATACTGAATGATATATACAAAATACTTCGAAATATATCTATATATATACCTGCATTGTCTTCCCGAGACCCATATCATCCCCTAAAATGCCACCCTTTTCCTTGCAGTGAAGAGACCAGAGCCATTTTAATCCATCACGCTGATGGGGATACAGCATTTTTGCTATTTTACCCTGCAATCTATAGTTATGCCTTGGACCACTCAGAACGAATTCTTCCTCGCGACTTTCCAAAATTTTAGCATCATCAGATTCATCATCAGATATCTCAACACACTTTTCATGTCTCTTACTCATTTTCTGAACAGCATTTTTTTCACTAGGAGCAACATACTTTAGTTCGGTGACTTTCTTCTGATCTTTTCTAAAGATAGTACCTCCGTATTCTACTTCACTACATGAATTTGGTGAAAACAATGATGATGATGAAGCAGCAGCCCGGAATCCATAAGATCCTTCATTTAAAATCACATCATCAAACTTAGTTATTATCGACTCTTGAAAATCCTCCTGGCCATCTACTTTCCTGGGAATCCTATTCTTCTGAATTGAGAGAGATTCCAACTTTGAACTTAAATCATTTAATATATCCCTTATTTCATTTCCAGTACTTTCACAAGCTTTATTCCCCGGTATGGGTGAATGAAAATCCGATACTTTTTCATCAAACATTTGTTCTTCATCGCCTGTATAATTTTCCCCAACACCAACATCAGGAGTTCCATTTTTAATCCTGCAAAGGCGACGCCGGCCTTCAATTTTCACCCGTGTGCTCCTTCCTTCTGTTTCCATCACCACATGATGAAAATGTATTACAATATGCTTTGAGTGATGGCAAATATATTAGGTTCAAGAGAACTCGTTAATACCAGGAATATTGGAATGAACATCGGCATCACTGGACAACAAAGATGTATCGCCAACAGTTGTTTTTCTACTCTCAAACTCCTTAGGATGGAGCTTATTTCCAACTTCCACCGTTTTTGACATATCAAAACCTATTCATATGAAAAGGGATAGTAAATTGAGAACAAAAAGCACGAGAAAAAAAGTGTGCATAATGCATAGAAGTATCTTTGTAATTTGACAGAGAACCCTGAAATACAGAAATTTACCAGGAAGATTCATATTATATGTATGCATTTCAGGGTTTGTGTCAGAGGCATCTCCATCTTCTGTAGCAGTGGTGGTACTTTCCTGCACTCCAGAGGCTTTAAATGCCAAAAACAAATATCATAAAAGAAATTAGATCCGTACCGCTTGATAGGATAGGAAATACAAGAAGAGTACACATATTCATCTATATAGTGAATCATAATCCCACAGAATCCTTCCATTTTTATAGAACGTTCTGTATGTATCTGTAGTATTATAAAGGGGGGAAACAACGCAGAGATAAAAAAACAAATACCAGGAGTCGAAGCTGTTGAGTCAAAATCAGCAATTCCAGCAAACAGCTCAGGTGAAAATGAAGATTCATTAACCTTCTTCTCAGGTTTACTAGCTGAAACTTTAACACGAGAGAGAGACAGAGAGTCAGTCCACTGGCTAACTGTGAATTTAGAGAAAATAATAACGAGGACAAAACTCATTACCACTTTCAAGAGGAGAATCGAAGCTGAAACGAGGAATATCATCATCGTTATTCCCTCCAGTACCGAGTGTATCGTCAGCTGAACAATCATAATTTCAAGCAACACATATCCAAAACGAGAGATCAACAAACGCTAAAGGCCATTAAAACACTCGAAAACAAGGTAAAAAACACCACACGATTACCAAGGTTAGGTTTGGATATTTTGGACTGAGTAGCCGATAAATCAATAAGAAAACGATTGTGAATCTGATTGAGACTCATCGGCTGCTTCTGCTTATCATCGGCCATGGTCGCTCGACAGGGGACGCTTCGTGTTCAATCCAAATGTTAGGGTTATCAATTTTCAAATTTGATTTGGGTTTCTCTGTACTTTATCCCGCTTTTGAGTGGTATTTAAACTCCGATCGGTATGAGAGAGAAACTCGAGAGGCTCCGCTCCATATTATTGTTAAACCATTTTAAAATCATTATTGATTAAAATAAGGAAAAAAAAACCGATAAATATAAAACTTTCGAACTAAGTATATTCAGGGAAATTATATATAAAAAAACAATCAAGAAGGTTTGCTCAGTTCATTTGATTTAGTTGGATAAAATTAAAGTCTTTTGTTTCTGGTCGGTGGCTGGAAATTTGTCAGAACTTCGTCTGAGCGGTAAGTCGAGGCGCGTATTGGATACGCTGTCCGTAAGACGATATCGTCCCGATTATACACGTGCTCTCGGGTTTACGGCGATCGTCCCCAAGATAAAACGACTTCTAACTCGTTATCGCAGTACAACGACTCGAGTTTTCCGGTGAATTGTACTCGGAACTCGCAACTTTCTTGCTCGGGAAACAGGGAACTAAAAGTATGCAGTGCTTGGAATTCTGTGGTGTGAATGAATGAATTTCCAAACATCCATGGGGACCTATTTATAGGTCTTCAAGAGCTGCATGGGCTGAATCTCAATTAATGCAACCTTTGGGCTTCTGACCGTTTTGACTTTTGGGGCCAGAATGCGAAAGGTCGCAACTTCTGGACTGATTCGTCAGTTGGAAGCTTCTTGACCCGCCTTGACCCGCCGGTTCGTATCCTCGGGTCGGGTCGGTTCAATCCAACGGTCACGATCACGCCTTTCCGCGATCCGGTGCGCCCCATTGACCCATCGGGTCATGCCACCTCAGCCCATCCTACTCAGTGCTCAGTCAGCGCCACGTCGTGTTTACTTGTACACGTGTCACCTGACACGTCATCTGGACCGCCACGTCAGCGGTGACATCACCGTCGCCGCCGCCTCATCGGAGAAAAATTTCGGGCTCCTCAAAGCTCCTGGCTCCGATGCAAAGTGCGAAGTGCAAAGTGTGCCTACAAAGCGCTCATTGCGCACTTGGCACGGCTCGGGTCGGTGTCGGGCGCGGGCTCGGCCTCGGCCTCGGCCCGGGCGCGGGCGCGGGCTCGGGATCGTCGGTGCGAGGCACCTCCTCGCACTTGGGTTATTCCCGAGAGCAAAACCCCCCTACGTGGGCCATAAGCCCACTTAGCCCACTAATCTCACATAGCCCAACCGCTTGGGCAAGCCCTTTTGATACACCTTCACAAGGTAACTATATATATACAAGTGAAAATGAGATAGATTAACCAATGTGGGACAAATTTCCCTTTCATACACTTGGTTTTATTTTTCTATCTCTTTATTGGGCCAATTTCGAAAATTAATTTCTCATTCACGCGATATCGGTTTTGAGCCAATTAATAGTCAATAGATTCCCCTCGAAACGTAGAATATGAATCTTTCATCAATTTCGGGTTTCGACCGACGACGGCTTCTCGATTTAATTAAAATCGGTTAGCTTTACTTATTGGGTCAAATACCTATTTTTGGGCCCAAAGCCCAAATCCAACAATTCCTCACATGAATGGAAATTAATGCAAATGCATGCTGACTCTAGCAAGAAAGTCCTGACGATCCCTCATTGCATCGAGATAGGTAGCTTGTGGCTTTGAACTTTCCCTAGTGAAATGCTATAGAATTTACTCATTGCTCAGTGAACATGATGTCTTGAACTGGCGGCTTTTTGTGTAAATCAAGTCAACAGCATACACACAATGACGAATCTGATTCCTTTTGATTCTCACGTTGTGTCCATTTCGGCCGTGGACCATATCTCGGATTCATAAGTGTTACCATTGAAGCGGCCTCACTTCTCACTTATATAGGTGATCGACTATTAGGACTGAATCCTGGAGTAGCCCGAAATACTCCACCATCTTTGGTATAGCCATCATTAAAAGCATATCTGCTTACCCTTTACCACACATTATCGGGAGATTACTTGGACGGCTTACGAGAATGAGCTTCTTAGAGATATTCCAAGTAAACTACTGAACCATTCTCAGCTTAGTTGTCTCATTGAACCAAGTTTGTGGGATCTCCACTCATCATGTTGAGTTACCACCGAGCCTGTTCTTAGGTGTGTGGGATTTAAGCCCCATTCCCCTTATCGCGTCATATAGCTGATCTCTAGCGATGCCTTTCGTCAAAGGATCTGCTATGTTCTCTTTTGACTTCACATAGTCAATAGAGATTATTCCGTTAGAGATCAGTTGTCTTACGGTATTATGTCTCCGACGAATATGTCGAGACTTACCGTTATACATGCTACTATGTGCCCTGCCAATTGCTGTCATGCTATCGCAATGTATCATTATTGGTGGCACATGTTTACTCCAACAGGGAATATCTTCCAGGAAATTTCTAAACCACTCAGCTTCTTCGCCGGCCTTATCCAGCTCGATAAACTCCGATTCCATCGTGGATCGAGCTATGCAAGTTTGTTTGGAAGATTTCCACGATATTGCTCCTCCATCGATGGTAAACACATACCCACTCGTGGATTTGGAGTCTTTGCTTTCGGATATCCAGTTAGCATCACAGTGTCCTTCAAGAACTGCTGGATATCTGGAGTAGTGTAAGTCATGGTTGATAGTGTGCTTCAGATATCTGAGCACCCTTCTCAAGGTTACCCAGTGACTATTCCCGGGATTACTGGTAAACCTACTGAGTTTACTTATCGAATAATTTATGTCGGGTCGAGTGCAGTTCGATAAGTACATCAGACTGTCAATCACCCGAGCATATTCGTGCTGTGATATGGGTTCACCTTTATTTTTTGCTAAGTGCTCGTTCATATCTATCGGAGTCTTTGCCGGAGGGTCATCGAATGCGTTAAATTTCTTTAACACGCTCTCAACTTAATGAGACTGTGTCATCAGAATTCCTTCAAGTGTCTTAGAGATGTTTATCCCTAGTATGACATTAGCCAAACACAAATCTTTCATGCTGAAATGACTTTTCAACATGTTCTTTGTGTTCATGATCACTTTCTAATTGCTTCCCATGATCAACATGTCGTATACATAAAGACAAACAATCACGAATTCATCGGGTGTGTCCTTAATGTAAACACATTTGTCACACTCGTTGATCTTGAACCCATTCGATAGCATATTCGCATCGAATTTCCCATGCCACTGCTTCGGTGCTTGTTTAAGCCCGTAAAGCGACTTCACGAGTCGGCATACTTTATTCTCTTGCCCGGGTGCAATGAACCCTTCGGGCTGTTTCATATAGATTTCTTCCTCCAGTTCCCCGTTCAGGAAAGCTGTTTTCACATCCATTTGGTGTATCTCGAGATCATGCAATGCTGCAATAGCAACGTGAACCCGAATGGACGTAATCCTTGTTACAGGTGAATAAGTATCGAAGAAATCATATCCCTCCTTTTGGTTAAACCCTTTGGCGACTAGTCGAGCCTTATATTTCTCGATAGTCCCATCAGTTTTGAGCTTCCTTTTAAGGACCCATTTACATCCTAAAGGTTTACAACCTTTTGGGAGATCTACCAACTCCCAAGTGTGGTTCTGCATTATGGATTCAATCTCGCCGTTCACAGCTTCTTTCCATAATGGAGCTTCTGGACTCGACAGAGCTTCCTGCAGTGTCCGAGGTTCATCATCTAACATGTATGTTAGGAAGTCGGGCCCAAATGATTTGGCCACCTTCTTTCGTTTACTCTGCCTTGGTTCCTCCACGTCTTGGGGTGAACTTTCAATGGCATCGTAAGTTCTCATTTACAGAGCTTACTTGTTTCCTTTCCTTGTTTGGAAAGATATCTTCAAGGAATACTGCATTCCTTGATTCTATTATCATCCCAACATTCATGTCAGGGATTTCTGATTTGTGCACCAAAAATCTGTATGCAGTACTGTTATTTGCATATCCGATGAAAATGCAATCTACAGTTTTGGGTCATATCTTAACTTGCTTAGGTTTAGGTACTTCGACCTTTGCTAGGCACCCCCACACTTTCAGGTAACTGTAGGATGGTTTTCGGTCTTTCCATAGTTCATACGATGTTTTATCCCTCTTTTTGTGTGGCAATACATTTAGAATGCAATTTGCCGAAAGGATAGCCTCCCCCCACAAGTTCTGGGGTAGCCCTGAGCTGTTTAACATCGCATTCATCATCTCTTTGAGAGTTCTGTTTTTGCGTTCTGCGACGCCGTTTGATAGGGGTGCATATGGCGCCGTTGTTTGATGGATAATATCATGTTCTCGGCAAAATTCCTCGAACGGTGCCACATATTCTCCTCATCTGTCACTTCTTATTATCTTTATCTTAGAGTTAAGTTGATTTTCAACTTCACTCTTGTATCTTTTAAAGGCATCAAGTGCTTCGTCTTTTCCACTTAAAAGATACACGTGACAGTACTTCGTGCAGTCGTCGATAAACGTAATGAAATATTTCTTTCCACCTCTAGTTTGCACGAATTTCAGATCACATATATCAGTATGGATCAGTTCTAGAGGTGAGCTATTTCTTTCGACTGAGGGGAATGGTGCTTTAACCATCTTTGCCTCAATGCAGACCTCACATTTATGTTGCGAGTCAATTTCCATTTGTGGAAGTAAGTTTAAACTTATCAACTTTTTCAGTTTGTTTAAATTTATGTGTCCTAGTCTACCATGCCATAAGCTAGAACACTCAACCAAGTAAGAAGAACTGACTTTATTATTATTAGCGAGCTCAATCTCGCGCTTTACAGGCATTACATTTAATTTAAAGAGATCATTCTCTATGTAGCCTTTGCCTATAAAGTGACCATTCTTGGTCAGCACATACTTGTCAGCTTCAAACACCTGTCTAAACCCGGCTTTGCTGAGCAGAGAGCCGGAGACCAGGTTCTTGCGGATGTTTGGGACATGCAACACGTCCACAAGCGTCACCTCCTTGCCTGAGGTCATCTTCAGCACCACACGTTCTAATCCTACGATGTTGGACGTAGCCGCGTTCCCCATGAAGAGCGTCATAACCGATATTGGTGTGTAGGTGGAGAACATATCCTTGTCGGAGCAGATGTGGCGCGTCGCTCCGCTGTTGATGTACCATGATCTCGGGTTTTCCACCACGTTTGCTTCGTACACTACGGCAGCGAGGTCTAACTCCGACAGCTCTGTTGACAACCTTTTTTCCTCGGTCAAATTAGCCCTATTCTAATTGCCCTTCTTTTTCTGGCGACAACCTTTGGCCATGTGTCCGGGCTTATCGCAGTTGTAGCAGTTGCCTTTAATTCTTTTCGAATTCTGCTTCTACTTGTTCTGCGGTGCCCCAGTCCTCTTCTGCTAGTTGCCTGAATTCGGCTCAGCTAAATTGGCCACTGCTTCCATACTACCCCTCTTGATCTTGGCTTCGTTCTTTCGGTTGTCTTCTTCAATCCGAAGCCCCACAATAAGGTCCTCAAGTCCCATTTCTTTGCGTTTGTGCTTGAGGTAGTTCTTGAAGTCCTTCCAGAGGGGCGGCAACTTCTCGATGATAGCAGCTGCCTGGAAGGATTCACTGATCTGCATATTCTCCGCGTGTATATCGTGGGTGATCAGCTGCAGATCACGGACTTGATCCAACACAGGCTTGGAGTCCGTCATTTTGTAGTCCAAGAATTTGCCGACAATGAACTTTTTCAGTCCAGCATCATCGGTCTTATATTTCTTGTCCAACGAGTCCCACAACTCTTTCGCAGTCGTAGCCACTGCATAGACGTTGTATAGGAAGTCGTCTAAGGCGTTAAGAATATAATTCCGGCACATGAAATCATTATGATTCCATGCGTCTAACACCGTCTTTTCTTGCACGTACTGTGGATTCACCACAGGTGCAACGTCTTCTTCATTTTCAGCGTCTTCATCGTTCCCGTGAATCTGGGGTTCTGCCGTCACCTTGGGCGCGAGCTCTTTCAGGTACGTCACCAGATTCAAGGTCGTCAGGTAGAACATCATCTTTTGCTGCCAGCGTTTGAATTCGGTCCCGTTGAATTTGGCAGGACGTTCAACGTGGCTGCTGCGTGGGAGCGGGATAGCAATAGGTATCACTGCCATCGATCAGACAAAATATCATCTTACGATTGTTGTTTCTGGTAATACGTCTGGTCGGTGGCTGGAACTTTGTCAGAACTTCGTCTGAGCGGTAAGTCGAGGCGCGTATTGGATACGCTGTCCGTAAGACGATATCACCCCGCTTATACACGTGCTCTCGGGTTTACGGTGATCTTCCCCAATATACAACGACTTCTAACTCGTTATCGCAGCACAACGACTCGAGTTTTCCGGCGAATCGTACGTACTCGGAACTCGCAACTTTCTTGCTCGGGAAACAGGGGACTGGGAGTATGCAGTGCTTGGAATTCTGTGGTATGAATGAATGAATTTCCAAACATCCATGGGGACCTATTTATAGGTCTTTGGGCTTCTGACCGCTTTGACTTTTGGGGCCAGAATGCGAAAGGTCGCAACTTCTGGACTGATTCGTCAGTTGGAAGCTTCTTGACCAGCCTTGACCCGCCGGTTCGTATCCTCGGGTCGGGTCGGGTCGGTTCAATCCAACGGTCACGATCGCGCCTTTCCGAGATCCGATGCGCCCCATTGACCCATCGAGTCATGCCACCTCAGCCCATCCCGCTCAGCGCTCAGTCAGCGCCACGTCGTATTTACTTATACACGTGTCACCTGAGACGTCATCTGGACCGCCACGTCAGCGGTGACATCACCGTCGCCGCCGCCTCATTGGAGAAAAATTTCGAGCTCCTCAAAGCTCCTCGCTCCGATGCGTCGTGCAAAGTGCGCCTACAAAGCGCCCATTGCGCACTTGGCACGGCTCGGTGTCGGGCGCGGCCCGGGCGCGGGCTCGGGGTCGTCGGTGCGAGGCATCTCCTCGCACTTGGGTTATTCCCGAGAGCAAAACCCCCCTACGTGGGCCATAAGCCCACTTAGCCCACTAATCCCACATAGCCCAACCACTTGGGCAAGCCCTTTTAATACACCTTCACAAGTCAATTATATATATATAAAAGTGAAAATGAGATAGATTAACCGATGTGGGACAAATTCCCCTTTCATACACTTGGTTTTATTTTTCTATCTCTTTATTGGCCAACTTCGAAAATTAATTTCTCATTCACCCGATATCGGTTTTGAACCACTTAATAGTCGATAGATTCCCCTCGAAACGTAGAATATGAATCTTTCATCAATTTCGGGTTTCGACCGACGACGGCTTCTCGATTTAATTAAAATCGATTAGCTTTACTTATTGGGTCAAATACCCATTTTTGGGCCCAAAGGCCAAATCCAACAAAGTCTTTGATTATCACTTTATAAGTATCTCTGATTTATATGCATTCATTTGTTGTAGGCGGCCTACTCTGTGAAGAGATATGAATACCCAAAGTTGCGATGAATATGAGAGATGTGATGATCATATATAATACTCTCTGTTTTCCTATTTAATAAAACGGTCTACTTTCCATCTTCTTCCACGAGACAATGAACAGCATATTTTCTTGCACTACAAATATATGTTTTTTCTTTTCTATGCTTTTTGTCCCCTTTGTAAAGCTACAATCATCCGAAGATATCCATCGCCTCATTTCTTGAAGTAAAACCTCAGAAAGCAGCTCCTTGGAATTCTTCTCATTTTCTCTTTCCCCTTTAGACAGCACAATCCATGACAAAATTAACCACCTTCACTTCGAACGGTGGTCTTGTGTTTAAGGATCATTGAATCCACAAAGCATTTTCTCTTATGGGTTAACGTGTACGCTTCTTGAACTCATCGTTTTATTCTTTTTGCTTTTTAGTTTAATGGTTATTATTATTTATTATAAAAAAAAAATGGTGTCGGTATAAGACTTCGCTCTATGAACTACATGCTTAACCAACACGTTGGATGTCTAGAAACTTTCCACCTGGGGATTTCACTTTACTTAAAACACGCACGTAGTAATAAAATATTGATACTAAAATCTCTTCTGCTGCCAGCCGTTTCACTCTCGAGATCTCTCCCTCAGATTATCTTACGACAAAGTTTTCTCTGTCCAATTCCCAATTGATGCATCGTCAATATATATAGCCGTTCATCCCTAGTTTCAGTCAAAAGGAAGATTTTTTCGAGCGTTTCTGACGAACCCATTTGTTCTGCACTCCAAAGCAGGCGTTTTTACGCTTTTTGGCATCTGCGGCGGCCCTCTTGTGGTTTTCTGCTCCAAAAGGTTGGGTCTTTACGTCTTCTTCGGAAAATTCATTTGTTCGGCGTGAATCTGAAGCAAATGGGGGCTGGCGTCGGCGAGATCGAGACGGTTAGGAAGAGAAAATTGCTGCTGGGTATTGGGTATTTAGTGCAGGGTTTGAGGTGTTTTCCATGGATGGGCGTTAATTTCTTCCTTAAAGATGGTCTGAGGGTGGAGCCTTCGACTCTACAGATCCTTCAGAACTCTGCAAACTTGCCAATGGTGGCCAAACCATTTTATGGGATATTGTCTGATTCTTACTACATCTTTGGGCAGCATCGTGTGCCTTACATAGCCGTCGGAGGTATGTCCGATTTCTTCTCTAGCATGTGTATGTATTGGTTATCTTCTGCCATGGTTGTGTTCTTTCAAGATGTTGTTTAGTAGTTGATATGATATACGAATCGAAGCTAATATTATCCCGGCCGGCCTAGAAGGTAGTTCGATCCGCTCGTGTTTGTTAGCCAACTGACGAAGTCATTTGTATGCAGCATTCTTACAAGCCATTTCATGGGTATCTATCGCCTTATTCGCCTCGTCAGGAATCTCATTTTTCACCGTGACACTCTACCTCCTCCTTGGAAACCTCGGCGCGTCCATAGTCGAAGTAGCCAACGATGCGATGGTAGCAGAAACCGCAAAACAGTCGTCCTCGTCTTCGTCCGGCGGGCTTCAATCTTTCACATGGATGGCCTCGTCGATCGGTGGAGTCTTAGGCAATCTCGTCGGCGGCCTAGCGATCGATAAATTCTCCCCAAGAACGATGTTTCTCCTATATGGGATTCTCCTATCCGTCCAATTCTTGACGACCCTATTCATCCGCGAGAGCTCCTTAAACCTCCCGAAAAACCCGTCCCGCCCGGGCTTCAAGAAACAGCTGTCAGAACTCAAGGCCACTTTAAAAAAACCCGAGATCTTATACTCGATAGCATGGTTCACACTGTCCTACTCCATCATTCCCGCCCTAACGGGGACAATGTTCTACTACCAGACCGAACACCTAAAGATCGAATCTTCCCTCCTCGGAATCTCCAAAGTGATCGGACAGGCAGCTATGCTGCTGTGGGGAGCTGTCTACAACCGTCAGCTCAAGTCAATCTCTTCGAGGAAGCTGATCGTGGCCGTTCAGATCGCCATGTCAGCGTTCATGGTCTCGGATTACCTATTCGTGAGAGGGGTTTATCGCGGCATCGGCGTATCAGATACGTACTACGTCGTGCTCTTCTCGGGATTGCTCGAGGTTTTGTACTTCTTCAAGATCCTGCCTTTCAGCGTCTTGATGGCCCAGCTGTGCCCGACGGGCTGCGAGGGCTCGATCATGGCGTTTGTGATGTCGGCGATTGCGCTTGCTTTTATAGTGAGCGGATATTTGGGCGTTCTTCTAGCGTCCCTTTGCGGGGTGAGCGGCGATGATTTCTCCGGCCTGCCGAAGGGGCTTTTGGTGCAGGCGGCGTGTACGGTTTTGCCGGTCTTTTGGTCTTCGTGGGTGGCGGATGATAAGAAGGGTACTAAAGTGAAGAAAGAAGACTGAGATTTGTGTTACTATGATGAGCTTTTTCTTTCTGTTTGGGTTTTTTTGTTTATGATGATGGAAGGGGGATTTGAATGTTGTTGTTTAATTATATAAATTTTAAGTAATAATTTAGTATGATTATAGAATAAATATATTTGATATATAGCTCTCTTTATGTGCACTACACTTACAACTTTGATATAGAAGCAATGAATGAGAAGAAATGACTATGGCATGTTTACGGAACCTTAACTCCAGACATTAGTGACACATGCCCGGGGATGGTCCAATGAGACTATGTTGTGATAAGATTAAGAAAATCTTCAATTAGTATAGTTCATAACCATGTGAAACATGAAGGTACAAAACATTCTATAAAACTTCCACTCTTACTATATTCTAGCTGATTCTTATCTTAGACCGAACATGATATCGAGATTCAGATTTAACTTCTTGAGCAGCAGACATATAAAAGTGATCATGGCTGGAAACTCTAATTGAAGCATATCATCCTTGATTGCTTATCGATTTAAAAATTTTCGCCTGTTTGGCCTTCATTGTCTTTGATAAGTTCTATTTTAGTGGACATACAGAAGGATAAAGAAGCAGCACAAAAGCAATGAGATTTATAATATCCAGGCCACCTAAAGGATGAATGGAAAGCATTATCTTAAATTCTCAACTTTTTTGTACTAATGTGAAAGAAAATGGAAAAGGAAAACCAGCCATCTCACAGAAATGGGGCCAGTGCAAAAATATCTAAAATAAGAAGCAATGAATGAGAAGAAATGACTATGGCATGTTTACGGAACCTTAATGACTCCAGACATTAGTGACACATGCCCGGGGATGGTCCAATGAGACTATGTTGTGATAAGATTAAGAAAATCTTCAATTAGTATAGTTCATAACCATGTGAAACATGAAGGTACAAAACATTCTATAAAACTTCCACTCTTACTATATTCTAGCTGATTCTTATCTTAGACCGAACATGATATCGAGATCCAGATTTAACTTCTTGAGCAGCAGACATATAAAAGTGATCATGGCTGGAAACTCTAATTGAAGCATATCATCCTTGATTGCTTATCGCTTTAAAAATTTTCGCCTGTTTGGCCTTCATTGTCTTTGATAAGTTCTATTTTAGTGGACATACAGAAGGATAAAGAAGCAGCACAAAAGCAATGAGATTTAAATCCTTTCAAAATATTTGGGCGGGGAATCAAAATATTTCTTAATATTTATTATGTGAATCAATTTCATCTCTAATGTTTCGTTTGAACTAATTTTATGTATGTTTGTCTTCGATTTTAGACCAATTTAATCCTTTCACCACGACTAACATCAATTTAATCGAAATTTCGCATTAAACCCGCACTAAATCATGTTTGATAACTAATATGGGCAGCTTCAGTCACTTCTTGAAGAAGTTCGCAGGTAACCATTGAAGGTTGTAGGTAGAGTGCTTTTCTGATTGTAGTTTAACCTTCGTTTTTTTTTTCTATTTTTCATCAATTAACGTTGTAATACGGCGCCGTTTTAATCGGGATTATTCTACAATATAAAATAAAAAACTCGAGATAGATAGAAAGAGAGCTATCACTCTCCCTGGGTTCATTCCTATATTACCTTCTCCAAAACCCTAGTCCCCAATTTTCTTTATGCAAAAACTCTTAAGCTTCACAAATCACTAGACGAACCAAACCATGCCGAAGATTTACGGCACTGGAGTTTACGATTTCCGGAGGCACCGCGTGGCGGAGTATCCTCTCTCAGGCGAAGCTCAGCAGCCGACACTGCCCGAGAAACCCGCCGAATCGATACCAGGTTCCAACTTGCCAAGCGCAATCACACTGAATGAGATTCAACGAGACCGTTTGACGGGAATCGCGGCTGCAAATTGGGCGAAGACAGCCGATGCGGCGCCGGAGAAGCCTTTCAGCACTGAACTCGTGAATGAGATATACTACTCTGAGTTGACAGTCAAGGGTAAGACGTGGTTCTGTTGTAGTCTCGTAGTATGCTGTAGTTACTATCATGGTGTGAAATGTTCAGTTTTGGTTCCTAGAAATTTGAGTGTCGTTATGCTTCGTTCTTGATGTTCATGGTCGACCTTTTCCATTGAAGAAACATCGCAAAACCTCATTGCTACTGTAGAAAAGTTTGCCTTGCATTTCCATTGGAAAATTTGATAGCAAAATTCGTATTTGAGTTCTCAACTATTTGTGACAAATTAGCTTGTAATTCAGTTACGTATATCTAGGTCGCATAGTGATAGACTTATACTTGTTTACTTGTTCGTAATTTCTCTTGATTTTTTACTGGTTAATGTGTTCTGATGTGGATTCTATTTGAGCTGTACATAGTCAACTTCCGTGTTTTGACCTATATGATATTTCTTATTTCCAGCTTTTATATCTTTCTCAAAAGTTCAGTTTCATTGTTCGATTTTATTTTACTTCTGTTTCTTATTAAGGAGTTACATAATTTGATTGCTTTAGGTGGGAGAAGGCCTGTGCCACTGCAGAGAGTGATGATACTTGAAGTCAGTCAATACTTGGAAAATTATCTTTGGCCCAACTTTGATCCGGAAACTGCTTCATTTGAGCACGTGATGTCAATGATCCTAATGATTAATGAGAAGGTATTAGTTATAGACGATCATAGTCGGGTCTATTTGATTTCATTGTGTATCCATTGATTTGATTGAGGAACCACTATAGTTTATTGATGGAACAAAAATTTGATATCTCTGGGTTCATGATCGTGCATTGGAGGAATGGATGTACAAAATTATATGGCTGCTACAATAATTTAGATGGCAGCTGCATTTCAGTCTTGTGTTTAAGTTAAGAGAAATTCGTTTGGATTTTCTGTAGTATCTTAGGCATGGTGTAGAGGGAAGAGACTTATAAGGATGATGCACTAATATACGGAACCGAGTTATACCCAAACTGGCCGGTCATATGATACGGTTATGCTATGGATATTGACTGTTGATTCTAATTCTAGGTAGTAAGTGCTAGATCAAGAACTTTGTGGACTATACATTTTAGTTATTATACGATCTTTGCAATGCTTCAGGCCTCAGAGTCTGTAATCAATCTGGAATCATCTCCTTGTTCAATCATTCCAGTTCTGGTGTAGTTGGATGATAATAAGAATATTGAGACGTCATAATTTGATTTATGAAGCTTCTATTCATTGATAATTTGTTTGTAAGCCTGGTCTCGTGATGTTTATTGAGAAAGTGCATTTTGTTAGCTAAATTACGCAGAAATTGATGTTTTTTCTATATCAATCTTGTTTAAGATGGAAATATGCATTGGTGAGGTTTGTTTTACGCGGTAATTAGACTTGTAACGTTAGTATCTTGAGTTAGTCCCTAACAATAAAAATATGAAGGTTGGACAATTGACAAGTGAAAATTGAGGTATAATGCCTATTTGGTTATATATCTATCTTCTTTTTTTAATCCTTCTTTTTAGCTAAAATACTGATTGATTAATTTTCCATGCTTGTAGTTTCGGGAGAATGTGGCTGCTTGGGTATGCTTTTATGACAGGAAGGATTTGTTTAAATCATTTATCGAGAGAGTACTCTGCTTGAAAGAGGTACTTCGTCGAGTTTTAATGTCATGCATATTTTCCGGTGCATTGTTCTTAGTGAAACGTGGCAATAGAACTTCTCAAATTTTCTTGCATTATGATATTTTCTCTAGAGTTTTTTTTTGCGATAATTGCGTGTACCATGAAACTGTTGTTGGAACTTGGAAATGGTCTTTTAATGGGTGATGATTGAGGTTGATTTGTGGAGGTAGATTGTCATTCTTAAATTGAGAGTTTTTTTTTTCTGAAATTTTCGTTGAAATATTTTTTGCAGGGAAGAACACTGACTATCGCAGAAAAGACAAATTATTTACTTTTTATGATTAATGCCTTTCAGGTATTGCGATTCACCACATGTTCTTTATTTAAATACCTCCAGATATATTTGGTTGTTCATTGATTCATTCTATTATCCTTTCCCTTCTCTCTCTCTCTCTCTCACCATAGCTCTCTGTATATGTGTTTTCTGTCTACATTAAGGAGGGGACCATGAACCATTACCACCAAACTTCCGTAATCTGTACCAATATGACTTAGAGGGGCAACTTATATGCCTAAGTGATGCAGAAATTGTGGACTTACCTAATCTTAATGAACAGCAAATGTAATATCTGTGAACTTTCCGTCACGTTTTCCCTGAAGTGATTACGTTAAATTGGTGTTCATTTATTGGGGTGTTTTCCTATGAGTATGGTTGCATGTGCCTTATCTTCGACTTCATTTGGCAGAGCTTGGAAGATGACATAGTAAGCGAAAAAATTATGAGATTGGCAAGTCTGGAGTGCTGGCATAGCTTGTCATATGGTCGTTTCCAGGTGCGTACATGAACTCTCGGAGAACAAACCCACAAATCTCATAGAAAAGATCAATAATGTAGTTCGTCTGTTATACCACTACACTTTCTTTTTATGGGTTGCCTTCCTTATTTATCCCTTTGCATTTGTTGTAGATGGAAATTTGTCTTAATGAAAATCTGATTAAGAAATGGAGAAGAATTGCAAAGCGAGCCAAGGATGCAGCTAAGAGAGGTGAAACTCCCACTAAATTGGTGGAAGCTAACTTCTTGCGAAATATGATTGAGGAATTCCTGGAGGTATGAGTTGCATATTAAAAATGTCATAATTTGCCGATTAGACATATGCAGATCTGGGGCAAAATGTCTTCGTTTCTGTTTCTCAGGTGCTTGATTCTGAAGTTTTTTCCAGTAAAGCAAACAACGATGACGATCATCCAGGTGGTCTTGATGGGTCAGAGCATGTGAATGATGCCCCGGTTCTTTATTGTGAAAGGTTCATGGAATTCCTTATAGATCTGTTGAGCCAACTTCCGACTCGGAGGTACTGTTTGAAGTTATAGCAGTTGATTAATTACCTTTGCAGTTTTAAGAGAAACAAATTGGAACAGTTTTTATCTGTTATTGTTTATCATTTGGAAAAGTGTGATGAAACAAGTAACTCTTTGTTGAAGCAATTGCTAAATTATCGCAAGCAATACTGGACGTTTGCACCACTGACGATTTGCTTAAATATTATTATTAAAATTTGCTTATCATCCTGACGTCTTCTCACTATTCTTCAATCCCAGACTGGTGCGACCCCTTGTTGCTGATGTTGCTGTTGTCTCCAAATGTCATTTAAGTGTGCTGTATAGGCATGAAAAGGGGAAGCTTTTTGCTCAGTTAGTTGACTTGCTTCAGTACTATGAAGATTTTGAAATTGACGATCATGAAGGACGGCAAATGACTGATGATGAAGTACTTCAGGCTCATTACAAGCGTCTCCAGGCTTTTCAGCTTCTTGCATTTAAAAGGATTCCAAAGGTTGGTCCTTGATTCACAACTATGTCCTTCGAGATCAATTACATCTAAGTAAATGTGTTGCCATTTTATTCTACATTTGATGCACCTTAAAAGGAAATTATGTTTTTCTATTGCAGCTAGGGGAACTTGCGTTAGCTAATATTGGAGCAATCAACCGACGCGCTGACTTGGCAAAAAAACTCTCTGTACTTTCGTCTGAAGAGCTTAAAGATTTAGTTTGTCGTAAGGTATGGTTTCCTTTACAATTTATCCACGATGATAAAAGTTGACATCAATTGTATTATTACCTGATTACATAAGAGAATCTTTTAGCTGTTAGGGCCATATGATATGAAACTTGTTTGTGTTAAGCAAGATCTAATTGCGCCTTGTGCCCTGCATGGAAGAACATATCAAAGATTAGGGAGATTTGGAGTATCTATGTTCTTCATGCCAGTTCCATTCTGCTTGCTAATGCTTATAGATAATGAATATCTATACTTCCTGTTATTCTGTTGGCTGATATTTATTCTCCCTCGTTGAAATGAACATTTCCTGGTCTTTGGAATATTGCAGCTCAAACTGGTCTCGAAGGATGATCCGTGGTCCGATAGAGTTGACTTTCTAATAGAAGTTATGGTTGCTTTCTTTGAGAAAAAAAGGTCTCAAAAAGAGGCCATAAATGCTCTTCCATTATATCCCAACGAGCATATAATGTGGGATGAAAGTCTCGTACCAAGCATCAACTATTCTGGTGAAGGCTGTTTGGCACTTCCGAAACTTAACTTGCAGTTTCTAACACTTCATGACTACCTTCTTAGAAATTTCAACCTATTCCGCCTCGAATCAACATATGAAATTCGTGAGGATATTCAAGAAGCCGTGCCACATCTTCTTGCTTACATAAACAATGAAGGAGAAACTGCTTTCCGTGGTTGGTCCAGGATGGCTGTACCCATTAAAGAATTCAAGATTACTGAGGTTAAACAACCGAACATTGGGGAAGTCAAGCCGTCCGCTGTGACAGCTGAAGTTACTTTCAACATCTCCAGCTATAAAGCACAAATCCGATCAGAATGGAATGCTTTGAAGGAACACGATGTTTTGTTTTTGCTTTCCATACGCCCTTCATTTGAGCCCCTGAGTGCAGAGGAAGCAGCATGTGCAAGTGTTACACAGAAGCTTGGTCTGCAGTTTGTACGTGGCTGTGAAATTATCGAAATTCGTGATGAGGAGGGAAATCTGATGAATGATTTTACGGGGAGAATCAAGCGTGATGAGTGGAAGCCTCCTAAAGGAGAATTGCGGACGGTAACCATTGCTTTGGATACTGCACAGTATCATATGGATGTATGTGAGATAGCAGAGAAGGGTAAAGAGGATGTCTACAGCTCATTCAACATATTGATGAGGCGGAAACCTAAGGAGAATAACTTCAAAGCAATTTTGGAATCCATAAGGGATCTAATGAATGAAACTTGCATTGTTCCTGATTGGCTTCACGATATATTTCTGGGGTATGGGAATCCCTCTGCTGCTCAATGGACCAATATGCCAGACCTTCTAGAGACGGTTGATTTCAAAGATACGTTCGTTGATGTTGCTCATGTTAAAGAGAGTTTTCCGAATTATGAGGTCGGTTGTCTTTCATGTAATACTGTTATGGTGTAACATTGGCTTCGTATTCTTCAGCTTGCCTGTAATTTTCTGCTTGTTTGGCTACAGTCACGAACTTCTAACATTAAAGGGGAATAGCTCCTACTTTAGAGCTTTCATACTTAGTGACGAGTGTGCTAATTGTCTTACCCCATTTGTTTTATCGGGTTTTCAGGTTCATTTTGTGAACTCAGATGGTACGGAAAATCTTGATCCATGCCACCCGTTCCGTGTGAAGTTTCCCAAGAATCTTGAAGGCAACATCCATGCTTTGCCTGGAAATGTGATTGCTCCAAAATCTTCAACAGATGAAGCCAATGCGAAAGTTGTTTCTTCTGATAAACTAAAACTTTTGGTAGAGTCTTATATTCCTCCTGATCCTGGCCCTTATCCCCAAGATCAGCCGAAGAAGAATTATGTCAGATTTACTCCTACACAGGTAGGTAGATTAATATACAAAACTTGCACGGCCTATGTTCTTATTTCTGTTCGGCCATTTATACTAAGCATCTTCTAGACCTTATGAAACTTTACTCTTCATTTTGCAAGAGCCTGATATGGTATGTCGTAATTTGTTCATCTCCATTATAATTTGTTAATTGCTTTTCTATGTGTTGTATTTATGCAGGTTGGAGCTATTATGTCCGGTATTCAGCCAGGGTTGACCATGGTGGTTGGACCGCCTGGTACAGGAAAGACGGATACTGCTGTGCAAATATTAAATGTTCTGTACCATAATTGTCCTTCGCAGAGAACCTTAATCATTACTCATTCAAATCAAGCTTTAAATGATTTGTTTGAAAAGATAATGGAGGTATGAAAATTATCTTGGATATATCTTTGATTTTTTTTATATTCATAAACCTAATATTTTGGCCATTAAATTTAGAGGGATGTGCCGGCTCGATACCTGCTTCGGCTTGGTCAAGGTGAGCAGGAATTGGCCACTGACCTTGATTTTAGTCGCCAAGGGCGCGTGAATGCAATGCTAGTTCGGAGGTTAGAACTTCTTAGTGAAGTGGAATGCCTTGCCAGATCTCTTCAACTGCCTGAGGACGTGGCGTATACTTGTGAAACTGCCGGATACTTTTGGTTGCTTCATGTCTACTCTCGTTGGGAACAGTTTATGGCTGCTTGTGCTGATAATAAAGACAAGCCAACATTTGTTATGGACCGATTCCCATTTAAAGATTACTTTGCGAACGCTCCCAAACAAATTTTTACAGGAGAATCCTTTGACAAAGACATGGATGCAGCTAAAGGCTGTTTCAGGCACCTGAAAACCGTCTTTCAAGAACTTGAAGAGTGTAGGGCCTTTGAGCTGCTCAAGTCGACTGCTGATAGATCAAACTACCTTATGACAAAACAAGCAAAAATAGTAGCAATGACTTGCACACACGCAGCTCTTAAGCGCAAGGATTTTCTGAACGTAGGATTCAAATACGATAATTTGTTAATGGAAGAGAGTGCTCAAATACTGGAGATTGAAACATTCATACCAATGTTGCTCCAGAGACAAGAAGATGGTTACGCTCGGCTTAAACGCTGCATATTGATTGGTGACCACCACCAGCTACCTCCTGTTGTGAAGAATATGGCCTTTCAAAAGTACAGCCACATGGATCAGAGTCTGTTCACAAGATTTGTGCGTCTTGGAGTTCCATACATTGAGCTCAATGCCCAGGGTAGAGCTAGGCCTAGTTTGGCTACACTTTACAATTGGAGATACAAAGAACTCGGCGATCTTCCTTATGTACTGGAGAATCCTATCTTCCATACAGCAAATGCTGGATTCTCTTATGAGTATCAGATGGTGGACGTTCCTGATTATCATGGGAGAGGCGAAAGTGCTCCTTCACCCTGGTTTTATCAGAACGAAGGCGAGGCTGAGTATATTGTTAGTGTTTTTATTTATATGCGTTTGCTCGGATATCCGGCCAACAAAATATCCATACTTACCACTTATAACGGCCAAAAACTTCTGATTCGTGATGTCATTAATCGGCGGTGTGCACCCCATGACTTCATTGGCAGGCCACACAAGGTAACAGTTCTCCCTGTGCAATGTTGAAATTGCTGGAACGTTTTCATATTTTAGTTGCTGGGTTGTTATTTGCTGTGCCATGAATTTTAGGTTTTGTTTTTACAAATAATTTTCTGAGCTTCCGCTCAGATTCGGATGGTTTTTTTCCAAAGATAGGATCATAAATCCATTAATACAGCATAGTTACGTCTGTAGTGTCATCAACAATGGCATTGGCTGCATTTGTTAAGGTTAAATTTCACGAGCGATCATTATAGAACTCGAGCCAACTTTTGTCTTCCTTTCCCGTTGTAGGTGACGACTGTTGACAAGTTTCAAGGTCAACAAAATGATTTCATCCTGCTATCACTTGTTCGTACACGCTTTGTGGGCCATCTTCGAGATGTAAGAAGATTGATCGTGGCAATGTCTCGAGCTCGATTAGGTCTATACGTGTTCTGCAGGCGTTCTTTATTCGAACAATGTTACGAACTGCAGCCGACATTTCAACTTCTTCTTCAGAGGCCTGATCATCTTGGTCTAAATTTTGATGAACCCACTTCATTCACCGACCGCCATGTTGAAGATCCAGGGCGGGTCCATCTTGTTAGTGGTATTGAAGAAATGTCTGATATCGTAAACTACAAGATAAATATGGTGTACGAGGTATTCGTCCACCACCACCCTCAGCTTACCCTATCATTACTCCCATATATATTCGGAAACTCGTATAGTTGATTGAAATACTCTTACCCAACATATATTTATTCTACAGGCACGCATGGGTTTTCAACAGGTGGATCAAATTTCGGGTTATCCTATACAAGTTCCTATGGAGGAAGACACTGTAGAAAATGACTCGCCTGATGGAGAAGCAGAAGCCTCTGCTATGGATGTCGATGGGCGTGGCCAGGCCAATAATGTTAGCGAGGATACAGTACTCGACGACAACGACCAATCGAATGATTCCAATCGGGTCGTAGGTTCTGTTGGACAAGACGGAGACGTTTAATGCAGTCATTTCCGATCACCGAGAATATGGGAAGTACCAAAAGCAGAATTCGAAGAAAAGGGTGAGAGAGAAATATATGGGGCAAGAATGTAGGTTTGTTCAGGTTGTATGAATATGATCATCAAATTTGTGCTGTTTTTGGAAGAAGAAGAAATGCTGGTGATTTCAATGGAGAGTTTTGTTGTAATAACATCTTTTGTTCTCATAATCAACCGTAATAGATTTTCTTTTTTTTTTTTAAATATAATTATTTTTTATTTCTCTAATTATTAATGGAGTACTGAAAAAATACGGCCCGTCTCTGTGGCCACCTTCAGACACAGCCACGTTTAAGCTACGTATTAAACAACCCATCGGAAGAACATCAAAATCGATTGTAGAACTTCAAAGGAATGAAACGATTTCTGAATCATCGCAAGTATTTTACAGAGCAAATTGTGTCTCATGAACGCGGAGAGCTTGTTGGTTTCGGCTTCGATCAACATAGGCCTTGCTATGTTCATCCTCACGCTCTTCTCCATACTCAGAAAGCAGCCTCGTAATGCTCCGATATACTACGCGCGTCGATTGTCCCAGCACCGCCGCGTACCGTCGCTTGAAGATGGAGGCGGTTCTTTCTTCTGGAGGATTCTGCCTTCTCTCGGGTGGGTACCGCGCGCGCTGGGCGTTGGTGAATCGGAGATTCTAGAGAATTGCGGGCTTGATGTTTTGATCTTCATTAGGCTTTTCAAGTTTGGGTGAGCCAACACAGCATGGTGATTTCGCATGCTTCTCCTTTTATCTGTTACTGTCATGTCGATTCTTTCTTAGTATATATGCTGAAAAAGGCACGGTCATCACTTACTAATTATAGGTAGCCAAGTAATTAGTCACAATCTTCAACTCAGGTGGCCAGATGTCTTGTTTGAGATAATCACATCTAATCTAAGCTTTTAAGGTATATGCATGACTGTCGGATGCATTATAATGGTTGATATCACTTTGAATGTTTGGAATGATTCACAATATAGAGAAATAATTGTCTAGTTCTAATCACAATCTTGTATTTACGCCCAGAAAAATCCACACATCAGTTGTCGATCTTAGTTTTGCAGGGAAAGATTAGTCTAGATCTTAAAAAAGTTGCAGTGTTTATTAACATGAATCTACCTTTACGTTCCGGTGTTATTTAGCTAATATGTGAATCATCAGTTAGATCTTTTCTTTCTTGTGCGATGAAAGATAGAAATGGAAGGTTACTCGCTTTTGATTTCTGCAGCCTTGAATATTGGAGTAGCTTTGATCTTATTGTCCCTTTTTTCTATCTTCTCCAAACAACCTTCCAAGGCCACCATTTACTATGCTCGTCAAATGGTTGTTAAGACGTATCTTCCCTTTGATGATCCTCAGTCATTTTACCGTTATGTACCATCGTTTGGATCGATCACTTCATCGTTGCATGTGTCAGAAGATGACATTCTTGAGTTCTCTGGGTTAGATGCGCTTGTCTTGATAAAGCTTCTCAAATTTGGGTAAATTAATTTTTAATTCTGCTTGCATTTTGGAGAGACCTGTGGATCATCATATGGATGGCATCGTAAAACTCTTTCAAGGTTTTAGGCGATTTTTTCGTGACGGGAAATCGATTTAAGAACCTGGTTTAATAGACTAATATCCATCCTTTTGATATTTCATAGGCGAATATATATATTTGTTTCTTATGTGAAACGAATGTGGAATTTTGATGAAATAATCTATATGCACGTATTTACAGAGACATATGGCATCAACTATTTTGTTTGTTTCATAAGATGTATCCCTGCAGGATAAAATTCTTTCTTGTTTGCTCTGTGGTTGGATTGCTACTACTCCTTCCACTTAACTACGTAGCTGGTGAAAGAGGATCCTCTAGAACCTCCCATTCCATGGATGTCTTCACAATATCAAACATCCACAATGGATCTCACTGGTAACTAAATGTTGTAATAAGTTTCATGTCAAATATTGTATTTATGGATGTGTTGGGTCACCTTTCATTGTTATAGCCTATATGGAGGTAAAATGTTCAAACTCTCATAGCAGTTTAGCTCTAACGTTTTCTTAGATTTATTGATGTTTTCTTGGTTCGATGAAACAGGCTTTGGGTGCATTGTTTGTGCTTGTATTTCGTATCTGGTTATGGAGTATACTTATTGCACAAGGTATTCCCTTTCTCCACTTCTTGTTTTTTTTTTCTTTTTTTTTTCACATTGTGACAACTGCATTGGATTTTACATATAAATTAGTTTTCTTAAAGTGATAGTTGGATGATACATGAGCTGATCTTTGTCTCTCCCCCATCCCAGGAATATTGTGATATCTTGATCAGGAGGCTCCATCAGCTTCATATTTTGAGACATCAACCTAACCAGTTTACTGTTTTGGTTCGAGAAATTCCATTATGTGATGAGCACAGGGCTCGGGATTGCTCGGTGGATCACTTCTTCTCCATGTATCATCCCCATTCATATCAGTCTTATCAAATCCTTTATGATAGTCGAGATCTGGATAAACTCCTGGTGAGCTTTGATGTAGAATTAGTTTGGCGTTTTCATTTTTTGACATTTGACACTTTGCAGGAATTTTTTACGTGAACCCCTCGAGTCTTATTCTGTCTTTTTGTGTACTCTTTTGAATTAACGACCGACTTACTGACCATTCTGCATAGATTATGATTGCTAAATGTGTTCTGTTTAACAGAAGAGCTTGTCCAAAAATTCTTGTAATACATATATGCTGCTCTGAGATTATCAGAAAAATGTATCGTGCCATTATTTACATCTTTGTTTTGATTTCTTAGAATAGTATTTTATGCTTTGATCTTTACAATTATACGCAGAACCAAGCAAAGTCTGTCTCAAAAAGAATCGAGAACTTGAAGCATCAATCTATGGTCAGAAACCAGAGAAAAAATTTCCGTCAGTTAGAGGGAGAGATGAATCAGCTCAAGCAGTTTCTTCAAGAACTTGGTCGTAGAATTCAACACATGCAGAGTAAAGATGTACTTAAGGCTAGGGTATAATCAATATTAAACTGGTCATCATTCCACTATTCTAAATTAATTCATCGCTGTTAAATATATTTATGTATATCTATTCTCTTTCTAAATGTTACATTTTCAGGAGTTACCTGTTGCTTTAGTGACATTCAAATCAAGATGGGGCGCTTCTTTAGCAGCACAGTCTCAGCAGACCTCAAATCCTCTTGTTTGGATAACCGAAATGGCTCCTGAACCGAGAGACGTTCTTTGGAACAACTTGGCTGTTCCAATTAAATGGATACCACTTTATAAATTCGGGATATATATAGCCGTAACACTCTTTACAATTTTCTTCGCCGTGCCTGTGACCGCTGTTCAAGGAATCGCAAAGTTCGAAAGACTAAAGCAATGGTTCCCACCTGCCATGGCCATTCAGTTAATGTATGAAAGAAATGAACTGCTTGAAAATATGATAAGTCAAAATTTGATATTAATATTTTCGGTTAATATCCTTTTTTTCACAGACCGGGATTGAGGTCCATTGTCACAGGTTATCTCCCTAGTGTTATTCTAAATGGATTTATCTATATTGTTCCGTTCGCTATGATACAAATGGCTGAGTGGGCTGGTTATGTCTCGCGGAGTAAAAAAGACATAAGAGCTTGCAATATGGTTTTCTATTTCCTCATCGGGAACGTCTTCTTCCTGACCCTGTTTGCTGGATCATTACTCGATCAGATTGGAGAATCCTTTATCCATCCTAAAGAATTTCCAAGCCGTCTTGCTTCTGCTGTTTCAGCTCAAGTAAGTTTCATCATTTTTGCTCCTTTATTTTCTGAATGATTTGATTTTAAGGAGCATGTAAAATATCAGTCAAATTTTTATGCAAAATCTTTTCTTCCATTTCTTGACAAGTTGATTTTCAGGGAGACTTTTTCATGACCTACATATTGACGAATGGGTTGTCCGGATTTTCGCTGGAAATTCTCCAACCGGGATTACTCACATGGGACGCGATAAAGTCTAACATATGGGATCGTGGAAAGAAAAAAAGACCGTATCTTTATTCCCTGCCTTACTACCGAACAATACCCTTCATAGCCCTCGGTGTCCTAATTGGAATGGTATACGCAGTTGTTTCCCCATTAATTCTACCTTTTCTGGTGGGCTATTTCTGTCTAGGATACGTCGTCTTTGTCAACCAGGTTAGTTCTCTCGTATTTCAGATGCCTAATTTCTTACATTTTTTAGTGTCCAATCCTAAGATCCAATCTTAAGAAATCAATGAACAGTAGGAAAAGTATTCTTATTAGGAGGGGCTTCCTAATCTATTGATAAACTGAACTGAGTGCTGATGCTTAAAGCGACTGTGATATTACAATCCCAACAATAATACTTTGTATTTTTCTTCGGTAAATTGATGGAGTTTATGCTTTGCGTGGCAGATTCAAGACGTGTACATTACTACATACGAAACGTGCGGTCAATATTGGCCATACATTCATCACTATATAATCGTCTCAATCATCATCATGCAAATTTCAATGATCGGCCTTTTCGGATTGAAGTCGAAGCCAGCCGCTTCCTTCTCCACCATACCTCTCCTGGTTTTCACCATACTCTTCAATGAGTACTGCAAGATTCGCTTCCTCCCCACGTTTAACCAATGCTCAGTCAAGGTAAAATAGAAAGGTGTACATATGGTGATGCATCGTATCTCAGTCAGTACGACCTTTTCGTGCCGTTTCTTACCATACATATTAGTCATGCCACATGTGAGTGCGTTAGAAAAAGCAAGCAATGAACATCTCATCAAAGCCGCCATTATTCATCTGTGTTCGGCTTTGAATCGTTTCTTGATTTTGGGTTTATCTGCAGGATGCTAGAGATAGGGATGAACACGACCAAAAGACGGATCTTTTAGAAGCAAATTTAGAAAACGCAGTCGACGCTTATTCTCCTCCGTGTCTGAGGCCCGTGGACGTAGAAGACATGGAGTCGAGCTCTCTCGAGCCCTTGATTTCATACAGCAGACCTTAACCTCATTCCACGACCGTGTCAAACTTTTTTCTTGCAATCTGTGTAATGAATCCTCATCTCTTACATTGTTGTAGCTCTTTCGGGCCCTGCGAGCCCTTCGATGGACAGCGTATTCTTGTTCAACGTCGATGTCATCGTACTAACATATTCCAGAAAAACTACGAAAAACATTATATATTTCAAGAAAGCAACAACATTCTCAAGAACTCGAAAGAAAAACACAGCAGCATCTATGAAGAGTCGATAACCAATAAAAGCTCAAAAAGATCGATCGACCGACCGATCGATCTCATCAGTCCAATTTCCCGAGCAGGGCGAGGAGGAAAGCCTTGTAGTCCCCAGAAGTCTCCTTGGCCACGGCGTCTTCGAGGCGAACGCTGTTCCTCTTGAAGTAAAGCTCTTTTATCTGCAGCAGATCCTTCTCGGCGCGAGTCGCCACCACCCTCGTGAGCGAATCTTCATCCGTCCCAGGCTTGCTCAGAGCTAGGCGTATCACCTGCAAACATACGACAGCGTCTTTCCTAGCTTCGTTTTCTGTAAGAAACAACGAACGATCGATAGCGATTAAAATAATGAGGTAAACCACCTTCTCAAAGTACTTCTTGTGGTCCACGATGCATCGGATCGCTATGCGTAGGGACGTCAAGTAGTCGCTGGACGGGTCGTCCCTCAGATGCTGCCATAGAAAAAAATGTTGTATCAAATCGCAAGACAATTCATATATATATATATATATATATATTATATATATACTTACGCATACATATCGTATTCGTATACCTTTGTTATGGAACAACTGTGATCGTCCTTGTACCGATTGACGGTCGCTGCGACCTGAACTTTGCTCCTCGTAGTCAAAATCCTCACCACTTCGTCGTGGTCGAAAGCCTTCTCCTCGATGGCTTTGCGAAGAGCCGCAGCCTCGGATTTCGCCAGCTTGGCATCGATCTCGCCGCCGTCGTACCTATAGGTGCTCACCAACCCCAACAAAAGCTGCCAAAAGACAAACACACCCTTCAAGTTATATCGCATATGCAGATATAAAGTATAGCAGATATATTATGTGATTTGCCTTTCGCATTTCGCCGGTGGTACTACGGGCCAAGTCCTCCTCGACGGAGCGCTTGTAGCGGGCCTGATAAGCCCGCTTGACGCCTAAAAGATCCTCGGGAGAGTGAACGCACGAAATCTCCGCCACCACTCGGTAGTCACGCTTGTCGACGGCGAGGTGAAGAAGAACTGCGTCTCTGTCTTGGGGGTCCAAGATCCATCTATACACAGCTTTCTGCCGTCATAAACGCATAGTATGGTATAATACTCAAGTTAATCATTTGATCTTTCCTTCCATGGAATAACTAAGATTGAGATATATATATATATATATATATATATATGAAAACCTCAAAATCTCCAGACAGCTCAGATTCAAGACGCTTGACGAGGTCTTCCTGGTACATATCCTCGTACGCCTTTCTGATGAGATTCCTTTGGGTAGCATTCCTTCTTGCCAAGATCGAAATCACAGCCTTCTCATCAGTTCCCCATCCTATATACATACATATATATATATTTATAGTTCATATATAATACGAAAATGGATAAGTATATATATTTAGTGTACCTTGAACAGCTTTTCTAAGAGCTTCAGCATCAGCAATGGGGGAAGGATGGTCAGGACAAATGATGGTAGCCATTGTTTTAGTACGATGTTTTTTTTTTTCTTTTTTTTAATAAGTGTTTTGTGTGTCTGTGTGTGGTCGTATCAAACAAAGCGGCCTCGTATATATAGAGCTGAACAACGTTGTATTGTATGTAACGCCGATGGTAATATTTGAATTTATTATTTTTTGCCGTTACATATTTAATTGGTCTTTTAGTAGGTGTTTATTGGGGTTTACACCGTATAAGCCTTCGTTTACGTGGCTTGAACTTCATGGCTTGTTGAAATGGAGTTAGGGTTTGGAGTAGTTTTAACTGACACGTGTCAAACGCTTTCGAGGGACAGAGTAATAAAGAATTGTAAATATGGAGAAGGTTTCATTTATTACAAAGGGACGAATATTTTTGGGTTGGGGTTAGTACCAAGAATTAGCTGTAATTAATTAATTGTTTTTAATGGTCGTTTTGAAAGTTGAAACAATCCAAAGTCAAGACTTGCCACGGTTGATTATTGAAAAAAGTCATATTTAATTAGTCCATACCATAAGTAATAAATTTATGTAATCTCATTTTTAATTTCAATTTGATTGTGTTATCAATTTAACTCGTTTATTTTTTTTTTTGAATAAGCAATCTGATGAAGTGGCTTTACAACTTTTGATATAGTTAAGTTTTAAATTCAATTTAGAGTAAACTTACTCGAGTATGAAAACAGCCCGGCAGTGACATGAGAATATATCCTAAAAAAATATTATAATTTAATTTCTACACTAAATGGATCCTGACGATTATAATTGGACCAATAAATACAAGAGGTAATCAATAAATATAACATGTTTTATTGGGCTAGGCCTACCCCAAGTTTACAATTGTAAGATTATGAAAAGCCCAACTAGACTTTTATCAATTGACAACATTATTTAATAGAGAAATTTTACAAAAATTCCCCACTACATAAAATGTTATAAATATTGGTGGCAGAAATTGTCTCCTCTATGGATTTTATCTCACGTTTTCTACATACATACCATGATATTATTATGAATTTTCGCCGAATATTTTGGGTTTTAATCTATTTTTAGTCAAACAATAGGAAACACATTTTCATTCCAATGATTATCCCATCTTATATAACGACTATTCTCGACGAAAATTTCAAGTAAACTTACCAGAATACCCTTAAACCTAAGGATTAACTCTTGCGAGTCAAATGGATGGATGGATTATTCATATCGACAGGAGGGCATTTATGTCCTTTCGCCCATCCGCCGCCAGCCAATGAGAATGCAGCAATAGATCCCTTAATCCTCAGCCACAACTTTAGATACGAGGCGTCCACCACGAGTATCACAAAAAGTGGGGCCCACACCAATACCACCTCATCTCTCACCTAACCACAACTCTCTCTCTCTCGCCCTCTCTCTCTTTCTTTCGTTTGTTGTGTTTCTCAAAGAGAATAATGGTAGAATAAAGTAGTTGTTTATTTTTATTTTTTTACTGTGAAACTGTGGGATCCGTGGAGCTAAGAATTCGTTTGATTTTGGCTTATTGATGTCCTCGATTTGCTGTTAAGTGGTATTCGAGAGTTGGCGATGTTTTGGTTACAGCTAAAGCAGTGTTGTCTTCAGAAGTTGCGTTTACTTGGATTTGGAGCTTCGATTTCTTCCTGGTTTTTTAGCTATGTTTGATTGGAACGACGAAGAGGTGAGTTGAGCTTTTTCGTTCTCTATATCTCTTTTTTGTCATCGGAGATATCGAACTTGTTTTGTTCACTTTTTCTTTTATTTGGAATTCAAATTCAAATACATGTCCAAACGAACCTGCGTTGACTCGTATCTAATTTTGTGTTCGTCTTATTTGTGCTGCTGGATTTTGAGGGAAAAAAAAAAAGAGGTGGAAATGGAAAATCAAAGTGGTCTTAGAGATATTTCTATTTGATTCATACTTTTTTAGTTGTATTGATTTAGTAACTGTGAAGAAATCAGCTGAAAAGCTAAGAATTTGTGTCTTTTCCCAACCGTGTGGACTAGCTATTTGGTTATGTGGTTTATTGAGTCAAAGTAAAGCTGATTTTGAAAAAGGTTGAATGTTAAATGCTTTAATCTTTCTTGATCACACGATCCATTTGTGGAAGATTGAACAAAACATTAAATGACAGAAAAGGAATAGCTTTTCATATGAGAAGTGCACAAGTTCTCATGTGCCTGCTACTCTGCTTTCCGAAGATTTCAGTATTATTTGCATGAATGTGCCGTAAGATGCTACTAATCTACCATTAGATGTGTGGTTCCCTCCTCGCATAATTTTCTTTTTTCAGATGAGGAATTGTAAATTCTGATCGTGAAATTCTAATTTATGTGCAATTGGATGGTTTACCTGTGTTTGATTGTTGAAGTTTCCTTTCATGTCTTCTGAGTATCGTATTCTATGTATACCATAGCTTTAATGGAACAAAATTGGAGGCTGTAGAGTAGTACCTGAATTTTCTTGCTGAATAACCTGTTTCTTGCAGCATCTGTCCTTGAACGATTTTTACAATGTTGATTGTCTCTATTAATAGTCACGGAACTGGACTACAATGATCCATCCAATGCCAATTTTCATCATTCATTCATTTTGCTATTTTGATCGACCTTCCCCTATTACGGACGCCTTTTTCTAATCGAACATTTTAATCTATTTTCAATGACTGTGGCTGACTTCGATTTAAAACTCAAATAATAGCATCCACTTTATTATCTATCTCTTGTATTCCAGTTGACAAATATCATATGGGGTGAGGCTGGAGAAATTGATGATCAGGTTGTTTCATATCCTGACCAAGTTGAAGAGAAACCTGCAGTTCTTTATGGAGACAACATAAAGAAAGAAGCGAATCAGCAAACCTCAAACACTAGCAATAATGAACCGAAAAAAACTACTAAACCTGAACTCAAACTAGGACTAGATAGTACGTCAAAATATGATACAACTGAAGATACTCAAGGATTTGATTTCAATTCGTCGTCCGACGGAGTTGAACCTAGTTCATCAAATGCTGCAGAAGATCATAGCATTTTGGGAAATGCTGCTCTAAGCAATAAAGATAAGACTCCGATCAGCGTCTCCACTTTAGGTGATGCTTCAGTTTTGATTCTCTGACCTGTTATTTCAGATAATTAGTCATCTTTCTCATTGAAGCGACTTTTTTTTCATATTTAGCGGATGAGCCATCCCAATTGGATAATGACTCTGAATTATTGGAAAAACAGCCAGAAGATGGAGAACAAGGTGACTTTGTTGATTATAGCTGGGCAAATATCGGAAGCTTTGATGATCTTGATAGAATATTTAGGTAAGTGTTCCTATCTTCCTTGATTTGATCAACATCCTAATTTTCAGTTTTAACTTAATATGCTGTTCTGAGTTACTCTAATTTTGTTATGGAATTCTGTATGACATAGTCAAGGTGTAATATCTGTTGAGTATAATAAATACATTCAAATGTACCTGATATTGTGCGCAAGAAACTTCAAAGATCTGAACGATGTTCCTTCAGAACGTTTGGATTATGATTGTGATCATGTCCCTGGAAAGAGAAGTGAATAATTTGCTCAAAGAGTCCATCCCATGGTTTCCATTTCTATGGCGTGACTGAACATAGAACAATACTTTACATTCATGCAAATACCGTAATGTTTATAATAGTAAACTCAAGCATTTCATGAAGTACGGCTGACTTAGTATCCTCACAAGGTGATGTTTTTCAGCAATAATGACGACCCAATATTTGGAGATTTAAGCGTTGGAAACACTGATGAGCTATGGCCATCATCCAAGGATGTAACTGGAAGCTCTCTCGATCCTGCTACTTTGTCCGGCGATTCCTCTGATTTTCCGCAAAGGGGACTAAGGACCTCAACTGAGGATTCCGAGATTGAAGCTCAATACGTGCTAGATCAGAACCATCCTTTCATCTCTGGATATGACACGTTGAACCTGACTCATGCTCCACGAGATGCACAGGCAAGCATAGATAATATTGAACCTACTGGAGGTAAAAGTAACCTATCAATAAAAGGAAATGTATAAAAGACTCAAGTTCTTGTCCTGATTGTTTGTTATTTTTCCTATTGTCCTTGCGGGAAGGAAAGAGTTAAATTGACGCGTTTTTTGTTTTCACATACTTTAATGCAGTAGTAAAGTATGGATACAGTTTTAGTCTTCTTTTGCATGCTTTTCTCAGACTTTTAAGATGGGTGGAAAGATCCAAGCATCAAGCAACAAGGACGTAGCTGCTTCACGCCCCAAGGAGCTATCCGGCAAGGTACTTTCCATAAATTTTTTTTACATATGTTGCCACTTTGACAGATCACCTTTTGCTTTGATGTGGCGGTATAGTGGTGTTATCATTGTTCATTCAAGTTCTTAAAGAAATTTTAAGACCATATTAACCGAAAAGTGCCCCGCCCTGTTTACCATTTTTTGTCCTTTGTGTCCTTTTTATTGCAACATTATATTGTTGGTCTAGTTCTCTTCATGTTTTCAGGCCAATCGGCCAAAGAAATTTACCAAAGATCAGAAATCAGACAAAAAGACTGAAATTAGGCAGCTGGATAATCTAAGCACTTCATGGCCGTCGGCTCAATACCCACCTTCAATGGTCGGCCTGCATCCACCACTGATGGTCCCGCAGCAGCAAAAGCATTTCAGTGGAGTACCATTGGCAACTCCCCTGTATGGGAATGTGGCAAATCCTTATTCTAACCCACTCATGGCCCAGTTTCATTCCATGGATGGTAACCGCGAACTGTTATCGCCTCGCTATGAAATATCGCCTCGCAATGCAAAGTCTGTAAAAGAGCCGGTTGATCCTGCAGTGAAGCCAATGACTCCGGAGGAAAAAATCGAAAAGCTGAGGCGGCGTCAACAAATGAGGGCAAAACTTGCTATTCAGAAACAGCAGCTTCAGTTCAGCAACCAAATAACACCATTGTCTGAGCATTCGAACATGGAAGGTTGTAACGTAGAAGTTGAAGATAGTCTTGGCAGCTTCCATTCTCTTGAACCAAACTCACCTTTGGAGCGAGGTGCATCTAATAAGATCAGTGTTTCTTTAGACAACTGCTCCGTGGAGGAGTCTGTACTCTATCGACTCCAAGAAACCATTGCTAATGTTAGTGTAAATCCTTCCAAACGTTTTTCGTTATCTCTCTATCATGATTATATATGATAAATTATCAATTTCTTTTTTCCAGCAGTTGGACGTCAGAATAAGGCTTTGCATCAGGGACAGTTTGTTTCGATTGGCTCAGAGTGCTATGCTGAGGCAACTTCCTAATGATACAAGCAGTGCAATTACAGGCAGCAGAGATGAGGCACTCAACAAAGATAAGGTTAATCACGAGAGGTTAGTACAAAACTATCTTTGCACGAGCATCTCGACTCAAAACCATCAGAATTTCACCTTTCGTTTCGTTCAACTGTTTGACCAGATTTACTACAATTCCCGACATAGAGACGGACACAAATCCGATAGATCGCACCGTGGCGCATTTACTCTTCCACAGGCCCATGGAGTTCTCTGGTAAACCCGTCGACGCCCCAGAGTCGCCTTTGTCTGCCAACCTATCCTATGAAAGAATATCTAATTCGTCTAGAAGTTTAGCAAAGGGCTACTTTCCCAAAAGTCCCGAGAACACTCAGATTATTTCTCCAAAGGGACCAAGAACTCCAGCATTGGCTTCTAACGATGAGCAGTCTAAGGTCAGCCCCCGTGTTGTTACCTCAGGAGACGCATCGAAGAGAATGAAAACATCGATGGTGGCCTGACTAACGATGGATCTTCCGTCTGAAGAGGTATTATAATACGACGTAGTTTTATTGGAAAATTACATCGTCGCCCCTACTGACATACTCACCTTCTTCTCAGCTTGCTACCAGAAGAATATCATCAGTCGTTGGAGTTTTATACATAAACTGTTGTAAGTGAATGTGTTGTTTGTGTCATAATCCTCCTCAAGAAAAATGTGTAATATGCTCTTTACCTGCCGTAAAAACCTTTGGATCTGTGTTTCTACTCTCTTTCTGTGTTTGTGTCTTGACATCACGAAGATACTGTCGGGAACTTAAACAACCCCTAATAAGTCGATGCTATAATTTGTTATTTCTTCTCAATTTTCTTTTTTATTTTTTTCGTCTGGAACTTTTTTATTTTGCAATGAGCTTCGATCATGTGTTTGTTCTTTTTGCTAGCGTAGCTTTGCTTCAAATTCTGTCGTTAATTGTACTGTAATTGATTCAATTTTAAAACTTAGTGTTATAAAATTACCATTCTTAAATTTTGTTGTACCTACAATGTCACCTCAAAAAATAAAATTAAAAATTAAGCCATTACATAAATGAGAACCGAGCCGAGTATTATTAGTGCTTGTTTGGTTAATAGATTTAAGGTTTTTAAAATTTGGTTTAAGACATCTTTGTGTGTTTGATAGGCTAGTTTATATAAAACTTGGGTTTATATATAACAATTCTAAATATAAAGATTTAGATAAATCCACCAGTAACCAAACATATATTTTATTTTACATTTATATAAATTTTAATTATGTAAACCGTCATATATATATAAACGGGGTAGCAAACATACATTTATAGTAGTCCACTTGTGATGTTCTAATGGGAGACACACGTCGTCCCGTTCCTATCTCAGCGGCTTCAATTTGAAATTTCCTCTCTCTCTCTCTCTCTCTCATATTGTTGAACTACTGTGTAAATTTGTCAATATTTGGTTGTCATTTCTAGAGAAAACGCGGGACGCTGACTTCTACAGTTTCATGTTTTGTTTTTTGTGCTTTGGAGAAATAAATCAATCGCCGCCGATGATTCACAAAATTGTTGATGAAGACCAAAACTCCCTTTGCTAGGCTTTATTTTCCGATTATTTGTTCTGGGCCTTTTGGTTTTGAAGCTAGTTGTGATTCTAGGTAATTTTTTTATTTTTTTATTTTTCGCAGCGTTTGTGTAGATTTTGTTATCCGTTGATGGGTTCCTTTGAAGTTTGTCGTGTTGGGTTCTCTTTTTACTCTCCATCGTTTGCGCTCCTTATGGGTTTGCTTTTCTGCTGTCATCCCACTCTTTCGAAGGTTTTAGTAATTATAGAGTTTTATCTATTTTACAAAAATATTAGCCATTTCATACTTCTTATGACAAGGTGCGAGCTTGTTTGCAAAGTGATTCTAATTTTGAACTGACATAAGAAATTTTGTGATATGCTGTGACTTTTGGGGACTTTTTGAGTTTATGATTATTCTTGTCTTGCTTTCGTCATCCGTTCGTATTGGCGTTTGGGAGTAATTTACGTGACGGTCTTCGAATTGTGAGGAATGTAACTAATGAGTGTCACCCAGCTTTATGTTCTTTTGTCTGCTTCACTTGGCAACCAAAAAATGGAGCTAAAGAATTGAAATGTGTAGGTGCTGATCTAGCATTTTCTCAATGGCAAGCGGAAAGAATTTTTTCGACGACTTGCGAAGTAATCCCGAAGTCATTGATCCACCCCAAAACGCAGACTTGCTGGAAGTTGGTGAAAATGCAAATGATGCTCTTCGAATTGCCTTAAAACCTAATGGAAATGTCACGAGCGGTGTGCGCGAGCTGTTGGAATGCCCAGTGTGCTTAAATGCCATGTACCCTCCCATTTATCAGGTACAGTTATCTCATATCTAAAACATCATGCATGTGTGGCCTAGAATTGGTATGTGATGCTAAACTTCTGTTTCTCAATATGGGTTCTGAAGCATTCTTTGTTCTTGGTAGTTGCATTTCGCGCTTCTCCGTTGTTGTTGTTGTTGATTTCTTGATGTTGGGACTAATCTTTCGAACCCTTGTTCTGAATTGATGCAGTGTTCAAATGGCCACACACTGTGCTCTGGATGCAAACCTCGGGTGCACAACCGCTGCCCAACTTGCAGGCACGAACTTGGCAACATCAGATGTCTTGCACTTGAGAAAGTAGCTGCATCTCTTTCACTTCCTTGCCAATATCAAGACTATGGGTGCAGTGGAGTATATCCTTATTACAATAAGCTCAGTCACGAATCGCAATGTTCGTTCAGACCTTACAGTTGTCCCTATGCTGGATCAGAGTGCTCGGTAGCGGGCGATATTCCATTTCTTGTTAGTCACTTGAAAGATGACCACAAAGTCGATATGCACAGTGGAAGTAGCTTCAATCATCGTTGTGTCAAATCAAATCCTCATGAAGTCGAAAATGCCACTTGGATGCTTACGGTAATGAACCAATTCCTCACAGCCTTTCCAAATCTTCACTGGGGTGCTCTGCTTAGTTCATAGCTTTATTATTTTTGCAAAGTCTCAAATTACAAAACCAAATCTTCAGGTATTAGAAGGATTTCCAAACACTACAAATAATAGCTGACCAGCTAACTTTACTTGAATTCTCGTCAGGTTTTCAGTTGCTTCGGGCAGTACTTTTGTCTCCATTTCGAAGCATTTCAACTAGGATTGGCACCAGTCTACATAGCATTCCTTCGATTCATGGGCGACGATAAGGAGGCCAAGAACTATAGCTACAGCCTCGAGGTTGGAGGAAATGGCAGAAAGATGATTTGGCAAGGAGTTCCCAGAAGCATTAGAGACAGCCACAGAAAAGTCCGCGACAGCTTCGATGGCCTCGTAATCCAGCGTAACATGGCTTTATTTTTCTCCGGTGGAGATCGAAAGGAGTTGAAGTTAAGAGTCACTGGGAGAATTTGGAAAGATCAGTGAGGTAGTCATAACATTGCTAGTTACTTATTAGTTGAAGCTTAGGTATGTGTTAAGTACTGTGGAATCCTCTCTTATGTCAATAGTAATAATATCAATTCAATATATACACAACAGCATCAGCAGAGATTCATTTCAACTACAGAGCGGACAATGTACGAGCCCATTTTCATTACAGTCGGGGCACCTCTTCGTCCTCTCCTCGACCTCATCGAACACTTTCCTACTCCCATTACAGTTTGCACATGGAAAGAAACGAACATCATTGCATGCAGGGCATGTCCCGAGTCTCTTATTCTAGCCAGCCCGTCGAGCTTGCCGGCCTCGTGCAGTTTCCTGACCACATCAGCGCCGCCGACGTACTTCCCATTCAAGAATACCTGAGGCAAAGTGAGGCCGTTTTCTCTTCTCTGTACGATGCGTCCGTCGACACGTCCCTCTCGTCGAGGCTTACTCTCAGGCCTTTGAATATCAAGCCCCTAACAATCTTTGTGGAAGTTAATTTGTCCATTGATTGATTCTTACATGATTTGAGAATGTTTTAGTTAATGAATCTAACTCCCAAGAAGTATCAACGCAATAAATTTCTACTGTAAAAAAGGGATTGGTATATCTACAAGAACTACAAACCTTCGTACAATTTTGGTCTGCATTATACAACTTTGAAATTAAGACAACAATGTTCATTAATATCCACGATGTAATAACAACACAAAACAGATAGCCTACTACCCTGCAGCAACGGAAAATCCCTCATATGTCTATTACATCGGCCCGGCCCGAACCAACAATCACCGTTCAAAGAAACCGGGCCCAGCCCGCGAGAGAAGCTCCTCGCCAGCGTCCACTCCCATCTTAACCATATCATCGAACGCATACGAACCCGTTCGAGAAGTTTCGAGCACTGAAAACACCCCCATTAAGAACCAGAAAGTTCAGATCTTTCATCGCTATGAGAAGCAATAATCGCATCATTCATTTTATCGTGTATTTTCTAGGTACCTTGAGTACCGTCGGGAGATGCCACCAAGGCTCTAAAAAGACAATTTCCATTCTCGTCGCGGCGTGCATATCCAGCGATTGGAGTTCGACAAGATCCCTCTAATTTCTCCAAGAAGGCTCTCTCGCATGAGACTGCCAATCTCGTGTCCTCGTGATTCAACGACGATAGATATGTAGCCTGGGAATTTAGTTCAGACAAGACGAAAAGATAATATATCATCCTTTTCTCTGGAAATAAAAATAAGGGTTCAGCTCAGATTCGGACGAATAACATAGGATGTTATGTTACCATCTTTTCATCGTCTTCCCGACATGCGATTCCTATAGCCCCTTGAGCTACTGCTGGAAGCATATCATCAATGGACAACACAGATGTGACGTTCTCTGTCATGCTAAGGCGCTTTAATCCCGCTAATGCAAGCAGCGTTGCCTGCACTACGCCTTCGTTCAGTTTCTTCAACCTTGTTTGTACATTACCTCGAAAGTTCTCAAGAACCTGTGTAATGATTACTATTAGAAAAACTAGTAGTAATAATCGGCGTCATATGGCGATTATCCTGGGAAAATCACGAGGCTCCTTTACTTTTAACGATGGATATCTATTGAGAATCTGCGACTTTCTTCTCAACGAAGCAGTGCCTACAGTGCTTGCCGGAGGAAGGTTGGCCAGAGAAGACGCAGCTAAACAGATAAAAGCATCCCTCACATCCTCCCTAGGAAGATTGCAGGGCAATATAGTATTTTCAGGAAGATACGTCGGGACATCTTTCATCGAGTGCACTGCGATATCAATATCTCCATTGATCAATGCCTCATCGATTTCCTTAGTGAACAGACCCTTCCCACCAATATCTGCCAAGGGCTGATTCAAGATTTTATCGCCGGTCGTCTTAATGATCACGATTTGAATTGCTCCTTCCTCGGCTAGCTCGGGATTTGATGCCATGAGCTTCTCCCGAGTTTCGTAAGCTTGGGCCAGCGCTAACGGGCTGTTCGAACAAAAATCGGTTAAGTCATCTTCCTAAACTGTACGAGGCAGAAATCTTATCAAGAAACATGAATTAGAAAATGGTACATTCCATTTCAAGTGCATCAACATTAGAGAGGAAAAAAAACAGAATACCCAAAAACGCCCAATTCTACAAACAGCCATATAAAGTCGACGCATTGACGAAAATATCCAAAAAAAGTGGGTGAGAATTGGAAGAAACGTTGTACCTTCCTCTGGTGCCAATCTTTACAACAGCAGCTCGAGTTTGAGCCTTGTCCTCAACGGCTACAGAAGCCTTAACCAATAAACTCTTGCAATGTGGCCTGAACGCCGAGGATCTATAGCCCTGTAAGGAAAACGAAAGGGCTGATAAAGAAACCGTGGGATTACATGAAAGATATCTCGCGGCGTCCATTGCTGGGAGAGAGTGAGATAACGTTCGAGCTAAAATAGTATGAAGATGAGTTCATTATAAGATTTAAGATGTTTCGGATTTTAAAGCCAATTTACAGTCCATTAAAGACTTTTTACAGTGGTGCGATTTTGTGCTTATCCTAACTTGGGCCCACCATGCAGTAGTATTTGGGCCGATTAAGGCCCAAACTTGAATCTAGTCTGATCCTTGTATCTATTTTATTATTACATTACAAATGATATAATTAATAAGAAATAAAAAGTGCCACGTCAGAAAATTCTCGAAGGACAGAAAGAAGAAGATATTTGTTTGTTTCCCTGGTCCTTTTTTGATCGTGGCACTCATCGTTGATATTTTTTTTTCTTCAGTGCTTTTCTTTGTGAGGTTGATTGATTCTCGGACCGAGTTAGATGGGATTTTAGTTTCTTTTGAGAGAAAGAGGTGATTCGTTGAACAGAGAGATTGAGCTGCAAACCGTTCGTATTGGAATTTGATGGTCATGGCTGCATTTACGTGGATTTCACCGAGTAATTTGACGCCTTTCTCTCTGAAATTGCAATCATATTGCCGTTGGAAGACTTCAAGGTTCGATTGCAATGATTCAAGAGCGGTGGTGCGTTGCAGCTGCGATTCTGAATTATCCGCGGGAACTGAGCTGAATTTTGTACTTCACGATGCTCTTGATTCTTCTGGCCTCAATACTGAGCATGCACGGGTATTTTTTTTATTTCGATTTACATTGTTTTTCTTACTTCGTTGTCCGATATTTTGCAGTATTCAACGTATAGGTGTCGAAATATTTGTTTAGGGGTGAGTTTCCCAACATTCACGGCCTCAAGTATATGTGGGTCTTTCCTCAAGTATTTCTCCACGTGTGTATGTCTGTGTTTACATTTGTCGGATTGTGATGGTCTATTGGTCAAAATTTTTGTTGGTTTAGGGGTGAGTTTCACTGCAATTAAAGAATTAGTTCTATTGGGCGATTCGTTTGTTATTATTATGTGTAAGTGAGAGTTGGAAGTTTGAACCTGGGAGCTCTTGTTGTAATAGCGTTCGAGCTGTTTCATGTTGTCTTAGTATTCTGGAATTTTGGTTGTATAGGCTGCAAGAACTGGTTTCAGCTCCGAGATGAAAAAGTTTTCTGACATCGAAAGGGAAACGAGCATTAGTGTAAATAGAAGAGTTAATCTGGGGAGAGCAGCTCTTTATATAGCAGCTGAAGACGACTCCCTTATTTCCCACTCATCCGTTCCACTTCCTGTAGACGACTTTGTCAATAGATTGGATAACCTCGCCATGGGCTATTGCTCTCTCTACAGCTCATCGTTCAGATCCTCGCCAGAGAATATCCTTGAATGCATAGAAAAATACCTTTATGTCAACAAAGTAAGTTCTACAACTTGCTACTTTGCTCGTTTTTGCTGTTTTTCACTTTACATCTGTAGTTTTATTTCATTTTCCATTAAGAGCATTTTGCATTATTTAGCTGATCATGGGTTCTAATGACATGAACTTTCCTCTCATAAAAAATCTTTTTACACGTTTGATGTTGTCGCGTTGGGAGTTGGTGAATTGATGCGAAAAGTTTAAACTGAAGAATACACTTTCTTCAGCAATGACTTTCTGAATGCTATACCTAACATGAATTATCCTTGTCAGGGTTTTCGGAGAACAAACCAAGTGGAGCAGCGTGCGTTGTATCTTAATTCAGTATGTATTCTGTCAATCTCCATGTGCATTGCACCTATAAAAACCGTAAGTTGTATATTGTATTCCATGGTTAATCTAGTCATATGTTTCAAGCAGGTGTTGACTCATCGATCGGGTTCCGTCTCCATGATCTCCCTTATTTACTCAGAGATTTTAAAGATGCTTCGGAGGTGGGGTCTCCTTGATTTTGATGCTGAAATCTTCGTCCCTCGTGATTACCATAGCTATCCTAGAGGGTATCAGAAACAAAAGAGCAAGGAGTCTGATCAGTTACATGTTATGACCGCACAATCTTTATTAGTCCAGGTGATTTGTAACCATGCCTTGTTCATCGCAAGTCACGTTAAAAATTCAGAAGTATATGCTTGAATTCTTATCTTGTAATAAATGATGGCATTTTGTTCTTGCGGTCCTGGAAAGTTTTGAGATAGATGGCGTTATTACTTGTATCAAGCTCGCAGTTTGGATCAATATGCACAACTCTCATCTTCAACTTCTGCTATAGATTTTGAAAGATTTGAAGAATGCTTTTTGGCCTTTTCAAGTTGATCGCGCCAGGAGTCCCTTTTTAAGGGCAGCACAAGCTGCCAACTGTTTCAGTGGGAATAATAACACTACTGAAAGGTAATTTTTCCAATCTGATGAATATATATACTTGTAGGTTTTGTGAGATCGTGTTTATGTACTACCATTCCTACATTTTCTTCACTAAAGTCCATCGGAGATTGCATCTGCCAAGGCTGCAAGGCACAGGCTTCAAAGGGGTGTTTGGACAAGCGTCCGTTTTGGGGATATGAGGCGTGCTTTATCAGGTTTGCAAAGGAAACTCGACTAACTTTCCATTCAACGAAAAATTTCTATTTTTTTTTCGTTTTCTCACCTGATAATGAAATATATTACCGGATTATACCTTTACCGGTCTGACCTCTTTCTTTCGATCATTGTAACAGCTTGTGAGCGTCTAATCTTGCTCAAAACCGATCCACTAGAGCTCAGAGACTATGCCGTTCTCTTGTACCATTCTGGATTTTACGAGGAAGCACTTCAGTATCTTACACTGTACAAGGACACCAAGGTAATATTTCTGTCCTGATTTCAAATGTAATAAATGAAAAAATTCATAAGAATAAACAGTGCGGTCTTCTTTGAAGCAGCTTCCGCGTTCGACTGTCGACTTGGAGGAAGACGCGGTGGAGAAACTGATCATTCGCCTAAACCTCATTTTGATGGAGGAGGGTTGGTCTAAGCAGGCAGATCACAAAGGCAGCAGTGTCCTTTTCAACAATTCTGAACCTTGGTAGGTCTGTTTTTCACATCCATGACGACACTTTGTATTGTATATAATATGTTGTTTAGTAATTAGTTAGTGTGACAGTGGATACAATTTTAATATACATGTATAGTTAAGTTAATTATAGAAAATGATTCATGTAAACGCTCAGATTATGTACATTTTTAATAAAAAAATCAATATCTAAGTTAACCTTTGACCGACAATACCCATGCATCAATCTTGTCCTGCATTCATGATATCTAGAACAATAGAACCCCACTGTAGTAAAATATTGTAATAACTTAATTTTATGAAACTGGTAAGAAATGTAGAATGAATGTGAACTTTATATTCCTCACCAGCAAATTTACATTTGAGAGCCGTACTCGTATTTCTGTCTGGTAAACAATTTGGTGTATAAACTATCTATCTATCTATCTCTATAGATAATACAATGAGATGTATAGAAAATCTAAGTTAGGTTTTCACATCTTCATAGACTATCTGTGCACTCTCGAGGGCCACCGCGATGCCTCCGACACGAGAATACGGAGCACTTGTCCCTTCCTCGAACATCCTCGATGAAACATTTAGTCAGCATGTAATAAACGTTTTTTACGTATCATCTGTGAAAACTCTGAATATGAAATCACGAAATCTCTTCGAGTACTGTCTCGGGTCAACAGCAGAAATCGAGGTGGGGTCGAATTGGAACGATTTGTACGCATGCTCCAGCTTCTTGCTGATGTCATAATCTTGTAATATGTCGATTATGCCGAATACTAGGATAACCTCATAGTACTCTCCCATCGGTTCTCCTATTAGCTGAGGTTCAACTGTGTTTCTTCTCACCGTTAGCTCCGCTCTTGCAGGCATGTTCGAACCTAGTCTTGTAGTTCCCCACCTGCGTAAGCTTATATTGTCAGGAAAATGTTTCGTATTACAGTTAATTTACACGAAAATGTGATTAATACGGGTAAGAATTCGATCACGACCTTCATATGGGTTATAAACACGAAGAATGAGTTGGAGAAATGACAGTTGATTTCAGCATAGTACCAAGCTTACCTACTGTTCTCATCTGAACCTTCCATAGCTTGGCCTCCATCTACACGTAAGAAAATATTTACGTGTAAGATCATCGTATTTGTTTGTAAATAGAAAATGCGTCTTAAAATACGTTTATTAACATACGATACGCATACACATACCTGTAGGTGTTGGAACTTCAGAAACATTAGCTGCAGAAGTAGTACTCAGCGGCTCCCCAGAATCCGATACTTGTCTGAAGTGAATGCCCGTCAAGAGACTGTAATCCATAATCCCCTCCTGCTCGAGAAAGTCGCAGTCTCTGTCCACTTGGCTGCGCACATTCATTCGACTTTCATCGTCAGGTAACATGTTAAGGCCTTGGTAAGAAAAAAATATTGAAAAGGCTTCAACCTTTGACTGATTACCTGCACAAGTTTTCATACCAAGGCTTCTGCAAGCGGAAAACAAAATTCAGATCAAGATCCTTGAGCGTGGTCGTTGCTTCGATTTCAGACTCGGGCTTATCAGTCAAACGGCCGAGTGACGAGCCCTTCAAGTCGAAACGTCTGTGGATGGCATATTCGGTGCAAAACAAGTTTCCCATTATTACGAACCTCACCTGCGAGGAGCACGGTGGGGCGGTTAGGCTTTGATATTGGGTATTAACCTTGAAAAAAGGTGAAATGGATTTGATCAAGCAAACCTTCTTTTGAGCTGGGCCGGTCAACTTCACGCAGTGAAGGCCGAAGAACTTGGTCACGAGGGTGTTTTCGTAGGTCCTTACATGGTTGTAATAAGCCGGAAGCATTCTGATGAGCACTTTTGCTTCTGACTTCTTCATCGTCTTTATCATGTACTTATCGTCGTTCGTCAGGTAAAAAAAGCTCCCACTTTTTCCAGGAGACGAAAGCTCTCGCAGGGCGTCGTTCCCGCATATGGAGATCATGTAATCAGCCGGGTCCACCTCAAACAATTTCCTTAGCGTCCTGAAAAAGAAACGAACACCCTATTCTTAACAAGATGGAAGGAAAAGCCAGCAATGTTTCCTCGAATTCGTTTCGATCTTTAGATTTCAGACAGTACCTCACCTGAAAACCAAAGGGCAGTAATCCTTCCACTTGAAATCGCAAGACTGATGAGGCGGCGTGTGCTTAGAACCTTCCGGAGGAAACCTCGTCCATATCTTCTCCCTCGGGTCAAAAGCCGTGGCCTTAAGGTCGAGGGACGTAGCAGGCGCTGGCCTTCCTACAGAATGCCTATATAGCAAAGCAAATATGAGTCGATAAGCTGCGAATACAACGTATTGCATCGGGGACAAAGTGTTCATCATACCTTATCCCTAGCTGCAAATTCAGCATGAGCTCGTAATTCTTGTGACCTTTCGATATCGTGAGCCCCTGCCTATTCGTCGGCTTTATTACAATACGAGGTTTCACATACCCGTCTAAACCCTCGTTCTCCAGCCCTTCGTCTACGTTCCCGACACTTTCTTTGCCACTACCATCAACAGTGAAGTCAGATTCAGATTCTATACTATGGGTGCTGCTAGCATTACTCCTCCTTCCATCCATGGATCTCCTCCTCAACCTCGGGTGGTGATCGTTTTCACTATAGCTCTGCTTCTGCTGAGGCTCGACGCCATTACAAGGCCAGTTCACCTGCTTCTGCGAGGGAAACTCGTCGATCACCTCGCCGGGACTGACCTTACAGTCGCTCAGCTCCGCCGAATAAACCTCCTGCGGGTCCCAGCCCGACCCGTCCGACTCGGGCCCCGTCGGGTAATAAGTCCCGCTCCGTTCTTTAGGATCTTTACTCCAAACCCCTACGTAAAAACTCCCGTCGACCCACCGAAACGTCCCATTCCCGCGGGGCAACCCATTCTCCCAAGACCCGTCGTATCTATTACCATTGACCCAAATCATCGTGCCATTACCGTTCATCTCCCCGCGCCTCCAATGGCCAATGTACTGATTCCCATTCCTCCACTGATACCTCCCTTTGCCCTCGAACAAGCCACGCTTCAAGTGCCCTTCGTAGTGATCCCCATTGGCGAAGCTACGAACCCCTTTGCCGTGCATTGCGTTGCAGACCCATGCTCCTCGGTAGGTGTCATTCGACGAGCCCGTGTAGGTGCCTTCCCCGTCCATCTGCCCGTTCTTGAACCGACCCTCGTAGGTCGCCCCGCTGGGCCAGCTGAACTTGCCCTTGCCGTTCGGCTTGCCTCTGGACCAATCGCCTACGTACATGCAACCGTCCGCCCACAGGTACTTGCCCTGTCCGCTGGGCCAGCTCCCTGCCCATTGGCCCATGTAGATGTCGCCGTTGGGGAATATCTTCTCGACGTGGGAAACCTCGCCGGCGGCGGGGTTTTGCTTGGTCGCGCTCTCGTCGTCGTCCACGTGGGCTACCGACATGGCGGCGAATATGATGTTTGCCCTCTTCTTGGCGGCTGCTTGCGATTTCTTTAGCTTCGATTCCCAGCTCTTGACAATGCCGCTTAATCCTTTGCTCATATTACTACAGCTATCGTTCTACTCCTCGAAAAACCTCATTTTTCGACTCTTTTATTTCCCTTTTTTTTTTTGTTCTTACCTCTATCAGCCCAGATCGATTTTCCTCTGTACTGTCGGCGCGATCAATGGAAGCACAATAACAAACATGACTGCGATCGATTAGAGACGACCAGCCAATGCGATCCGAGGCATTGTGGAAGCTTTATCGTACGATTGTTCGCAAGAGCAACTTAGTATCATGAAGAGATTTAGGTGGCTGTAAAACGAAACGTTCAGACCTCCTCTTTCCCTTGTCTGTATCGATCCTTCTATTCTATTCAGAAAATGGGTCGGGTCGGGTCTCAAATACCTTTTTTTTTTTTTAGGTGAGGAAGAAATGAATGAGACAGAGCTCTTTTGGGTTGACAAGAAGAGCAAAAGACAAACAACAGCAATCTAATTACAGGCCCCCTTTTTTTTTTTACCCCTTTTTCTACTTTTTCTTCTTGAATTAAAAATCTTTTCTTTTCTTTTTCTATCTGTTGTTTTCTCTTTCCTATGCTGCTAATCTTTTTCTGCCCTAAAGGTGGAGAGAGATTCATCGAACACATTCTTTCTTCTTCGTGGTTTGCGGAATCGGCTCCTAAATGTGCTGCCGCACCTAACAAATGGAAGGATGAGAAAGAGATAGCTAAGCTAAGCTTGCTGTTGATGCTTGCCGGCCATTTATGTTAGTTATGTGATTCGTGGCGTGGCCTTGAAAACGACACACAAATTTATTACATTGTATTAATTATCATGATAAAAATCGAGAAAGATTTCATCTTTCAACTTGGGGATTATTTTTGCTTCATCGTACGACAGTTTTACGGAAGTATGTACTACAAGCAACTCATCAATTACTGCGAATCAACTTCAAATATAATATCACGTGATAAATCTGATAAAGAGTACTTGAATATTTTTTTTATTATTATTTTTTCTCACCGATACATGTGTTCAAACAACTTCTCCATCGCTATATCATCGCACATGTAATACATTCAACCTTGTCTTTATAATATTTGGTAGCTTCTCCATAATTCTTGATCGACATCCTCAGTTCACACATACACAAGGGAATAAGACCAAAAAATGACAACTTATTATCAAGTTAGAAGGATGTGCATGCAATAATTTAACATTCAGAAAACAAATATTCTCTCAACGTGACTTAGGGATACTCTACTCTTGAGTGGGCCAATGCGCATGAGAAATCTTCAGAAACATACACATAATAATATCTATCTATCTATCTATCACATGACATACAGAAACAAAAGGGATGATGATATTGTAATAACTAATGGAATACAGACTGGTAAGCAGCAAGCTTTACCTATATATTATTATTATTATTATTATTATCATATATGTGTCTTGGCGTATACACGACGACTACATCTAACATGTCTTCTTAACCCTACCACTTCACATTCTCTGCTCTGCTCATCCAATTATTTTCTACTCTCAAAACTTACCACCATTTGGTGGTGGTGTGGACACGGTTTATTATTTCTTGGCCTTGATGTGTGTCGGTTATAACTATAGTGGCTATATTCCGACTATATTCAGTTTGAAGCATATGTTCTTATTGTCGACTATTTGGACGATTACGGCTTCCAGTCGGACAGTGCATTCTGGTCTATTGCACATGATCACAAATTTCTAGGGCCCAATATCGCATAGATCTGTCTTCTTTATGATTGACGTTTATGTTTGAGGGTCGCACTTTATTAGATGAACGGGCCCACACAAAAAAAGTCATTCAGTGGGACTAATCCATCTTGCATGTGTTATTGTCCTAAATCGACACAGACTACGATGATAAAGAAATGCAAGTGAAATCAAACATTAGATATTCAACTAGAGATAGAGGGAGGAGATTGGCAAATGAATAAATGTGTGAAATCCATAATTTGAAAATAAATAAATATATGATAATACAAATATCTAAAACCTAACATTCCCTTCTATAAATACCCATAGATAATCCCACCACCAATCACACACTACACTCCCAACACTAACACATGGCTAGCCTCACTCTCTTCTTCACCTTAGCCACACTCTTCTTACACTCCACACTATCCCAAGCCCTCACTTGGGACCAAACCTCCGAAGCTAGCCCTCCATGGGAGGACTCGACCCTCCGAGTCTTCCACGCGAACGGCCCGTTCTCGCCGTTCGGGCCCAAAATGCAGCTGCTATCGTGGGACGAAAGCGTCCTACAAATGCAATCCAACGACAAAGCCCGGCTCCAATATCTGTCCAGTCTCGTCGCGGGCCGGTCCGTCGTCCCATTGGCCTCCGGCCGAGCCGTGACTCAGAACCCAACCTACGTCGTCCGAGCCAATATTGGGACCCCGGCTCAGACGATGCTCGTGGCCGTGGACACGAGCAATGACGCGGCTTGGTTGCCGTGCATTGGGTGCGTTGGCTGCTCGTTGGTTGCGTTCGACCCGACTAAGTCGTCCACGTTCAAGAATGTGTCGTGCGGCTCAGCCCAATGCAGCCAGGTGGTGAATAATCGAATTTTATTTTTATTAACCTTTAATAATCTCATAAATAATTATTCAAACCTATAATAGTTCTTACCTTGAAGAGAAAACATAGTTGATAACTCTTAAGTGCTATTTATGGAGTACACGCGCTCACGCGCCGACAGGAGTTAAAAAAGTCAGTTGTCTTTTTATCTGCTCACATTCTTGTCCTCATCGCCAGTGTAAGAACAACCCGTGATAAAGTAACGGATATAAATAATAATACGTTACTATATTTGATAAAAAGGATAAAAAGCTTTGTGATGATTTCAATTTTGTTTGTCCCTTGATTATTTACGCTTATTTTTGTTTCTAAATAAAAAAGATTATCTTTTTAAATGATAGAAAATAACCAAAATATTCAAATCTCATTCTTAGGTATCCAACCCAAGCTGCACGGCCACGACTTGCGGCTTCAACATAACCTACGGCGGCTCGACCGTGGCAGCAACGCTAGCTCAAGACAACGTCACCCTCGCGGCCGACTCCATCAATGGCTACACCTTCGGCTGCATCAACAAGGCCACGGGGACCTCCGTTCCGGCCCAAGGGTTATTGGGTCTCGGCCGAGGTCCATTGTCGTTGATGTCTCAGTCGAGCAGTCTCTACCAGGGGACTTTCTCCTACTGCCTTCCGAGCTACAAGTCCGTCAACTTCACTGGCTCGCTGAGGCTCGGGCCCAGCAGCCAGCCAGTTAGGATCAAGACCACGCCGCTGTTGAAGAATCCGAGGAGGTCGTCGTTTTACTACGTGAATCTCTTGGCTGTAAGAGTTGGGAAGAGGGTCGTAAGCATTCCTCCTACTGCTTTTGCTTTTGATCCTAATTCTGGCGCTGGGACGATATTTGATTCAGGTAATGAATTCTGTCAAGTTTTCTGTAAGAAATTAATGGGATTTTGATATGAGATATGGCCGTTTTTTTTTTTTATCGTCGTGAAGGGACTGTGTTCACTACGCTGGTGAAGCCGGCGTACGTCGCCGTGCGGGACGAGTTCCGCCGCCGCATGGGTGCCGGAGCGGTGGTGTCGACCCTCGGAGGATTCGACACTTGCTACACCGTCCCCATCACTGTCCCGACCATCACCTTCCTCTTCCAGGGGATGAACGTGACCCTCCCGCAGGAAAACTTCATCATCCGCTCCACCGCCGGAACCACCTCATGCCTCGCCATGGCTGCGGCGCCGGACGCCGGGGTCAACTCGGTGCTCAACGTCATCTCCAGCTTCCAGCAGCAGAACCACCGTATACTGATCGACGGGGCTAACAACCAGCTCGGAGTTGCGAGGGAGCAGTGCAGCTGAAAAATGGAATGATTCGATCGTAATGCTGAGGTCATAATTTACTAAGTAGTCGTAATTTGGATTTATTTTTAATATGAATTTGGATTTGTATTTGGCGTCGTCACTTTTTTTTTTTTTTCGGAATATGGTATTTGGATATTGGTTGAAATATTTAAATAAATTAGCAAAGTTTTATTACTTTACAATTTTATTTCGTACTTCGAGGAAAAAAAATTACAATTAACGTTTATATATATATATAGAGTGAAAAAGACGGCAAATTGACAAGACTTCATCTACGATCTATCAATCAAAGACTAGACAGTGAATATGTTTGTCACGGAATCATTTTTAATTTTTTTTGTCTCGATTGAGCACTTACCCTTTTACAGTCCATCGCACGTTGTAATGTTCACCGTTTGTGCAATTAAAAATTATTTTAGTTTCAACTTATATATATATAAATTTCTAGAGTCTAAGGAATTATATGAAGAGTGTAATCATTGTAATTAATCTATTTAAAAAGTGACAAAACAACTTGCTTGTTATAATTAAATAGACAAAACTCTTACAACATATATATCCCGATACTCGCCACTACCGTCCTCTGCTGTTCACCGTCCGCCGTCCGCGCTTGCCGCCCGTTGCCCGCCATCCTTTACCCTCGTTCGCCGCCCATACCCACGAGTCTCCCGAGTAGAGAGCTCGTGTCTCTCGGCCCCCGGGTCGGAAGCTTTGTGTCCCTCGTGGAGCTTTCATCTCGCTTTGTGGAGCTCTTTCCGAAGTAAGCAAGATTTTTGTAGTCGAAGATCGAAAAAAGTGAAGAATATTGTAGATTTAGCTTAATAGCTAATTTTGTGGTAGGATCTTTAGTTCTTCGTGTTCAAAACTGAATTTTTTGATTTTCTTTCGGCCTTTTTTCTTATTTCGTGCTTGGTTGGTTATACTCATATGTGTGAGCCTTTGTTCTCTACCGGCAGATGTTACCGAAGAGACCCCTTAGACTATTTAGCCTGTTTATTTTATTGTTAATGAAATTCAAGCTATGGTTTCGAAAAGAAATATATATATGCCTATACTATAATGAATCTATATGTGCATGATGTGTTAATAATGATTCGAATAATTATTTATATTTGCTGTCAAAATCGTGGATGAACGAAGATGTGAAAATCGAGTCATGCTAAGCAAAAATAAAGTGAGCCTACATGGCTAGTTTATAGTTTAATTTTTTCCCTCTAAAAGTCTAAATAATTGCAAAAAAAATAAATTAAAGAAAAAGAAAGGGTCAAAAAGGTTGCAAGCACTAGGGTTGATGCACAGCACATATGTGCTCCATGCTTCGTTATTGGCTTGTTTATGTAATAAGTGGGGTACAAAGCCACGTGGGCTGACGTAAGGTTTGGCTGCACATTAACGCAATTGCATTATTAATAAAAAAAAAGATGACAATTATCAGAAATAAAGAGTAGATTAGCATCATATCATTACCTCATTTGACTAAATCGAAATCTCTTCCCTTCCCACTGTCACGCAAAATTGATAGTGGCAACGTCAATTCTTACTTTATTTATTTAATGGTTTGATTGGTTCATCATGTAAATATTGTTCTAACAAAGATTCTTAAAAATTATAAACCTTATCTCTAATGTCTTTTTAACTTTTTATCTCCATAATGTAATTAGCGTCCTCAAGCAACAAAAATGATCAGAGATTAAACAAGAAATGAAATGGACCATCATCATCATCTTGACCAGCCACTGATCATCCAGCAAGATCATGACCATCGTCCCCCGCCGACAACGCCGTCGCCGAAGAAGAAACCTCAGACGACGAAGCGCGACGAGTGGAGCGAAGGCGCAGTCGCGGTCCTTCTCGAAGCCTACGAATCGAAATGGGTCCTTCGCAATAGGGCCAAGTTGAAGGGCCAAGACTGGGAGGAGGTGGCCAGGCGCGTCTCGAGCAGATCGGGCGGCGGCGCCAATAAGTCCGGCAAGACGCTGGCTCAGTGTAAGAACAAGATCGAGTCCATGAAGAAGAGGTACAGGTCGGAGTCTGCTTCTGCTTCTGCTGACGTGGCGCCTTCGTCTTGGCCTCTTTATAGCAGGCTCGACGGCCTCTTGCGTGGTTCTAGTTCTGTTAACTTTGGGTGTGGTAAAGATGATGCGGCGGTGGAAGTGGCGGCGTCTCCAGTTAATACGGCGGTTTTGGAGCCCCCGGCGGTGGAGAGGAATTCCAACGGTGGCGGTGATCATGGGATGGGAAAGGTTTGCTAATTATTATTAATAATTTGTATTATGAATTACTAATTTTACATAATATATTCTTACACAAGACATAAATGCACATTCTCCCTTATTACAATCTAAAACAAAGATGTCTGAAATATTCCCTGCAATAATAGGAAAACAACACTAATGACGTCGTCCCAAAGCCAGCTAATCCCGAGCCCGAAAGTAACGCCCGGGTCGAAGAAACCGAGAGCATCAACACCCCAATTGAGAGTCGAAGCGCCGCCCGTCGAAAGGCAAAGGCGAAAAAGACGATACTAAAGCAAAGAGTTAAAAGAAGAGATGACTTTAAGGAAATTGGAGAGAGCATTAGGTGGTTGGCCAAGGCATTGATTAGGTCCGAACAGTCGAGAATGGAGAAGATGAAGGAGATGGAGAAGATGAGAGCCGAAGCCGAAGCTAAGAGGGCCGAAATCGACCTAAAGATGACCGAGATCATCGCCAATACTCAGCTTGAGATTGCGAGGATTTTCGCAGATGTGATCAAAGGGGCTAATTCATCGGTCGATTCTTCGACGGTGATCCGAAGATCGAGCTAACATTATATATATATATATATACCTATAATGTACTTCTACGTCCATTTTCATGCTAGCTAAATATATGCATGATATAATTGGAGATTGATGAGTATCATAATTTGCATAAATAAACATATTTTGACAGAGTATTTGAATCTTATTTCACTTAAGTTCCCTAAAGTCAACGCAGTTCAAAGCCCAGACCAAACTCCATCTGCGTGTCTGTTTAGTTCAACAAAGTACGATAAAAGCACCTTCTTTAGAAAAGTCAACGCGCATCTCCCCACACGCAAACCCCACCCCACCCCACCATGAGAAAAACCCAACCAATTCCAATCCATCGTTGACAAGTGAAGAAAATCATTCTCGATGGACGCCGTGAAGCACCGCGCCGTGAAATCCCTCGTCGCCAAGCTCACCTCCGTCTCAGAGCAGACCCGAACGGAGGCAATATGCGAGCTGCGTCTGCTGTCGAAGAACGACGCCGATTCCCGCCCAATCATAACCCAGTCGGACGCAGTCCCTCTGATCGCCGAGTGCCTCTACTCCCCCACCGCCGTCCTGCAGGAAAACGCCGCCGCCCTGCTGCTAAACCTCTCGATCGCGTCCAAGGAGCAGCTGATGTCCGCGCAGTATGGCGTACTCGACGCCCTGTCCCACGCGCTGAGGAACCCGGCCACGCAGTTCGCCGCCCAGTGCGCCGCCGCCACGCTCTACAGCTTGCTGACGGTGGACGACTACAGGGCCAACGTGGGGCATAAGAGGGACATCATCTTCGGGCTTGTGGAGATTGTCAGGTGATTGACTGTTAGCATACGTTGGCCTTTTGTGTAGTAACGTAACATAGCGTGCATTCCCAGGTCCCCAGAATCGGCAACTCGGACCGTCAAGGACGCCCTACGAGCCCTCTTCGGTGTGGCGCTATACCACCCTAACCGAGCCCAGATGGTGGAGCTCGGGGCAATCCAAGCCCTGCTGGGCGTGATCGTGAAGGACGGAAGGGTCGGGCTGGTGGAAGATTCGACGGCCGTGATCGCGCAGGTCTTGGGGTGCGAAGAAGCTTGGGAGACGTTGAAAAGGTCGATGGGATTAGAAGTCATGGTGGACCTATTGGATAACTCGACGGGCTCGAGCTGGAGGACGAAGGAGAATGCAGTGGCGGCCCTGCTGAACGCTGTCCAGTGCGGCGGTGAGGTGGTTGCGAGGGAAGTTAAGGAAAAGGTAGAGACGAGGGTTGTCGACGGGATTGCAGATGTGGCCGAGAATGGGACGGAGAAAGGGAAGGCTAAGGCTTTGGCACTTTTGAAATTCGTCGGCGCTTAGACATTAAAGGTGTAATAACACAATGATTTCTTAGTAATGTAACCATATGCGTTTATATGTTCATTGAAATTGCTTGCAAAACTATGACAATAAAGTTCACACTGCGAATATATGCTAACGAATGATTTATCTCGGGCCAAGTCATGCCTTTCTCCTTAAGAACGAAGCTAGTAGATAAGATAAGGCCGAATCGACGGAGGATAGTGCGACAATGAGCAATGCGACGAGTATGAGAGTGAGCGTAGCAGTCTTCAGCTGCGTAAGAATCGAAGAGACGTATTAGATTCGATATAGTAGACGAACTCTCACAGACTTCAGAAGGTCTCAAGGAAAAGAGTCAGACACATTTAATAACATTGGACATGTAAGAATCTACATATAGAATATGTTTAGAATTTGACTATTTACAAGGCATTCAAAACATTTAATGGTGGTTCAAGTCAATCCTGGCTGAGGTTTAGTAAACATCTCTCCATATCAACAAATCTATGGCAGTTTCAAAATCCTAAAAATGGACAGCCTATAGATGCCAATTTGCCTGAAAAACTCGAATAGTGTGTAAGAGACCATTAAGACTAACCGTGCTCTGAAAGCTTGGCCACTCGATGTACTTCAACTGGCTTGGTTGCTCGACTAGAAAGAAAAATAAACTTCGAACATCCCTACGAAAAACAGAACTTTCCTTTGTCAGCATATTGTTTGTTATGTGCAGTTATAGCAGCAATCTGCGATTAGATATTTAAAGGCTTGAATTACCGTATGGCCTCTTTAATCAGGCTTGACCAATAACTCTCTGTATGGGAGTCATCATTGTAGCTCATCTGATAGTTTCTTCCCGAAGATAAAACAAGTGTTCCCCGAGAACGTCCGTGGTTAGAACTCAACGACCATAGATTCGTATTCTACGAATTTATTAGACGGAAAATAACTAGTTAAGAAAACGCATCGAAATTCAACTGAAGATGAGATAATAAAAAAAGCATAGGAATTCGTCATAACCTTTCCCGGAAACAATATACCCTTCCCATGACATTTCGTAAATCTTCGCAGAGTGTTATGGTTACGATTTTGTAGGAAAAACCGGCCACAATGTGCACCAACTGCTGGAATTCCTATGACTATATCAGCCATACAACAAAGATAGCATCAAATTCATATCACTAACATTGCAGAAAAAGATATTATGACCAATTTTTTATTTTTTTATCAAGTGTTGTGTGTATATTGCATCTCAGAAAGTGTAAGGAGAAACAACCTGAGCTAGCAAGATTCATCCCCAAAATGTTTGCCATGTCTGCATAAACCTACCTCGAAATATTACCAAAGGGTGTTAGAACAAGGCAACAACTAAGCAGAAGTCATTAACGAATAGAAAATCATTACCGTACAAAATTGAGAAATAAAATCGCATCAGAATTCAGAATGGAAGGATAAACACGCACGCTCAGACAGACGAACGAACAGTGATAACAGGGCAGGCTTTGGAATTCATCCCACGGTTGAGAAAACAACAGAAATCATATGAGACAGAAGAAGAAATTGAAATGTAAGCTTAACAGCTGACAAACAAACATTGACCCAAGCCATGATATCGTCGACTAACCTGAATTTCAATGGCTTATTCCAAGAGGATAATTAACATATACTGATTAAGGTGAAATTCTTGAGGTCAAATGGACTGTGTTCGACCCAAGAAAGATGAACTGAGCTGCTAGCTAGTTATTTTGGGATGTTCATTTTATTTTTATTTTTCTTTGCGGTAATAAATCCTTTTTTTTCCCTCAATTATTTTATTTTATTTATTTTTAAAATACGACATACCTCCAACATTATCCTAAAACCTCAGCAAAGTCTCTCCTCTCGGCCTTCTCTACTCTGCAAACAAAGAAACCAAACCATTACAGAAAAATTACGATGCAAGCTTCAACCTTTCTGTTCAATTCCATAACCCCACCATCGATCAAATCCCCTCCAATATCTTTGAAGCCCAACAAGCTCGAAACTCTTTTCTTGAGCTCTAACACTGCAGCCAACAGTAAAAATCCTCTGTTATCACACTCGAGAAAGTTCATCTGCAAACCACCTGCTGGAAAATACCTCAGCGATGACTATCTTGTGGTATTTATCAGCTGCTTTTGGATTCGTTTTTCCCTTCTTATCTATTACTGGGTTGTGGCTATTTTGTGTTGTCTGAGTTTAGTGTTCAACTTTAAGCTCGAAAGTTATGTGTTTTAGGTTCTAGAGATTTTAATTTGTTAATGTAATACAGACCTTCGGCTGCTAGAAGATGTTGTAGTTTTGGCTTTATATGATAGCGTAGCTGTAGTGATAGAGAACCGTCTTCCTTCTTTTCATTTTCTGGCCTTTTTCTTTGAACATGAAAACTGAAAGGAAGAATGTTAGAATCGCACATTGGTTGGAAATAAGAACATAATTGAGTTCTTTAAGTGACAAAGGACCTTTTTTATTATGGCTAAGTGGTTTCAGGACGCATCGTTCGTATTCAAACAACCATTTCGGCAAAATCCCGTTTTGATAAGAGTTTCTTTGCTAGAATCTTAGGACCAAATGAAGCATGAGTTCACTACATAATACATAGAAGCTAACGAATCCATACGTCGACCGTTCTTGATCGTCTGATCCCTTTCTTTATCTCAACGAATTGCAGAAAAAACTATCTGCACAAGAGGTTCAAGATCTAGTGAGAGGAGACAGAAACCTGCCACTGATAATCGATTTCTACGCCACTTGGTGTGGTCCTTGTATCTTGATGGCTCAAGAACTCGAAACGGTACGTTAACATACTATTATGGCGGTTCATATAGTTCTTTTTTTTTCTTTCCAATTATGTTGTATTGTATCTCTCCACATCATTCGATAGGTGAATGCCGAGCTTAGTAATCTGTATGTTCCATGACAGCTTGCTGTTGAGTACGAAAACAATGCCTTGATTGTGAAAGTCGACACGGACGATGAATATGAATTCGCGCACGATATGCAGGTAAATACGACGGAATTTGTGTATTTTGTGATGCATTTTTTCTTTTAAAAACCAAGGTTTTGCTAAATATTTTCCAGGTAAGAGGATTGCCGACGTTATACTTCATCAGCCCGGACCCAAATAAAGATGCTATCAGAACCGAAGGGCTTATACCGATACAGATGATGAGGGATATACTCGACAACGAAATGTGAGAGGAAATCACCAAACTTCATCCGAGGACGTTGAAGTCGAGTTAGAGGGCTGAAGATGATAGACTTAGTTTCGATTGCTTCCAAGAGAAATTGGATTTGCTTAGAATCCTAGTTTACCTTTCAATGAACAAAGCTACTTGATGAAAATCAGCTCATGTTTACACTCATTTATGATTCAAAGTCAGCTGTAATGATATAAAGTGTCATTAAGAAAACTAAAGAAAAGTAAAAAGTGTCTACATGACAAACGCGATTATCCTTACAAGAACGTCTTTCCTTTGTCTGACTGTGGCGGATAATGAAATACTAACGATGTTTCATCTGCCTTCGCTCAAATAGCCCCCTCCCTCCCGACCCTTTGCTTCGCTTCGCCTGTCCAAGCGCGCGCGCACAAACACACACACACTAGGTGTATATATATATGTGTGTATGTCTCATATATCTTTTATTGCACGCAAGCGTATAGTGGTGCAGACAACCAACTGAATTTTTTATTTCATTACATATAACTTAGCCTCGGATCAGGTGTATTATTGGGTTTGTTTTGTTTTCTTGAATTGGTCGTCTTCAGAAAAAGTCTACGACGATGAGATTTTTGAGCTATCTATTTGTTCTTATTCTTGAATGATACCAAAATCGGTTCCGGACAATTGAAGAGGAGAGATGACGACGATGTTGCTAGAAGACTTTGGTCAGAAGGTTGACCTCACGCGCAGAATCAGGGAGATTCTGTTGAACTACCCGGAAGGGACAACCGTGCTCAAGGAGCTGATTCAGAACGCCGACGACGCCGGAGCAACCACCGTGCGCCTCTGCCTCGACCGGAGGACTCATGGGACAAACTCCCTTCTCTCGGATTCCCTCGCTCAGTGGCAGGGTCCTGCGTTGTTGGCCTACAACGACGGCGTTTTCTCAGATGACGATTTTGCCAGTATTTCAAGGATTGGGGGCAGCTCGAAGCACGCCGTGCCTTGGAAAACAGGACGCTTTGGGTTTGTGTTGCTCTTAAATCTTTTCTTACCAGTTAATGCTGTCTGCGTCTCTCTGTTTTTTTGCTCACTTTGATGCTATTTCCCACTATTTTTTCACGGAGTTATCGGAAAAATTGTAACTTTTTTTCTGCATTGACTTATATTATAACTTTGGGCATTTGAATCGATTCGCTTCTGTTTCTCACTGTTGTGTTTTATATAGGGTGGGTTTCAATTCGGTGTACCATGTAACCGATTTCCCTTCGTTCGTGAGTGGTAAGTATGTTGTCTTGTTTGATCCTCAAGGGATTTATCTTCCCAATGTGTCAACTGCGAATCCCGGTAAGAGAATAGATTACGTTAGTTCGTCGGCCATTTCTCGGTATAATGATCAATTTTCACCTTACCGTGCTTTTGGTTGTGACATGAAGAGCCCTTTCCTTGGAACTTTATTCCGTTTTCCTCTGAGGAACACACATCAGGCCACGAATAGTAATCTCTCAAAGCAAGCCTACTTCGAAGATGATATCATTGAGATGTTTTCCCAGCTTTTCGAGGAAGGGGTTTTATCACTTCTGTTCCTTAAATGCGTACTATCTGTAGAAATGTACGTGTGGGATGTGGGCGATTCCGAGCCGAGAAAGAGATATTCATGTTCTGTTAATTCTGTGAACAATGACGTGGTGATGCATCGACAGACGCTTCTGAGGCTCTCTAAGGCACCACCTTCCTCAGAATCTGAAATAGATGCTTTCTCATTGGACTTGTTGAGTGAGGCTGTGACTGAAGGTGTTTCAAAGACACAGACAAATAAATTCTATATTGTTCAAATGATGGCTTCATCGTCCAGCAGAATCGGTGCTTTTGCTGCTACTGCGGCAAAAGATTATGACAATCATCTGCTTCCTTGGGCTTCGGTTGCAGCGTGCATTTCAGACAATTTAGCTGATGTAATTATTCCATTAACTGAGTAGTTGATATAGGGTGATGTTTCTCTTCCCTCACTGTGTTCATTCTATTCCAATGTCTGACTGGATCTTTTGCATAGTCAATTCTAAGTTGATATTCTTTTGTGCCTGTTTAGGCTTAGGGGAGTCTTTTTTCACAGTAATTCTGAATATGCTACTAGCACTTATCGTTTTCCTGTATCTAAATTCTAAGCAGTTGTGTTGAGTCTCAAGCTTATCTTTCACGAGTGGGCTAATATTTTTTCGGAATGAATGAGGTGGCTTCATTTAAGACTCTGTCGAAATTCATGTTAATAGGTTTTCAAATTGCTGTAGTGCTTCATATTAGTATTGGCGACACTTGCTTTATCTTTAGTCCATTCTGCTCTAGTGTTGAACTTTTCTCTTTGCTTGCTTAATTCATGAGAAAGAAGAGAAACAAAAGTAACCACCCCCGACATTGTGTTGAAAAGTTTGTCTTTTTGTGCAATTACAGGATGATATTCTCAAGCTAGGTCGGGCGTTCTGTTTTCTCCCTTTGCCAGTCAAAACGGGGTTCCATGTCCAAACAAACGGATACTTTGAAGTCTCATCGAACCGACGTGGGATTTGGTATGGTGAGGACATGGACAGATCTGGAAAACTCCGATCAGTCTGGAACAGGCTTCTCCTCGAAGACGTCGTGGCGCCAAGTTTCGTTACATTACTGCTTGGCCTGCGAGAAATGTCAGCTTCTACGGAGCTCTATTATTCTCTGTGGCCCGTTGGTTCGTTTGAGGAGCCTTGGAATGTGTTAGTCGAGCAGCTTTACAGGAGAATTCGTGGTTCTCCCGTCTTATATTCAAATATTGAGCATGGGAAGTGGATTTCACCAGAGCAAGCATACCTTCATGACGCACATGTATCAGGAAGAAATGAACTCATCGATGTCCTTGCGCTGCTTAAAATGCCCGTTGTTCCTTTGCCGAGCTCCTTATACAATACCATCATAAGGTTCAAATCGCTCGGTCATCAGAATGTTCTTACTCCCGATTCGCTGAGGCATTATCTGAGACGTTTCAATCATCACCTGAGTGCACTCGACAGGTCCCACAAGTTACTTCTGTTGGAATATTGCCTCGAGGACTTGATTGATTCTGATGTCGGCGTTCATGCGTCTGACCTTCCTTTGCTTCCTTTGGGAAGTGGAGATTTTGGATCTATTCATGCATCATCGTATGGTGTCACTTATTTTATTTGCAACGAGCTGGAATATAAGCTTCTTCATCGTATCTCAAATAGACTGATCGATAAGAGTATTCCTACTGAGCTGCTTCACAGATTAACTGCTATAGCTTCAGTTTCTGGGGCTAATGTAGCCATTTTCAACGTCCATGAATTTGTTAGATTATTTGCGGAGTTTTTACCCTCACAGTGGAAATATAAGACTAGGGTTATGTGGAATCCAAATGCTGATTCAACTCATCCTAGTATGGAATGGTTTTCGGATTTTTGGCATTACCTTCTGACCCAATGCCAGGAGCTGTCACTCTTTGGAGAGTGGCCTATAATCCCATCGTTGTCTGGCCATTTGTATAGGCCTTTTAGGCAGAAAAAGTTGCTGAATCCGAAAAACTTGTCAGAGAAAATGCTGGATATTCTTGTTAGAATAGGTTGCATAATATTTGATGACAAATATCTCATTGAACACGCCGATTTGATTAATTACGTATATGATGCTGATGGCCCCGGCGTTCTGAATTCAATCTATGACGTGTCTTCTAATGGTAGCATTTCTCAGCTTCTTCAGTGTCTGGGAGCAGATGATAGGGACGAACTGCGTCGATTCATTCTTAGTCCAAAATGGTTTGTTGGCAAGCAAATGGACGAGTCTTACATACAGAATAGCAAGTGGCTTCCGATCTATAAAGTGTACGACGGAGAATCTGTAGAAAAGTATAAGTATTCAGATTTAGTGAGCCCTCGTAAGTTCCTACCTCCATTCAATTGTCCGGATTGTTTGTTGTCGGAGGAGTTCATTTGCAAGCAGTCAACGATTGAAGACGAGCTGCTTCAACGATATTACGGTATAGAGCGAATGATGAAGACACAGTTTTATAAGTCGTATGTTTTCAACCGGGTAAAAAATTTAGAATCCGATGTTCGAAACACGGTCATGCTTTCAGTTCTCCAAGAGCTACCCCAACTATCTTTGGAGGACTCGTCATTTAGAGAAAGCTTGAAAAGATTGGAATTTGTGTCCACATATAACGGTAATATCAGAAGCCCAGAAACCCTATACGATCCCAGAAACGAGGAGCTGCACGCGCTGCTAGAGGACTCCGATTATTTCCCTTACGGCCCCTTCGAGGAATCAGGTGTACTAGACATGCTACAAGGGTTGGGTCTGAAGACATCCGTGGCCGTCGATGCGATCTTACAAAGTGCCCGCCACGTGGAATCCCTGATGCATAATGATAATCAAGAAAAAGCTCACTCAAGAGGGAAGATACTCCTTTCATATCTTGAAGTGAATGCTTCAAGGTGGCTTCCCGATCAATCCGAGGGCGTAAACAGAATGTTCTTACACGCTGCTACAAGGGCTTTCAGGTCGTCTCGTCACCTCAAATCTGACTCGGAGAAGTTCTGGAATGATCTGAAGCTAATCTCGTGGTGCCCAGTACTCGTCTCGCCTCCCCACTCATCCCTTCCTTGGCCTTCCGTTTCATCACTGGTCGCTCCTCCTAAGCTCGTTAGGCCATCCTCGGACCTGTGGCTTGTCTCGGCTAGCATGCGGATACTGGATGGAGAGTGCTCCTCGTCAGCACTGTCCCATCAGCTTGGCTGGTCAGCTCCCCCTGGAGGCAGCGTGATCGCTGCTCAGCTCCTCGAGCTGGGGAAGAACAACGCGACCATCTCTGACCCCATTTTCAGACAGGAGCTGGTTGTGGCGATGCCGAGGATATACGCTGTCCTAACGTCCCTACTCGGCTCGGACGAGATTCACATCGTCAGGGCGGTGTTGGAAGGTTGCCGTTGGATATGGGTTGGGGACGGATTTGCGTCCTCGGACGAGGTTGTCCTTAACGGTCCCCTTCACTTGGCTCCCTACATACGTGTGGTTCCCATCGATATAGCTGCTTTCAGTGACTTGTTCTTGGAGTTGGGTGTTCGGGAATCTCTAAGAGTTTCGGATTATGTGAGCATACTCCACAGGATGGCAAGTAAGAAGGGTGATGCTCCTCTCGATTCACACGAGATCAACGCTGCTACGTTCATTGCACAGCATCTCGCTGAAGCCCATGTCTATCGAGATCAGACTGATGTAATTTATCTGCCCGATGCATCGGGCAGGCTACGAAATGCCACGGATCTCGTCTACAACGATGCTCCCTGGTTCCTCGAGTCTGAAAGTTCTGAAAAAAACCTATTTGGCGCTAATACTACAACATTTTTGGGTGCAAAAGAAGCTACTGTCCATAAATTTGTTCACGGTAATATTTCTCATGACATTGCTGAGAAACTTGGAGTACGGTCTCTACGGAGGATTTTACTGGCCGAGAGTGCTGACTCGATGAACTTAAGCCTGTCTGGAGCCGCCGAGGCGTTCGGGCAGCACGAAGCATTGACCACCCGGCTCAGACATATACTCGAAATGTATGCAGATGGGCCCGCGCTCTTGTTTGAGCTGGTTCAGAACGCGGATGATGCTGGGGCTTCGTCAGTGAGTTTTTTGCTCGATAAGACTCACTATGGGACCTCGTCACTTCTCTCGCCGGAGATGGGAGATTGGCAGGGCCCGGCTTTGTACTGCTTCAACAATTCGGTCTTCAGTTCGCAGGATCTGTATGCTATTTCCCGCATTGGGCAGGAAAGCAAGCTTGAGAAAGCATTTGCTATTGGAAGATTTGGGCTAGGGTTTAATTCCGTTTACCACTTCACTGATGTCCCTACGTTTGTTTCGGGGGAAAATATCGTCATGTTCGATCCTCACGCCTGCAATTTGCCGGGGATTTCTCCTACTCACCCGGGGCTCCGAATTAAATTCGTCGGAAAGAGGATTTTGGAACAGTTTCCAGATCAGTTTTCTCCATTTCTACACTTCGGTTGCGATCTGCAACATCAATTTCCCGGAACTCTCTTCCGTTTTGCACTTAGAAATGCAAATGCTGCCACTAGAAGCCAAATCAAGCAAGAAGTATACGCACCTGATGATGTGCTTTTGCTTTTTTCTTCCTTCTCTGAGGTCGTTTCGGAATCGCTGATGTTCCTGCGTAATGTGAAAACTATATCCATATTCGTCAAAGAGAGGCCTGACAGTGAAATGCAACTGCTACACTCCGTTCACAAGATTTCTGTTGATGACCCTAAACTTGAGAAAAGTCCGTATCATCAATTTTTCAGTCGGATTTATGCAGACAGGCTGGATTCGTTGAGTAAGGACCAGCTCCTTCACAAGTTAAACAAATCCACGGACACAAATGTTCCATGGAGGTCGCAGAAGCTTTGGGTGATTGAGCAGAAGCCCTCTCGTTGCAGCGCACACATGTGGCTGACTACTGAATGCTTGGGCAGATTCGTAAGGAAGGACAAATTCATAAACTCAGACAGGAAACATAATAAGTTTGTTCCTTGGGCATGTGTAGCTACACTTATCAACTCTGTTGAGATTGGCAATATAGCTGATGGTGAGAAAATATGGGATGAATCATCTATTACTGCTCTCATCTCCCAGCATTCAATACCAACTACTCGACCGACTTCTAATTTTGAGGGTCGTGCCTTTTGTTTCTTACCTCTTCCAATTAGTACTGGCCTCCCAGTTCACGTGAATGCGTATTTCGAATTATCATCAAACAGAAGGGATATATGGTTTGGTGATGACATGGCTGGGGATGGGAAGCTACGATCGGATTGGAACAAGTTCCTGCTTGAAGAAGTTATTGCCCCAGCTTTTGGTCATCTTCTGGAGACAGTTGCGCTTGAATTTGGCCCGACCGATCTGTTCTTTTCGTATTGGCCTACAAAAGAAGGGTTTGGACCTTGGAACTCACTGGTTCGGAAACTGTTTCAGTTTGTCTCCAATAACGATCTCCATGTAATTTACACGAAAACACGTGGGGGGCAATGGATCTCTACCAAGCAAGCTGTTCTCCCAGATCATGATTTTGATAAAGTATCAGAGCTTTCAGAAGCTCTTTCTGATGCTGGTATACCTTTGGCCTATATTCCAAAGGAGATCACAAAGAAATTTATGGAGTTCCGTCCATCTGTGCTTTTCCTCACGCCGCAGTTACTGAGAACTCTTTTAATTCGGAGACCACGTGAGTTCGGGGATAAAAGTGCGATGATATTGACCCTCGAGTACTGCTTGCACGATCTTGAGGTTCCACTCGTCTTGGACAATCTCTATGGCCTGCCCCTTATACCAGTTTCGGATGGTGCTTTTAGAAAAATAGAGAAGAGTATCCCGGGCGAACATATTTATGTTACCAGGGGCGATGGATACAGCCTTCTAAAGAATACTATCCCGCATCAATTGATAGACTGTGGGATTCCGAACGTTGTTTATGATAAACTGTGTCTACTAGCCGAAAGCAAAAATTGTAACATATCTTTTCTGACAAGTGAACTGCTGGCAAATCTATTAACTAAGTTACTTCCGAAGGAGTGGCATTATGCAGACAAGGTGACGTGGGATCCTCGTAATCAAGGCCATCCGAGTGTTGAATGGGTAAGAACCTTGTGGAATTACCTGACTGCATTTTGTGATGACCTTTCTTTGTTTTGTGACTGGCCAATATTGCCAGTTGAAGATCATTACCTCATGCGACTGGTCAAAAATTCGATTGTGATCAGACACAATGGATGGAGCGAAAACTTGTCTACTTTATTGCAGAGAGCGGGATGCCTAATTTTAAGGAGCGACTTTCTGATCGAACATAACCAGTTGGAACTTTACGTGCAGCCCTCAACAGCAACAGGTGTGCTAAACGCATTATTAGCCATAAGTGGAGATGTAAATGGCATCGGAGAGCTCTTTGTTAATTCTATGGATGGGGCATTGCATGAACTCAGGGGTTTTATTCTTCAATCCAAGTGGTTTTCTGATGGTCTGATGGATGAAGCCCATGTAAATATCATCAAGCACATTCCAATGTTTGAAGCGTTTACGACCAGAAAACTCACGTCTTTAAGTGGATATCGCAAATGGCTTAAACCAGAATTTGTACGTGAGGATCTTCTGGACGACAACTTTCTTAGATTGGATTCGGAGAAAGAAAGAACGATACTGAAGAAATATTTAGGAATCAAAGAACCATCAAGGTTTGATTTTTACAAAGATTTTGTACTCTCACACATGTCAAAGTTCAACTGCCAGGACCAGGGTTTTCTTTCGGACATATTTGATGACATAAGAATCTTGGTTGAAGAGGATGATTCTTATAAAGCTGTGTTCTCTGCAATTCCTTTTGTTCAAGCATCAAATGGAGATTGGAAAGAGCCAACGAGGTATGCTAAACTTCATGTCCCCATTTTTTTTTCTCTAGAAGGGACATAATTTATCTTGAACAAGCAAAGTATTTTTTTGTTGAAATGACTATTTCAATAAAAAGTATCAAAAACTTCTTTAGGGTCTATATACTGTAAGGTATAAGTAGAGTGTTTTTTAATTATTATTTTCAGTACTGATGGTTTAATAAATAAACCATTGCCTATATTACTTTTGTGGAAATGATGTTTGCTTGAATAGCAGCAAGAAGATCTTGGTTTTATTTGTATTGGCTAAAGGTAAATTATAGGGTGGCTTGATGCCGTGATTTACAGCATGGTTTTTGGAATAGTAGTCTAGCTTTTTAGGACCCACCATTATATTTGAATCTAGATTAAGATATTCAAGATTATTATTTTTATGCTATTGCTGACCTCATAAGGTTTTGCTACAGGCTTTATGATTCTCGTATAACAGAACTAAAAATGTTTCTGCACAATAATGTCTTCTTCCCCTCTGAGGACTTCTCTCGTCCTAATATTCTGGACATTCTAGCAACTCTTGGACTCAGGCATACCATGAGCACAGCTGGTTTACTTGATTCTGCTAGATCAGTGTCCCTGTTGTATGAATCAGGGGACTCCGAAGCAATCATGCTTGCAAGGAGACTGCTTTCTTGCATGAATGTTCTGACATCCAATGTTCCATTCCAAGAAGAGAATCAGTTCCCAGCTAATTCTTTAGAATGTCAAAAGAATCCTGCTGTAACTTCAGATGTGATGTTAATATCTGCTGATGATTCTGAGGAAGGCTTGTCAAATGATGTCGACATTCGTGCATTTTTTGGAAACACAATCGATGATTCGACTGGAGAAGACTTTTGGTCATATTTCCGTCAGATCACTTGGTGTCCTGTATATTCTGATCCACCAGTGCAGGGACTTCCTTGGTTGGGCTCAGGCCATAAAATTGCCGCACCATTTGCCACGAGGCCCAAGCCGCAGATGTGGGCCGTCTCTTCCAAGTTTCATATATTGAACGGAGAGTGCTCTGAAAACTTACAGAACATGCTAGGCTGGACGGATCCTCCAGACATAGAGACATTGTCTGCTCAACTTGTGGGGTTCTCGCAGGGCTTTAATGAGATTGGGTTGAATTATAATGCTGAGATGAAAAAGCAGATACCATTAATTTATTCTCAGTTTCAGGTTCATGTCCACACAGGTGATCTGGAGTTCCTTAGATCTTCCTTGGCTGGCATAAAATGGGTTTGGATCGGAGACGAATTCGTGGCACCAGATGTGCTCGCGTTCGATTCACCCGTGAAATTTAGTCCCTACATGTATGTCGTTCCATCTGAGCTATCACCATTTCAGGATTTGCTTTTAGCTTTAGGAGTTAAACGTAATTTTGATATCTTTGACTACTGCGATGCCTTGAAACGGTTGCAGAGTGATGTGAAAGGGGACAGTCTCTCAGATGATCAGTTGAATTTCGTTGTCTGCGTCCTAGAAACTATAGCAGATAACTACTGTAATAGGTCAGGACTAGAATTTCCATGTACATTTTTGGTTCCAGATTTTAGTGGGGTGCTTCTGAACATAGACGATCTTGTGTATAACGATGCGCCGTGGATGGACACCAGTTTGGTTGTTGGTAAACGATTTGTGCACTCCTCTCTCAGCTATGAGCTGGCGAGCAGACTAGGGATTCAATCCCTTCGCTCCCTTTCTTTGGTCAGCCGAGAGTTAACTAAAGATTTGCCATGCATGGAATATAGCAAAGTGGCCGAGTTTCTTACAATGTATGGGGATCACGAGTTTCTTCTCTTCGACTTGCTTGAACTGGCGGATTGCTGCAGAGCCACAAAATTGCATTTCGTCTTGGACATGAGGAGACATTCATGTCAATCTCTGCTGCAGCACAATCTTGGTAATTCGTAGTGCGATTTTGATCTTTGCCCGGTGTTTTGTTAAATTTATATATAGCTTTATGTTGGGGCAAATATTTTTATCATCTTAAAGCTGTATTTTATATGCTCTCTCTAGCGATGTCATAATAGTATGACTAATGTTTTTCCCTGTGGTTCAAGTACCGGGTAGTTCTTCCGCTTTATCTGTTTTTGACATTTTGTGTCTTTGTAGAGCATCTATTTTGGTCTTTATTTTGAAGGCTCCATAGCTTTCTCAACCTTTTAGTCCCTTTTCACCTTTGCAGCTGAGTTTCAGGGGCCTGCCCTAGTTGTGATTATGGAGGGAGCCAACTTGAATGGAGATGAAGTAGCTAGTCTCCAGTTTCGTCCACCGTGGAATTTGAGGGGTGATACTATAACCTATGGTTTGGGATTGCTCAGCTGTTTCTCCATCACTGATCTTCCTTCCTTATTATCTGATGGCTGCTTTTACATTTTCGATGCACATGGTGCAACATTTTCCACGTCGCGGTCACCTATGACCAAAGTGTTTCCACTGAGAGGTAGACATAGTGAAAACTTCTTTTTTTCAAAATAAAAATTTGCAGGGCTTTTTTCGTATCACTTATATGAGTTATCAGTTTTGGTGCCTGAGTTAATCTTTTTAACAAGTCTGGAAGATATATGGTACGCGTATAATAGATTGCTATCTATTGCTGCAGATGGTGCTGTATATTATTTTTTTTCCGTTGTATGTATTGTTTCTCATATTGATGGCAAAGGTAATTGTTAGAAGAAATCTAGAGAAGTAATTGAAGATGCCATAATGTTGTAGATTATTGACTGATCTAAGGGGGCAATATTTCATATTCAGTTGCCTCTTTCTGATGTCTTCATTTCATTTAGTACAGATAATTATGTCATAGAAGTCTCTAATACAATAACTCAAGAAACAATAAGTGAAATACAATGGTTGGTTAGTTCATGAATCTGGCATAACTGCATGGTTGTCTCCTGTGTTTTGAGTTGTTGAGCATACTAGTATCTTTTTCTTTACAGGTACAAACCTATGTGATCGTTTTCATGATCAATTCACTCCAATGCTACGTGGTGAAAATATGCCTTGGTCATCGAAAAACGCAACAGTTCTACGCATGCCTCTATCATCAAAGTGGACAGGAAATGAAAAAGAATTTGGTTTAACGAAGATGAGATCGATATTGGACAAGTTTGTTGAGCATTCCTCCAAAGTTATACTCTTTTTGAAATCAATTTTGCAGGTAATTTCAGTTTCGAATGGTAAAAATACTGGGTAACAGCTGACATGCATCATGTCAATATCGTTAATTGACCACTACACCTATAAGATTTGTTAGAGAGTTGGTCATTTTATGTTAATTTATTTCTGCGCGTCGCTTCATATGTATGCTTATTTTTGTTACCTAAGCCTTATACGTGGATTTGTCTTTGATGGATAGTCGTGAGAATTTGGAACCAAGATCTCTATTTGGGTCTGACTATGATACTATGTTGAATGACCAATCTTTTAAAAGCTTAAGCTACTAAAGAGTGTGGCATTTTTATATTTGTTTCCAACAAAAGTCAGTGGGTCCATGTTCATCACTCCATTGAGCCCACTGAATTTTAAAAATGATGTACTATTTTTTGTAGAAAATGTTCATTATTAAGGACCACCACTGAATTTTTATTTCTGCTTCCCAATTGCATTGGAGAAATTCACTTCTTACTGTTGATAAGAAAATGTTCCATAAATATTTCTTGATTATTAATGGATACTCCATTACCCAGGTATCTCTCTTAACATGGGACGATGGAAGCCCACAACCATGCTTGGAATACTCAATTGATATTGATCCTTCCTCTGCTGCATTTAGAAACCCCTTTTCAGAAAAGAAGTGGAAGACATTTAGAAACCCCTTTTCGAACATCTTCAGCAGCTCTCCTGCTGCAATCAAGTTTCATGTTCTGGACGTGAATTTGAATCACGAGGGAACTAAATCTGTTGACCGATGGCTAGTTGCCCTCAGCATGGGTTCTGGTCAAACTAGAAATATGGCTCTTGATAGGTACAAAAAACACATGGTTCCCAAGCATTATATTTCTAATGTTCCTTTCCGTGTGATGTGACTCCAAACCTGTTAGCACGAACCATCTTTGCTCAAATTTATGTTTAGTTTGATTATGGAAGATATAATGCATGCACACCTCCATGTTGTCTCATGTCTGTCATAAATTTTGCCGATCCTGGATAGCATAATATCAAAGTTGCACTTGATTTGTATCTCTCGTTGCTCAATTGTGTCACCGTGTTCTTGGATTTCCTTGGAATGATTAATGAATGTTATTGATTTCCCTGATGTTACTGTCTCCATGTTATTTTCCTCAGACATCTGGTCGGTTTAGCATGACTAACCCTGGTTGCTTGTCCCGTATACTGTAATATATTTAATTTACATGCATACTACTATTAAACATCACAGATCTATTTAGTCTTTTCCCAGTGCTTGACTGCTTAAATTTTGCTCCTGGTTTCATTTTTCATAGACGGTATCTCGCATATAACCTGAAGCCTGTTGCTGGAGTTGCTGCACATATTTCACGCAATGGCCAACCCATGAAACACAATTCATCAAACGTCATTATGTCACCTCTTCCCATGTCTAGCATTGTCAGCATGCCAGTAACCATGGTGGGTTCTTTCCTTGTGCGCCATGATCCTGGTCGTTATCTTTTTAGAGCCCGAGAACTAGGTAATGCTACATTGGATTTACACAATGATGCTGGAAGTCAGTTGATTGAGGCATGGAACAGAGAACTGCTATCATGCGTTCGTGACTCTTATATTAAACTGATATCAGAGATGCACAAGATACGGAAAGACCCATTAACTTCTGTTCTTGAGCCTACTAATATAAGTAGTTCAGTTAGTGTTATTTTGAATGCTTATAAGGATGAAATATACACGTTTTGGCCCAGATCGGGGCTCACATCCCTAGTCGAGCAATCTATAAACGGCAAAGAATCGACTCCCTCGAAGCCTCGTTCTGGGGACTGGGAAGGTCTAATTGAACAAGTGATTAGGCCATTCTATGTGCGCCTTTCTGATCTCCCTGTTTGGCAGCTGTATTCTGGGAACTCAGTTAAGGCTTCGGATGGAATGTTTCTGTCACAGCCTGGAAGTGGAGTAGGTGATAGTGTATTACCTGCTACTGTTTGCGCTTTCGTTAAGGAACATTATCCTGTTTTTTCGGTCCCATGGGAGCTGTTAAGTGAAATACAGGCCGTGGGGTTTGCGGCCAGAGAAGTCAAACCTAAGATGGTCCGAGACCTTCTCCGGACCACTGCCCCGTTCACGAGTGGTTGGTCCATCGATACTTATGTCGATGTTCTCGAATACTGTTTATCTGACATTCATCTGACCCCATCTTCTGGGTCCAGTGAACTTACGCCAAGGGAGTCAGGTTCTGGTTTAAATTCTTCAACGAACAATTTAGACAACATCGTGTCAGACACAAGTTTACAGAGACATGGGACATCTGCACCAATCAATTCTGGAGGAGATGCAATTGAAATAGTGACAAGCCTAGGGAAGGCTCTATTTGATTTTGGTCGAGGTGTAGTTGATGACATAGGCAGGGTTGGAGGTCATTCGGCTCGAGGGTATTCATTGAGGGGAAATACCATTGACGTGAGCAGTCTTACTATTGAGGAGCAGAAGCTTTTCCATGCGGCTTCTGAAATAAGAGGATTGCCCTGTCCTACAGCAAACAATAGTTTGATTAAATTGGGGTATACCGATGTTTGGGTAGCAAACAAAGAGGAACAGTCTCTTGTCTCTCCTTTAGCGGCAAAGATCATTCATCAGAAAGTGCTGGATAGAGCTGTCCTGCTGAATATTTTCTCCAACCTCTCCATTCAATCGTACATGAAACTCCAGGCATTTTCTCTTCGCTTGCTTGCTCAGCACATGAAATTTGTTTTTCATGAGAGCTGGTCGAATCGTGTGATCGAGTCAAACAATGCTCCATGGTTTTCATGGGAGAAAGAAACTGTAGGTTCGGATAATGAAACAGGTCCGTCTTCTGAGTGGATAAAGCTCTTCTGGAAGATTTTCAATGCCTCACCAGAAGACCTGAATTTGTTCTCGGAATGGCCCTTAATTCCTGCTTTCCTTGGTCGCCCCATTTTGTGTCGCTTGAGAGAATCTCATCTTATCTTTGTACCTCCGCCGATTAATACTTTGAACCCTTCTTATACTGCTTCTGGCTTAAATTCCATTGACATTGGTCAATCTGAATTGTCTTCTGAGTCTCGTGGAGTTCGGGCGTTCATGCTATCCTTTAAATTCATTGAAGAAAATTATCCTTGGCTGCTTTCGTTGCTCAACCAATATAATATTCCTATTTTTGAAGCTGATTACCTGGATTGCGCCGCTCCATCAAAGTGCTTACCGGCAGAAGGCCGCTCATTAGGCCAAATCATTGCCTCCAAGCTTGTAGCAGCTAAACATGCTGGATTTTTTCCTCCACAAACTAATTTTTCCGCTTCAGGAAGAGATGAGCTCTTGAGGTTAATCGCCTATGACTTTTCTTTGTATAGCTCTGGCTATGCGAGAGAAGAACTTGAAGTGCTGCATGATCTTCCAATATATAGGACGGTTGATGGGTCATATAGTGATTTAGTAAACCGTGATCTTTGTATTGTCTCTTTGAATACATTTCTTAAGCCATCAGATGATCATTGTCTTGCCTATTCCGCTGATTCTACCGAAAGTTCTTTACTCCGTGGCCTTGGAATCCCTGAATTGAATGATCAACAGATTCTGCAGAAATTTGGATTGACTGGTTTTGAACTTAAACTTCAGCATGAGCAGGAGGATATCTTAATATATATTTACGAAAACTGGAGTGATCTTCAGCATGATTCATCTATAGTTGAGCTACTTAAAGAGACTTGCTTTGTAAAAACAGGCGATGATGAACAGTCTGTAAAACTTTGCAAGCCCAAAGATCTGTTCGACCCTAGTGATGTCTTGTTGGCATCCATATTTTGTGGAGTGACATCCAAATTTCCAGGAGAGAGATTCATTTCTGATGGTTGGCTCCAGATTTTGCGAAAAATAGGTTTACGTACTTCAGCTGATGCAGATATTATTCTCGAGTGTGCAAAGAGAGTGGAGTATCTTGGAGTTGAATCAATGAAGAATGTAGATCTTGATGAAGCTAATGTTTGGAGTTCATGGGATGGAGTTTCTTCTGAACTCTGGGCATTAGCTGAAACATTAGTCAAAGCAATCTTCTCTAATTTTGCTGTACTTTATGGGAACAACTTCTGCAATCAACTTGGAGAGATTGCTTGTGTTCCAGCTGAAAAGGGCTTTCCATATAAAGGTGGCCATAAAATGAGGAACAGAGTTCTTTGTTCCTATCGTGAAGCTGTAGTAATGAAGGACTGGCCTCTTGCATGGAGTTGTGCACCAATTCTTTCAATGCAGGCTGTTGTACCCCCAGATTATGCCTGGACAGCACTAAGGTTGTCGAGCCCTCCTCCATTTTCGACTGTTCGAAAGCACCTTCAGGTAGTGTCTTAGTCACTCCTATTACTTTGTTTCTGTACCTTCAGAATCTGGCTATATATGATGACACCAATTCTTCCAGCCCTACTTTAAACTTATGTTGATTGGCATGAATGGTACACAATCCTCAGGCTATTGGAAGAGATGGTGGTGAAGATACTCTTGCTCATTGGCCAACTGCATCAGGTGTCAAAACAATTGATGACGCCACAGTCGACATATTGAAGTATTTGGAGAAGAATTGGAGCTCCCTCTCTTCTTCAGGTAAGTTGAGTTAACCCAACCATTGGTTTGACATTTGTGCAGACTCAAATTTCGTATAATTATTTTTGTTTGGTAATATAATTTTTGTTTCACTGTCAGACACAACAATGTTGCGTCAAGTGGCTTTCTTGCCAGTTGCAAATGGTACTCGCTTGGTGACACCGAGCTCTCTTTTTGCTCGTTTAACTATCAATCTGTCTCCTTTCGCATTTGAACTCCCTTCCACATATCTCCCTTTCGTGAAGATTCTTCGACACTTGGGCCTTCAGGACTCGCTCTCTAATATCTCTGCGAAGAATATTCTTTTAGATCTTCAGAAAGTTTGTGGCTATCAACGTCTTAGCCCGAATGAATTCCAGGCTGTTACGGCAATCTTACATTTCATTTGTGGTGAGGAAAACTGCTCAGCCATTTCTAATTGGGAATCTGAAGCGATTGTTCCCGATGATGGCTGCAGACTTGTCCATGCTAAATCATGTGTGTATGTCGATTTTCACGGTTCTCATTATGTCAAACATATCGACACTTCCACACTACGGTTTGTACATGCAGCTATACCTGACAGAGTTTGTGAGGCTCTTGGAGTCAAAAAGCTATCCAGTGTCGTCAAAGAGGTAATAGTTAGCACTCTGCAATGTTTATGACATCATTATCTACATGAAAGTATCTTGTCATGTGATTAAGGACATGCTTGCTTGCCTTATTGCAGGAACTAAACCTCGTGGAGGATTCATTGGCTTGTATTGGTGTGGTTTCACTTGCTACCATCAAACAGAAACTAACAAGTATATCGTTTCAAGCAGCGGTGTGGAGAGTACTATCGAGCCTAGCTAGCACCAATACAGGGTTTAAAACACCTTTGCTTGAGAATGTCCAGAAGTCATTGGAACGTTTAGCTAAAAGATTACTATTCGTTCGCTTATTGCACACTCGTTTCCTGCTTCGAAACACGGTTGACATAACTCTGCTGGGGAAGAACCCGATTTTTCCTGAGTGGGACAACACAGCTAAACACAGGGCTCTTTACTTTGTAGATCAGTTGGAAAATCGGGTATTAGTTGCTGAACCACCAAAGTATGTAGCAGTTACTGACGTACTGTCTGCTGTTGTCAGTAGCATTTTGGATTCGCCTGTTCCATTACCCATTGGGTCTTTGTTTCTTTGTCCTGAAAACTGTGAGGCCACACTACTCGATGCGATGAAACTCAGTTCTCCTACTGGAAAAAATGAAATCGGTGGTGGAACTGATTCTTTTCTGGGCAAAGAGATATTGCCTCAAGATGCGGTTTATGTGCAGTTTCACCCGTTGAGGCCTTTCTATAAAGGTGAAATAGTTGCTTGGCGGTCTTCAAACGGAGAAAAGTTGAAGTATGGTAGGATTCCAGAGAATGTCAGGCCATTGGCGGGACAAGCGCTTTATAGGCTTCTAGTAGAAACCTCGCCTGGGACGATAGAACCCTTTCTTTCGTCAAATATTTTCTCATTCAAGAATATTCGTAACATTCAAGATTTTTCGGGAACAAATCTGGGGGTAGAAAGTAGGGTGCATGAAGATACTACTGCAGGAAGTTCTCATGAAGTTGGGTCAAGGACCTCTCAGGTTTGACATCCTGACCTACTTTATTTTTCATGCTCATAACAACTTAATATTGCAGTCTCATAAAATCCATCAAATCATCATCATCCATAAAGAGGCTTACTATATTTCTTAACGTCATTACAGTGTGTTATTGACCGTGAATTACTTCATCATTGTTGGAAAGAAAATATAAAATTACAAATCTCCCCCCCCCCCCAACCACTTTTCTTCTGACAGCATGCTGCCTTAAAACCTCTGTTTTGACCTCACTCCTGCTTCTTGCATGCAGCCAACTATTCCCGTGCCTGTCCGAGATCTTCAACAAGGTCGAGTGTCAGCTTCAGAAGTTGTCGAGGCAGTGCATGAAATGCTCTCCTCTGCTGGTATTAACATGGATGTTGAAGATCATTCACTGTTGCAAACAACATTAACACTTAAAGAGCAACTTAAAGAATCTCAGGCTGCACTATTGCTTGAACAGGTTTTTACTTTTAACATTCTACTATTCAAATTTATGTTAACAATCTCCGTTATATTTATCATTTTATTACCAAATATACTTTATTTAAATGTAATACTCATTGCTTGATCATTGTGTCATCTTGAACAGGAAAAGTCCGATGTGGCGACCAAAGAAGCCGAGACAGCTAAAGCAGCATGGTCATGCCGTGTCTGTTTAAGTAATGAAGTTGACATCGCCTTAGTCCCATGTGGTCATGTATTGTGTCGAAGATGCTCTTCGGCGGTTTCAAGGTGTCCCTTTTGCAGGCTACAAGTGTCAAAACCGATGAGGATATTCCGGCCATGATACATATTGACTTAAGCTAAAGTTATATCAATCAGCTCATGTAAATCTGTGCTATTTCTATCTTCAACTCGACTATCTCCATAGGCGTGCATATCGACATTCGGTTGTTATTTTCAGTTGATTTTGGCTGGTATTTATTTCTTTGAAGTAGAAAGTGTACGTTAGACCTGAGTTCTTATAGGCATAAACGTACAGTGATTCTCTTGTCATGATATAATAATTCTCAATTCGTTATTTGTTATTATCTTGGCTGTGGATTTGGTAAAAGCATAAAGAAAACAACACAGTATATTCTTTCACGTTAAGGCTTATTCAGACAGCCAGTGATATGGACATCTGAAGATTAGACAATTAAGATAAAAAAGTAGTTCTAAATCTTAAGGTTAGACAATTGCAGTAAGAAGCAGCAGAAAGAAGTGTGATCTTCCATTCGAATAACAAAGATCGACTTTCATTGGCGAAAAACTATGATGCAATAAGCAGTCGTCCGTATAAACCTGACCAAAAGGTAAGCAGTTCGATTCTGTGCCGGGTGAATGCTGATATGTAAGGAAACTTACAGATACGTCCAAGTAGGAATGTGCCTTCGTTAAAGATCCAAGATGCAATAATACGAAAACATGGCAGCGGACTAAAGGAAGTAAACGCCAAAGGGAACAAAACATAACAAGAATCATATCGAACTAGTAAATATCATAAATTAAGACACAGAGGAAAGACCCTCAAGTCGTTGTCCCGATAGCAAATACAAACTAACAAATCTGAACAAAGGAATATCACCGTTATAAGACGCGACAACAAGTAGCAAAATGCTCATAGAGATAATCATAACAACAAAAGGAAGAAACAACTGTTACTACGTATGAAAGCAGGGGGAAAAAATCATAAGCCATCATATGATCATCCATCTGAAGAGCAAAGCAATCATATGACAGCCTATTCCGTCGTCTCATCAAGAACGCATCTAATTGGGTGGGAAGGAGAATCAAACTGAGTGAGAAAAACCATATCAATTCTGAGATTGGTTTTTCTTGTCCACATTACTCTCTCCTCGATCCCTCTCATCCAACAACCTCCCAGCCTCCTCGTCCGCTTGCTGAGCTTTCTTCTGCGCCTCCTTGGCCTTAAGCGCCTGCAGCTTCGAGTGATTGTAATATGCGACACCCAAGAAAGCCAATGCATAACCAAACAGATTAATCGGAGTCACAATATCCTTAATCACGGACCAAGAGAAGGCAATCAAGAGCCAATCCTTGACAACCCCAGCAACATTCATGGTTAAAGCAGAAGTCTTTCCAACGAGCAAGAACACGGCAAGATTCAATGCGAAGGCACAGAAAGAATTCGTCCCAAAGACCACATAATCGAAATGAAAGCTCGAATTTTCCTTAAGGACTGGGAATTCGATGAGAACCCACGGAACAAACAAGAAAACCAAGCAACAAGGGGCCACATAGTACAGAGAAGTAATGGGATTCAGCGTGATACCCTTCGAGGTAAGCAAGATCTGAATCATAACGAGCCTCGTGGCCTCAAAAGCAACAGCGCCCAGTTGGAGAATAACACCCCACGTATCGAACTTCGCCTCGCCGTAAGCTGCGATGCCCACCCCGATAGAGATTGAGACCATGTTCGCCATCGTCTCCGAGCTGAACGCCTCCTTCTTGAACATCACGCCGATGGAGTACACCGCCACGGGCATGAGAGCCTTGAGCATCTGAATAAATGACACGGAGAGATATATGTAGGCGGAATTGGACAGCCACAAGGAGAGGGCATACAACAGACCGATCGGAACCACCGATCTGAGGTAGAGATCCCACGACATGGTCACTGGATCCACGACCTTGAAGACGCGGACGAGCAGATAGGCGAGGGAAGAGCAAAAGGACATGTGAATCATGGTGAGGGAGATGGGATAGGGCCAGTTGTACATCTTTCGATCGAGTATGTACTTGTTGTAGACGATGACTGTGAAGGAGAGGAAGATCCATATGGCCACGTAGGTGTACGATAGGACGATCTTCTTCACCACGCCTTCGCTTAGACCTCCACCTTTGCCCATCCTTCCTCTTGCTCAGATATCTCTCTCTCTCTCTCTCTCTCTCTCTCGATCTCTCTGAATCTGAGTGAGATTTGTTTTTTTGTGTGAGACGAAGAAAAACTCCCTTACGTTATAATGTGTTTATAGAGTCAGTCAGAGAGAGGCGTTAAGGAGCGGCAAGGGTTTGACTTAACTTTCCGCGTGTCCTAAGCTAAGATACTATTCAATATCATCATTATTATTTTTTTATTATATTGTTAAAAATGTAAACATTATTGTGGTTTGATTAGGACGAAAAGTGGCTGTGCTGTAAAAATTATTACAAAATTCGATGTCCATCAAAATTGTTTCCTTTTTCCCAAGCAGCCAAGTGGTTCGATTTTATTTGAACTCTTTTACTATTAAATTGTGTAAATTTGGACAGTATATGTAGATTTGGGAGCTGATCCTACTGAAAGGTTAGATTCGATTCGATTTAATCAGAATATATGAACTATAGTGGGGTCAATGGTTCGATTTTATTTGAACACATTTACAATCGAACTTTTTATGAACTTGGATAGTACATGCAGATTTGGGAGTCGGTCCTGCTAGAAGCAGCGATCTGTCCCATAATCAATGATAAAGATCAGATTCGATCCAAACTAAATTTAGTGGGAGTAAATTGATTGCAGCGGTGAGATATTGCTTCGTTTATATATCAAGTTGGAGAAAAAAAAAACCAAAAAATGATTTGTCAAATTCATATAAAAATGTAAGAACAAGTCAAGGTTGTAGTAGGTGAACGAATGTGACAAGAAAAATAACATTGTCAACAATTATTGAATTCTACATATATATCATTCACGAACTTGTTTGTGATGTGATTTTCAAATTTAATGCTTTCGAATCCTCACTCACATTCACATATTCCGTCTACGGCACACATTGAAATAATAATAAACTCACCATAAATTTCTAATAACAACAAAGTTCGATTCAAGTAGATCATTAATAATCGCATATATATATATATATATATATATATATATATATATATATCTCTCTCCGTCGTCATTCATCTCCGTCGTCATTCATCGGCAATCTGCACGATCTTTTTTCCGACATTATGGCCCAAAAAAAGCCCGACAAAAGCCGAGGGGACGGTCTCTAAGCCCCTCGAAATGTCACAAAGAACGTGGAGTTTCCCCGACGATAGGTACTTGGTTGTGGCCGAGATGAAATCGGAGTAACACGTGGGGATGAGGTCGGCGGCTAGGAACCCTTGGATCGTTATCCTTTTGTACACTACGTTCATCAAATCGGGCGCCGCTTTCCTCCCTTTGCCTGTGTACTCGGATATCGCGCCGCACACGGCCACCCTACCGAACGTATTCATGTTAGCCACGACCGCCTCGAGCATCTCCCCGCCCACATTGTCGAAATACATGTCGATGCCCTCCGGGAAATACCTATATATATATATCATAAATTTAAACGACGATTGAAATATATATATATATATATATATATATATATTATTAATTATATATGTGTGGTAAGTACTTTTTGAGAGCTGAGTTTAGATCGGTTTCGTCCTTGTAATTGAATGCATCGTCGAAACCGAGTTTTTCCTTTAGTAGCTCGACCTTGTCCTGCGTTCCGGCACATCCTACGACACGACATCCAAAGAGCTTTGCGTACTGTCCGACCAAGCTTCCGACTGATCCCGACGCGGCCGACACGAAGATGCTCTCCCCCTCCTTCGGCTTGCACACTTGGAAGAACCCTCCGTACGCCGTGAGCCCGCTAAATCCTAAAATTTAATTTAATTTTTTTTTCAACCGCAATAAAATTTGATAAATTTAAGATAAGGTAACATTGATAAATTTGACCCTAAAAATTTGATCATATAAGATATTAAGCCCTTAAAATTTGACCTAAAAGTTTGTGATATTATTCAACAGTCAAAATTCAACCTGACTCTAGGTCGCCACGATTTATATATAGTATAGATAATTTATATTACCTAGAGGCCCGACATGGTAGGGCAAAGGTAAGCCCATCGGGTCCAATTTGTTAAGAAGGGCCGCTTCATCAACGACAACGGTATACTCTCCCCACGTAAGAAGCCCGATGACAAGGTCATCCACGGCGATATCAGCCCGGCCCGACGCAACGACCCGACCCACGCCGTAAGCGTCTATGGTCTGCCCAAAAGATCGTATCAATCGTATATACAAAAATAAAAATCGATCCATAATATCAAGCAAGAGATTTATTATTACATTTTGCTATGGTATGGTATGCTATGTACCTACCTGGCCGGGAGTGAGGTGCGATGCAAAGCTTATGGCGGAGTGCGAAGAGCTGAGGTTTTTCATGCGGTTGAGCTGGTAAGGATCCACCGACACGTATAAATTCTTCACTATCACCTCTTTGCCTTCGACGGCGAGAGAAATCGACTCGCTTTTGATATCGAAGTCGGACTCAGATGGGCTCCCATCTATATGATTCTTTATCGCCACAAAACTGTTCTTTATCATCATCTCCCCCATTATTGCTCTCTCTCTCTCTCTCTCAGTCGGTAAGAAGGTTGCAATGGTGTGTATTTATTGGATGAGGTTAGAGATTATGTTTGAAATCCACATGTAAGACAGACACTAAGACGAGGAGGGGCCATTGAGTAATAGGACAAAAGGGTATAATATAACGACGAGGAGAAGAATCTTTGGCGTTGATGATATCGAAAGAACGATGCAATGCAATGGCAATGGCATCTCCACCGCTTGTTTGTATTATTTATTACCTTATCGAATTATACCTCACCAATTTTCAACTATTATTGTAGAATGAGTTTCAATAAAAATAAAATAAATTTTGAAAGTCTGTCTGTCTGTCAATATACAAACAAAACTGCGGGGCTGTTATGGAGCCACAAGGAAAACTTCATGCGTACGTATTTTTTCAATACCCAAAGCAATGCGACAAAGGACATGTTTTTTGCAATCTAAACAATTTATGCTATTTATTTCTAATAAATAAAGTCACTAAGTCTCAGTCAGAACCTGGAATTTAATGGGTTATTTTATATCTGCCGGCCAGGCCAATCAATAAATCAACGTAACACATTTTTTTTTAAGACAAACTCAAAGTTCCCTGAAATTGTGGCAGCCAAGCCAGCTAAGGTTCCGACGACTACCAAGGCGGGTTCGAACACTTCGCAAGTGGGAGAGCTCCTTTCAAGCATAGAACACACAACTTCGAGCAGTGGGTTTCGGGCTTTCGTCCCCTCATTGGTGGGCCCGATCGACCCTTCCTCGGCCCTAAAGCCCGCAAACTAAGCACGTTGAGTTTGTGGAGGGGATGAGATTTTATCGGCTCGTTGATTTCGTTTGTTTTTTGTCTGTTTTTATATTGCATGTATTTACTATAGTATTTATTTATTGGGTGAACAAATATTTCATTTCATCACTACTTTGAAATGAAGCCCAATAGAAGAAATAATAATACTATGTATAATGTGTTCCAATAATGAAATACAAATAACGTTGGTTGAAGCATTGATTTTTATGGGGCTAAATTAACATATTAACGATTTTTTATTACCCGAAAATAATAATTTCTCAAAAAACAAAAAAATTGTCATAAAAGATAAGATTTTGATTACGCTTCTCTGTCTAAATTTGAGACGGAGACAGATGGACTATAGAAGTATTAGGCACGTTGGAGAAGTCGAAGGTCGAAACATAATTGACAATGAAATTTTCCGACTAAACTTAGTTGGTATGAAGTAAAAGTTATATACGAAAAAATATTATATAGCCAAAAATATATAAATTATAATATACAAATTAAAGGGAATTTTTTTTTCAAAACAAATTTAGTAATTGATTTATTAGACCTTCCCTTCGTCGGCTAAGGTTAATTTGTAAAATCGTACCCTTTTCAAAAGTCGTCGGAAGCAAAATAAAAACTGAATAATTGCGAGCTAAGCTAAGCTAAACTAAAAAGGAATCATCATCACAGTTCATTCATTCATACTCATCAGTTCACAGCTACTTTTATAGTCTCACGCCACAGCTGCCTTTCGGTCTGTCTCACTAATCTCGGACAAAGGGTAAAGAACGGCTTAACGGGGGGGAAAGTACACGTCCTAGCCTAGCTTCCCATTTATTCTGGGTGATATCTAATTCTTGAATTGCTTTCCTCTCACCACTGATTCTCCGAACCTCAAATAAGCAGCTGCAAAACTGACTGTTTTCTTCTTTGAATTGAGTAAAATCTGTGGCTATTTAATCTGTGGTGGGTCTTTTGAAATTGAGTGGTCTCAGTTGAGAATTGTAAGCCGAAGGGGAAGAAGGAGATGCCTAGGCCTGGTCCGAGACCTTACGAGTGTGTTAAAAGAGCTTGGCACAGCGAAAGGCACCAACCCATGAGAGGTTTGATTATCCAACACATTTTTAGGTATTTTACTTCCGTTTCATTCTTCCCTTGGGCTGTCGTCCTTTTGTTCTCTCTTGTTTGTCAGCTGATAAAGAACCTATTTTTTTTTGTTTGTTTGTTTGTTTGTTTGAGAAGGCTTGTGCGGGATAATCACAGTGATGCTACGAAGAAAAATAGAGAATGGCAAGAGAAGCTGCCTATTGTAGTGTTCAAAGCAGAGGAGATTATGTACTCCAAAGCCAACTCTGAGGTTAGTTGTTTTTGGGCTTGTAGATTCAGATTGAGGTGGGTATTGCCTTCTGTGAGATAATGTAATGTGCTGCTGCCATTTTTGGAAGGCTGAGTATTCGAATCTTGACACGGTATGGGACCGTGCTAATGACGCCGTTGACACTATAATTCGAAGAGATGAGAGTTCAGAAACTGGGGATCTTTTGCCTCCATGTGTTGAAGGTATGAGCTTGTTGAATGATACGTCTGCATCCGACCGTTGGATATAAATCTTATCGCATATGTGCTATATCTGAATTCTGACGTGTTTTTCAGCTGCCCTTAACCTGGGCTGTGTCCCCGTAAAAGCTAGTAGAAGCGAGATGCTCAACAACCCCAGAACTTACCTTCGACCGAAACACCAAGAAAACCTAAATACATCTCCGAAGGGCTTGAACGACAGTTCCAATGCGGCTATGAGTACGCCATCGGACAGTCCGACAGCTAACCTACCACAAAATGCAGATCCTCCTCGTTTATTTTGGGAGTCAAACAACACTATATCTACGCTGAATACCAACAGCCACGTCGCCATGTCGTCTGGGATCGTTCCTCCTCTTATCTATGGTAAGAATAACTCCAAAGTGGAGGGCCTTCCCCCATTTAGCAGCACGGCCTCTGCATATCCATCGTGCTATGGTACCAGCTTTGGTTTCGAAGCTCAAAAGTACGACGATCCCATCATAGTTGGCGTGCCCGTCTTCAAATCTGCTCCCGAGCCCGCCAAAGCTGTCAGCTTGCAAGAGCTATTCCCGCTCGGTAAATGCAAGAACGCTGCCCAAGAAACCTTCGAAGCTGCTCACGAGGACAACAGAATAGAAGGACTTGAGACCACTTGTGATTTGTCTTTGAGGTTGGGGGTAGCTCATGACTACTCAGACTCTAGCAGAGAAAATCACAACCCCATTACTGATCTCCATCGTCCTCGAGAGGAGTTTTGTTTTTTTCCCGTGGAGTCAGATGAATTAGCACGTAAAAAGCGCAAGCAGCCGGACGATGCAGACATGGTAAGTGATGACCGTCTTATCTGGTCGCGCGGTCCATTTTCTAACCAATTTGCTTCTCGAAGTAGAAGAGCTGAGTCATAGAATAGGTTTTTTTTACTAAGATTATCTTCTGTCTGACATATGCTATTCGATTTCAACATGGGTTTCACTGATTTGCATTAGAACAACAGATGAGTGATGTTTTTTTGTTTGTTACAAGCTAGAACAACAGACCTGCTTGTATTTTCTTGAAAGCTACATTAACATGTTCTATGGGTGGCATAATAGATATGTTCAGTGGATCTAAAGAACAAAAGCAAGCACTATCTATCTATCCATCTATATAGCTCGACTTTAATAGATGGGGTTGAGAGTTTGGTGCCTTTCATTTGCATAATTCACTCCTCCCTTTAATAAATGCTATCCTTCCTTTCATTACAACCTCAGTCAGTAGCACTATCGATTTATCATTTTCGGTCATAAATATTTATTCACAATTCTAATTCATGGCGTTGTCTTTTGTCATTTTATTGGGGAGAATTACTTACTACTAGAGCTGGCAAAAAGGCCCGCGGGCCAGTCCGCCCGCCCCGCCCCGTCATTTTATTTGGATTTTATTTTTTTAAATGGTTTAATAATTTAAATTAATAATTATTATTTTTTATTTATTATTAGCGGGCTGGCCCGCCAAGCCCGCAGCCCGCCGGCGGGGCGAGGCGGGCTACAATTTTCTGGGCCCGGCCAGCCCCGCCCGCGCCCGCCCTGCCAAGTGACGGGCTTTGGCGGGCTGCGGGCCAGCCCGCCCCGGCGGCCGTTTGACAGCTCTACTTACTACAAGCGGTTAGTATGACCGCAAAAATCTTCATTGGAGGAATGTGTGTAAATCACACATATGCGGGGTATTTTTGCTATTTCTAACATCAAGAGGGAGTTTTATGCAATTTCATCTTTTAGTCCTATTCTATTCTACTGCCTATAAAAAGAGTAGTAGGCTCAAGGCTCATATATATATAAGATATTTTATAGTAATAACAATATCATGAAGTTTTACAGCAAAAGATTCTAACGATGGGAGTAGTAAGTAAGTATTATTATTCATCCATGGCAAAACGGACCAAAACAATACGAACACTAAAACCTTCCTATTCACAAAGTATAAAAATAGATTTGCAAACTGCAAAAACTTCCCCGCATTGCTCTACCGTTATACTTCCACACCTTCAAACTTGATCACCCTTCGGAAACTGTGCTTACCATCCGCCGAAGATCATCTTGATAAAAGATTTAGTTCCCTTGGCCGTCGGAGGATTCGCCGGCGCATTAACCGATGGAGCATACGCATTGTTCGCCGGAGCCGCTGCGATGTAAGAACTGGGCGTCGGCGCCAGAGCTGGTGAAGCTGCATTGTAAGAGGTGGGCCCCGGCGCGGGCGCCGGAGCATAGGAGTTCGGAGAAGCCGCTATGTAAGACTCGGCAAGTGGGGCCGGCGCCGGCGCGTTGTTGCGCCTCTTCTTATGGTGCGGCTTATCCTTGAATATAAATGCGTCTCTATCATGGGAGCGGCCCAAGTCCTTCGTTTCCTGCTTAGATTCCGGCGAGTACTTTGCGTGCTTGTCTTCCTCCGGCAAGGGGTAGATGAAGCCCTTGACGCACGGCACCTTCCTATCGCGGATCCACCTCTTACCGTCGAGGAAGTGGGCCACGGTGAAGCGCTTGACCCTCTTCGCCGGCAGCTCCTTAACCCCCGACCACCTCGCGCGGTGCGCCTTGTCAGCGCCGGGCCCTCTGTTGTTGAACTCCGTGTAAAAAAGCGTCTTGAGGGCGAAATCGCCGTCCCACGGCAGCCATCCCTTGGGCTGGATGACGTCGTCGATGTAAGATTCCATTATCACAGTCCTCGAGTACTCCTTCCACGGCCGGCCAAGGTAGGACTTGAGCTTGTGCCTGAAGGGGTAGTACTCGGGGGCGGCCACGAAGGAGCAGTTCTGAAGGACGAGGCCGGTCGGCTGGCGGACGTCTTTCCTTCCCTGGGCCGTGACTATGTTCTGCTGGTTGTTCAGCGGCTTTCTGAGGACCATCGTGCAGTTCTGGAAGACGGCGGCGCTGTCCCCGAAGATGAAGTCGATCGTGCCTGAGATGATGCAGTTTCTGTAGTACTGGCGGTAGGTGTGGGCGTAGAGCGTGTCTTGGTAGCCGTCCATCTGGCACCTGAAGAAGATCGCTCGGTCTGCGCTCACGCGGAGGGCCACCGCCTGGTGCTTCTCGGGCCCCGCCGAGTTCTCGAAACCTATGTCTATCGCCGTGAAGTTGTCCGCATGCACAGCTTTTCATTCCCGCCCCGAAAATAAATAAGTAAAATAAAAGATGTAAACGACTGAATGATTACTTTCTATAAGATGCGTAAATGTAACGAATGCGTACCGACGGTGGCCGTGTGGTAAGTATTGGTGCCGTCGATATAGTTCAAGCGGCCGGTGATCTTAGTCTTGGTGGGCCCATCGCCGACGATCATCAAGTTCGTAAGGCTGCTGTTGATGTGCACCTTTTCTTCGTAGACGCCTTCCTTCACGTACAGCACGAAGATCTCGTCGCCGTTCTTGGGAACGTCGGCGAGGGCCTCGTTGATTGTGCGGTACTTCCCGCTTCCATCCTTGGCGACCACGAGGTCGGGCTTGTGCTTTTTCCACTTCATCGTCGACATGAGCTCCCGGCGGTCGTACTCGACCCACCCTGGCAGCTCCTCCTCCTCCTCCTCCTCGTCGCCGCCTTGCTCCGGCAGGTCCAGGAGGCGGCGGCTGGTGTAGAACCCCTCGATGCCTATCGAGTCGAGGAAGCTCGAGACGGAGGTGACCATGGCTAGGCCGTTGCTCGTCATCTGCATGGCGTCAGTGAGGGAGTCCCTCATCCTCTCCCCGGCGTCGCCCTCCACGCCGTCGAACCCGTCGAGGCACGTCTCCTGGTAGGTGATGGCCCCGCTGAGCCATATCTTGAGGTCGTCGAGCACGGCGTCGATCTGAACGAAGTTCATCTGCTTGAACTTGTCGAAGGACCGCTGGAGGTCGTTGACCGCCCGGTCGGCGAGCTCGCGGCAGCCCTCGACCGCCGACCTTCCCCTGGGGTCCTTCTCGAGCTCGTCGAAGAGGGTCGAGTTGTTGACCGCCTGGTCGATGTTCTTGATGGCTACCTGGAAGGCCCGCTCGATGAGCTCCTTGGGGTCGCTGGTGTCTTCTCCGGCCTTTAGGCTGTTGACGCAGGCCTCTTGGTAGTCAGTGCTCTGGCAGAGGGCGGTGATGGCCTTCTGGGAGGCGGCGATCTCGGGGGTTTCGGGCTTTTCGTTCTCTCGGATGCCGACGGTGAGGGCGACCACCATGGCGATTAGGATGAGGGAGCAGACGCCGGCGATGGCGAGCTTTTTCTTCGACTTGTCTGCCATGTTAGGTTCGATCGATCTTTGGCCGACCAACAAAAAAAAAGAAGGCAACGTAACGATGTCCGACGAATCAAACGGCGGCAAAAAAGAGGATGTAATAGAACGAAAAACGCTGATTATTTGAAAGTGGAGAAGGGCCTTTTTCTTCTTCCTTGTCCGTCAGACGATCAAGACCCTCGCTCCAGGAGTGACTGCGCGATGTGGAGGAGGACAGTGAGTGTTCTTATTGTTCGGCACGTTACATATTGCGACGATGTCTTACGCTGTGATTTTTTTTATGGGAGGGGGGAAAAACTCGACTTTATATTGGAGAGGAAAAGGAGAATGGACCGTTGAACTTATATTAGCATGTGTTAGAATCAGTGATGGCCTGTGAATTCTCAGGCGAAGTTTCATGGCTGCCTCTGTTTTGGCAAAACGGTGGCAGCCCATGAATGTAGGGAAGGAGAGAGAGCATGCATGCGGTCAGAGAAATGTATGTTTTTTGTTGTTCTTAAATTAGAAAGTGAGTAATGAGCTTCAAATTGTCTGAAATTTGTTGGTATTTCACATTATTCGGTCCCTCCCTCTTTGGCTACTCCATAAAGTCTCTGTAATAACAAGCATCCTCGCCAATGCCTCTTAAGTTGTTGATATAGAGCAGTCGCAAGAACACTGTACATCTGAAGTAGTGTTCTGAGCTGTGGGTGGGATATGCGTGCTTTCGAACCATATTGCGACAGCTTTGGACTTATGTTGAGAAAAGGGTTGCCTTGGGATTTATTAAGTGCAATTATGTTTTTAGACTAGGATTTGTTTGAATTTGTCAATATAACAACATTAAGTAAGATCAACTTGTAAATATATATCCAACAAAACAAATGATGATCACATATAATCTATCCCAACTATTTAACAGCCAATTCTCTATGTAGTAAGTGTTATACAAAAAGTCAAGCAATATATATCATTCATGCACCAAGTGCCTCAAGAACTTAGCTATCACTTTCAAACACAACAATCTTTGATATGATCCCAAAAAAAAATGAATATGAGGCAGACAGTAAGGAAACGAGTCTCATCTCAAACCTCGGAAAATCAATTTAAATGAATCGATAATATTTAAGATGAATCATCGTAATTTGCCCCGGGCGGCGGTGGTGCTGATCCTGCGAGCCAACCCCATACACCGCTCGATCCCTGCCTCTGCTTTGCGTTGAGAGCTGCTTGTTCGGAAGCAGCCTTTTGCCTTCGGAGGATTTCGAGTTCTCTTTGTAGTGTCTCCATGTTTTGTAGCTTCTGCCTTAGCTCAGCAACATCCACCTAGGTTTAACAATCAAGGATTAAGACAAATCTGTCAGGCATGCGATATTATTGAACTGTGGTGTAGCATTTATTAGTGATTTGGAATCGTGACGTTATGTTTTAATTCATTCAAGTTAAAATGTCATTGGCAATATTTGTTTCGACAATATCCTGAAGCTTGTCAAGGAAAACCAAGGAATTATACTTTAAATGACACCGACCTCCAGTTTAAAACATCTTGATTGTTCTGCTGCTAGCTGCCCTCGGACAGACTGAAGTTCCTGGAAAATTAGTTATGTGTATCAGAACAGATTCAACAGATGTCACTAATCATTGAGATTGTAAGGAAAGTGTTCAGAGAGTCCTTCTCTAAAGTCTCAACCAAATCCAAGAGAAGATCACTGCTTAAATGAGATGGAATCAAGGGGGTTTTAATTGGTGCACTGGGCAAATTCAATTGTGACATATTTTGTGGCAAAAAAAAAATGGATTATCAAGAGTGAGAGAACAGAAAAAAGATATCGGTAAAAGAGAAAAATAAATGGCCTGAAAGGAGTAACCTTGTACAAGTCCGTGTTCCGTGTTTCCGCTTCAGTGACCTCTTGCTTCAGCCGAAGGGTCAAGGATTTCTCCTTTGAGAGAGATGACTCAAGTTCTTCTTTCTCGGCCTTAAGGGCAACTAAAAGGCGCTCATCTGTTTCTTCAATCTTGGTAATCTATAATAAGCAGGGAGAACAAGAAATTATCAGTGAAAATATCATTTGCAATAAGAGACATCAGTATTTAATAATTACCGAAAATAAAAAACGCCATCATGTTGTCAAGAGAAAACCATGCTAAGAGTAATGCTCCTAGGAACAGCTAATAGTCGACATATGATGGAATATATCATGTATCTAATCAACCTAATAATAGGAATCAGGGATTATATAACGTTCATGGCATCTGATTCTTGTGAACTATACAATAACTCTTACAGCTGGTTCAGAATCCACGTTGTCCATGAGAATCTCCCTTGATTTTCCATCTTGACCATTCTCTAACTCAGAATCCACATCTCTGGTAGCATTTGTTACATTTTGAACAGCTGATACACTATCAGGAACTGTCGTCTCCATTTTTGACCGTATACTTGATTTATGACTTGGCTTCAGTACATTGAGCTGAACACGGTTAATAAAGCAATACCTTGTAAGTGAAACGAAAAAACTTTTACGCAGTCAGATTGAAAAGAAGATATAGAACGCCATGCAAACCTCATTGTTGTATCTTCCATTATATCCTCCAAACAATACCAGCACATCTTCCCCGTTATAGGAACTCAGGACCAAACTTGAACCCTACAAATAGAACTGGATTTAAGCATATGAAATACAAATAGGAAATATTAACTTTTCCCCAGTTGTTGCCTTTTCAAGCCCAACTATTCTTAACTCCATTTCACAAGCTCGTGCCCTTTCTCAACAGAGCCAGATTCATACGAAAAACTAATGTAACGGTTTTCCCACATCAAATCTAAGCTATTCAGAAGAACTGATATTTCTCATTTTTAAGGTTCGACATACCCAAGTTCCACCAAAAAATAGTATACAGAAGAATTGATTCAAAAGTTGCCTCAATCAATTAGTAATAGTGAATATGTGAAATTTTCACTTAGATATGAAAAAAACAAAAATTCCAGTATTTATATGCAGTAGAATCTAGATTTTAGAACTTTTTAACTAATTTTTCAAATCCCAACATACCTCACTTGCCAAAGGAACACGTCCTTTAACAGTAGTAACTACTGACCAGACCAATGTTGACATATTGAGGACAACAGTCTCAGAGACTCCTGCATTTACAAATAAAAAAAGAAACTTATAAAGTTTCCACGATTGAGAAGATATTTTTTACGTGTCATGTGCTCGGGAAAATGTGGTTAATCAGTTCCTAAGGAGAATCCCAACTACAATACTATTTCAAAGACACTGAATTTGAACATCAATCAACATGAAGAAAATCATAGCAGCTAATACATAATTAGAACTAAAAAAATAAAATAATACTTGTGAGCCACAATATAAACTTAAAATAGATAATGAGAATCCATATATGACTAATCCATTATTCAATCATAATAAATAGGGCATCAACGCTGTATCGTACCGCTCTGGTTATTACCCCCACCAACAATGAACCAATTTTCGCCAACTGTCACACCAGCATGACCAGCACGCGGACTAGGTATCTCACCCTGCTGTGTTGGTCTCGACCATTCCATCTACAGTTGTCGTATCCACAAGACAAGAAAATATAAAAATATTTATTATTCCTAAATTACTCAGCTTGAGAAAATTGCAACAAAGATCAGAAATAAGTATCTCACAGTTTGAAGATCAAGAACATGCAGATCATTGAAGCAAGTTGCATGAGATCCACCGCCAAAGATAAGAAGGTAACGATCAGCATGTACAGCAGCCGCATGATCAGATCTTGGAGTAGGTGGCACCCCACTGCAGAATCAGTAACTATTAAAAATTTCGCAGGGACTTATCAGCCAAACTTCACATTTGCTATATTACACACAAACACAAATATAGCTTAAAAACTCTAGCACTACAAATGCTTGGAAATAACACAAACACTAGGAAAACAACAAGCCCTCAGTCTGAAAGTATGGTTAGTAAAAGAAACACAGAAGCTTCTACTACACCTGTAACTTAGAAAATCAAGAATAATCTCGTACATGATCAAAAGTCTGAAGCACAAAACCAATACATCGAATGTCTAGAAAGGAAGAAACCATACACTGTTTCCATTTCATCCCAAGTCATGGTTTCTAGGTCTAGAATATGCAGATCATTTAAAAGAGATCTCTTTGCATCCTGTCCACCAAAAATGACCAATGTTGTTCCTACAATGGTGGTTGAATGTCCTCCTCTAGAGATCTGCATAAGTAAAGACATTAACTGTGACCTTTCCATGGAAATCACATTAGACGACTGTTTTTTCCAAATTTGAACACAAATGTGGATATACATTATCATGGAACAGAGATGATAGGAAAATTCAGATGCTTGGAATACACGAATTGTGCTGCAAAAACTTTGGGGATGGACAGGAATCTGCGAATTTATTCTTATCACACAGAGTTATGACAAAACGGGCGCTTGATCATTCAAAAAACCTTACCTCATTCAAAAATACAGCATGAAATAAGAATTTTAGAAACATCGTAACAGATCAATGCAATGCTTCAACTAAAGACAGTCATGATATAGAGTAAAGCGTACCGGAGGCTTCCCATAAGTCTTTAAGGCTGACCACATCTGAGATTGCAAATCAAATACCTTTACTGTCGTTCAGGAAAACCCGAATTAGAAGTTAGTAGTTAGTAAGTCACCTACACAGATGAACCTTGCACTGTATACCAGAATTAAACCCCACCAAAATGATATTCAAATACCAGATACAAACTTAAACCGATCAAGAAAATCAAGCAAAGTAAAATATTGAGAAAATACAGAACAAATGGCAACAAAAGCTTTCACCACTTATTTACTTCTAAGGAACAGAAAAAGAAACAACTTCAAGAACATAACTACACAGTGATATTTTCTAACCTTGTAGAGATTCAGAATGATCCTTCATATGCCCACCTACAGAAAGAAGTTTGTTCCCGTCCCAAGGTATCTAGAAAGCAAGGGTAAAAAAGACCGACTAAGAAAATAAAATTACTTTATAACTCAGGTTGCAAAGGAAATCAATGGAACTTTTAATTTAAAACTTAACCATTCCATACTAACCAACGAATGGCCGGCACATGGAGTCGTCAAACCACTGGTTCCATCCCGAATTTCAATTTTGGACCATGTCCAACTTCTCATGTTTAGCACCTAAAAAGATAGCCACAACAATGAAGACATCAGCCATCTGCATGTGATTTGTGATCTTTTGGGTGAGAAGGTAACAATGCAGATGAAATCTAACAATTTACCGCAAACACTTAATGCAATACCTGAAGGTCATTTAAATATCGACCATTATGATTCCCGCCAAATACGTACATTTTATCATCAATGACTGCTGCACCGTGCTATATATGTAACCAAGCCATGTCAATCAAAACAGCGATAACTACTAATTTTTTTTTTTCAAAGGACAGTGCAAGATAGATGAATTAGAAAAGTAGTAAAAAAACAGCTATTACCTGATATCGAGCTCTTGGCCGTGCACCAGATACTGGTGGTGCAACCCACTGGTCATATAAGCTAATCAACCCAATGCCCTCGGACACAACATCCTTATCCTGAGTTTCTGAAAGGCTACCATTTTCAAACAGAATTGTCTTTGTCTCAGGTAACAAATTTCCATTCTGAGAAACAGTCCCAGCTTCTTGATTCTGCTGAGCCTGTGGATATTAGAAAAGGGGTATGATCAAGGAAAAGTTCTAAGCGCAGTACTATATTTGCATAAACAATCTCAATTTGACGAGCCATGTGGTATATTACTGTCAGCACTATTACTGGATATAACGAACCAGTAAACGTTAGAAAGCAAGAAAAAAACAGGGAACTGACACTAACCATTGCAAGATAGAAAACAACTACTGTTTTTTGGAGAACTAATGAAAGAAAACACTGAAGAGGTGACAGAGATATCATTTAATGCATCTTACGTTCATTTCTATGTCTACAGTGGGCTCCACAACATGGTTCGATATCCTTGAATACCAACCAGGGTCTTCCTCCTGTTTCAGAGAAGAGCTATAAATACATGGTTGTTATGAGATGGTTTGATACTAACTGGAAATAAAGTTGCATTAACCTCTAAAATTTTGACAAAGAGACGCATTGCCTCAGTGGACGCCATGTTTCCAAGCCCATTCCAGCTTCAAAAACAAAAGCAGACAGGATTTAGTATCTCGAAACATTTCTGGCATGTTTTCTGTTACTGATTTATCAACAATTTACTGCATCCCCAAGTTTATTGCACATTGCCAACCAACCAACATATCTTAAGCATGTGAATACCAAAAGTTTTTGCATGCATTCTTGTTTCTTGACTAAGCAACAAGTTATCTCATGGGCAGGAGAGTCTTACTACACATTATTAACAAAGAGGATCAAACCTTGTCCATTTGCTTTGCTCAACGGGACTCCAACCTCTAGGCTTAGGAATATTGCAAGGTCCCACAGTAGCCTGAGATAGTCAAAAGATTTCACATCACGTGATAATGAAGTACTCAAAAAATAAAGCGATAGAACTTCTTAAAGAACATTTTCCTTTTAAATACATCAATGGGCTGAGATAGTCCATATCTCGACAACATTATGATACATGTCAACTTTTAATTCCCTCTTTCTCGAGAATATATAAACATAACACATAAAATGGATATGTTTACAAAAATCTCATCAAAACCATTGGGAACCGGCACGTGCACAAGATTGGGGATCAAACCAATTGCACAAATTATTCAACATTTAACTAACTGGTATAACAAAAACCAATGTGGTCCAACACTTCATAAAAAAAGCAAATATCTAAAGTTATTTTCAAAGAAACCAAAAGCGGCTCATGCATCTTGAGATCGAGGCTAGAGCATTAGCATAAGTCCAATTCTATGCAATCACAAATTATATCTAAAATACCGTAATCAACATGACATCTTTAGTTATTTAAAACATTCACTAACATAGCCGCCTGAATCCCCAGTACTAACTGCAACAGAAAATAAATAAAAAAATCCACTAATCAACCCGAATATAAACAGAAAATCCACGACTCAGCTGATCCAATAACAGCTCAACCAAAATTTGGTCAATTTACTGCTAATTACCTTGACACCTAATCAGTTGGAAAATGAAAAAAAAAAGGCAAAAGAACCAAATTAGAGGAGATCTGGCCAATATATCCATCAAAGTTGCAGATTCGATACTCAGCACCATTGGATCAAACCAAATCGTATAAATAATCAGCTAAACTAGTCATCACTGTACAATGATAATGCAGGAAATAAACGAGATTGAACGTTAATTGTAAAGAAACCTGCTGGTAGAGTGCGTAAAGAAGCAAAGCGGCGTCGTTTGAGAATTTAGAAGTCACATCTTTGCCCGCGGAGTCTGAGGATCCACCGAACCCAGCGTAGGCTGCCGCCGCATAGAATCGCTCAGGATAAGCCATAGCAGCCGCTGACATGTCAGACGACGACGTCGCCGATCGAATCTGAGATCGCTTGTGAGTGTTGTTTAACTTGCAATGAAATCAGAGTTTTCCCTTCTGTGTGTGTGTGAATCAAATCGGTGATTCTGACCAAATTTATTGTTATTTGCTGCTGGGAGGTTATTTATAGGTAGCGAGCTGACGTTCGTTATTATGTTAATTTACTATCCATTAAGACATTTCATTACTATTATTGATTGCAGATCTGCCTCTAAAGTTTCCGCAAATAGTAAAATGACCCACAAGTTATTGTAAATTACATTTACACCCCTCAGTTTATGTTATTTTCGTGACCGATATTAAAAATTAAGATTATATGAACTGTTTTTTTTTTAATATCACTCTGATGTTTTAATTTGTATTAAAACTACTTTCAATTTTATTACTATTCTTTTCTATTTAATTTCTTTTTATTGCACCTTTTCCCTATTCTTGGTGCTGACTTTGGCGCCTTAGCTTTCTGTCTGAAGATCTGATCAAACCTCTGTGAAACTCAAAAGGTCAACTGATGAGCTTCCATAGTAGTTTATAGCTATGGTGGAGTGGAAGATGCCATTAGCAAACTATAGAGAAAGATACTTGAAGTAACATTCGAAAACAGAAGCAACAGCTCAACTGATCGTAAACACTTCATTCGATCGGAAACTATCATCGCTAGGGAAGACGTAATGCCAACATGAAAAACTCATAATGCAGATAAACAGCAAGCAAAAACTCATCAGAATGATGTAAGAAAAGCACTAAGTAGCAAACTGTACCAATTTAATCTGTTAAACATAGATCAATGAGTAGCTATGTTAACTAACATAAGCATCTCTGAGGACTAGAAGAATTGAAAAGATACATACTGTCATAATTCGATATCATCTGACTAGAATCAAAACAAAAGGTTCGTTCAGTTCACCTTGCATATCCGATCATCATACGATCTGCAGCTCCTACCTTCGAAAACTTAGCTGCACCGCCAGTTTTTTAAAGGTTGATATCTTCGGATGGTTAGCTCGCCCAACTTGAAATCGGCTGGCGCTTGACTTAATTCGAGTCTAAGTCAAATGCAAATTTATATGTTCCTAGAAATTTATACTAGCTTGAAAGCTAACTCAGATTCGAAATGCCGAAGCATCATATCAATACTTTCTATCTGCACTACAATGGCAACCAAAGATCCTAAACAATACCACACGACACAAATAGGAAGAAAAATTAGAAGACAAAGGAACCAATTTGAAGAACCTTTACTTGCTAATCTATCAACAAAGCAATCACCCAAAGAACACCAACCTTCAGTGAACACCAATCAAAGCACAATGCAAGAAAACAACAGAAAGGAGCAGTTTTTATTCTTACTTCTATTTTCGCTTCGTTTTCTCCGATTGATCAACGCACGACGGAAATCAAACCCCCTTCAGCCGCTTCGTTCTCATCCAAGAACAAATCCTCAGTACCCCGGAAAACACCATGAAGCCCAACCACCGCCACGGCGACGCACAACGCCACGAGCACGTTCGAGCCCACGCGGGTGAGCACCAGCGCCACCACGGTCACGACACTTAAACCGACCAACACCAGGCGATCGTCCACCGTCTTCCCGAGAACCACAATCGGGTCGTTTCTGAAGAAGTAGAAATACATCCAGAGGAGAAAGATGAGCAAGAAGACGATGATGGACGTGGGGTGGTAGACGAGGCTGCATAGGACGATGAGGAGAGCGATTAGTGCGTAATTGTAGCGGAAGTGGTAGGTGTTTAGGCGGATTCGGGAGGTGGCTTCGTGGTAGGAGTAAGGGAGTGAGAATGAGTGGAGATCGAAGAATACGCGCCATGGGCGAATGGATGATGAAGAAGAAGACGAAGAAGCTTGTTGGGGCATTCTTTCAATCTGCTTGCTTTTGCCAGCAAAAAGATGGGTTCTCAGTTGTTAATGTGGATCCATTCCATTCTTGAACCCAAGTGATCGTTTTGCAATTAGCTTGAAAGCGTAGTATGATGTAATGGCAATTTAACCACATATATATATATATATATATATATATTCTTTTAAATGAAAGGTAAAGATGGTAATATACTACACAAGAACAAATCATCTAACAATGTTTTTCACACAGATTATTACATAAAGATAGAGCTTTTCTCAGAACCCAAAGGCAAAGCAGCATAAGGATGCATAAAAAGTAGCCAAGAGATATTGTTCTACAGATAAATAACAGAGAATTGGTGCAAAGAAAATATTCGGGAGAACAATGTTGTCCCATCGAACAACTGACGAGATGTTTCCATCGTTGTTCTTTCACGTTTTTCCTTTTCTCTTCCCAAACGGAATGATAAATATTCACAATGAGCAGAATCAAGATGCACTCAAGCATTTCTCCCAAGTGCCATATTTTGAGCTAAAGGTCCCTCCACCACTTTTCTGTGCATATTCAGAGATAACTGCACGGGCACAACCATCCCAAGTTCTGGCCATTTCACTGAGAGACATTGGAGGCTCTAGAACTCGAAGGCAGATGTCGAATTTCGCTTTTGCCTTTATGGAGAGATCTTCGTATTCCTTACTGCAGATGCACAAATAAGGCAAATGGGTTTGAAAATGCACACGACGATTTAGAGCGGATCAATACAATGGACGATTTTTCTAAACAATAATTTTGTGAAGGAAATAAATGAAAAATAAGGACAACTTATAGTATGCGGGCGATAATATGCTACTAAACGAGTTCCATTCTGTCCTTTCCTAGCATCTCATTAAGTTTTAGATTGTTAAGAACGATCCAGCCCTATGTTTCAGCTGCACATGCATTAGTAGAAACATTTGACATGCCCCTTTTGCTAATCGAAGAGCGACACATCACCAATAGAAAATCATGAATATCAGCCAACGGAAAAGCGCATACTAGAACAGCAAAGAAGGCCACTAATCTATAGTCACCTGACTTCGACAGGAAAATTGTCCAAAACTACTGGAGAGCAATTTGGATAATTTTTCGGAATGAGCAATCTTAGAGGCTGAATAGGTGACTGCCATGTAATGAAAGATAGTTACATTATGTTGAGAAAAATTGAAATTATGAAGAGACAGGCTAAGGGAATCAAAACATACCATCTGTGCTGAAGCATATTGTGATTTCAGATTATGGCTAAGAGCCACAGCACTGTAAGAGCACTTCACGATAATTCCGCCTCCGCCTTCAGCAGCTGCAGTTGGATCCACATCGTCTTCACTGATATAAACTGCAGTGTCTATAAGCCTTTGATTTATTTCCCGTAACTCTTCTTCAAGTGCATGGTTAGCCTGAAAAAAAGGTTATGCTCTTAGCTAAGAGCAACTATGCAGTCACTCAACAGTTAAAATATAAAACTACACTTCAGCAAGGTCATGCAGTCACTCAGCAAAGGATATTTTTAGTTGAGAACCAGTACGCATTCAACCATGTAAAGTATGTTGACAAGTCCAAGACTTCGGGTAAAGAGGGTATCAATTTTTAAGCATCACATAACTGTCAGCCCACATGCACAAACTACACTCTGCCTTTCACCATATATCAATTCAAATTTACAAGGACCACGAAATGTCCAAATTAAAATGAAATATATGTTTGATTGTAGAAAAGAAAGATAACACACCAAAGTTCCAGAAAAAGAAAAAAATAAAATAAAAAAAGAGGCAGAAGCAGCCTACCCACTGCATGCAAGGAAAGGCTTAGGTAAATTCATAATGACCCAATTGATTGTGCTTGGTCTACATAGGCTCCTTTCTTTTCAACAAGTTCAACTACATCTGATAAAAGACGTAAGAAAGAGAAGTACCTCAACCCTAGGCTTCTTAATGCTTGATGATGCTCCAGTAGACTCTCCATCAGATTCATTTCCATTAAGATGCCTCAGATTGATGTTCACACTTCCTGTTGACGAAACAACATTTGACGGAACTGCACTTGTATAACGTCTCATTTTCTTAGTACCACCAGGACCATCTTGTGTGAAAAAATTTCTAGCTTGAAGGCGACATTTAGTCATAGCAACCAAATCTTCACCAACTGCAGCCCTTGATCCGTTCCCTGGAGCAGATCCCGCTATTATGTCAACCATACTGACCACTGAGCTAATGTCATTGACAGATGCACTCAAAGTTTTAGGAGACATTGATTTCACCTGTCAAGTAATACCAATAGCAAACTGAGAACCGATCCGGAAACAAGATGCAAAACATATTGAAAACTTTCACATTTCATATCATAAAAAAGAATCCCCTTACCGCTTTTAACAACCGTTGGAGTGGCTGTTCCAAAGCACCAGAATTTCCAGAAACAACAGTTGATTGAGCACCATGATTCCCATCGGTACTAGTAAATTCTGCAAGTAAAGGTGAAGCTGATATCCCTGGAGTGCCAATTGAAAGAGACTGGCTAGGTACTGTGGCTGCAACTGTTGGTTGGTTTTTTACACTTTCAGCATTTAACAGCGATGAAATACCAGGATTTATCTTCTCGGAATCAACCGGTGCAGGGGATGGAGCAATAGAAATGGAAGGAGACGGAGCAATGAATGGTGAGTTTGCAGATTGCAAAGGGGTGCCCGCCTTGTGTGATGCCATAAGATACTGTTGGTCTATTTGTGGGGAAGGGTGATGTCCAATCTGAGGTGACACCGCTTGAAGGATGGGTTGCGAAGAAACAGAATAAGGGGATCCCGACTTCATGGGCTGCTGATGGTATGATGGTCGTTGCCCAGAAGAAGGATGCTGTTGGATAAGTCCAGGTTTTCCACTCATCTGGTGCCTCATCTTTATGTCATTTGTGTCGTTGGTCTGATTAAGCTGTTGCATCGCCTGCTGCTGTGTCCCTTGCTGCTGCTGCTGCAGTAATTGTTGTCTCTGCATAAATTGATGTTGCATTTGTCGCTGCTGGTACTGCTGTTTCAGTTGCTGAGTAGAAAACATTTGTTGCTCCAGTTTTATCGGCTGCGGTTGAAGAATATTTGAGTTCGCTTGCAACGGATAAGCATTTGATTGGAGAGGAGATAGCCCACTTTGTGATTGCATTGAGTTATTATTAATCTGCTGTGGAGCGCTCACGGTATTTTGTTGCAGCGAGCTCATGGCTACTTGCTGGATTGGATTCAATGCATGGCCTTGTCCAGGATCGGCACTCGAACCTGACTGAGACCCGTCCAACATGCTCTGGCGAGAATTCAAAACACCAGTCCCTGAAGATAAGGTAATTGGCTGCAAACCGGTCAGATTGTTCTGCTGTGTGGACATGCCAGAACCGTGTGCGTTCATTTGCTGCATCTGAGAGTTCATTTGCCCTTCATTATGATTTTGAGAAACTTGAGGCTGTTGCTGTTGTGATTGCTGCATTGCCTGCATTTGAGGCTGGCCGTACTGGCCCAGGGGCTTTCGGGATCTATTGTTATTTAGAATACTGGCTATTTGTTTCTCTATTCCAGGAATCTTCTCTCTGTGACTGGGAAGAACTTCATTCTTGTTCGTCCGCAGAAACATCATATAGCGTTCCAACATAGTCTTGTAAATTCTGAGTTTCTCAAGCTGCTCATTTTTGGGCTGTTGAGGTAATGCATCATGCTGCAATAATTAAGTGCAAATTACATCATCAGCAAGAAGTAAACAAAAATTTTAATTATGATAGGAAAATTAAGTAGCAATGCCTTTATCAGGCTCTAGCAAAGTTACAGAAAACACTCATATCACCATGATAGTTTTGAAATAAAATGCAATCTCCCTATCCAGAAAAGCAAACGTATAGCTAGTGTAGAACTTAAAATTATGTTAACTTCTCTGACCTGCATCCCCAGCCTTTAAACCTTGACTTCCGGCCATTTCATAAGTAATAAACATCACAATAGATCCAACAAAAAATACTTAAAAAGCTAGTCAAATGAGTAGCTTACCTGCTGCAACTTAGCAGCCATCCTCTGGTACATCTCATTCAACTCTGGATAGTACTGATCAAACATGGCTTTTATCTGTAGACAAGAAATGTATTATCAGGTCCACACAATGTCAAGGAAGTATTAGCTGAAGAAGATCAACAGTTTTCAAAACTATCATAACAGATCAATAAATTATGGAAAATAAGACTAAAGAGAAGAAAAAAAAAGACAGAAGGGAAGGAAGGGGGTGTATTAAATTGAGGTTTTGTCCTAAAATCAAATAGCTCAACACCTCCCTCATATGTGGCACGATTCGAAGCCAATGATGTTGGCATAGCAAATTTGGCAGTGGAGAGTCAAACAAGCGTGATACCCACTGGTTTTATGATGGGGCATCCAATTAAATAATATTACATGCACGCACGCACAGAGAGAGAGAGAGAGAGAGAGAGAGAGAGAGAGAGAGAGAGATATTGTGGTACCCTCTGATAAACTTCTTCTTGCCAGTCACCTCCAACAGCATTTCCAGTTTGTGTTGATTGATCTAGGAAGTTGCAGAATAACTCTCGTGAATTGGAATTATTCAAATGCACATTTGATATAGACTACGGACAGCACCACATTCAAGATGAATTTATCACTTTCCCTATACATCTTCCGTAGTTCATATAATTATTCAATACCATTTGCGGACCATTCTCGTTATTCAGAAAAAAAAAAAGGGAAAGAGAACGTGCAGTAACTCCCAGGTAATATTAGCCAAGACAGAAGCACAACCAGATGCAAAAACACGTAAGTGGTTAGCTCGATTATAAAGGCTTACTGGATGATTGATCTGGCACAACTCTTTGGGTTTGCAATAACTGCTTGTGCTGATCGATCACGGTTTGTTGCTGAAGTAAGGGACCACCAGATGACTGAATCCTTTGTTGCATGTCTCTCTGAAGCATATTTCCCTGGTGTTGCAAACCCAATTGTTGTTGCATCTGGCCCGGCTGAGATTGGAACTGTGATACCAGTTGCTGCTGCGTCGGCTGCGACTGATGTTGTTGAGATTGATTCGGCAACATATTTCCAATGTTTTGTTGTGTTTGCTGTTGTACTGAAACCTTAGAATGCTGTAAGGCATGCATGGGCTGCTGGTTAGGTTGCACGGTTGCATTACCATGCTGAATCCCACCCATTTGCTGGGGTTGAAAACTGGAGAGGTTTGCTTGAGCACCTATTTGCCGTTGATGGATGTTTGAGAGGTTGTTCTGCAGAACAGTCGGCTGCTGCTGATGGACATTCTGAAGGGCATTTTGCTGGTGAATCGTCTGCTGCTGCTGTTGCACACCGGGGACATTCTGCTGAGCAATCACTCTTTGCTGTTGTTGATGTTGCTGCTGTGGATCGAGCATACTATTTGGTGGTCCAATGAGCTGACTCTGTTGCATGTTCCCCACATTTTGCTGCTGGCCCATTAGCTGCTGCTGCTGAGACATCACAGGATTCTGAGGCATCGAACCTTGCGGATGCTGTTGCTGTTGCCTCACAGACTGTGATTGCTGCTGAAGCTTAGACTGATTCGATTGCTGCTGAACAGAGGACTGCTGACTTGGTTGCAGAGTAGACGGAGTAGGCATTTGCCTTAAAGAAGGTTGCATATGACCTTGTTGAGAGGATTGTAGCGAATTTGGTTGCAGAAGGTTTTGTTGTGTCTGCTGCTGTTGTTGCTGCTGGATCTGAGATTGCATCATTGATTGGGGGACGTTTCCCTGTTGAAAATTTTGCTTCGAAAGGTGCTGTTGCAGCTGTGGATTGTAAAGATATTGCTGCGAATTCTGAGACTGTTGTTGCTGCTCCTGTACAACGATCTGCTGTGGCCTTCCTTGCATCTGTCTCTGTTGAGCGCCTAGACCCATGGAAGTCCCCGCTGCATTCTGAGTCATACTGGGCATGGTCTGTATGTTGTGCAGATTAGGATTCTGGACAGGGACACTACTGATAGTACCCTGAGACATGCCACCAACAGGGGGCATAGCAGGTGTCAACCCTGTAGAACTTGGTGGCATTGTGTTGTTTGGCACGTTTTGGGATAACTGTTGTTGGCGAACCTGGGTCTGATTTGAATCCATTGGCATGGGCATTTGCGGCTGCGGGACCTGAGACATTATTGCCGCTGCAGAACAAATTTACAATCCATTAAAGGTGTCCACAATAAATTATAATACCAGCAGGGAAACAACTCAAAATTTAAGAACGGGAAGGAAACCATAAGAAAAACCAAGATATACGAAAGAAACCACAGGAAGACGTAATTTTATTCTAACAGACAAAAAAGAAATTTTACTCAACCACGATTTTCTCATAAAAATATCTTCAAACTCTTGAATTACCTACCCTCTCAAAGCATCTTTGCACATTTTTAGATATAAACAGACATGTTTTTAATTAACAAATATATTCTAATAAAACTCAAACTAATCAGATGTTCAAGCCAAAACTAAATCTCTGGATAATGGATCGTATGTGCACAAAACATCCACCAATGGGTGGAATCACTACCAAAAAAACATGAACGTTGGAAAAAAAGATGTGATATGTTAGAGTAACACAATGTATCATAAAGAACATACAATCAAAGAAACCAAATGCTTTAACAGGACAAAGTTTGTGAGAATCACAACTAGAGAGAGACAATTCTCCTGCCGTCATTTAATTAATTTCCTTGATGATTTCAACAACAATAACAGCCATTATATGAAGATGAAATCCCCAACTTTAGATGGAATTAATTAATTGTCCAAAATTAAATGAACTCTAAACATCTAACAAAATCATCCGCAAAAATCTTCTACAAAGAAATATTACGCTCTAATAGAAATATATACAGACAATGCGGTATGAAGTCTAATAACAAAATTATAAATGTCTTTAAATGATATATAATCTACAAGATCTTTTTAATGTTATAATATCATAAAAATATTATAATATCATAAACAACAAATAGATAGTGCACTATAAATTCCAGAATCAGAACTGTATTTGCCAAACAGAAGGTTTACAATCTCTAGCGGAAGAGAAACATAATGAAATGGAACTAAAGCGAGTTCGTTCCTCAAAACTAAAAAATTAACAACATTGGCAATTTTTCAAGGAAATTATCAATCCAATTCCAAAAACAATCCAAAAAACAAAAGTTAGTTACAAAAGAAAATTCAAGATTTACGTAGATTTTCAGGATTAAGTCAATGTCAAAAAGGGAACTCATATTAATATATATTTAACGAAATTATGAGAGAATTAGCCAATATATAAGTGAGTCATGAACGTGAAGATCTGGAAATGCTTTGTAAAGAATGTGAAACAAATGTTCCGAAATTCATTTAACCCTCCATAGGCTTGGCTACAGAGTAAAGTAATAGTAATCACTGGATGAATGATAGGGGGCATCGTTCAAAATCAAAGGACACATATTCAAAATTTTCATGAAAAATAGAACATAGGCTTTAGTTACCTTGATCTGGTGGATTTAGGCTGTTACTCGGAGCATTAGACTGGAGGGGATTTGCTATGGGATTTTGGGATTTTGTTTCCATAGTCAGCATTTTCAAGGATATTTTTCTTAAATAATCAGACTGCAAGAATAAATTATGATATACTAAGCTCTGGTACATTGGCGATGTGCGATGAAAATAATATGGTCTCAAGTCAGCATGCTAAAGGAACATACTTGACTTGTTGCTGCAGAATATATCTTCTCCTCAAACCTAAGAGCTATTTTCTTAAGTTCCTGCAGTCCCTCTGGCCCAGAGAAAGGTAGATGTCTCTTCAAGGTCTCCATTCTGTCATTCACAGAGTCATATCTTCAATTGTCAGATGATCGACACAAAAATTCGAGGCAAAAAGAAAATTCTTAATAGGGAGCATCGTTAAGAATATTAAGGAAACATTAAAAAACTGAATTATTAAAGAATGCGACACGAGAATCAGTTTTATTTGCCATAACAAAGTATTTAATACCCAAGATGAAGGAGAAAACTTATTTCCATTCATCCGTAGATCGTTCCACATTTATAGAACCTTCAACTCATAAGATCCGAATTTTAGCAGCAATTATGAACTGGCCTAGCAAATAAAAACTCCAAAATATTTGTCGGTGCGGAGATAAGAATAGACTAACAAACAAGGAAGATCCTCACCAGTCCCATTTGCCAAGATAAGTAAATACTTCACATTAACAAAAGTCATAAGTAATTACTGATTAATCGTTATTCATACTACTCATTTCACTGCAACCAAGGCCTGGGTGAATCACAAATTTTCCTCTAAAACAGATATGTGAAGCTTACAAAAACAGAAACATTTTGCTCAACATCTTCAAATGGACCTGATCAATGCACAGTCTCATAAAACTAAAACCTTTTATGCTGTACAAGTTGAAGAACGGAAAGCTTCTATGCAACTATAAGAGTAAAGCAAATTTCAGACGGTGACACTTGTGTTAGATTAAAAGTCGAGTCTTTGGCCAAGTAATTTTCTCCTCACATACTAAGCAGTTGTTTAATAGCAGATATCTTATACAGAGCAAAACACATAATGAAGTTGGAGTATGTTGCAAACACGAATCTTCAGAGAAATGTGGAAGTCAGTTAAATTTTAACATTACCGTACTTTTCATTGACGTAACTACTTTACATGATATGACATTCTAATTTTTTAAAGCTCACGATTCTCAATACATTTAATTTCTCCTATTTTGTAGGTTTACCATTAAATTTGTCTGTTGCCATATATAGCCATGTTAGTACTTAATAGGGAGCATCGTTAAGAATATCGCCAGTAGATTACCGTTAAATGGGGTCATGGACCAAGTGCTATCAATTTAGAAAAGAAAAAAAGAAAAAAAAAAATATGGAATTGATATAGAATCTCTAGCTCGAAATAAAAAATCATAACAGTAAACGGTTTACACTTTTCAACATCATATATGAAGGTTATGTTGCTTCACACGACCATAAGAGTAAACGGTTTACACTTCACAACATCATATATTAAGGTTAAGTTGCTTATGAAGACCGTATAACAATAAACGGTTTACACTTCACTACATCAGATTTTATTAAGGTAATGTTGCTTCAGATTATAAACTGTTTCAACTAACAGTATATCAGTCAGCAGAAATCTTTAGCAATGCACAGCATAATGCTTCGGAAACCTAAAATTCCCAAGATCTGAAGAAAAAAAAGGGTCTAGGTTCTCCAATTGATGCATAATCAAAAGAGCAATACTTAGCGATGACTACACAAGAATAGAAAATGATCACCAAAGGAAGATGACGAACAATAATACGAGGGTTGTATGAGCATCTCACATTTTGTTCACAATCCTGTGCCTCGAATCTGCTTGTAGTTGCGTCCTCCAATCGCCAACGTCCATTCCAGGAGCATTGGGAACGTCGCCGTTGTTCGCCTGACCGGGAATCTGAAGCTGACCTTGTGCTGCACGCCAATCGTTGCCATCTATTTTCAATTGTCCTGCTCTGCAAAATTTCAAAAAAAAAAATGAATGAATGACACCACACCTAGCACAATACTCATCATGAAAACAGGAAAAAAAATCATAATTGGATACATGAAAATGATCAAGGCAAAATTCTGAAATTCGCGTTCATCTGATTCTCAGCTATAGTATTGATGGCTGCCAAGGTTAGGGCTTGACTTGAAGGTCGACCTTAGAGGCTTGAGCGATGTAGCACTTCTTTGTTGACGATGATCACTATGGCGATCAGTATAACACTATCAACGAAGGGAATTAAAGCGTGTGGAAATTTTCAACTGAAATTAAAATCCCCCATTGGGGTTACTGTAATCTGTACGTATTAGGACGTGGTAGGCGGTTAATTGCACTATCTCCCCATAGTTATAAATAATTACATATAAGGTCATTTTCCTTGTAAAATTACATTTGGCACCAAATACTCCGCTAGGCGCTATTACATACATACCTAAATGAAATAGGCGACGAAGCGTTCCCCGCAATCCTAATCCGTCACTAGATTGTTCAACAATGCAGCAGGTGAGTCGAGGATGACGCACAATAGATCTCGAATTCAAGTTCACTTACGTGATTATCAGCTGTGCGCCTTTGTTTGAATGCCAATTTTTTTTATGTTTTTGGAGAAATGCAAAGGCTGGATCATCTGGGTCGGAGGCTGAGGTGACGTGGGAGGATCAGCAGAATATCAACAAGTTTGGGAGATTGAACAATCGGCTCCACGACTTAGAAGATGAAATAAAGGCAGCAAAGGTAGTGATTTGGTTAAAGCACTTTCGTTTATTTGGCTTCAGATGTATGTAACTCTCTTTTTGTGATTTTGTTTTTCTTAGTTCGTTGGTTGATGGTGTAGCCTCTATTGTCTTTCCCGCTTATCTGTTATATCTTGGATGTGCGAAGTTGTGAGCTTTTTTTCATCAGCTTACTGTTTTGGCAATCTGAGTATCGACTTCTTGAATTGTTCAAACTCCGTTGTGTTTCTATGTAATTTGGATGATGCCAATAAGATAGTTACCGTCTTAGCTGAGTTGCTATTAGAGCTTAATGGAACTTGTAGCAGAATGTTGTGAGATGCTTGGTCCGTTAAAATCGAACCCCATATTCAAACCTTTCATGTCGAATTGGTGCAAACTGATTATCGCTGAATGGAAAGACTATCTTCTATCGAATGGGGCATCAAATTGTCCAAGATAATCAGACACTTGGTGGGAGTGAGGAGGAGTAATTAACATGGTAAACGCAGTAGAGTAGCATTCTGAGGGTTTTATTCTCGACTTTTCACACTCTGAGTAGGTGAGTCTTCTGACTTGGATCCTGGTTGGAAATAGATCTTTTTATGGTTAATAGATGGGTTAATGTTAATCAAAAGTTATGCTCCGCCTTTTGTTGAAGTCCAGAATATAGTGCTCCTTTTATTTGTCTCCAAAACAAAAGATTGGCCCTTATGTTGTGGATGATTGTGTTATATCAATTTCTGTATTTAGAACATAATAGAGATCTGCAAATGAGAACAATAATATAGAGCATATGCTTTTCCATGTTTGAGTACTTTACACACTATCATGCTCCCCTTAGAGAACATGACTTCAGTTATATGTTTTACACATCATGTGATGTACCAATTGCCTGCTTATTAGGGTGGTCGAGTGCTATTCAGTTGCTGAATTTTCTATTTAACTAAAAGAGATATTAAATTTGACTCCAACCATGTAATGAAATTGGCATCATTGATCGGCCAACTCATTGTACTGTTTTGAGTTTGGAGTCTCTGCCTGCTTCTTTCATGAAGTCCACAATGATATATTTGAATACTATGCAATGGGTACAATCAGATCCAAATATCCCATGCATCAACTCGACACATACATTTATTCGGCGCTTCTTTTCCTAACATATGCAAAACATATACTGTCAGGAAACTAATGAGAGTCTTGAGGACGCAGGCAATGAGCTGATTCTGACGGATGAAGACGTAGTCCGCTTTCAAATCGGTGAAGTCTTTGCTCACGTGCCTAAGGATGAAGTCGAGATCAAACTCGAAAACATGAAGGAAGCAACGAGCATGAATCTGCAGAAACTCGAAGAGGAGAAGGAATCAATAGTTGCTCAGATGGCGGAGTTGAAGAAGATCTTGTATGGGAAATTTAAGGATTCCATCAATCTCGAAGAAGACTAGTAAAACTTTGTAGTGCTTCAACGAAGTTTCCCTTACACTATTGCATCCTTGTTAACTTTTCTGAGATTATCTTCCATTTGCAACTTGAATTTTTGCATTGTCCCTAAATGGACTACATAGATGTAATTTGACTATTGTCCAAATATCATACTTTCACTCAAAAAGCATTACAACCCTTCATTATATTTGTAACTGCTCGAATATAGGAAGATATTTTTCTTCACCTAGCCATCAAATTGCCATCAAAGCAAAACGAAAGTGTGTTCCACTCATAAAAATGGCAGCAACCATCTCATCAGCCGCACTCACATCAACTCTCAGTCCAGCAAGATCAAGAAAATTCACACCCCTCTCTTCCTCCAGCTCAGTTTTCTTCAGCTACAGCTCGAAGAATTTTAGTGGGATTCGAGTGGGCCAGCCGCCCAGAAGGTCCAACAGCGGCGGCCGACAAAGGCGAGGTATGTCGTGCAGTTGCCTCTTTGGCCTCGGTGTTCCCGAGCTCGTGGTCATCGCCGGCGTGGCGGCCCTCGTCTTCGGACCGAAGAAGTTGCCGGAGGTGGGACGGAGTATTGGGAAAACTGTCAAGAGCTTTCAACAGGTCTGTAAAAAATCTATCTTTGTCCACCCCATATGTGGTTTCCTTCTCGTTGGGAGTTTAAGGGCTTGTTTGATGGCTTTTGTTTGGTTGATTGGTTGAATCTTTTGTAGTAGCTAAGGTTTTTTAGTTGAAAGTTAAAAATCAATTACCCTATAAAACAGTTGTTGTTTAAGTGATTGATTTGAGCTTTGGTGCATCAGTAATTGGACTAGATTCAGATGCAAAGACCTTGATTACGGTTGAACTTCGATTAGAGCAACCCTTTATATAGTAAAAACGTATATGCAAAACGGAAATTTGTAACATCTATAGCTCGGCCCGACTGAGAAATTTACTGGTTAAATGTATCCCACTGACAATAGGAGTTGTTGACGTGTTGATATGAATGCGAAGGAACGTTGATATGCTGGTGCGAACTGTTACGTACGGTGCATACTGCTGATTAAACGTTCCAAAGAATGGCTATTACAAACTTGTCTATTCTTATTCATTCTTGAAGTTGTAATTCGTGGAATCAGTAGCATAGTTCCTTTCACAATGACACTCAACTCTAGGCTTTCATTGTTGTCCTAATAGCAAGAGCTAAGGTTATCTGAGTCATACTTCATCTTCTTTTGTTTATCTTCTTCTCTCGGTTGAGATGGATTTGATCTTAGATATTCTTCAAGTAGCACTTGAATGGAAGCTGGGACATGAGATGTACACAGCCTACCACTAATGAGAATGACAAAGTTACATGAATTCTAGGGGAAAATGTTACAAACCTTTATGTTATGGTATTGTTGTTTACTCATTGATGTGAAAAAGTACTATTTGCTTGAATTATGCATTGTCACCCCTACAACTTACCAAATACGAGGTTAGGGAAATGAAGGTTCTGAATAGACCAGATATATATATATCCACTCCTAGAGTCTGCTCAAACATTAAGCTTGTAGGAAATAGATGCCCGCCATTATACGTCATAATCGCTCTAAGGTTGGAATGTCTTTGTTAAGTTCTCCTCTTCTCTCTTCTTATCTATAGTTTTGTGCAAGTATCAAAACTGATAATTTCTTGTTTCTTGATTCTAGGCAGCTAAAGAGTTTGAGTCGGAATTGAAGAAAGACGGCGAGGATTCTGCCGAGACTCCAAACGAGAAAATCTCTGAGAAGAAAAGTGAAGAGGAGAAAGTCGATGAGGCTAAAGTCTCGAGCATGAAAGAAACTTAAATTTGGTTTCAAACAACGTTCCCACTTTGTGAGATTTTCCTTTGACAATGTTTGTAATACGACGAGAAAGTTTTGAGGATTTTACTTCCAATAAATAAATATGCATTTATTACACAATTTGAATAGTCAAACTGATGAATTGTCTTCAAAGGGAAGCATGCACTGCAAGCATAGCTACGTAGCTTGATTGAGGCATTGGTGTAAAAATATTTCAAGGGGTTGTAATTTTATTACAAACTCTACGTTTCTGATAAAATGTAATGAATGAAAAGAAAAGAAAAATACCACTAATCATCAACTTGTCTGGAATCCAATACTTGAAAGGCAGACAGATGAAAAAGAGTTTTTGTCCCTTTGTCTGAAAGCTAAGCTGCCATGCCACCACATTTTTGTCGTTCAAAATCATGTTAAGATTAGAACAAGTAGGTTGGAACTGGGACCCACCCCGCAAGTCTTCTTCTTCCTTATCCACTTCAGACGTGGTAGTTTTTACCGTTGCTTTTCTTAATAACAAATTGCTCATCATTACTTTATTCTATATTCATAAAGGTAGGTCCCTCTCCTCCCTACCAATATGTTCGATCCATTGAAAGAAACAGTAGTCCATTTCTATTTCTGGAGTAAGAAAAAAGGTAAATCAATAATAATTCTTCTTATATTACAGAGATAACAACCACAAAAACAAGATATCGTATCGCATCGAAGAGGAGACAGAACAAAATAATAACCAACTATGGACAGAGTTTTCTCAGTGGATGAGATGTCCGAACATTTGTGGTCTTCTGACCTGCCCGGAATGAATAGGAGCTCGTCGGAATGGGCTTTTCAGAGGTTCTTACAAGAAGCCGAAGAAGCAACCACGACAGCTGGCGGGGGGGAGCATGAAGACGACGTCGTAGAGATCAAAGGCGGCGATCATGGCGAGGAAGATGACGATGATGATGGTAATCTGGGCCCACCAAAGCATCGTCTTCCCAAAGATCCCGAGGAGTATCAGGCTTTTCTTAAATCCCAGCTCGACCTTGCTTGCGCCGCCGTTGCCTCGTCCCGGGTGGGTATTTTAGTCTTTTCCGTCATATCCTTTTTCTTTTTCTTTTTGGCTGCTTAGACAGATGGATAAGGTTAGTTTTGATTAAGGATAAAAAAGTCAAACCAAAAAGATGTAGTTTAAGTTTGGTTTGATATAAAGAACTAAAGGAACCTATGCCAAAACACAGACAATTCTTTCTTTCTTTTTTTCTCGATCGAAGCTTGATGTTCTACGTATAAAATATGAATGTCTTCATGTTTTTGTTGTAATAAAATGAATTTTTATTTCATTCGTGATTGTTATTACTAGCTAAGTATAATATGAATGTATGTTCATATGCAGTCAGGTAGCACTATGCGTGATCCACCTGAGAAGGAGCCTCTTCATGGTTATAAAGGTTAGTATTCATCATTCATATGCAAATAATCTTTCCCGATTGTTCGTATGTACTGCTTAAGGCGAACTACGACTCGACGCGCCGAGCATGTAAAATGTGTTATAATGTCAACTCTTTCCAACTTTTATTCTCTGTTTTAGCAAGTGAGTTGGATAAACCAAATCTGAAAGATGGTGTTCATGGACCTCTGCGTATACCCAATGCGCCGGCGATATCCAAGAACCACTTTGTCCAAGTGAAGTCAGCAACGAGCGACTCATCTGGCGAACAATCCGACGACTCTGAAGTCGAGGGAGAGAACGAAATAAACCAGAATATGGACCGCACAGATGCAAAGCGAACGAGACGGTAAGTTCATTTGACTGTGTGGAAAGCATTAAGCCATTTGTGTGTCTGCTGGTAATAAAGTTAACTTCTTGGTTACGTTCGTCAGAATGCTTTCGAATAGGGAATCTGCTCGCCGCTCGAGAAGAAGAAAGCAAGCCCACCTATCCGAGCTCGAGGCTCAGGTATGCTTCATTCAGCTGCAGCATTAGCCTTCAATTCATGGCACTCGGCTTATGCTGCATATCTTTTTTGTCGGGCAATTTCGACAGGTTGCGCAGCTGAGAGTCGAGAACTCTTCATTACACAAGCGGTTCACTGGCATAAGCCAGAAGTACAATGAAGCAGCAGTCGACAACAGAGTTCTGAAAGCCGATGTTGAGACTTTAAGGGCTAAGGTAAGAACCTTATTCAGTAGAATTGGGGTTAAATGAGCATAAGACAAATCTCCTTTTTTTCTCTTTTGGGCATTGTAATAACAGGTGAAAATGGCAGAAGAAACGGTTAAAAGGGTGACGGGTTTGAACCCCCTGTTCCAAGCGATGTCTGAACTATCGTCCACAATGACCATGGCGTCTTTTGCTAGTAGTCCATCTGATTCATCGGCTGATGTTCCAATTCAAGATGGTCCTAACCAGAAGTATTATCACGCACAATCAATCACGAACAAGAACGGCAGCAATAACAATGGCAGCTTATCTGCAGAAAATAAAAGAATTCGAGAAAACGTGCAAGCAAATGCCTCAGCGAAGAAAATGGGAGGAAGTGCTTCTATGCAGAGAGTGGCTAGCTTGGAACATCTGCAGAAACGTATACGTGGAGAAGTGAGTTCGTCGGCCACTCATTGTTCGAGGGAGAAGTGATTCTATGTCTGCATAGACGAAGAAAGGCTATTGAAGTATGCATAAGCATGATTATTCGTATTATTTGTATGTTGTTATCAAACTTGAATGTGTTAATAAGACTCATATGTGCTTTCAACATGTTGATTGTCCATGTAAAAATATTCCTACAACTGATTTGTATTCAGACATATCACATTGGCTCCAAATTCAGTTATGATTGGAATGCTTTTGCCTGTATCTCTTTACTTATTACAACCAATGTCCATGAAAACATCATATAATAGCCAAAGACAGAGCTTGAAAGCACCAAGACACATAAATTAGATACGATCAACTTGTCGTTAGGTTGACACAAATTCAGAAACATACGAGAAGTCGCAGCTACAACAATGAATTCAATTAAAGAAAAACTATTGTTGATTCTTTGACTTCTTCACCGGCGGCTTTGCAGATAAATCTTGTTCTTCTTCGGAAGGGATCTCCTCTGTCTCATCAGGGACATCATTTGGAATGTTGTGTTTCGTAATGAATTCCTTTAGAATGTTCATGCTTTGAGTTTTAACCGAAATCAACTGCTCGGACACAATGCCTTCGTTAGCTTGAACAGAGTACGTTTCTGATCCAAGACAAATGGTTGCTCTGACTCGGGGAAGCATAGAGTCGGCACTTGCTGTTTGAGCTTCCATAATGTTTGTGACGAAACAACCAACTGCAAGAAGGAAATGCTTAATCAAATATGCAAGTGACTGTCAAGATTAAATTTGAAGTTTTTAACCTTTATTACAAGATACTTGAATGACCTAACTCTAAAACGCAGAGCCAAATCAATCGAGAAATAGACATTATTCAATAAACTGGATATTCCAACATGTAACTTATCGGTATATATATATATATATATATAGCATATACTCATGATTTATAAAACAAGATTCTGCAAAAGGCTTCATGCATACACTCATAGCAAACTCATGAAATTGGAGCTAGAAAGGGACTAAAAGATGTGGAATGGTACTCAAATCCTAACATGTACCGTACTATGAACAAACACACTGATGGGAGATAAATTCACAAGCCTACAACTTTAATCCATTTTATCAAGAAACCCAATGAGGAACTAAACTTCCCCCATTTAATATTTAAGCTCAATGAGTATTCTTATGAGCTTGATAGAATCGCACAAAATATTGACACAATTTCACATGTTGGGTAAGATATAAAGCATTCATATATGAAACTCACATAAGGGAAAAGAAGGGTTCAAACGCCGTCAACACCATAAAAGTTCATGGGAAAGAGGAACGCGGGAATTGTAATAGCAGATGTTAGAAACATTATTAGCTAACCTTGTAAGATTACTTCTGTCCGACTTCGATGCTGAATGGATTGATGAACGAGTGGAAAGAGGGAAATCAAAGATTATTTAGAACCCTAGCAAGCTAGCAAGCCTCCCTCGAAGTTATTATCCTTAATGCCAATAACAGAAATATATGCCGCCAAAAATGTAATTTCCCAAAACTAATTATTATTACATTTTGGTCCTTGGTTTGACGCAAAGCGCCAAACTACACTCCGTCGAACCAAAATCAGACCACTGAATCTTGATAGACTCACACTCCTAACCACCACCACCACCACCTAATCCTCTCTATCCTCCACCTACCTACCTACCTACCTACCTACCAATGGCCACCACCACCTCCGCCGCCTTATCTTTCGTCTCTCCCACCACCACCACCACATTCGCGGCTCTCTCGGTCGGCCCACCTCCGACGGAAGAACCCCTCGCTCTCCACCAAAATCAAGTGCTTCTCCGCGCCAGTCGTCACTCAAGACGACCTCAAGAAACTCGCCGCCGACAAGGCTGTCGAGTACGTTAAACCCGGCATGGTCCTCGGACTCGGAACGGGCTCGACCGCCGCGTTCGTCGTGGACAAGATCGGGGAGCTCCTCAAAAGCGGAGAGCTGACGAACATTGTCGGAATCCCCACGTCGAAGAGGACACAAGAACAAGCGGCTTCCCTGGGGATCCCACTAGCGACCTTAGACACCCACCCACGCCTCGACCTCGCCATCGACGGTGCGGACGAGGTGGACCCAAACCTCGACCTCGTCAAGGGCCGAGGCGGGGCGTTGCTGAGGGAGAAGATGGTCGAGGCCGCGTCTGACAAGTTCGTGGTTGTCGTGGACGATTCGAAATTGGTCTTGGGACTTGGTAATGATTTATGTTGTCTTTCCTTATTCACTGCATAAGCATATTTGGTTCTAAATTGGCATTGTCGCCTGCTTATTCATCACATTAACGAGACTTTGAAGGAAAAAAGGCTTTGCCTTTATAGCAGAAAGCTGTTGAAAAGTTTAGATCTTTACCTCCATACTTCATCTTTACAATGGTTTGCTTTTCACTAAACTTCATGGAGAGTATGCACTTAGTTACTAAGATTAACCGAAGCCTTCTCACGACAGGTGGTTCTGGGCAGGCAATGCCCGTCGAGGTTGTCCAGTTTTGCTGGGAGTACAATCTGAATAGGTTGAAGGATCTCTTCAAGGAAGATTGTGAGGCGAAACTGAGGTTAGATGGCGGCGGTAAGCCTTACGTCACTGATAATTCGAACTACATCGTCGATTTGTACTTTAATACTCCGATCAAAGACTCCGAAGGCGCTGGTAGAGAGATTTCGAAGTTGGAAGGAGTGGTCGAACACGGTTTGTTCCTGAATATGACGACGGCGGTGATTGTTGCGGGTGGTAATGGTGTCACCGTTCAGACCAAGTGAGGTAGATACATCATGTGGATTCAGTATTTGGAAGTTATTACCCATTTTTTTGTTCAGGTTCCTTGTTTATTTTTACCTCAGCACATTGTGCTTACAATATCTTTATACGAACTTGGCCTTGCCTTTTGTTCTAACTCGAATCTTCGACTGTCGATCCTTCCTTCTGCTAGTAGAAGATCATAGGAGGCTGCATTTGTACAGAACGTCGATTAATAACTCAGAAGGCTCGAAACATTATTATTTTTCGAAGTTAACAGCAAATCGCATACCTCGAAAGGGCTCATCAACTTCATGCCGCTAGCGTTCGAATCCAAATCTTCATTTTCTCCATCCATCGACAGCGACTGTCTCCCTTTCCTCTTCGACCTCTGCTGAGGACGCTGCTTCGGCGCACTGTACGATCTCGCTTTCGCCTTAGAAGATTCTGTGTTGGACATATAATTTCGAGAAACATCGCCCTTTAAAGCTCTGCTATGATCCGAATATCTTGCGATGGGATTTTGCGTCCAAGAAGCATAACGTCCATCGTAGCTCGTCGAGCTCGAATCCGTTTGAGACATCGAAGGGCTCGGAGGCATCTTTAACCGATACTCTCTTTGAGATACGGACATACGGCTCCTCAGACTTGTAATGTTCCGAAAGCTATTGTCTTTGTCCTATGTTGCATTACAAGATTGATATGAGAATCTCTGCAGATTTCCCGATCGAAAAAAAAAAAGGAAAAAAAATAAAAAATGCCGACTTACTGTTATGCTGCATGACTTTCGTCTTGGTTGCTCTGCGTTTTGAGACCTGTGGATTCGAGCTCTGACTTGGATGGCTATCACGGCGTGCATAGACCTTACGACGGTGTTCATTTGTTTCCTTACCAAGTAACCCCGAGCCAAGGCTTGTAGCTTCACTAAGGCTCTCAAAGCTCTTAACGCCCGCCGTGCCTGTCGATAATACGTAAAAGGTCAACTACAGTTACGTAAAAAAATCATCGACAAAAACACGGATTAATCGTCGCCTTACCAAATAAGAACGATAAGCAGCTTGTATCTTTGTAGCAGCTGCGTGTCGATGCAATGTGACGGTTGGCTCGTAGCAGCAGATTGATGTCAACTGTTTTGGGACGAATATGGAGTCGAAGGATCTTGCGCTTCTGTGCATTGTGTGCTTCGCATCGATCGATTTTCTTTTGAAACTCCACCTCCTCTTGACTTTAGGATTGTCAGGCGTGAGGACAGCCGGCGAGCCTAACTCGGAAGTTTCCGAGGATATTTTCTTGTACTTGTTGTCTTCTTTCTTGCCCATGAGCAGAAAGTTTCTGATCCATCTGCTTGCTTTGCCCATGCTTAAGACAGTTTAAACTAATGTATATTGGGAATGGATTGTATGTAGTACTCAGATGTTCTGCAATAAATTCCTATAAGTAGGTCTCATGATGTTAGTAAACACACACACATATATATATATATATATTTAGAGAGAGAGAGGGAGGGAGAGAGTTTCATCTGGCCTGCATTAAACTTTCCTTGAGTTGCCATATGTAACTTCTATACTCTCACCGGCCATCACAAAAACTATTACATGAATCAGATAATAGTCGTATGTGCTTGTAATTCAGTGAGGTTTATAAACATTTTTACTGAAAAAATCAAATAATTGGACAGCAAATGAGATGAAATTCATCAAACTCAATATGATTCCTTGGAGGTTTCAAGTGAATGGTTTGTTTATCTTCCGACAAGTTCACTACGGTCGGTATTCTCCCCTCTCCATCCTAATATTACAATCTGAGACGAATGATATACACAGACAGGGCATTGCAAGAGTTGCAGAAACTTGGGATATCATTGCAAATTGCAATATATATATATATATATATATATAGATATGTGTGTGTGTGTGTGTTATGTTCATAAATATTCATAGGGCTTGATTCAGCCTCCCAAGTTTGGCATGCAACATGTAGATTCAATATATACAGAACCCGATAGAAAGTTGAATGGAATAATACTATCTATAACATAGACGTCTTTCCCGCGGTACATTTGCTTTCCTCAGCTATAAATATTCATTTGAGTTCGGAGAAGGAATAACCGTTGATCAGACAAGGGTGAGCTCGTCCGATGTTGTCGTTGTAGCTGTTTGCAATGCACTTAGCGCCTTTCTCAATTCGAACAAATCTTCTCCTGCATTGCATATGTATGCACTGGCTTGTCTTCCAGATAGAGTCGCCCCTTCCATGCTGTCTATGTAGTCCTGCGTAAATCCAACATATAAAAAAGTAATGACTATATATATATTATATATATATATATATATAGAGAGAGAGAGAGAGAGGTGTTACCTGCTTAGTGTATGAGCCGGCGAGGAAGAAATTCTTGGTCGGTGTCTTCTGATCTGGTCTGAATGGATCTTTACCAGGTCCTTCGCGATATAATGACTGTCCGATCTTGACAACTGACGACCATGTCACTTCTAGGCCTCGAGACGATGGGAACAAGTCGACCACCTAATATTTGATGTTTTTTTTAGGACAAGGAACATGAGCAAATAAAATGCACATGATTCGATCGAAATTTGTAACGTTGGGGTATATATGCGTTTAGACAGCACATAAGGGTCCAAAAATATGTTCGAAATCAATAGCATTAGGGACCAAATGTGTTGGCTGATTATACGAATGGTGAAAAAATATGTTCAACGACCAAACGAGGGGCAGTTAATGAGTGAGGAAAAAGTAAAATAGGCAATAATAACAAACCTGTTTTGAAACCCGCTTTATGATCTCGTCGTTCGGGAGAGGCATGTAAGGATCACCAGGCGTGAGTACACATCTGAAAATTCCACGAAACGAACGAAAAAAAAAAAAAACACAAGGAAAAACAATGTGAACAATTGTTCCACAAGCGTTACGGAGAATATAGTTAAGTCAAAAAAAAATTCTTACTGAAGCAAGGAGCCTTCGCCCTCTCTGTAATAATCCTCTGGCGACGTAATTGCCAGGTCGGCAAAGCAAGAGAAATCTGCGTCTGGAGTGTAAAGGAGATTATCTAAACCCGAGGGATCCCTCAATTGCCTGAACAATCATCGCATGGGCCAACGAATTTAGGATTAAAGATTTTCATTTTCGAAGAAAAATCATTTTTGAACCACGATTAGTTAATATCTCACTCACCTGAGACGTTCCAAGTCCCTTAACTCCGTAACCCAGCCATTATATCTCAGTTGTACAGTAACAACAGGCACTCCAACTAGTTTGTAGATGTTATCAAAGAATTCAAACTCTCTCCAACTCTTAGGAAGTAATCTTTTAATCCCGGGGACATCACAAGCTGTAGAGGTACATCGATTTTTATTACACTAATAGTTTGAGTAGAAGAGAAAAATGAAAAAACAAAACGATGTTGACGGCTATAACACTGACCTGCAACATATGCATCGGCCTTTACGATTTCCTTTTGTGTGGCCTGAGAACAAATAAATAGATACCAATAACGAATGAGTCATCAGTGTGGTTACTAAAGCACGATTTAAATACAACTGGTGAATTTTAGAGTACTTACTTTAGACATGGCAAGGCCCGTAACATACACGCCACCATCAGATGATCTATCGTAAAGGACTTCTCTGCATCCCCACCTTAAATGGAACCTGAAGATGCCAAGAGATGCAAGGCACAGTAGTTGAACTTAACACATCGATTTGAAATAAAACGATGCTTAATGAGGTTTGCACCATTTAGTAATAATACCTGCCTCCCTTGTCAATAATATACTTTCTAATAGGACCACTCAAATAAACATCTGGGGAGCCTTTAAGCATTCGAAGCAGGGAAGCCTCGGTCTTTGTGGCAAAAAGTGAAAATATGGTGAGCATACAACGCGCGCTTATGTTGTCGCAATCGATAAATCCCAGGGCATAAGCAACTGGGTCCCACATTCTCTGTATACTCATGCGAGTTCCTCCTTTGGACATGAACCAGTCAGAGAAGCTTATCTGCAGTAATAAAAGGGAACAATGCCAGTGAGCACAGACCTTGTCTGTGTGCGTGTCATTACACATGTTTGAAGCTTATGTGTGCTCTCTCCTACTTCTGGGGCTTTAAGCGGCATCATAGGTAAAATGCATGTGTAGTAAATGAAAATAAATCGAACAATACTCACACTATCAAGGTCACGTATGTCCCTCATTGCTCCATCTGGATCAACTAAAGCCCTTACAACGGGGCTAAGGGCAAGTGCCACAGCGTTTCTTGCTTTGTCATAAGTCTGAAATTGAATGCCGAAGATAAAATGTGGCAATTCAGAAATTATTATCCAATAAATAATTTCAGGCAGGTTTCTTCAAAAGTTTCCATGTTCGCCAATCACTACAGTTTTTTCAACCGTGATGAGGGAGAGAAAGTAAAGGCTTCTCCATTATCAAGACATGGGAATTCCATGTCCTGTGAGCAACGCGAACAAGGGCAATAAACGTCAGTGAAAACTATTGAAATGGTATGCATATGTTCTTACATTGAGTTGATTGGTTGTCAAAAATGCACGAATTCCATGTAATGGGGCTCCAACAGGAAAACGGAAATCAAGTTCTGTTTCGGAGAAAAACTTCAATACGTGAGATCTTAATCATATATGCAAATGGTTTCTTTAAGCTAAAAGCGAAATACAACAATCTCTAAAGAGAAATAGTAGATAGCATCATCTATTAAACAAGAATTCATCATACCTCCAATTTCACCTCCTTTATTGACGAACGTGTGAGTGTGATCCTTTACAAGCAAGTTTTTATCTGCTCCGACCTATGTTAAGTAAATAAGAACATTAAATAGATACTATGGATGCTCCATCTAAGCTTATAACAAGCTGATCATAGTCATCATACCTTTTTCATTAACCGAAACAGATTATTATAGCAACCGAAAAATACATGCAAGCCCATCTCAATGTGGTTCCCTTTTCTGTCCACAAACGAACCCACTTTTCCCCCGATGAAAGGCCTTGATTCATATATGTCCACCTGCAAGCATCAAAACAGTCAATATTCTAAATCCTAGACTCACAAGCTACAACAAAGTGCAGACTTGCTCTTCACAATTAATTTTCAATCGTAATCCAGAAAACATAAGAGTATAGTCATATATCTACTTATGCCTTTATCCAATAGAAAATAAGTGACAATAATTTGGATGATAACGTAGACGGGGTTACCTCATGGCCTTGGTCTAGTAGCTCGACTGCAGTTGACATGCCAGCGAGACCAGCGCCTATGATTGCCACTTTCAGCTTTGGTCCCCGATAATGAGCGGGTTCTGGTGGAAACAAGCCTAGAAAATCATCAACTGTACAAAAAGATCCAAAAGAAAAGACCTTTTCAAATGGCTATTGAATCAAAAGGCATAAACTAATAGATAAATGCGAAAATCTTCATTCTGTAACAGTTCTACACCCTCAGCATTTGCAAAGGAAATACAACTGGTTGATTGCCAGAGCGTGAAAATCAATTTGATTAATGGGTGGTGTGAAAATTCCATAACAATTGAAAAGGGCAGCTTAGAACGAGACCCAATCAAAAGAATAAATTGAATATAGTCCACCATAAGACGAGGGCATCATAAGAACACTGAAGATCGAATTATAAGTATTGCTACAACTTTTCTTACCATTACTACTCATGTCAGAAACATTAGAGTCCAAATCAGACCGAACACTAATCCTCTTCCTGCTAAAACGCTTCGCTTTGCAGTTTCTCGACACGTAACATCTATTGTGAGAAAATCCACCGCTGGTCGATGCGAACCAAACAGAAGCTGAACTAGCAGAAGCCATCAACACAAAAGGCTTTTCTTCACAAAGAAACCCCTCCTTTGATTACAAAACCAAGAAAGAAACAGTTTCCCTAAGCTATATATAACTAGCAATAATAGTCTTAGAGCAGACAAAGTGGTTGGCTGGGTTCGACATCAAAGGTGGATTGATGCTGTTAGTGGGAATTTTGTCATCAAGTTAATTCAATAGCTTTTGGAGTTGAATTTATTTTCAAGGTCGCCACTGTTTTTTCTGGTGATTGGTGCTAAGGTTCGGCGTGTGGGTGGTGGATAGAGAGAGAGAGAGAGAGAGGCAGACAATATTAAATTCCATGTTATTATCGGTTGGAACTTCGTGTTGTTCGGAGCTCATTTGCTACAAAAGCTTAAAATATTTTATTTATTTATTTTTATCGTATGTATACTATATTTCCGTAATATAAAATGATCTCGATGTTTATCACGTGGATCGATTTAGTCCATGATATTTTGCGTGTTGATTTTGCACCAATTTAGTCCTTCAGTGATGATTTATGACAATTTCAGTGGAAATTTTGCACGCGTATCACATTAAATCATGTCTGTATTGAATTTTGAAATATTTGCAGGATTTGAGGATTCACACTGTTTTCTTTTCAACTGTCAATGAAGTTCGACGAAGCAGACAATTTAGAGTTTTTATTCGAAATTTGAAGGATAAATTTTTAGTTTCGTGCCCTAATTTCAGTATTCATTTCAATTTAATCGATCCGGACATGATTTATTGTGATGCGCGTGTGAGATTTCCGTTAAAATTGATGTTTATCGTGATGGAAACAAAATCGAGGATTAAATTGGTTCGAATAAAACACCGGGGACTAAATTGGTCCACATGATAAACATTTGAGATCATTTTGAATTTTATCCCTATTTTAGTAGTATTTATTTCATTTTGTAGGCTTAGTTTTTAGTGAGGTATATTTGGGAAAGTAATATTTTAAGACACCTCAATTAGGAATGCCAATTTCAGAATAATAAATTTCAAAATTGAACCAATTTGAGGGCACATAAATTAATATTGTAATTTTACGACATTAAGTTTCAAAATTGAAGCAATTTGATGTCCGTAATTTTTAAAATTGAAGCAATTAGATGACAATAAATTTCAGAATTCTTGTGTTAATTATCCTCAAATTGCTTCAAATTTGAAACTTACTGTCCAAAATTGCAACAATAAATTCTTAAATCACTTTAATTTTTAAACTTATTATCCCTACTATTACAATACAACCACTAATTTACCCCAATGGCTTGACCTGATGGGTCAAATCCTGAATTTCAAGCATGTGGTCTGATTCCTATTAGGGACATTGACTGTCGTCTGTGGATTTTAGGATGGCTCCCATGGACCATGGAAGATTAGTCTCATTGGAAGCCGTGGTCGTTCCATAACCGATAATGATGTTCGGATTCGATTCAGACTGAACGAGTCGAAGTGTGGGAACTACGGTAGCGTTGTGTGGGATACTTAAAAACCACTAATATAAGTGTCTTATAACGTCACCATCCAAAAAAATTAATAATAATAATAATTAAGGCATTATTTTATATTAAATTAATGAACGCCGCATAATAGAAGGAAGCAAAATTTTCTTCTACAAACGAGGAGATGCGATGCTGCCACCTCTGTTTCTTTCTCACATCTTTTATTTTTCCCTTTCCATTTATTTTTCATGCAATAAATAAGAAATCTCAAAGTTGCATATCGCCGATCACACAAGGAAGAGCAGATATGAGCATTGAAGTCGTGGACGGCGCAACGGTGATCGACTTCCTCAACGATTCGGAATCTTTCACCAAATATGCGGAGGAGAAATTCGAATCGCTGGACCTCGACGGAGACGGCGTCTTATCTCGGGACGAGCTACAGACGAGGTTCGGCAAGTTATCTTCCAGAGAATTCGAATTGCAGTCGGAGGAGGAGATCGGCAGCTTGTACGACGCCGTATTCGACAGATTCGACGTCGATCGGAGCGGCACGATCGATCGTGAAGAGTTTTGTGCTATGGCCAAGGAATTGATGATGGCCAAGGCTCGCGGGATCGGAGACTCGCCTGTCTCGGTTATATTGCAGGGAGATAGCTTGCTCATGAGGGCTGTGCAGCTACGACGTCGTAATGTTGCCGGCGGAGGCGGCGGCTGAGTTGGTGATGATGGGAGTCATTGAATTATCGGCGGATTGCGTAGTTTCCCAATTTTTGGCTAAAAAGGTAAATATATATATATATATATATATAATATTGTGACATTTATAGATTTTAATTTCCATTTTTTTTCTTCTTGATTATATGTATAGAGGTACATTCTTGAGTTTGAACTCAATGAACAAATCTTCACACATTAATGTTGTCTTTTCTCAATCCATGCAAACAAAAAGATTTAACTTTCATGATAATGACAAAAGATGGCCTCAAACTTCAAACTAGAACATAGAAATCAAATAATGCAACATTCTATGATGCATCAATGGCTTCGAGCCTCTTGATCATAGCAGAAAGCTCATGTCTCAGTACAGACAAGTAATAATCCTCATCATCAAGCCGCCCAGAATCGAACTTACGCAAGCCTTCTTCATCGTGCTTCGAAATCTCAGTTCTGCCACTTTCTTGCGAGCCCATTACGTAATCGAGATTCTTACATGGAGAACTTCCATCAATCGTTTCCTCTGGCAAACATTCAGCCATCTTAGATAGCTTTAGCTCAAGCTTTTTTAGATGTTGTATAACAAACTGTTTTGCATGATTTAAGGCAATCGTTCTACCAACCAAACGATCAGACTCTAATTGACGTTCCCAATAAATTTCAAGCTCGGATTCAAAATCTTGAAGCTGTTTGTCCCTTTCCAAGAGAAGGTCGTTCGCTTTCTGCAGTGCATCGCAGTCGTACTCAGCTTGTTCTTCCATCATTCTGAGGTACTGTAATGCCTCCATGTGTAATGCTGCTTTCTCTTCTTGCAACCTAGTAATCATGGCCATCGCTTGATTGGCAGCAACTGCAGATGCGTTTCTCTCTTCTTCCAACTCTTTGTAAAGGCTGCTCATTACCTTCTTATCGTGCTCGACCTGTCGTCTTAGCCTATCCAACGGGTTTTCGCCTTCGATTTCGCTCACTATGCTACCGTCGAGAGAGAGGTTCGATTCGTTCCTCTCGAGAGAGACCCGTCTCTGAAGCAGCTGAAAAGCAGAGGCGTCGGCAGATTTGGAATCTTCGCTGTTCATAGATGCTCTAGGGCTTATGCCGTTTGGCGGTACTTCGAATCCACGAGCAGCAGAACTAGATAACTGAGAAAGCAAGAGCTTCAGATCTTCACTAGCCTTGGTAGATTCTGACATAGACTTATGTTGTTCCAACAGTTTTCCTGACAGTTGTCTTAACCTAGCCCCGACGGCTACCTTATAAGCATCGCTAAGATCCAAAAGCTCGGGCTTGTGCGAACGTGTTTCTGTTTCGATAGGTTTCGAAACAGTTTGATGCTTACTTTCAGAATCAGAGGTTTCTCCACATTCATCATTACAGCCTTTTTGCATCGAATCGGCGGTCTCAATAGCATTTAAACCTGCAATACGACAAGTAAGTATCAACCTGAAACTCATCGAAAATTTACAGATGCAACTAAGACATGTAATATAATTAGACTCACTCATCTCAGAATTTGTCAGTTTCTCAGAACTCATACTACCTCGCTGTCCCGTAAGAATGGAATCTTGGACCGTAAGATGTTGCTCAACCGTGAACTCTCGAGATTCTGTAGTTATGGGCTCGACTATAAGATTATGAACATCATTATCAGGAGATTGATTTTCTGAATCAATATCAGAATCAACTTTAACCTTAGTGTATCCATCTACACTCGGGCGAGGATCTTCGTCGTAGTTCTGAAAATAATCTAACCGAGATAATCCCTCATCAATCTCTAACACCTCATCTCTATTACATCTAGGATTAAGATTCTCAACCTCAGGCAACTTAAACTCAGTCAATTTGTTTGGAAATAAAACACCTTCCTTGTTGCAACACACACATCGCCTTGCTTTACCGTCTGCACCATACGAAGAATCCTCGAACTTGGACGAGCAAAAGCAACTTTCGCAAGTCAGGCGAAGGTCGACGAGGTTATTGTGTAGTCTACAGAGGATCAAAGAGGAAATGTTCAGCTTGTGATCTTGGCAGATTAAATCCCAGTAAAACTCGGCTCTCTCTTTCCCCAAAACGTGGTCTAGCCTAGAGCAAAGCAAGCAAGGGACTAGCAATTGGCAATGGCGAGCGAAGCTCGTGACTAAGTAGGAGACACTAGCATCGATGTAAAGCAACAACATAAGAAACCATTCTAGGACAGCTGAAAGTAGAGCCGAGGTAATGCTCGGTTTGCGACTTGGAGTTGCTTTTATGTTCATTTCTCATGAAATGGAGGAGACGAAAGGTTCGATGCTTCGATGGAATAGAGATTAATCCAATGGCCTAGCAACAGATAGAAGATTTTATAAGCCCCCATCTGATGTATATACATACATACAAACGATTAAGAAGCCAATCATCATTACAGAGTACAATCCAGAGTAGATCATCGAAATAAGATAAATCATATATATGAACAGCCAATCCATGAGTGACCTTTGACTAACGAAGATGAACAAATAAAAAATAAAAAATTGAAAAAACGGCATCAGCAGATTCATCAAACCTGATCGAAAAGAAAAGCAGCAGTGCTACGACATAAAGTTGCAGAAGACGCAAACTTGGGCAAGACAAAGACTTCAAACTCAAAACGGTCAACTAGACAAAGAAAATCCCAGATACAATCTTGGTCTCTTCCTTTGCGGGAGCCGTTACTAAACTGGCGAGATGTAACAGTCGATCGAGAGAGAGAGATGTGAACGTAGTTTTCAGGAATGGGATTGGTCAGACAAGTAATAATATAATGGGAAAAAAAAAGGGGAAATTCCGTTTCAGACCCGATCGAAGTTTAAAATTCCTCTTAAATACCGCTTTTAATATTTCTTCCCTTTAAATACCGATCTGCCAAAATATTCCTGTTTAGTACCGAAAAGATATGAAAAGACAGAACTAACCTTACTTAACTGACTCAGAAAAGCGCTATGACTATCATATCAACTGTCGCGAGTATTAAACCAAGAAAGCACGTTATTATACCGGAAACTAAAGGCGCAATTATACTGATAAACAAAGATACTATACCAGATGTCGCCAGTATTATACCAATAAATTATAAAAGCATCATACCAACTGTCATAATTATTTAACCAATAATATACGAAGTGATTTTCGCATATAATACCGTCAAACATCACTATTATACTAACAAATACAAATATTAAACCAACAAAATACTCAAATAACTACTCCTGTAAATCTAATTATATACCGACAGAGCGGAACATTATACCAAGAGAAGTATCAATTATACCAATAGATATTGATTAATTTTACCAATAATTATACCAAGAAAACAGTAATTTTACCAACAAACATGAGAATTATACCAACAGAATACTGAAATTAACTATTTCAGGAAATCAAATTATTATACTAAAGCACATAACATAATACCATCAGCAGTACGGATTATACCAAATAGATACTGATAATTCTAATGAAAATTGTATTAACAGACACCTACATTATACCAACAAATTTAAAAATTATACTAACAGGATACACAAATAACTAGTTCAATAAATATAGTTTTCGCATCTAATACCGTCAAACATCACTATTATACCAGCAAACGAAAAAATTATACCAACAAAATAATCAAATAATCATTCCAGTAAATCTACTAATTACACCAGCAGTATAGAATATTATACCAACACAAGCACCTATTGTACCAATAGATACTCATCAGCTTTACAAATAACTACACCAACAGATACATTTACTGTACCAACAGATTCTGAAATTGTACCAAGAAATTCATAATTTTGTAAATTTTCCATCCAATTTTTCACCATTTTACCAACAAAAGACGGCATTTTACCAACTACATTAGCTATTATACTCAGAAGTATACTACATAACATAATCCAACGGACCTAATTATTATACCAGCAAATATTGATAAAATTCATTATTAATTATACCAACAGATCTCACTAATATACCAATAAATACTGAACTATTGACTTAAGATTAATTAATCCAACAGACTGTAATTGCAAATGCAACCGGGGTAAAAATTGGGGGTAATTGTGTTACGTAATGGTGAAAAAATCGGGAATAGTATTGAGCGGGATAAATTGGGGCAAAAAATGGTTTAGAGCGTAATTATTGTAATTACATATGTTCGAATTAGAACAAGTTGGTATTATTATTAATTTTGTTGGTGTAATAACGGATCCATCTGTTGGTATAATAAATAGATAAACGTTCTGCAATGCCCGATCTAGTTAATAAATATTTTCGACGGTATAATAATTTGCTGAATTGGTATAATATTTCAATAAATCGGTATAATAAATTGGTCGGTAGGTATGCTGAAAATCAATATGCAATAACAGTTTTAGATGGTATAATAATTTACTGAATTGGTATAATAAATATATAATTGTTCTGCAATCCCTGATCTATTTTATAAAATTGGTATAATATAGATTTTTCTTGGTATTATAATTTCATGAATCAGTATAATAAATCGATCTATAGGTATGCTCACAATCAATTACTATGATAATGTTTTCATAGTAATTAATGTGTTAATTACGTTGTGTCAGCTTAAGATTTGTATAATGTTTTCGTATAATATTATTATAATAATTATTTCGTATAATTATGCTATAATAACATTAAACTAAACAAATGTAATGCTTTGGTATAATAACATATATAAGAATCGTATATATATGTATACTATCATTAAACTTTGAAACCTTGTATAACGTTTTGGTAAGATAGCATAAGTTCTCATATTGGTGTAATCACATTAAACTTACAAACATTGTAATAACATAAGATTTGGAATAGCAGTGTTGTATTAGCATAACATTATAACAACATACTTAGTACAAATGTTGTTATAACATAAGATTTGGAATAGCAAGTGTTGTAATAGATTGACATTATAACAACATACTTGGTACATATGGTGTAATACCATAACATTGTTCTACAACATTGTATAACAACTTTGTTTAACATAAGATTAGTCATAAGCATTCGTTGGTATAATAATCCAAACTGTTGGTATAAAAACAGCATATGTTGATCAAATTTAACCCCACTATTGGTATAATGAATATCATTGATGTTTTATTGGTACAATAAGCCATAGTTGTTGGTATAATAGTGGGGGCCCGCCCCGCCACATTGGCGGACCGCGGGCTCGGCGGACCTGGCCCGCCCAAAGTCAAAATAAAATATAATTTATTATTATTATTAATTAATTAAATTTTTTTATTTTTTTCAGTAATTATTAATTAATTTATTATTAAAAACCTTAAAAATTAAATTTTTTTTAATGTTATTTTATTAGTAAACTATATGTAAATATATTTTTAATATTAGGCTGGCGGGCCCGCCCAAAGCCCGCGGCCCGCGCGGGCTTGCCGGCCCAGTCCCGCTCACTGGCGGGCCTTAAAATGTCGGTACAATGTCGGTTGATATTGCAAATGACTGATGGTATAATTTCTAGCTTTGTTGGTATAATAAAAACATAAATTTATTAACGACATTTATTGGTATGATATGCAGTACTATTGATACAATAGTTATCTGGTGATATAGTCATCAGCACTGATGGTATAATTTCCACATTTAATAAGTTTAATTAGTTGATAACTGTCGGCATAATTAGTATAAACTGGTATAATTATGACGGGAGTTGGTATAATACTGAACAGTAAATATCGGTCATTTGTTGGGATAAACAAACTGTTAACCAATCATTCATAATTTGTTGGTATAATAACGAAATATGTTGGTGTAATTATTGGTAAAAGATCAGAATTTATTGGTATATTATGTATGTATGATGGTATAATTTTAGTATCTGTTAGTATGATAAGTACGTTTGCTGGAATAGTTATATCGGTACTCAGTTAGTACAATTTTTGGTTTTTTTTTGTATGCTGAGGGAGTCTGTTGGTAAAATTTTGTGTGGAATTGATCAGTATCTATTGGTATAATCGGTACGTCTGCTGGTATTATGTTATGTGCTTTAGTATAATAATTTGATTTCCTGGAATAGTTAATTTGAGTATTTTGTTAGTATAATTTTCATATTGAGTGGTATAGTAACTAGTTCTGTTAGTATAATTATTTGTAAAATTGATCAGTATCAATTGGTCTAATAAATACTTCTGTTGTTACAATGTTCATATTTATTTGGGTATTTTGTTGGTATGATTTTTGTGTTTATTGGTATAATTACCGTATTTGTTAGTACAATTATTGGTAAAATTGATCAATATCTATTGGTATAATTGGTACCTTTCATGGTATAATTTTCTGCCTTGTTAATATAATAATTAGATTTACTGGAATAGTTGTTTGAGCATTCAGTTGGTATAATTTTTGTACTTACAGGTATAATAGTGATGTTTGACGGTTGGCATGATGTTTATATATTTTTCTGGTATAATACTGACGACATCTGGTATAATATCTTTGTTTGTCAGTAGAATTGTGCTTTCAGTTTCTGGTATAATAATGTGCATTCTTGGTTTAATACTCGCGAGTGTTGATATAATAATCATAGAGCTTTTATGAGTAATTTAAGTAAGGCTAGTTTCGTCTTTTCAATGTTTGGGGTACTAAATAGGAAGTTTTTGCCAAATCGATATTTAAGAGGAAAAAATAACTAAAGTGGTATTTAAGAGGAATTTGAAAGTTCGATCGGGACTGATAAGGAATTTACCCAAAAAAAAACACAAAGTTGGGCGCAAGAATTGACTGTAAAGAAATAGTCGGCTAAAGTGCGAGTGATGTGATAACTGACAAGTTTAGCATTTTTTAAGGGCCAATTTGGAGTCTATTTTGGTCATTTTCACGTAAAAAAAACTTGGGTCTTGAGGGTTTTGCATAATAATCAGAACTACATGGGTTATATAGCAGAATTTACCTTTTTTTTTTTAGCTAAGGCGTTGAAATTACACTACAAGCATAAGGAAAGTAGTCACTCATAAATCACGATCCAATGACCAAGACACTTTTGTTGATGATCTCTGACCATAGTCTTAATGTTTGATACTAAATTACGAAGAAACTAGGAACAAAAGGCACTTCAGACAGCTCGAAGTAGCAACAACAACAACACAAATCCAATCTCCTACCAAAAGATCAAACTAACAATAGCACATCAAAATTACCCGAGAAAAAGCCGGAAAAGAATCAGTTCCCGACATAAGAGTCTCGTTGAACTGAAATGTCTTGTAATCTTAGGGACACGGCTCGCTTGTGGGCGTCCAATCCCTCGACTTTGGCCATTTCCTCGACGTAAGGCCCGAGATTTTTAAGCCCTTCTTTGGTTAATGACTGGACAGTGATGTGCTTCATGAATGAGTCTAAGGACACGCCACTGTACATTCGTGCATATCCATAGGTCGGAAGAACATGGTTGGTTCCACTTGCGTAGTCTCCTACGCTCTCGGGCGTCCACTGACCTAAGAATACAGAGCCTGGAAAAGCAGAGTACTGTGTCAATGCAGGCCTTTTCCTTGTGAAAAGAAATAAATGAGCAATGAAATAATGGGAGAGTGCCATTTAATTAAAGATCAATCATCAACAATGGGAACTCGCATTGATGAGTAATTATTCAAATGGAAATAAAGAAAAGCATGTTCGTAATGATTACCTGCGTTCTCGACATAAGTTTCCCATTTCTCTGCATCTTTTACGTTTATTATTAGATGCTCAGGTGCATACAGGTTGGAAAATTCGATAGCCTGAGGATAGCAGAGAGGGTAATATTTTAAGGACTGTCCAGGGGGGGGGGGGGGAAGAAGAATTAGGACATCAATGAAGGTGTTGTCCGCGAATGCACCAAATAGTTGTTCAAGCTGCTCTTAAAAAGAATTGGACTTACAAACCTCGACCATATCCCGAGCTTGAACTATGTAGCTATGGCCCAGTGCCTTCGAAGCAAAATCTCCTCGCGGAAGGTTATCGCATTGCTTTTTGATTTCATGCTCGATATTAGTTATATCAACACCATCACCAGCAATCACAAGAACTACTTGGCTATCAGGACCATGCTCCGCCTAAGATCGGGAAACATAAAACGTCTTCTAAATTGTCATAACTGATTTTTTTGCAGGCGTGTAAACAGCATGGTTAGGTTAATAAGCTGTGAAATGTCATAACTATTTTTCATTCAAACTGTCTCGTTCACTCCTTTCAACAACATAGTGAAATGGGACAGATTGCTCCTAAAGGAATTTTCCGACACAATGCTCATGATATATTATCCATGTTTAACTAGCTATAATTGCCAAGCATTACAACATGAGAAAATAGCGCGCATAATTTAGTGAAACATGAAGGCAAATATGGTACAATGTGAACGGAAATAATATGTCCGAGTCAAGCACACCTGTGAAAGCAGATCTGCTGCTACGTGGACAGGGTTGGCGTGCTTGTCAGCAATGACAAGGACTTCTGATGGTCCAGCGGGCATGTCTATTGAAATCATAGCTTCACTATTCTGCAAAGGACATATACGAATTCTGTCTCACATGATAACACATGAAAGCAAGCGACAGACTTTTGATAAAAATTAATTATAATGTTATATGATAATACCTGTAAAATCATTTTAGCTGCAGTGACGTACTGGTTTCCTGGCCCGTATATCTTTTGCACCTGCAAAGAAAATAGAACAAAAACGCTCAAGAGTAAGAAGAATAAGTAAAAGGATAACTTTTACATGTTGAATACAAATTGGCAGCATAACCATTTCTTGATCAAGTGTATGTATACATGAGGAAGGAAATTTTTTTGTGTCATGATTTAACGTAAACGAAACACATCTAAGCACGTTGAGGTAGTCATGTTTATGATATTTAACCTATAAGAATGGATGAAATGGACACAATCAGTTCACACAGACAAATCACCAAAAATATACAAGCACGGAGAAAATGCAAAATTTGGCTAGCCACGGACCAAAATCAGCTAGCAAATTAGTTTTGTCCGATGCAACATTATTACAAAAACCAAAATTTCATGTAAGGTTAATTTGTCAGATGTACCCGGAAACAATTGAGCAGATTAACCATACTGTAATAAGTACATTGGGCAGCAAGAACAATACCTTCGGACAAGATTCAGTCCCCCAAGCCATAGCTGAAATTGCCTGACGTTATGACAAAAATAATTAATTAAAAGTTAAAAGGATAAAGAGTATGCTAGGATACATTACATATCAGGCGATTGTGAAGTGCTCATACCTGAGCACCTCCAGCTTTAAGAATATGGGTCACACCAGCTTTCTTGGCACAATAAAGAACTTCCTGAAAGAAAAAAAGGCTGCTGAACAAATCCGAAACTGAAAATCTGAATATCGGCATGCAATTACCTACCTTACAAATGCTGCCATCTTGAGTGGGAGGTGTTGCAAGGACAACAACTTTACAACCAGCAATTTGTGCAGGCTAGTTAGAGAAGATACACATGGCAATAATTAAGTAGCAATTTAAGACAAACTTGTAATCAATGGAAAAAATAGAAAAAAGATTCGGTTGAAAAGATAAACATACAACTGCAAGCATCAAAGCTGTTGAGGGCAATACAGCAGTGCCACCAGGGACGTAGAGTCCCACAGATGAAATAGCCCGTGCCACTCTTTTGCATCTAACACCCTTTGAAAAAATATGATTTCGGGTAAGCCAAACATATATCTGGATTTAGGATATCATTCGTAAATTTGAAATTACTTACGGCCATGCGCTCAACAACTTTCTCAACGGGCTTTTGTGCAGCATGAAAAGCAAAAATGTTGTCGTAAGCAACATCAAACGCTTCTTTAACAGCTGGATCAAGCTAAAAAACAAAAACAGTGGCAAATCAGAAACTTGCAGCAATAGGTACATTAGAAATTAAACTTATTGTCTGCTGTGCCATGTACAAATTAAGATTAATTCATTAAGACAATATCAAAACATACCACTGGATCTGGTATGTCATTAACATTCTCAACTATAGTCCCCAGTTCAACCTTGTCAAACCGCTTGGTGTAGCTGTTTGAAACGCGTAAAAATTAGACGTCATCATACCATAAAATCACAATATTTCTAAATCATGTGGCTCACACAAAAACAGAGGTTATCTCATGAAACCTGAACAGTATGTGAGGAGATATTTAAAAAAAAAAAACAAGAGGCCCAAATAGCAAACTGTTTAATTTACAAAATAATGAAAAACAACCAATTTAAAGCTGCCTCGCTCAGTTCATATGTTAAAATGCATTTATAAAGAAAATGTCATAACCATATTGGAAATGTGTCACTCACAGAATTAAGGCACCCTAAACTATTAATATCAAACAACATATTTCAAAAGTTGCCTCCACAAATTACAAATTTTTTAAAAGTCTAGCGCTACTTATGTTATTTGCAAATGCTAGTTTCTCAATCAGAACCGTCATGTAGAGTATTATAATTTCAGAACTTTAAAGCTTATATACTTAGAAAAGGTGGTGTTGATAATGAGAAGCTGAACAACATAAACTAATTACTCATGACAACAGAAAAACCTACTCTTTGACAGCTGTGTCTCCTCTAGTCCGCACATCATCGACAATTGGTTGTACCTTGATATGAATGATATGATAAATTTAGTTAACCCAAACTCTATTGACATCAATTAATCATGAGATTCACTTTTGATAACAAAAAAAAAATCTTTAGACATAGATGTGAGACAGTTTGGTATAAAGGTCTCACCACATTGAATATAGATGAAAAATCAATCCGAGGACGCGCTTGGAGGTTATCAATCTCTTCCCGAGTAAGATCAGAAAGCCTGTAGGACTTCATCGAACAGCTTGGAGAGCAACGAAGTAACTCTGAAAACAAACAAGAGCAAACAACAAAAAAAGAGACACAAGGCAGACATATTACTCAGAAGCTCATAAATATGATGTAAAGATTTTAAAACCACTAGCATCTTAAACCATCAAACATTGTCTTAAACCAATAAGCATCAAATAGCATCTTAAACCATCAACCATTGCCTTAAAACAATATGCATCAAATATCAACTTAAATCGTCAATCATCGTCGTTTTTCACAAACAAACACCATGCATTATCATAACTGAACAACGTTTCAGATGTTGAAAACATCATAACACTTACTTGGGCGAAGATAACCAGTCTGCAACTGAGGACGAGAAACTCTTCCGGCAGCAAACCAAGCCGTTCCCTGACCGAACGACAAAGTTCTACAGTCCATTTAACATCAAACCTTCATTACAGCTAAATATCGATCAATTCACAACAAGCGCAAACGAAACTCTATCCAAAAATCAAATTAATGAAAGGGTGAAGTGAGACTCGTAGCTTACAAGTAATTGCTTTTGCTCGAGAGAGTGAGCTGAGCTGCCTGGGGAATTGGGTAGAACACAGTGGAGAGAGTATACAGCTAAATCGTACCCTAAGAAGATATTTGACAAATCTACACCTAATTTTAATTTTTCCCCAATTCTTTATTATTTCTTATTAATAATAAAAAAATATTTTAAATTAAAAATATATACTTGCGTCTCTAAACACAAGAAAAAACAGAGTTATCTTCAATCTTTCTCTCTGATTCGCATGCAAATAATAAACATTCCTCATGTCCCAAGCATGGAGATTCAGCTAATGGTGTATTCCTCCACGGCATCTCTCCACAAATTTCAGTTCATCCATGCTATTTCTTCAAACTTAGTTGGCAGGATCTCAAAACCCATAACTGAAATTTCCTCGCGGACTTGTCAAAATGCGGCGTCAAGAAATTTTCATTCAGGGTCACCTCAACTTTCTCTGCAGAGAACAGTTTCCGAGCTATCGAATGGTGACTCCCAGGAGCTTTCTTGTGAATCATACAACGAAAGAATCTGTGAACTGTGTGACAACGGAGAAATCGATCAGGCAATGTCGTTGGTGTCAGAAATGGAGGCCTTAGGCTGTCGCTTGAACTCAAATTCTTATTCTTGCTTAGTGGTTTCTTTAGGAAATGCTGGAAGAACATTAGAAGCTGATGCAATCTTAACGGAAATGACGATTCTTGGGTACGGGCCTAAAATGAAGCTCTTCAACGTTTTGCTCGCAAGTTGTTTGAAGAAAGGCTTCTTAGACTCCGCTAACAAAGTGTTGGGCAATGTTGATGCATTGGGTTTGAAGAAGAACTCAAAGACTTATGATATCTTGATCGATTACTACGTCGGCGCAGGGCGTTTGGGCGACACTTGGCACCTGATTAGTGAGATGAAGAAGAAAGGTTATGACTTGAGCCCTAATGTATATGGAAAGATTATTGAGATCTACAGAGATAATGGGATGTGGAAGAAAGCAATGAGTGTGCTCGGAGAGGTACGGGCCATGGGGGTTTCACTCGATACGAGGTTCTATAACAGCGTTATCGACACATTCGGAAAATGTGGTGAGCTAAACGAGGCAGGTGACGTTTTCGAAAGAATGATGTCTGAAGGCGTGAAGCCAGATATCAATACTTGGAATTCTTTGATCAAATGGAATTGTAAGTTCGGGGAAGTGGGTAAAGCAATTGATTTGTTTAACAGAATGCAAGATCGAGGGATTTATCCTGATCCAAAAATCTTTGCAACTTTGATCTCTTGGCTGGGCGAAGAGGGGAAGTGGGATGTTGTAAGGAGAATATTCGAGAATATAAATAGGAAAGGGCATCAGAGAAGTAGTTTGATATATGCTGTTCTAGTTGATATCCATGGGCAGTATGGAAAATATCAGAATGCCGAGGATTGTGTGCATGCTCTTAAATCGGAAAACTTTCAGCTAACACCGAGTATTTTCTCTGTTCTGGCAGATGCTTATGCTAAGCAGGTTGTACTATATCGTGTTTTTAGCATTAAGTGCTTATCAGTGGCATGTTTATCGTCTTTTTTTCTCCGAGAGTGACAGACACATTGTTATCTCAAACTCAGGGATTGTGTGAGCAGACCGTTAAGGTCATGCAGCTCATGGAGGAAGAAGAAATGGAGATAAACCTCGTAATGCTCAACGTGCTGATCAACGCTTTCGCATCGGCGGGACGATACATGGAAGCCCTCTCGGTGTACGACCATATAAAAGAAAGCGTAAGTTTCCATGAAAACCATACTAATGATATCAGTTGTATTGCTTGCTAGCTAGCTATTCTTCTTCTTTACTGAAATGAAGTGCTGGCTAATGAAGGGTATGAGCCCTGATTTGGTGACATACAGTACAGTGATGAAGGCATGCATGTGGGCCAAGAAGTATGATCAGGTAAATGATGAATCAATCATTATGTTTGTGAATTAATTAATAAAAACCTTTTTTTTTTTTTGTTTATTATTAGGTGCCTCAAATATACAGTGAAATGGAGTCATCTGGGTGTTCACCAGACAAGAAGGCTCGAGAAATGCTCAAGTCTGCTCTGTTTTTGCTGGAAAGGAGACAACTAACAGTTTAAATAGTTTTACATTGAAACAGAAAAAAAAGAAAGAAAAAGATTGTAAATGTGTTAAATTTGAATATAAATGTTGCAAGAAAAACTAAGCTACTACCCAAGAAGACTTCATCAATCATCATCTTCACTACAGAGTACAGAGACATTCTTACCATGTAAGAGAGCTAACTATCTTACAACAGCCACACAAGCTTTTTCAGACAAAAGGCTTTATCACAGAAGATTTCTTTTCTTCAAAAACTATTACATTGTCCTAGAAGTTTTCAATGGTACCAAGACGACGACATGTGTTGTATGGACAGTGGACCAACAGAATCTTCAACCATTGTGAATTGGGGGAACGACGAGCCAATACCAAACTCAGTAGCATGCCCCACTTCGCCATAAACGAACGACGGCAGAGCATTCACTTCTCGATAAGTTCCGAAATTAGCAGCATTATTTCCTCTCGTATCAAAGCTGCTGACATTTTCCTGAAGCCGAGCCATTGGATTCTCGATGCTCATAGCAGTTACTGCTGACGTGGACATTGTTGTCATAAAACGACATGAGCTCTGATATCAACCTCTGCCCATCTTCTGGAATTCCGAGTTCAGAAATGTTCTGGCAAGCATGAGGGTTGTTGTTTATGAGCAGTTCTTCTGCACCAATCACAGAAGATATGGCTTCTTCCTCTTTATTCGATCGATGGCTTGTATTCAGACGGGCCCGACAGTTATTCTGGTGATTGTTTCTCAACGTTCGATCTTCGAATCCCATGCGATAATCGCTGTGCGGGCACTGCGTAGCTTCGCAGGTGTACACGGCGTGGCTCGTTTGCTCGTCTGAGTCTAAGTCGGAGAACAATTCCCTCTTAATCGAAGACAGCCGTTATACCACTGGCTTATCTTTCGTCACCATAGGCAATCCAAAGTCGAAGCAATTCTTTGCATCATCTTCGACTCCTTCAATAGCATCGCCGACTAGACGCAAAACCCGATCCAAAAAAGAAGGCGGCGCTTGAGGATGCTCGGGATGAAATCTCCCACACAAAGCCTCTTCTTGCTGATAACGGCGAGCCAAGTCGCGCTCTCTTTAGCGGTCATCTTGTCCTGAAGGCACTTAGACTGCCGAACCAGCCTCCTAATCCTGGCAATGTCGGGAGACATGTGCTTGATCACCGCGGTCAAGACGCCAACTTTCCACGCCTTTTTGAGATCGTGGGGCTTCTTATACGGAGGCGGGCCCTGACCCATCGCCGGGCCCAGCTGGGACCACCACTCCTCTTCCCCCGTGGGCCACCACGGCGGGGCGACGCCTTTCTCTAGAGGAAACCGCCTCTGCGGCGGATCGCAGTGCTGCATCAGAGCAGACAAAAGCGACCCCAGCGTAGTATCTTGAAGCTCTAGAGGGGTATGAGGCGTCGACTCGACAAAAGACTCGTCGGGTTTTCGGGAAACTGAGTGCTCGGCCCTATACTCTGCTATAGCGAGAGGGGCAATACGGTCGAATCTGACCTTCTCTTTCCACCACGCACGGAGGTTATCCGAAGCGCCAGTGACGGGCTTTCCATTCTCGGGGATGATTCCATAGACGAAGCCTTGGGCATCGCAAACTTCCATCATCTTGAGCATGTACTTCAAGATCCCATCTTGGGCCCGAGACATCTTTTTCCTACGCGCTTGTTCTTGAGAGAGGCGCTGCTTTTGGGCATCGTTGGCTTTGTTTCCGTTTCCCTTTTCCTTGAGGCGCTTGAAAAGCATTCGGTCTCTCCACATTCGCCGCTCGAGTTCGTCCACATCGATCTCCTCGTCGCTGTAGTTTTCATTACAAGCCTGCCCGGCTGGTCCAGTTTCGGGGGCATAGATGAAATCGAGGTTATCGAATGTGCCCAATTCGTCATGTAGTCCCATTCTGTCTCCTTGCTCTCTATATTGTCTTGACTCTATAGAAGTGTATATCAGATAGTCTTGAGGTACTACCTTCTTTGCTTCTCTCTTCACCACTAAGACAAAGACAACATTTGATGACTAAGCTACTGTTTTGCTGACAATATGTGTTCAAACATCAGTTATTTACGACATATCTAAAACAGATCACAGCAAAAGGAAGTACTAGAAAACAAATAACACAAAAGTACATAACGAAAGAATCAAATTCTTCTTGCCCTAACACAGTCTGATTCACAAATTAGAGCTCACTACATATGTGTTCAAAGGTTGAAGCTTTATCATCATCACTACGTAAACGAATTGAAGAAAAAGAAAAGGAGCTAAGTGATTACCTAATATCCCAGGAAGTTTCTTGATTTCTGCTCAGTACTTGGAGGCTGCTCTTCAGCTTTTCTATTGCTTTATGGTGAAGAGGTGGATAGAGATAAAAGATAAGAACAAGGAAACAGAGAGACCAAACGCACGCGGTGTAATAAAGAAAAATGAAAAGGACTGCCAATAAATGAGATTCATTTCCATGAGAGTTAAAACGTCATACGTTGTCAACCCTTGTTTGACTTTGCTTCTTTCTTTCTTTAATTAATTAATCCAGAGTCTCATCATCTTTTTTTTTTTTTATCCTCTTTTTCTTTCTACTTTGTTTTCTCTAATAAATATATTTCCATATCTGGGACAGAGCTTGGTTCATCATGGCCATGTACTCTCAGTCTACTACAGAAGGGCTCATCAAGGCCATCTTAGCAGAGGCTATCGACTCAGTTAATCTTTTTGGAGCTCAAGAAGATGAATTCCTTCTGTAGTGCATTGTAATAAGATGATGGTTTACGCTACCCTCTTGCAAGTTATGTTTGATTCATAAATAGTAGCCTCACATAACATTTTTCGAACCATACTCAAGGGGTCAATTCCTCTTCTTTATTACAGTATGATCATGAGTTTGCCAGAACCTCATATGCTTGACACTTGCCATCACATCATTAATGTCGACGAAGCGTACGTATGATAATGGAATAGAAGATGTGGTGAGTGTTTCGTCCACATTTTTCACAAGTCTTCGTTGCTACCACCCTTTCTTGACGTATAGGTACAACCAACCCATAAATATAAGAAAACAACAACTTTGTTATAAAAATATTAATTGTGATTAATATTATATTAAGATTATTTTATTATAATTATACTTATATTAAGATTATAATGATAATATAGCTTATAATAATAAAGAGAGAGAGATTAGAGAGAGATTAAGTATTTCAATACTTAGGTGTAATTTACAATGAACTCTAATCACCTATTTATACTACTAATAATTCGCTATTACGACTAATCACATTAATTACAATTATACACCTCACACTAAAATACAAACTCTTCAATTAAACACCTCATCAACATTTAATACAATACTTCCAAATCATCAATCATTTAACTAATATTATTATTTAAAACATCCACATTATTTAATTATTTCATAATAAACTTTTATTTTTATTGTTTTATGGACTTTATGATCTCGTTGGTAACTAATTATGGAGGATTTTATACTGTTATAAATAGGGTGAAATATGTGTTGAAGTGTCCTACGAATGCCGTTGGCACTCATTTATTATATATAGTAGCTGCTGGCAGTTGAGATTGAGAACAACAACTCCTCAATCATTCCTTGGAGTTTTGCAGAAAATAAAATAATTTATTACATATATATATATAATATATATATATATAAAATGGCCAATGAGGGACATGATTACGCAGAGGGTTTGCTGCAAAAGGAGCATGAATACGTTGAGGGTTGCCCAGGTTGTAAGATCGACCGAGAGAAAGAACTACGACGTGGACTGCCTATTAAGCAAGTTTGTACTGTTTGGATGATTGTGCTCTCCTCTGGTATATGCTATCCATATACAATCTTATTACTCTCTTTCTGTTGTTCGAAAATTTACTCTTTTTTTTTTTTCATTTGCTGAAATTTCTCGCAGCATTGCCGATATCGTCTCTCTTCCCATTTCTTTACTTCATGGTGAGTGTTCTTTTCACCATTCTTGTCTATAACCCTTTGGTAGAGTTCAAACAAAAGCGTACTTTAGTGCTTAGTTTATGCTTCTCTTTGTTGTCATAACGTATCACAATACTATGTTTCATTGCAGGTAAGGGACTTACACATTGCAGAAAGAGAAGAAGACATAGGCTACTATGCTGGCTTCATCGGTGGGCTAACTTATGCTGGAATTATTATTACATTTGCTGGCTGTTTAAACTATCAACTGAGCTCAAAATCTTACTATGTATGTCCTTTTGTTTCTGTTTCGTCGGGCTGTAATCTTCGAAAAGGGTCCTCCTATATGATTGGAAGAGCTCTGACATCTGTGCTATGGGGAGTGGTTTCAGATCGTTGCGGTCGAAAGCCTGTGATCATCATAGGTTGTGTCACCGTGTAAGTGAATTTTATTCCTCGCAGACATATATTCATATCTGTCCTAATATTTCGAATAATTATGGTACTCATAGTGTTGTTTTCAACACGCTCTTCGGACTAAGCACGAACTTTTGGATGGCTCTCATCACAAGGTTTCTTCTTGGAAGCTTGAATGGCATCCTCGGGCCTATTAAGGTATGTTCTTCATATTATCGCAGTCGAATAACATATATGTATGTGTGAAATTTCTCTATGAAATGGTGCGCTTTACTTCTACGCATGATCAGGCATATGCGTGCGAAGCAGTTCGTGAGGAGCACCAATCTTTAGGACTATCGGCGGTAAGAAGTAGTTCGTCGTGTATGAAATGAAATGCCTCGTTATTCTTACATACTCGTCAAGACTATCGCATGAACAGATTAAAGATTCGTCGTTTTTTTTTTTGGATGGCGTATTTACGCAGGTGAGTACGGCATGGGGGACTGGTCTAATCGTTGGGCCGGCTTTGGGAGGATTTCTTGCGCAGGTTTGTTAGTATAAAATGTATATATCTTCTGTTTCGTTTCTTTCGTATATTTAACTCGGAATGTTGTTATAACTTAGCCTGCAGAGAAATTTCCTGGGATTGTTTCGTCAGACTCTTTCCTCGGAAGGTAATAGATTTAGCTCCTCATCCTTCTTCGAAGTTCTATTACAGCAAAATCCTAAGACAAGTCCTAACCGCAGGTTCCCCTATTTCCTCCCCTGCTTCATGATCTCGCTCATCGCAGTCTTTGTGACCGTTGTCTGCTTCTTCATCCCAGTATGCTTTGCGTTCTTTATCTCCATGTTCGAAGTCGAACATTACTTCAATTTTCAGTGTTTCGCTGTAATGATCGTCAATGATTCCATGGCGGCGTTTTCTTTTTTGGCAGGAAACTCTACACATGCACAAGTCTGAGAAAGCGCCATCTAAAGAACCGTACGAAGCATTGGAGTCTGCGAATGGAGAGGCACAAACTAGTAAAACTACTAACTCTGCGATGAGCCTTCTCAAAAACTGGCCGCTCATGTCGTCTATCATCGTATACTGCGTCTTCTCGCTCCATGACATGGCCTACACAGAGGTAAATCTCTCGCTGGATTGTATAGCACGTTTATCATCGTACGAATCAACCATGATATTGGAAACCTTTTGCTTTTTAACAGATATTTTCTTTATGGGCCGTCAGCCCCACGAGGCTCGGAGGACTAGGTTACACTACGCAGGATGTCGGAACTGTTCTTGCAATCTCGGGTTTGTCTTAACTTAAGTTCGACTGTGGTCAAAAACTCGATTGACAACTATGAGGAAAAAAATAGTTCAACTCTAGCTAATATGTAAGAACAACTGCAGGCGTTGGCCTTCTAATATTCCAATCTGTATTTTATACAATGCTGGAGAAAATTATGGGGCCTGCCAAGCTTTCTCGAGTTTTAGGCGTAAGCACTCACGTATTCGAATATATATATCTCTATTTAAAAATGGTCGACGTTATGCTCAAGGCTTCTTCTTCTGCTATACTGTCTGCAGATTATATCAATACCTCTTCTTACAAGCTATCACTACATAGCCATGCTGTCTGGGATAGTGCTTTTCGTCGTCTTAAACATTGCGTCCCTCCTAAAGAACATTCTATCTGTAAGTGTATTAAGTTAGATTGCAAGAAACTCAAAAGAAACGAACTAACCCTACTCTGTTTGATATGTTCATCAGATCTCCATAGTGACTGGAATGTTCATACTGCAAAACAGAGCTGTGGTGACTATTTAGGCTATTCTATTTTCATTGCCTCTTCTGTCTCTCTTCTTTTTTCCCAAGTCTTGTTAGTTATTCGTGTCGTAATTCTTACAGCGATATCGTAAATCAAATAACAAAAAAAAAAAACGCAGGATCAAGACCAAAGAGGAGCAGCCAATGGTATCGCCATGACTTTAATGTCACTCTTCAAGGCATTTGGCCCGGCTGGTGGTGGAGCACTGTGAGTGTTTCTTTGAGCTTTCTATGTTTGCCATGGCATTACTAGTTATGATCGTTATTACATCTACTGCAGATTTTCTTGGGGAGAAAAGCGCCTCAATGCCGATTTTCTGCCCGGTATGTCTCAAAACTCTGAAAACTCCATTCAAATATAACGTCGAAGGAGCTATGCGATCATCTCGGGGGACAATATGTTTAATGCAGGCGATGAGATGGTTTTCTTCGTACTGAACATAGTCGAAGCAGTCGGAGTTTTGATGACGTTCAAACCTTTCTTAGTCGAACGACGAAACAGCTGAGCAAACTTGAAGTCAACTGATGATGTTGTGTTAGCTGTGAGCATCGCATGTAATAGAGTAGTAGTACTAAGGGATAAACCTTTCTTTATGTACTAAATTCTATGGGATAAATAAAAATCGAGAGACATGGTAGGTGACAAATAGAGCTGTCAAATGGGCGTGCGGTTCGCCGACCGGCCCGCCTAGACATAAAAACCGCCGGTTAGGCGGTTAACCGGCGGTCAGAAATAAAAAAAATTTGAATTTTTTTTTTATTATAGCCGTTGGAAGTATAAAAAAAAAAAAAAAAAAAAAAAAAGAAAGAGCCGTTGTAACCGCCGGTTAACCGTGTAACCGGCGGTTACAACGGCTATTTTTTTAAAAACTTCTATAAATACCCACCCCAAATCCAAAAAAACACAACTCTCAACTCAATGTCTCTCGCTCTCTCGTAGTCTCGTACTCGCTCTCACGACCCGACGCGAAATTTTTTCGACCGCCCGTCCCGAAAATTAAATACAACTCTAATTAAAACACAACACCGGTCCCGACCGCCACCGCTGCCGCCCACCACCCCACCGCCCGCCACCGCTGCTGCCCACCGCCGCCCGCCCGCCACCCCGCTGCCGCCCGCCGCCCGCCGCCCGCCGCCTACCGCCTCCGCCTGCCCGGCTCTGCCACCCCGCTGCCGCCCACCGCCGCCCGACCCTGCCACCGCCCGCCGCCCGCCGCCCGCCACCGCCGCCCGCCGCCCGCCACCGCCGCCCGCCCCGCCACCCCGCTGCCGCCCTGCCACCCCGCCCGCCGCCCACCGGCCACCACCTCCGCCTGCCCGCCCCGCCACCCCGCTGCCGCCCACCGCCGCCCTCGGTATCGTTTTTTGCCGCTTTTCATTTTTTTTATCTAACGTTATTTTTTCGTGTCCGTGTAGTATATTTTTAGACTAGATGGATCGTGGTGGTCGACGTGGTTCTCGCGGAACGAGGGGCAGCAAAGGGAAGCAAGTTGTTGGTAGTTCATCGCAAGATGACTACCAAGAATATTCGGCGAACGGGATGTTGGACCTTGGCGCCGTGCTCGGCGAGGACTTCAACATGCCGGAGTTCGCTCCATCGCCGGGATATAGCTCGCAAGCCGCGCAGACAGAGACGGAAGCGGAAGCGCAGACGCAGACCGGGACCGGCACCGGCCGCCCGCGGCGGCTACAGTCCGACCTCTTCGCGGTACACTTCAAGAAGGTACCGACCAGTACAGTTAACCAATTTAGAGCAGTTTGTAACTATTGCGCTAAGGAATATCCTTTTATGAAGGGTGGCGGATATGGGTCAATGAATGCCCATCTCCGTTCGAAACACGCGACTATGTTAGGATTAGGACAAAACCAAAATCAAATGTTCGGAGGTACGGATTCGTCCGCTTCGGGCCCCGCCGGCGGAAGCGGAAACGCAACGTCTTTGTTTCATTACAACGAAGACGTTGCGCGCCGCGAACTTGCGAAGTTTGTAGCCGCGAAGCATCTTCCCTTTCGGTTTGCCGATGATCCGATCTACGAACATTGGATCAAAACGGCATATAACCCACAGGCGAAGAAAGTTTCGCGGAGCACACTTACGCGGGACACTAGGAAGACCGTACTCGCGCTTAAACGCGACTTGGTAGGTCTATTAGGTAATTTAGAAACTAAGGTGTCGATTTGCTCCGATATATGGAGCGATCATTGGCAACGTAACTCGTACATGGGCGTTACATGCCACTGGATCGATGATTCGTGGACGATACAAAAGCGCTTGATCGCATATAGGGAGTTCGATGAAGCACACAGTGCGCAAAACATTGCGATCAAGCTTAGGGGTATCTTATCAGAGTATAAGATACTCAATAAAGTCTTTTCAGTATCGTTCGACAATGCGAGCGCAAACAACGCGAGCATAGAACGTTTGATCGAGTATTGTCAACCGTCATTCGGCGGACGGTTTTTCCACGTGCGTTGTTTTTGTCACATACTTAACCTGTGTGTGCAAGACGCGCTCGGTAGTTTAACGGAACAAGTGCAGCCTATACGCTACGCAATCAGTTACCTGATGCGGCACCCTTCTTTATTTAAGAAGTGGAAGCGGTACTGCGCTAGGGAGAATGTTCCGGTCAAGAAGTTTAGTTTAGACGTACCCAACAGGTGGAATTCCACCTACAAGCTGTTGTTTGGCTCGATGGAATATCGACAGCATCTCGCCGATTTCTTTGCCGAAATCGAGTGTTTGGTCCAGGTCTTTCCACAGATGTGGGATACGTGCAACAGCTTATGTGAGATACTTCAAGTATTTCACGACGCCACCGAGGCGATGTCGGGTTCATATTACCCGACATCAATATTAGCGTTAGATCATTGCGTTAAAGTCGCAATCATCCTCGACGGGTGTCGGAATGATCCAGTAGTCGGCGAGGCCGTTGAGAGCATGACTACCAAGTGGCTCAAATATTTTTTTGAGTTACCTGATATCTTCCTTATAGCGAAGATATTGGATCCGAGATGGCGTTTAGAGGGTACGGGTAGATTACTACAATGTTACTATTTGAAGATATCGTCGGATCGTACCGTCGATAGCATTTTTTGGAAGAGCGTACTTGATCGAGCATATGACTCTTTAAAGGATCTCTTTAAAGAGTATAAGCCCGATTTCGGTCATGACCCACCTCGATCGGGTCAGGGTCAATCTACTTCTAGTAGTAGTCGATCTTCACGATTAGCCGACTACTACGACATCCTCAACGCAAACAAGCGTCCAAGGTCCTCCCAAAACCCCTACGTAGAACTCGATAACTTTATGACGACGACTTTCGAGTTCGAGGACGACGATAGCTTCAACGTCCTTAGATGGTGGTCGAGGGTGTCGCCAACGTATCCAACGTTGGCGAGGATCGCTCGGGAGATCCTTGTCGTCCCGGTTTCGACCGTCGCGGTGGAGCATGCTTTTAGCATGGGCGGTTTGACTTTGAGCGAAAAGCGTTCGAACTTGGGTGTCGACAACCTCGAGTATCAATGTCTTCTCGATGATTGGACTCGAGCCGAGTATCGCACCCAAGATGACCCGAACAGCGACTCGCCCGACGACGTTTTCGATGACACCACCGGCACGGAGACAAGCGGCGGCAACGACGACGGCGAGGATTAGAGACATTCGGGATCGGCGAGGCGTGAACTCCACATCAACAAACACGCCCGAAAAAAGATAAGTATACTGTATACATCTCTTATATTGTTTTTGATACAAATAATTGTTATGTTTATCGCTAACTAATGAATTGTTATTTTCAGGTACTTCAAGATTTGCACAAGCCAATTACGACGACGAAGCCCGAAAAAGATAAGTATCAATCTCAATCTCAATCTATCGCCATATTAACTTTTTAATTTTAAATAATTGTAACGTTTATAACTAACAAATAAATTATTATTTTTAGGTACTTCAAGATTTGCACAACCCGGTTACGACGACGAAGCCCGAAAAAGATAAGTAATTAGCTCTTTCATTAATTTTTATTCTTTTTTTAATTAAACATCTAATCTAACGTAAGTTTACGCATTAGGGGAAGAAGATTTCGAAGAAGAGGGGCTTCACCGCTTCGGTAAGTGCAGGCGAGTTAGCACCGTGTGATCTATGGATGCTTTGACGGATCATACTTGATTCGTCACGGCTCCATAGATCATTCGCTGCTTTCTTGCCTGGACTTGCTGAAGTCCGGTACTAAGGTACTTCAAGATTTGCGGAGAACGGATTCGGACCGGACGGAGACTGAGTTCTCACCACACCATATTTTGTTTTAATTTAATGTATTGTATTGTAATTGGTTCAATTAAAATTTTGTAATATATTTTTTTCGACTTTCGACCAAATAATACACCGAATATTTATTCAAACCTGAATTTTCAACCCCAAAAAAAAAAAGAATAACCGGCGGTTTTAACCGCCGGTCAACCGTAACCGGCGGTTAGTCAACCGCCGGTTAGGCTAACCGTCAACCGGGGGCGGCTAACCGTCAACCGCCCCCGGCCGGTTAGACGGCGGTTAGTCCGTCGCCAACCGCCAGTTACCAACCGCCGGTTACGGTTAACCGGCAGTTGGGCAAGTCTAGGCCCGCCCCACCCCGCCAAATGGGCGGGTTGGGCCTCGATTTTTAGGCCCACCCGGGAGTGGGTCTAGGCGGGCAAGCCCGCACGGGCCGGCCCGCATATTATTTAAAATAATTACGAAATGTATTAATTATATTATTTTAATTAAATATTAATATAGGCTTTAAGTTTTATTATTATTTTTAATGGGTTAATGGACATACAATAAATTATTGTTTTGGGCTTAGGCTTTATTTTTTTCAATAAACTAATAATAATCTTAATTATTATTTAACTTTAATTTTTTTTACTAAAGCCGCGCCAACTGCCAGGCCCACAGCCCGCCAGAGGGGCGGGCAGGCCTCCAATTCTTAAGCCCGCTGAATGGCGGGCCGGACCGTGCCCGCCTGCCTAATGGTGGGCTTTGGCGGACTACGGACCGACCCGTTTTGACGGCTCTAGTGACAAATATTCATAAGTGGTAAATAGGTATCGATCATTATTACTATATTTTTCGCATACTCCATAGGTGTGCTTTATAATCTCAAGTACAATATGTTAAATGATCACTCTACTTAAAAGTTTAAGTTTGAAGGAACTGTATCATATTTTAATCTTATACTTTATTTCCTAACACGTCTCATCATCGTATCTTTCTTATTTAAGCTTGAAGGGGAGGGCAAAATATTTTAATTTTATATACTTTATTTCCAACACTCGCCTCATATTTAGGCTGGTTTCTATATGCTTTATTTTCAACACGTCACATCACGTCTAGACTGCTTTCTTTCTTATATAACTTTAGACGTGCAATTTTCTTAAATGAATGGTCTTGAGGATTCGTATTCACGACCTCTCTTAGTCTGAGCTCTTATACCGTATTGAATGACTATTCCACCTAAAAACTTAAGCTTAAAAAATTGTATCATATTTCAATTTTATAATAAACTTTCTTTTCAATATAATCGTTATTATTTTTAAGTCGTACTCAACTATTGTTAAATAAAATATATTCTTATTCCAATTAAAATTCGGAATTCCACCATTTTAATTATTTCTGAAAATACCATTAAGATTGAATAAGTAAAAAAAAAATGCGGTAATTTACCAAGAAACCTATATCTATACTATATCACGCAAAGAAAAGTTCATTTTTTACTTACTCGCTCAATATATAATTGGAAACTCAAACCCAAATTCGATGAATTGGGCGGCTACTGATCGCAGAACTACAGTCTTATCGCCGTAGAGTACACAAGAATAGACTTCGAGGTAATTCATTCCGTTGGGTTTGCGTCGATTTGAAGAGTATTTCATTCTTTACGTGTGTGGATTATGAGAAGATGTTGCTTTAGGTTCTTTTATTTTATTTTTTCGTTTTGATTTGCGAATGATTTGATTTATGTTGTATTTATCTTTGTCAGGTTTTGATGCCGGAACAGCTAATACTTGGTTTATCTTGAGCTCTTCTTGTGATTTGATATAACAGCTGTAACTTTTTTTAACTTTTCGGTTTTTTTTTCCCCTCCCCAATATCAAGATGTTGAGAGGTTGAGATAACTTCTTTGTATCTTGTGATGAATTAATGTAACATTTGCGATTTGTATTATGCAGTGTTTTGTCTCTCTATTCCGCCAATTTTTTTGATTCAATGCGACTGAATGTTTGAGAATGCACTAGATGATGCATGGGGTATAACCCTGCTGTCGGTGTAGTTTTACTCTTACCGCGTTGTTATCTCGGTGAAGTTAGTTTTTTCCCTTATGGTTAATATGCCTCAGTTCTGCGTACGTTCATCTATGATTTCGGTGATTTGTTGTTTATTGCGTTGACATACTGTTCGACTCGAACATTAAATTACATATCCATCCATGAGATTACGATGTTCTTAATTCGTATTTTGACGTGTATATTTCACATTAATGCATAGCTTCCTTTGCTACTATGAATGATAGCTAAACGAGGAAAATTTTGTAGACCGAGACTGGATTGGATCAGTGCAGATTCTTGATAAGGGACTTTGGCGTGATATTAACTCGGTATGGAAAGCTTAGCACAATTGGAAGTGTTATGTGAAAGGCTTTACAACTCACAGGACTCAGCAGAACGCACACAAGCTGAGAATACGCTTAAATGCTTTTCAACAAATATTGATTACATTGCGCAATGTCAGTATATTCTGGACAATGCTTTGACCCCATACGCGTTGATGCTGGCTAGTTCAAGCTTGTTGAAGCAAGTGACAGAGCATAATCTTCCATTGCAGCTGCGCCTTGATATCCGTAAATGTTTAATTAGATTTTTTTTTATCTATCTTATTCCCTGAAAAAAATTGTTGTGTTTATGCTGTAATTCCTTTGTCTGCAATTGTTTACCTCTTTCACTGCATGTGTACGTGACCATAATTCGTTTACCTCCTTGTACTTGCATCATAATTTGGTAACATGCTCGAAGTTTTTTTAGTGCGATCTGAGTTTATTGGATTTTACTTTTCTTTGAAGGAAATTACCTGATAAGTTATCTAGCAAACAGAGGTCCTGAACAGCAGCCTTTTGTGATTGGCTCTTTAGTTCAACTTTTGTGTCGGCTGACCAAGTTTGGGTGGTTAGATGATGATAAGTTCAGAGATGTGGTCAACGAATCTATAGACTTTTTGAGCCAGGTAACTATCTTTGCACAATCAGGTTATTAGTCACCAGTGCATCTTTTTTCTCTTCTCTGATATTTATTTACTGATATGTTATCTCCAGAATTTTTACTCAGAAAAGCAGAACCTGAACTAAGTTCGACAAAGTTTTTTACTTAATGGCTCGTAGCTTGTCTGTTTTCTCCCCCGTGTTATCCCTATTCCTTGATCGTATCATCATCTTTCCCATCATTATTACACAAAAGTTCATGATGCTGATGTTTTCATTTGATATTAACGTCCCATGTGCATGTATCGTCTTGCAAGAGTGTGAATTTTTTAATTTGTGTATCATTTTTCCGCACAATTAAACTACTTGAGGGATGGAGTGCTGGTGTGATGTCTGAGCAGGTTCTGTATTTTCAGGCAACATCAGATCATTTTGCTATCGGTTTGAAGATATTAAATCAGCTCGTTTCTGAGATGAGTCAGGTTGGTGCTTTCCATTGCTTTATTATTTAAGAGGCTATGCCTGTAACGGAAGTGTGACATGCCACCTATTCTTATTCTCGCATACTTCTAGCCAAATCCTGGATTGCCTTCATCACATCATCGACGGGTAGCATGCTTCTTCAGAGACCAATATCTTTTCCAAATTTTCCAGATATCTCTAACTTCACTACATCAATTCAAAAGTGATGGTATTGGCTATTCTTTAATTGTGGAATGTTGATTCATTTCATTTATTCTTGTTATTGCCCGCGTGGTCATCCTATTTTTATTGCTGTTGTTTCCCTTTTATCCCCTTTGTGTTGACAAATGTATGCAGGTGTCGTTAGCTTGCAACGATTAGCTCTATCGTTGTCGTTGAAATGTTTGTCCTTTAATTTTGCTGGGACATCAATTGATGAAAGCTCTGAAGAATTTGGCATTGTTCAGGTATGCCTTTTCACGTACACCCTATATGTATCATTATAACATGATAAAGAATACATGAATGCTTGCGTAAGGAAAATATTGTCCATATTGTTATCCGCGTTTGCATGTATTTGTAAATTGTAAACTATAAAATGTTGTATGCTATTTAATGTTGTCTTCTGGTTCGATAATTGCTGAGATTGAAATTTAACATTTACAGATTCCATCTTCATGGAAGCCTGCATTAGAGGAGTCTTCAACACTGCAAATATTTTTTGATTATTACGCCCTCACGAAACCCCCTATCTCCAAGGAGGTTTGTCAATCTAATGTTTTCTTCACTTAGATGCTGTACTCTTCATTGTTTTGGCTTTGTTTTGCTATTTTTGATTGACTGTTCAGAGTGGATAGAAATGAATCTCGTTCGATTGTCCCCATCCAAAACTCTGCTCTCCAACCCAATTAAACAGAAGCTTTTGTAGTTTTCCAGAGCCTCATTTGGCTCATGATTAATATTATTTTGCTTATATTCTTATTTCATAGTTTTTGTACTTTAGTTGAGTGGCATATGCTGCTTGTATTCTCCTCATTTTTGTTTTCTTTTGCGTAGATAATTTTAATGCTTTAATCAAATTTGTTTCATATCTGAAAAATTAAGAAATACACTCATGTTAAGTCTATATGCAAAAAAATAAAATCGAGATAAGAATGCCTTTTGCGGTGGAAAGTAACGGAGAATGCTATAACTTAATAATGCTGTGAATATAAAATGCTGGAAAAGGGGATTTTTAGCTGGATTCACTTTGGATGGGATGCTATTTGTCATAGAAAGTGAATAGGCGGTAATGGTAAAGAGCGAAGGTTATTGTACTATTCTCCTTAAGCAATTACAAATTGAGCAGTGGCTATTGTTTTGTGTTGGAAAGATTTGAAATAAACAAAAACTGCCGGTGCTTACTTATTTTGAATAGCGAAATTGTTATTTTGGGGTATCTGTTGAACAAGTTTCTTCACATAATATCTCCTTACAAATATGGTTTTCTTCCAAAACACTGCATCATTTTCTTAAATTTTCTGGAGCAGTGCTTCCTGTATATTTGTCTTCATCCATATCTTAGTTAACAATTTACACGCTCTTTCATTTTCTACTTTGACAATATCATGCTCTTTTTCTAAAATTTCTGGAATCAATTCCAGTCATTGGAATGCCTAGTTCAATTAGCTTCCGTGAGACGATCTCTTTTCACCAATGATGCTGCACGGACGAAGTTCTTGGATCTATTAATGGCTGGAACAAAAGAAATTTTACGAACAGGTCGAGGTAATAAGGTTTACTACAAACTGCGTTGATATGTGTCATTATTTTTTTTTCTCTGAAGAATTTATTTCATGCTGGCGTTATTTTAGTTTTCCTCAAATCCATCATAGTGCTGCTGTTTTGCTCTAATATTTGCTGGAGACATATATCACTATGTAATTTGTGTGGTCATTCCCTATAAATGTTTGATACATGTTATGCTCCTGTGTTTTCCTTTTGACTCGTATGGGTGCCTAAAAGTCTGTGTGGAAAGGGATTTGCTTGGAGCTGAACTGATTTCTCAGTGCATGTCTTACTGATCAAGTATTTACATAATTACTAATTCTATGCTATTGTTAGTTTTGGATGCGGAAAATGCTATCCTATGCTTCTGTTGCACTGATTTGTGGAGAAAGTAATATTAATCTGAATAACTAGCACTTGTATTTGTTAATTAGGTCTTGGTGACCATGATAACTACAATGAGTTTTGCCGCCTTCTTGGACGATTCAAAATTAATTTTCAGGTAATAGCTTCATAAATTATGTCAATTTATCAGAAGCCGTATGCTTTCAGTAGTTGTGCTGTGCATCTTAAATTTATTTAGATGATCTACAAGTTACTCTGTATTGAATGATTTCATCCCAAGAGAACAATGTTATTCAAGAATTTACTCCTCTTCATTATTAAATGAGTTATTTTTATTGGAATTTCTATATTCTTTTCTGTGGTTAAAGACTACTTCTACCCAGAAATTACTCGAGCTGTCAAAAGTAGTTGAACTTCAGATTCCAACCATTTCATTCATCCTAGAAGATGAGAAATGTGTACCCTTGAATTTCCCCAATGACCAGAAATATAGCCTTCAGCCTTGAACCAGTGTTTTCCTTTTTCAGCTGAATGTACTATTAGCACAAGTTAACCTGGAAATGTTTTTTTTATTCCTTCACTTTTCCTTTTCTTCTTTCGGATCTTTTGGATAATTGCGTCTTGTGAGTTTTGAGTTTGTCAGTATGACAGGAGAAAATGTTATTTTGATGGGTATGGATTGCACATTTCCTGTATTGGCTTTCACATCTTCTATCTGTTGCACTGAATGTGCATTCCAAATGAAGTTTTTGTTTCTATTAATAAGCATTGATGATGTTCTTGCGCAGTTATCAGAGCTCGTGACTATGGAAGGATATGGCGAATGGATTCGTTTAGTTGCAGATTTTACGTTAAGATCTCTGCTTTCCTGGCAGGTAATTGATTAAAATCATATTCGTCAATTTATCATAGTTTCTGTTTGTCAAAGTATCCTAGAGTTTACTTGAGTGATAGAAATTAAGAATTTTAATGCAAAAAACTTACTGAGCTTTGTGCAACTGCAGTGGGCCAGTGGCAGCGTTTACTATCTTTTGGGATTGTGGTCCAGATTGGTTGCTTCTGTACCTTACCTGAAGGGCGACACTCCAAGTCTGCTTGAAGAATTCGTGCCTAAAATTGCTGATGGTTTCATCACTTCTAGATTGGATTCTGCTCAGGTCTAAATTTGAAATTAGCCCATTCATGATCTGAAATAGAGTTTCCTATGTGATCTTTATATGGTTTCTTACTCTTGAAACTGCAGGCTGGCCTACCCGATGATATTTCAGAGCACCCCCTTGACACTGTCGACCTGCTACAAGATCAATTGGAAAGCTACCCTGTTCTTTGTAAATTTCAGGTTAGCAATTAATTCCTTGTCTTTTAGATGAACTTCCGTTGATGCTCTTTTTATCTAATTAAGTTTTTTGTTTTAGTATGACAAGAGTAGCTTGCTAATTATCAGCTTCATGGATCCTCTTGTACAGATATACATGGTATTACTTCAATTTATTCACGAGTGCATTCTTCTTTTGTTTGTCCTCTTCATAGTTTGTGGTGTGGCTTTGAAGGAAAACTTGTAGTTATATAAACAATATTTTCCCTTAATTTTTATAGGAAAGAGTACATATTCAGACTGCTGATAATAGTGAACTTACTATTGTTGAAACCAAGCTTGCATGGATTGTGCATATTATTGCTGCAACTATAAAAAAAAGGCAATCTGTGGGGTGCAGGTACCTGAGATCACTGTTAAATTCCTACTCCTTTATGAGCAGTTTGGTATTTCATGTGATCAATATCATTTTCTGATATTTCTGTGTGACAGTGCTGAATCAGAAGTAATTGATGCCGAACTTTCAGCCCGTGTTCTGCGGCTTGTGAATGTTTCTGACAGTGGGTTCCATTGTCAGGTAATCCAGCATAGATGTTATGCCTCTCTGTACAACTGTATTATTTATCTCGAGGAATCAACTTTCACATGAGAAACAAGTTGGTGATGAATGATTTTTATGAACCAAATCCTGATCAGAAATACTTATAGATGTTTACAAATGTGCGGAATCACTCTAAATTGATTTTATTCATATATGAGGTTTAAAAAAAAGAGGCTTTTGTATATTAGTGGCCGTATGTCTTACAAATGTGATACGAAGATGAATTTTGCTCGATTTACCTCTCTATCTACATTGGTCTTAGAGGATCTAACTCATTTTTATTTTGAGGAAACAAAACTCGAACACTTCTGTGATAGAAATTGAACGATAAAGTAGGTTTCCTGATAAACAGTCACGATTAGGAAACGTGTGATGGTTTACAGAATGCGTCTTTAGCAGGCTAACTAAAATTTGCTTGATGTGTGTGCCATGTAGCTGGTGGTGGTATCTATTTGACTATTTGAGCAGTTACTAGGAAACCTTGCCCCTTAATAAAACTGCAAGAGGTGCTCGTGTTACCTGAAGAAATCTAGAGTACAAACCCTGGCGCATAATACAGATAGCATTTGATAGCTTATAACAATAGGGACGTGGAATAAAATGGCATCTACGGAGCTCTCTTCTTACTATACCCGTGCATTTGTTAGTTCTTGATATCTGAATGATTGCACCTTTTTCCATGGGATGGGATCATCAATCACTGGGAATGGCTTGATCTCAGACTATTTCTAACCACCTTCTGCATGATACTTAGGCATGCTTTTCGTACTTTTGTTCTTGCAGAGATATGGTGAGTTGAGTAAGCAAAGACTTGACCGGGCAATTCTTGCATTTTTCCTAAGTTTCAGGAGGTCTTATGTGGGTGATCAGGCAATGCATTCCTCCAAGGTACATAATACATATTTTCATTTATTATTCATGGATTATTATCTTCTCCGTCCCAATGATTGTGTTCGCGTTATCTGTTTATTGCAGCACCTTTACGCCAGGTTGTCCGATCTTATTGGACTGCATGATCATCTCTTGCTATTGGACTTTTTTGTCCGCAAAATTGCTACAAACCTCAAGTGCTATACAAAGGTAATATTTATTCTAACCTCGATTGCGAATTTTGTATTTCTTTTCAATCTTATTCATCCAATGCAGTGTGAGGAAGTTATTGACCAAACCTTGAATATGTTCTTGGAGCTGGCATCCGGGTTTGTTTACTCTCCATGTTTTCTTTAAATTATCTTTATAATGTCGATGTCGACTGTGTGCTTCTGAGTGCAGCTACATCTTTTTTCGTGCAGATATATGATTGCAAAGCTACTTCTTAAGTTGGACACTGTCAAGTTCATTATTGCACATCACACTGTAAGGCTTCCCTGATCGACATTGTCAGTTTCATTGTTATTATTGTCTTTTTCGAAAGGCTCTGTAATTTTTCTTATAATTATATGGATGCTTGAGAAATGCAGAGGGAGCAATTTCCGTTCCTGGAAGAATATAGATGTTCTCGAAGCAGAACAACACTCTGTTACATAATTAGCTCTCTAATTTTCCTTGAGGATAATGCAGTGCTTTTTAAGACTTCAATGGATCCCTTGCTGCAGGTATTATTTTTGTTCCCATGCTCTCGTCCCTACTCTAAACCCAAATTCCTGAAAAAAACCATATGCATATCTTCTTGTAGTGCGTATGTTATTTGGAATCTCCATGTGTGTTACTATCAATAGACTCGCAGACCTGATTTTCTTGTATTATCCTTCCGTATAATGATAAGTAGAGGAGTACTATATAATGGAGCTCAATTTAGACATAATTTGATAATGTATTGATATTTTTCTTGAATGGCGTGTGGTGAAAATGAAAAATTAAATTCTGTTGGTTATTTTAACAATATTTCTTTAATCACTATATTAATATTGTTGAATGCGCCGGAAACATTTGGAGGAATCCATCTTGATAACATTTTAGCATTGTTGAAGAATCCTCTCCGTGACTAGTTTGATCGGTGAATTTTTTGTTTTATAATTTTTATCATCAGATATTTCAGCCTTTCAGGTTTTGGTGATAATATAGTGATGAATTTTTGTTATATATATATATATATATTGAAAAAAATTTACATGATGGTATTTTATACCTAACACTTCCTCGCTTTTGCCTTAGATTAATTAGTCAAAACAATGGATATGGAAGTTGGGTTTGAATTCACGGTACTCTCCCAGAGTGCCCGAGTTCAAACTGAAGTGATAAAATTTGTTCTAGAGAACAATGAAAGAATAAAAAAGATTTATTTGACGACACCAATATGTGCCTTCTGAGTCGTCTTTTTATAATTTGCTATGTATGTCAACTTGCTTGACTTAATTTTTTATAGGTTTATAGCTGTTAATGTTAATGAATTGTTTGGGCGCCATGTAGGTATTCATCACCTTGGAATCAACTCCTTCGAACATGTTTCAAACTGATTCAGTGAAATATGCTTTCATTGGATTGATGAGAGACCTAAGAGGAATAGCTATGGCCGCAAACAGGTATATGTGCATATAGGTTTAACCGTATGGCTTGCATTAACTTTTTCTTTCATGTGTTTGCAGTCGTAGAAATTATGGGCTGGTCTTTGACTGGATTTACCCTGCTCACATGCCAATTCTATTAAGGGGAATCTCACATTGGGCTGATAACCCAGAGGTTTGCTTGTCCTCATTATAAGTTGATGAATTTTGTCAGGAAACAATATAATGTTGTTCATGCCAGTCAATGTATTAGATTTGGTGAATAATCTTCATTAATGTTCGACGCAGCATACATTATCGTCAAAGAGGACACATGCTAATAATAATGTCATTTTCACTGACCCTACAAGTTTTCGTTAATGCTTATTGCCAATCTAATCGATCTTTTAGACATATTGAAATTATATATATGAGTTTATGAATTCAAATTCTATATCACTAGACAATATTTTCCATGTAGAGTTTGACTTTCTTGGTGATCTTGCTAGGTGACAACCCCATTGCTAAAATTCATGGCCGAGTTCGTATTAAACAAAGCTAACCGGTTGACATTTGAGACATCGTCCCCGAACGCCATACTTCTTTTCCGAGAAGTTAGCAAACTGCTAGTCGAATATGGCTCGAGGATCTTAAGCATCCCTAATGTTACGGATTTATATGGATTCAAGTACAAGGGAATATGGATCTCCTTAACTATACTTACTCGAGGTAAATCTACCTCCTAATGCTATGATTTACTTTTATGATTCTCGTCCTTATTGTGTCATATTTTTTTCTTGGTGGGAATCATATATTGCAAGTCACCCTTTAGAGTTTTGATTGGCAAGTTTTATTTGCCAATCAAATCTCTCTGATGCATTACTCCCTAGTGACCCCATAAATCTAAGATTAGCTGTTACTATTTAATATTCTTTTGTTCATTTGTTATATTTTCTTGATGTTTTGCACTCTTTCCAATCCAATGGCAGCACTTTCCGGCAATTATGTAAACTTTGGCGTTTTTGAACTTTATGGAGACAGAGCGTTTGCTGATGCACTTGAGATCGCCCTTAAGATGGTGTTGGCTATTCCATTACCTGACATTTTGGCTTACAGGAAGGTTTGTTAATTGTCTATAAGTTATCTTTATTCAGCACCATGGGAGCATGGCCAAATAATTTAAGATTACCTACTGAAGCTAATAGTGATATGTGCATTCTCCTTTAACTTCTACTGTGCTCGGTCTCGAATGGATGCCCTATTATATGGACTAATTGTTTTGTTCAAGTTGAAGCATTTGGTCCTTGATCAGTAAATGTGATTTATAACTAATGGATGACTGCATAGCTAATGCCCTCGTTTTGCTCATAAAATATCTTGTCCGTATAATTCCTTTTCCTAATTATTAGAAGCATAACTTGGTTATATCCCAGTGTCTAATAGGCTTACTTGCAAGCTGCCAAGAGACGCGATGACAAATATGATTTCTTATCTTTTTCTGGAAACAGTTTCAGCATTTGAGTGTATTAACTATTTAGCGATACTTTTAGATGATGCGATTCAAATTGCAAGGACTATTTCTTTGCAGTTAACAAAGGCGTACTTTGCATTTGTGGAGGTATTATTCAACAGCCATCTTGTTTTTGTACTGAGTCTTGATTCACAAACCTTCATTCATATTGCCGGTTCACTTGAGTCTGGTCTCAAAGGTCTTGATGCCAGTATATCCTCACAGGTATGTGTTATGTTCGTTATCCATCCCATGATATTGAATAATTATGGGCGATATTATTACGTAAATAATTTTCTGCCATTTTATGCTAGTGCTTTGTCTATAGAGCATGTGATTATGGTTATATATGGTAAATTCACATGCTATGCTAAATTACCTCTAATTGTAGTTTCAAGTTCCAAATCTAATCGCTCTCGTATCTCGGAAACACTTATTTATCTGCTTTCTGTGCAGTGTGCTTCTGTAATTGAGTGCTTAGCTACTTTCTATTTCGATAAAATCACGATGGGGGAGGCACCTACATCACCAGCTGCAGTTAATTTGGCTAGGCACATTGCAGAGTGCCCGTCACTGCTACCTGAAGTAAGTACCACTATCATAAATGTTTATTAAGATCTATTTCAGAAACTTTCAAGCATTATTTATTGGCGAGGCAATATTGATGCTCCTACGTATTTAATTTCTCCAAGTATTATAAGGCTTTTCTTTGTGATCTAACACTAATGGCTCCGTTCATTCAGATACTGAAAATCCTCTTCGAGATTGTGCTATATGAGGGCTGTGGCAACCAATGGAATCTTAGTAGAGCAATGCTGAGCTTAATTCTCCTAAACGAGCAAGTTTGTGCCTCTTCTTTTTCTTTTTCTGCATTGAGTATGAAACTCAAGATGATTTTCGAATTGTTTTTTAGATGATATAGTATACCTTAAGCTGCAATTACGATTGCATTTGAATATATAGATGAATTGTGCATATTCTCCATTATATACGCGTCGTAATTCTGTGGTCTTCGACAGATGTTTGCGGACGTGAAAGCTCAAATCATGGCATCCCAGGTAAATTCTAATTTATCCATTTATGTGCAATAGTCGACCGACGACCGTGCCTTTGGATCAAATTTCAGTTTTGGTTTCTTTTGCAGCGTTTTAACCAACAGCGTCAAACTCTTGCTTCTTGCTTCGACAAATTGATGGTTGATGTTGCACGAAGCTTGGATCATAAGAACATGGATAAATTCAACCAAAACCTTACCGTGTTTAGGCGCGATTTCCGTGTCAATTAACGGCGTAGCGATCTTTGCCCTCGATATGCCAATCAGATGAATTTCAGCTTTGATTCTATATGCTTTCATATGGGGTATAAAACCTGCAAAATGTATGACATAGGTACGACTATTAGCTTTTGCTTATGCATATGTAGTTCGTCAAATGTACATTTCTTGTCTCCCCAGTGATTTCACATTGGAAGCTTTTGTTAGTATTAAAAGATTTGTTCCATTTAATATCTGATATATTAAATATACCTTAGTACAGTTTGCATTTCAATATTCTTTGTGACAACTAAAATGTTCTTTTATTGGCACGATGTGAAAGGAATTTTATGGTGCTTACCTTATGTGAGCATCTTGCGTGGGCACCTGTTGATGTGGCACTGATTCGTGCCATATCAACATGCCACATCAATATCAGAGGTGATGCGACGTTAGTTGACACCTTTTAGATGCCATTAATCGACACACGGATGCTGATGTGGCATGTTGACAGTTTATATGACACATGGTATATGAAACTGATATTTGTCAGGTGCCAACTAACGTCGCATCACCTCTGATATTGATGTGACATGTTGATATGGCACGAATCAGTGTGACATCAACATGTGCTCACATAAAATAAACACCATAAAATTCCTCTATGAATACGAATTAGTTGGGCAAGCCACCAAATGATCCTTTTGATTACAATAAGGAATTTGTGTCGATCAAGAAAACAAGAAAAGGAAACATAATGTTGTAATAACTAACTAACTTTTCGAATCCGAAGATGTCTTTGATTATTAAGATAAGGATACACAAAGTATGTAAATGCAATTAAAAATGATATTAAATGCTAATAAAAATAGGAGCCAAGTCATTTTAATTAAGCCATAACATACAAGGTTGACCAAGATTTATCCCCACGTCCTTCTTTCACGCGTAAAATCAAAACCCTAACAAGTTTCTGCTTCACAAAACAGCTGCAATAATCTTAGGCTCCTAAGTAGTTGTAGTTAGTATTACTATATTATTTTTAGGTAGTAAGACATATAAACTCTGAGTTATTGCGTGTTATAGTTAAGACCTTTCCCATGTTAGCGTTAATCTTCCAAATTTCGAAATTAATGTAACGCGCCATGCAATTGAAGGTTGTAGTAGATTGAGATATTTTCCCTTAATCATGGAATTCTGTCATAAATACCTTATTATACCTATATATATATATATATATATATAACAAATACCCCGACAAACCTATTCCCCACTCATTATTCAAACTTCCAAGAAATCATTTTCTTTGTTTCCTCCTCAGCTGCTATGGAAGACGAAACCCTAGAACAGCCATGCCACTCCGAGGGCTCAAGCGTCTCAGCCTCCTACGAAGATTCACCCATAGAAGAAGGCGAAATAGTAGCCTCCGCCGCCGCCACCGCTCAACCCGAGCCTCTCGCCGAACCAAGCCCTCGCCTAGCTTTGGATCTGAACCTGGCGAACGATGATCGTCAGCTACCAAAAAAGCCCACCCTCAATAGCCCTAGTCCCAGCCTCAGCTTCAAACTCTTCAACAACAACTCTTCAAGCATCGAAGAGCCCTTAAAGGAAGTCGTGAATATTCAGAAACCCTCGGACTCCTCGCCGACTAAGACTTTCACGTGCAGTTTCTGCAAGAGGGAGTTTTCAACTTCGCAGGCTCTGGGAGGCCATCAAAATGCGCATAAGAAAGAACGGTCTATGGCTAAAGACGGTCATAGGTTGGTCGATATTGCGGGCGGCGCTGATCATCTGCCTTTTAATCACATGGGCTACGGCCATCCGTCGTATTACCCTTATTCGAGTGTTTCGCAGTTTCCTTTATATGGGAGTGCGGGCTTTAATCGGGCCATAGGTGTTAAGCCCGAGTCCATGATTCACAAGAACTATTCATACACGGGCCCGTGGTTGGGGTCATGGTCGTCGTCTTATAATGGATACAGCAGATCACTCAACCATAATGAGAGGGTCTTCATGGGTTCATCTTCGTCGGCCTTTGGTAGATTGAGGAATGGTATCGAGAATATTCCGACACGACAAGTTGATGGGGTTGTAAGAGAGAGACCTAACCTTAAAGAGATCAAAGAAAGTAGTACAAAGCTTGATCATGCAGGGAAGTTGCGATTGAAGAGTCTTGAAGAAGATGTGGATGATAATGCTTCAGGGCTCGATTTGAATCTGAAGCTGTAATATTATGGGTTTTTTTTTTCCATTGGATTTTACGTCATAGTTTTCATATATTTGATTTATTTCGTCCATAAAAATTGTAGCATTTTGTATGCAAATGGCATACATTGCTTAGCTAAGTTATTGGATATAATATGCCTTCTTCATCGAGTAGTTGATTTTTTCCTTTTTCCTTCCGATCGATTTTCTTAATCTGTATTTTACCAAAGATTGATGAGCTTGAAGCATGCTTAACAATGGTTGTGAATCGTCTATTTAAGATGAAAATAAATGCATTTGAAATTCAAAAAATAAAAATAAATGATAGTGCCTTATAGTGAAAACATATCATAATGAGACATAAATGGTAGTGTGATTGTGCTTTTTTAGATATATGATTATCATATTGAGACATACGATTCTTGCATTAGATTGCAGATACATAAAAATTCTTACATTCTAGATCAAAAACTGCTCCATTTTGTAAGAGAAACAAGATAATTGCAGCTTTTTTCAAATGAATATTTTCACATACGTACATTATATATATATGAACTATTATTATTCGTATCTCCTTGTTATCTTATACATTATGGCTTCTGCAGGCAATTCTTGAAGTGCGTTAATCATCTCATCTTCTTGTTCTTCTTTGTGTTTGCCCCACAGAACTGAGTAAAGACCGACGACTATGATGATCGATCAGCCGACGACCCTATTATCAGAATCAAGAATACATTATATAGCTGAAATATCACTCTTTGTAGTGATTTTGGCGTAGGGATTTAGTTAGGACAGCATCACAATACCCTCCAAGATAGATTTTTTCTGCAATAATTTAAGAGAGCCCATAAACTGCGACGATGATCATCATAAGAGGGCTAAAAGCCGTGGCAAAAACTGGCCCTTCCTCCTCCATCACAAGGCCTTATTGTATGTAGTATGAAATATTTCAAGTCACAATTCCCTGACATGTCGCCACGTTAAAGTTTAACTCTTGTCTGTTTAAAGAAAATGTATATATATTGCAATTCCCTGACAAGGCCTTATTGTTTGAAGATTACACATCCCTTAACAAAAAGAAAAAAAGCAAGAATTATTGCAATGTACATATATGTTATGTATGTATATTATGTGGATGATCCACCAATAATAGTACGTTATTATTGCATTATTGCATGAAACTTTAAAAACTCTTTTATAGTTACGTATTATTTCTAATATTATTCTTTCATGATTCCAAGTAGCTACTGTAAGAGCAGAAATCGCACACTTGGACATAAATTTAATCATATTAACGATATATTCTTGATTCTTCTTTTTCTTTGGTCATCAGAAAAAATATATCATACAAAGCAAAAGGCACTTGTAATGTTTAACTCACTAGCCATTTACCAAGACTTTCCTCTAAACTTAACTTTTAACAAAGTAAAGGCCTCCCATGAGTAGTGGAGGATTACATTACATCGAATCAAATCATAATTCTCCCATTGAGTCAAAAAGCTTAATGGAATATTCACTTCCAATGAAATACAACTTCTCAAACCTTGTTGTTATATGTAATAATTAAGCCCATGCAATTAGAGCCGTTCTGTTTGATATCTCTACATATTGTTCTCTACTTATTAAATTTTCTGTGTGGGAACTTCCTATGATTCCCTACGAATTGTCAACGATTATTGTGTAAAATCTTCATGTCATGCGTACAATGAGCTATACAAGCGATAGCTATTTATTTTGGATATACTCTTTCAACCAATACAAAAATAATAGAGATAATTACTCCTATTTGCTTTTGTATTACTTCGGTCTTGATGGTAAGTCAAGCCTGTAAGGAATGTAAATCTCTTTGCTTGTACATTGAGTTCCAAAGAACAAATACAAAGTCCAAGAAAACTAGCAAACCAAAGAGTCGCCGCTCACTCCAACGACAACATCTCCATTAGAGATTGACCAGCCACTCCTTGGCGAGAAGCTTCAGTTGTTGAAGATGTAGCTGAGCTTTCAGCAGCAGTCACAGGCTGCGGTGGTGGTGGTGGTGCCGGAGATTGATCAACTGCCGCTTCATCTGCCGGTGGCGGAGGTTGCTCAGCCACCACTTCCGGCGGGGGTGCTGGAGCTTGATCAACCACCGGTTCGGATGCCGGCTTGAATTTGTTGATATAGTAGCTAAGAGACGGGCCTGAGTACTCAGTACTCTGCACGACCGGGGGAGCGCTGTTATTCTTGCCCACCTGAAGAAGTATCGAAGAGGCAGCCGCCACTGAGATTAAGGCGATTCCAGCGGCTATGGCCAACGTGTTCTCTGACCCGTCTGCCGATGAACCGGCGTTCCCCGAGCTAATTGCACTTTCCGCAATGTAGACAGACGGCTGAGACAGAATAATATCCATGAAAAAAAAGAAAAATTTCCAATTGCATGCATCAATATGCAAGCAGGTTACAATTCTTGAAGCTAGGCTGACCTCAAGCTCCCTTCTCAACCTTTAGTGTTGAAAATCCCACACGTGAAAATTTGTAAAAATCTCATATTAAACATAGTGAAGGAAGGGATTTGCGGGCGCTTGTCTTTAAAGCGAGCCAAATGTAAGAATAACGTCCTAACAATCTCACATGGGAAAGTCATGTATTTGTGGTGTGTGTTTGTGTGTTTGTGGCTTTTAACCTTACCACAAAGGGAATGCACAACATGGAAAAATCATAGCAAACCAATATAACATAAACTATATAACAATGAACTTGGTGCTTGTATTTCAGTTGTCCTCTCCTTACCAAAATCCATACGCATAGGGAGTGATAAGAGATTCATTACCTCGATCGAGTATATGTTTGTTTGCCCAGCAGTGTCCTTCTCGACATAGCCGGTCCAACCCCTAGTACGAGGCGGAAATGTACCGACGACTCTTGTTTTTTCTCCAGCTACCCATTCCATGCTCACTTTTCCAACCTGCTTCGTCATTGTATGTTAGCATCACAGCTGAAAGACAATCTTCTAACATCATCATGGTGCAAAGGCAACATCTTATGCCATCCAAAGACACAGAATATATAATCAGAAATTGACTTAACAAATGCCCTCTATTACCCCAAATAATTTCAACAATCTCAAGAATGGATCAAATTTCACTGTACTCTAACAAAAAGAAGGCGCAATAGAGCATAAATCTGATAAAGACCACACCCAATTAGGTCAATGACACCCTTCTCAATAACATACATCCAATCAACATAGGTACAGTACAGCAAAGTAAAATGCGACACAGTTCAAAGGGTTTTAAGAAAACAGAGACGGATGATGACGACCTCTTTATCAGGCGCACATTCCTCCGTGTTGCAATCATCAGAATCCTCAGTCGAAGCCCTCACTTTGAAGCTGTAGCTCACATTTTGCCGAATCTTCTTGTGGCGTGGCTTATTAAGATCACCAAACAGCAATCTGCTCGCCGAGGCTGATATGCTGCAGCAATTGTTTCCAGCTAATGCACAAACCATCATATATGCTGCTACTGAAACTCCGAGGAATTATATAGCTTTAAAAGAATCCAATATTGCTTCTGAATTGAGGTGAGGAAGGAGAAGATTATTGAACTCTTTTAAAAGTGCTTTATGTGGTTAGATTTCAGTGGAATCTATGGTGGTGGTGGATGTTGGCTTGATATCTTGGCTCTTGCGTGTCCATGAAATTTTTTTGGACGTATATTTAGGATTTCGTAGAAAATTGAAATTTTAAAGAGTTTTGGGGGTAATAACCTAATAATTGAAAACTTCTAAGCCTAATCTTAGTCCGTTCAAACTTCAGTGGTTGTTTAACGAATGTATGGAAGTATAGGGGTTGATTTGTAATTTCACAAAATTATTCATTTACGCGCGCATAGGTTTGGCGCCCCAATTCTCGCGCTACAAGCCAGCCCTAATATAATTTCAACTATAAACAGAACACTGTGGAGCTGGTGAATAGATTGATGGTTAATATATTCTATTTTCTGGTTTGAAAGCAATCAAATGTCTGGCTTATGTGGATTTCGTCCTCCCCAATTCTCAGAGGTGAGCATTGTTAAGTTTTCAGTACGAATTTTTGTTTATTTGCTAGAATTTCGCGTGGTTCTTTTGTATACTGGCCTGTTGTTAACGAGTGGCGATTAAGATTTGCTGTTGATTTGCGTATTTATCTCTCCCTTTTCTAATTTTTGTTTCTCAAATTTGTGTGGCTGTACCGTTGTGTATCACAGTCTTCTGTTTTTTGTAGAGTTGAGATGAGATATGATTTTGTGGCGTTTGGAATTTTCTTTTGATGGTAAGTTTTTTGGACGGCAGGAAAGTGCGTGGCTACCTTCATGGCTTCAGAGATGCGACTTCCAGCGGTTAAATGTCAATAGCATAGAGCAAAACGATTTGTCCGAGCACCGTGTCAAGGTTTTACACATTCTAGCTTGCTTTCGGTGCGGTGTTCTATTCCGATTATTGAAATAAGATATTTGTAGATGTGGAAGGAATAACACGGTGTTGTAAATTTGACCTGATACTGATTTACTGATAGAAGTATTTATGGTGAATATGCCGTATGAATAGTGCAGTTAGGACTATTTGATGGATTGGTTAACTGGTTCATTTTATATGTGGATGCACCGTTAGTTAGTGATGCCACGAAAACAAGCAGAAAACCTAGTTTGAGGGAGTGTTGTATGCGAAAAATCTTATGATTGAGTTTAACCAGACAATCTTGACATTCAGATATATTTAGGATAACCATCTCCTATGAGTGAGGAATTTTTTTTATTTTTATTTGGATAACCATCGATGTGAAAGATATGAATCTTTCATGGCTGAATTTTTTATGTTGTATATGTGTAGGATTTGCAACTTCTGCAGAAGAACATGGATGGAGAAAAGCTTTCAGGGGAAGAAGGTGGATGTAACATCGGTCCACTGTTTTTATCAGGAACCGATGTTTCATCCTTTAGCTTAACTCCACCTACCGACAATGTAATTTCTGCTTATTTCTAGAGAAGATACACTTTATAGTTATAATTGCTTAGATATCAGATTGGTCTTGAGTAATTTTATCTTCTGTGCTTTTGAGAAATCTTTGTATTGAAAAATGAAAGTTACACGAGTGAAAGCATCTTTGGATAGGATGCACATTGGAGCAAAATTATCCGTTCACACTGATAAAACTATTTTTTCTCTTTGAAGGTGGCCCAGTGGCATCTTCGCCTGTCATCAGATGGATATACTGAGAACACCATTCTTACTGAAAGTGCACATCAGTCAGACCCTAAACGTCCTTTCATCACACTGCATCATGAAAACTCAGCAGTTTTGACTAAAACTTCTGTCAGAATAAGTTTACTCAACAGAGGCGAAACAATGAACAGTTCCGAAAAGGTAGAGTTGCAGCAGTCAGTCATCGAGAATCAATTATTGAAGGATGATGAAAACGTGAAATCCTTGGAAGCTTCTACTGATGCAGTGGAACTCTGTGTAGCAGCTTCAGAAGCATTAGTAATTAATGAAAGCATTGAGAGTGACACTGTGAAAGCATCTTCTGCTTTAGCAGTCCTTGAAGCTTCTCTTCGACTGAAACAAGCACGTTGGGATGTTTGCGATAACACTTTCAGTGGGTTAGTGGTTGAAGCATTTGAAGTGGATAATTTATCGGACTTGGATGATAGAAAAATGGAAAGTGCATATGAAGATGCTGGGATATGTATTGATGAATTGCATGCAAATGAGTTAAGTATATCTCTTGTTAAAGATACCCTTGACCCTGAACTTGATGAAAATTTGGAACAAGAGATCACTACTTCTGTCAGCATGTGTCATGAGTCTTATTGTGGTTCACCACATAAAACGGAAAATAACGTAGAGAGTGATTTCAAAATAATGAAAGAGGACCCTTCTGGAGATTGCTATCATGGTGATTCACAAAAGAAGTTAACTAGTAATGAAGTAGCGCGAACAAATTTACCTGATCCAAATTTGGGCTCCCCAGTTATGAGCAAAAACGATCAAGGTAAGTATCTGCTTTATGTTCCAAAATTAATACCTAAATGCTGTATTGATTGACCTCCTATACTATTGATAGGAGAATATAATAGTTTCTCAAGTTCAGTCGATAATAAGTTCAAGAGCCGTTGGTTTGGTGGTTGGTCACATGATGTAAGTGCATAAAAAAAATAGTTGCACTCTTTTCCTCATTTTTCATGCATGAAGGTGAACTGTATTATTTCCATCATCTTACCTCTCTTACATTCAATGCTCATCTTTGTAGGGCCAACTCTATGTTCGCAGATTCATTCCCCGATTATGTGTCTTAGTTTCTTTTTTTTTTTTTGTTTATATTTCAGCCACCACAGAATAAACTGACATGCACTACGGGCATGAAACATAACATCCAACAACCTTTTGTGGCTCAGACAAGTTTTTTGTCAGAATCTGATGCTACTGCTCCAGATGAAAGCTCCTTTGTGCGAAACCATGATCAAAGGGATGTAGTGGTTTCTCAGTTAAGTGAACCTTCTGAAAAGTACTCCAGCCGTCTAAAGGATGTTATCTTACTAACTCAAGATGAAGGCACATCTTTGATGGATCCACTTTGCTCAGCCGTACCTTGCAGTATTCGTGAGAGTAGTACTTCACAGCGGACAAGTCATGAAGATCGGGCCCTTCCTATAGTTTTCAACAATACGGAAGGTTGTAGGAAAGTCAGTGAGGTAGACATCTCAACCTCAAATGATAAATTAATTCAAGAAGAATTAGTTGACATGGTGATTCCTGATACTGAGGAGTCATGCAGAGGAATTTCTAGGAGATTCACTTCCCTCAGAAATTACAGCAAGATCCTTCCTCCACGTGCTAACTTTTTGGCAAAGGATGATCAGAAAGATTTGATCAATAACAATCCTAATTTGATCTTAAAGGTGAAAGATCTGAGTAATCAGATGGAAGCTGTGAGGGTTGGGACCAATCGTCCTGTCTTGCAGAAAGAAGATAGCTTTCCCGATTCTCCTGTAGTAAACCATGAGGCGCATCGCCACTTTCAGACTTCTACTTCGCATATACAAAATCTTGGAAATCCAAATCAAACACCGCCTTCAGAAAGCAATTCAAAAGTTAGTCGGAGTAAAAACCTTCAGCAGAGACCTTTACAATGCACCACTGAAAGTATGGATAACCTGCCATCCTCAAAACGTGTTCGATTTTATGAAGAGGAAATTAACACTTTGCAAAAACATCAGGATGCTCGGAATGCATCAAGTACATGTAAGGATAATTTTGAATCTTCAATTGATAAATGAGTTTTATGACAGTAAACTAGTTGGACGTTTTTCAATCTTTGCAGGTATTGTAACTAGAACGTCCAAGATTTCAGCTAGATCCAGTCCACGTCTTGAATTTAGAGTTAAAAAGTCAAATCGGATTCCGAAAAGCCATTTGAGAAAGGAGAATAGTCGATTGATATTTCAGAACATGGAATTCTTGCTCACTGGATTATCTAAGAAAAAAGAATATGAAATTGAAAACCTTATTCGAGAACACGGTGGCATAATTCTATCTCGAATACCATCCATAAGCTTCGAGAGAAACAGTTCTATGTTTAAGCATAAGATGCTTCCTATATTATTGTGCCTGAAGAAGGTGAATGACAAAACCTGAATTCTTTTTTCGTTCGTCATTTAATTCTAAAAGAACAGTTTATATCCTCACAAGTTTTACCCTTTGTTCAATGAGTTTGGCATTGTTGCATGTAGGTGCATTATTTGTAGTTATGCTCATTGGCAGTGGAAATGTCTAAACTTTTGTCTTGTATCAGGTACAATCATTCAAGTTCCTGTATGGATGTGCAGTGAGTGCCCTCATTCTCAAAGTTAATTGGCTTATTGATTCGATTGCAGCTGGAATTAGCTTACCTCCGGAAAAGTATGGTAGTGGTTTTACTATATTGGATCTTGTTTATTTGTTATCATTTAAGCTGAGTGATCCTGTTTGATCATTTATGATTCTTTTGAGTTAAATTTGCCTCAAGAAATTTGCAAGCCGTAACCTTTGGTTTATCATATCTGCTCACCTTATTTCAAATCATGTTGCATGTAGTATTCTCACTTATCGCATGTTGTATTCTCACTTATCTCATGTTGATGTGATGTTCTTTTGAAAGGCAAGTGTTACTTACGATGTTTATTGGGGTTGCTTAAATCCATTTTTCTTTCTCTCTCTCTTTTTTTTAATCTGCGCTTTTCATTTCTTTCGGACAGTTGATCTGCTATTGTTTCAAATAAATCGTCGAACTTTTCCTATGTTTTCTCCTGAATGCTTTTTTTTTGGTAGCATAGATCATGAATCCAGTAATATTACTGAATACCTGTATTTGTTGGCTTTATTTTAGTGTTATTTGCTATTCCTTTCAGATACATGATTCTTTCCAGAAATATTAGCAGGAGTCATGACAAAGGTTATAATGCTGAAAATAGTGATGGTCATGCTCTTGTTTTCACAAGCTTTGGTGTCATGATTCATGGGAAAACCAAGTACCTTAACAATATGGCAACAATTGTCAAGGTAGAACCATATACCCTGCTGCGCTGTAACATTAAAAATGCCAAATTGTTCTAGAATAGGTCCATGGCGATCCACTAAGAATGGATAGAGATGTCTCTTTTATTCACGTTACAATAAAATTTATTGCATAATTTTCGGCTTGAACCTAAATAATGTACATTATACTTATTTATTTTCGGATATCTGGAGTTAGTATAAAAAGGGTTAATACTTCATGGTTGTGATGTATGGTACTTATTACTGCATGCATGTCGATCGTACTTTAAAGATACTTATTTCTTTTTTCGGATATCTCAATGTATTGCTATTGTTCTCTGACACGCAATGGGATGTGATGCTGGAAAGTGCCATAAAATATTGGGCTTCTTGTATCCTGCATTTGTGAAGATATGTTAATTCCCTAAAAGCTTTTTATTGTGTCCTGTTGGGTCTGTCGCATAACCCGTCAAACTCAATTATACGTGATCTGATTATGATCGTCAAAGTACATCATCATGACGAAAAAATGATTTTTGGTCAGATATCCTATTGGTTTTAATGCAAACCACATGTTACTTGATTGACCTTACTCATTTCACTCCATTTTGCACGTGTCTTTTGGTTTTGTTCAGCATGGTGGTGGGCAAGTTTTCAAGACCTTTCAAGAATTGTTGCATGCTATTGAAGCTGGAAAGATTTCTAAAGGAGTAGTTGTTTCTGATGATATCAGTTGTGGATCTCGTCATTTGAAACACTATGCGTTGGAGAAGAATATTCCTGTCACGGTTGGTTTTTATTATCATTTTGATGTTTTGGTTGTAAATCTTTAATTAGGTTCCCCATGGCAATATCAGATACAAATATGTCCTGTAAATATTTAGAAAATAAGAGTAATAGGGGCATTGTTGACATAACTATGGTTGAAAGTTAGTATCTTTTCTATTCACTGCATGAAATCTGACTTAGCACGATGGAATCTAATGCAGACTGTTTCTTGGATCATTAAGAGCTTATATTCGGGACAGCTTGTTCCCTTGGAGGATACAAAGCATTCTCTGCGTCAGCCTCCTAAGCCTCGAATATATGAAAATGTCATGGACCTAAGTCAAGAAATATGAATATGGCCACCTAAATATTTTGTAAGTACTTCCTGGCCTTTTGCTATGTGGCACGCAAGTTTTCTGTTGTGTGAAGTTTCCTCTTATAGACTCCTTGATGCAGCCGTTGTGAACAGTGCTCGGCCAGACTATAGAGCTTTCCCAAAATTTCTTGCACCAAGGAACTTTTCGAGCACCGTCAGTTAGGAACAAAAACTCGCTGTAAGTTTTATATGGGTTGTCAATGCATCAACATAGAAAAGATTTTGAGTAATTTTCAGAATATGATTATATGCTCTCTAGTACTGGTCATGTTGCTTCTTAGGCAGCTAGAATAATGTCTATGTTTGACCATCATCATAGTTACCTATGCAGTTTTCATACGTCTAATTACTAGAAATTATAGGAAAACATATTTTATTTTGTATATTATTCACTCTTCGTACGCCATCACATAAGTTTGAATGACAAGCCAGTGCCTGCTAGTTTCTCCTCCACGATCTTGTTCAATCTCTCTTTCATTGCAGGAGTGAGATGATTCACCCAATCTCCCACCTGAGCTTTCCTAAACAGGTTCTTGTTCTCGAAATCAGCTATAGCGCCCTTTCCCTTCTTGTTCACTTCCAACTCCTTCAAATGCTCGAAGCTGCAAATCTTTGCAATCTCATCAATAACCCCATCATCATCTTCTTGCATGGTGAAGGGAAATCCCAAGAACTCAGCCAGTTTCTTCAGGTAAAACCTTACATCTTGTTAAATTCGACATCGGACCTACTCACACGGGCCCGCATAGGAGGAAAGTTGACTGCATAAGTTGTGGGCTTTCATCCTAAAACTTGGTTTTTTAGGAAGGAACCCTCAATTTAACATGGTATCAGAGCGGGAAGATCCTAGTGGATCGTGAGGTTCGAAAAGAGCGACGTTCCTCATCTGATTCTAGTTGAAAAAAAATATATCGCATGTGAGGGGGAGTGTTAAATATCATAACTCACATGCCATCCCACATCGATTAAATCGGGATAAGTTAACTAGTATATAAGTTGATGGGTCACTCCACCTATCACCAATTGGTTTTAGGAAGGAACCCTCAATTTAACACATCTCCCTTCACATCCTCATACTTGAGAAACAACACTTTGCTAGGATTCTTCTAGCTCTCGTTCCAATACCCAAGCATGTGGTCCCAATACGGACCATACCCGACAACTCCATTACAGTACATGTCAAAAGCCTTCTCGAACGAGAGTGGTCCTAAAGACTCGTGAGGCCTTATCTTGTCTAGGTAATGCCATATCGAAACGAACGTGTCAAAAGGGTTCCTCACCATGTACACGATCCTGCACTCCGTCTCCATCACCGAGCTCGGTAAAGCTCCTAACGGCATGTGCGTGGCCATGATCCGAGGTTTCGGAAGCGACGAAAGGTCAGGGATCGAAGTGTAGTTTGCAAATAGTTTGTACTCGAGAAAAGGTACGAGCTCGTGAGGATTGGAATTGTTCAAAGGGTGGTTTGCTTGTTTCGGGCCGTAAGTTTGCCTGTTTATGATGGCGTAGGACATGGCCTTTAACCACGTGGTCCCTGATTTGGGTATGGTGGCTAATATGATATCTGTGTTCTCTGCTTTGAAGTGGTTTTGGATTGAAACGATGGCTTGAATCTCTTTTGGTTGGCACCAAAAGTTTTGGTAGAGGTAGAGATGTTCAGTTCGCCAGCCTTGTTCTTTGGGAAGTGAACTAAGGAGCTCTTTGCATTCTGAGCTTAGTTCTTCATCTTCTGCTTTGGGCTTTTTATCATTATTTACTTGGTCGATGGACATGTTTTGTATTTATTATCTTTGGTTTTTTTTGTTATTTATTTGAATTTTGTACTTTGGTAATCGATTCTATTTATAGCAATCGTTTTCTTCAAAAAGAGGGGTGGCTGGTAAGTATATTAATTGTCTTGGCACGGACCAGTCTAGTTTAGTTATCTACACTACAATATTTATTTATGGCTTAGGTAGCTAAGCCAAACTTGTAAGTTGCATGCCAATCAATATTTGAGGGAAAAGCTTATGGGTGGAGGTTATTCATTATAAAATCGTTTTTTGTCTTGAAATTATGGTATGCATTTCTTTTTCGATAAGCATTTTTTTTATTTTCCTTTTTGCTATTTATTCATATTTTAAATTATTTTAGTTTAAACCATTTCTAGTTATAAGTAAGGCATGGCCGCCGGCCAAGTAAAAAAAGATATTAATTACATATTATTGCAATGTCTTTTCATGATAGAATAGATCTTAGCTATAGGTTAGTATCTTAATTAACTATACATGAACACGTACCGAATCTACAGACAACAGTATTGAAAAAAACTATATAGGAAATTAAATTACTTTCTTTGGACGGAAGAAATAATAATCATGATTCCTCTTATACAGGTGAATATATGCATCGTCATTTGGTCGATCCATCCTGACGTGTTTGCATATGTGACATGAAATATAATAAGATAATTACTGCAAGAAATCCTATTATTCTTACATTCTTATTATTACAATATATCAGGTTTGCACGAAATGAAGCACTCAAATCTTTCCACGCACGACCATTATTATTGAAGAAAAAAAAAGATAAACATATAATTCACCATATGATATATAACGAATCCTCCATCAGTAGTAAAGGCACAGCAGCGTTTTTTTACTGACGCAGATTATTCATTTGGTGGCTGTGTAGTATAGAACTGTGATTGTAGTTTCCATAAAAATGATAGCAGCTTTCATCAATTTCTTTTCCATTATTCCTCGATTCTTCTGCTATATCTTGCCATGTCCTTGAGGGGTTTCTCGTCAGCTCTAGCAACGACTCCTTCACATGATCAGCTTGGAGAGATTCATCGTTCTTTCTCTGCAACCCCCATGTAGTTGTAATAAGAAAGAAAAATTATGACACAGATATATATTTTGTCTCTAGTTTTATTGCATTTAATCCGAGAATGTTATGTATTTAACTTCACCTCAACTCTGAAGATGCTCGAGACTAAGCAAGTGTGCCTTGTCGTGTTTACGCTCGTTACTTCCAATCCCAAACAACTCAAAGCCTCCATTAGTCTTACGAATCCACCGGCCTTGTGCTCGCAGAAAACCTTCACCAAGAACTCATTTCCATCGAGCTGATACACTTCCACTTGAGGCTGAAAACAAATCCCGCCGTCGTCGAACATTTTATTATCAAAGATCATATATATGTACTTCAGAATAACATACGTAAAAAAAAAAAAAAAAAAAAGATTATACCTCCATTTGCTGGACTTTCTCTATCCCAGGATCGACGACGTCATTGTTGTGTTTAGGGTTGTTGTTTGTTCTATGTTTTCCAGAAGGTCCCTTGTGTGAGGCGTTTGGCAGATTTTCGGGCCCGCGCTTAGAGGCTCGTTTCGTTCCATTTTGATGTCCGAAGCTTGGCGGGATCGTCATTACGTTATCTGACTCGGGATTGTTGTTTACGGTTTTATTACCCGCCGTCGTCCCATCTTCATCTTCGTCCGAGTGTTGCTCGAGTTCGAGCAGCAGATTCTCTTGTTGTTTCTGCAACTCCTTTACGTATTCTATTGCATCTCCAAGAATAGCTGCTCTATCTAGCTGGGAAAAGGTGACATATGTTAGTTAATGTCATGAAAGATTTAATTTTTCTTGAACTAAATAAGTTGGTAATAAAACTTTACCTTAGAAATATTAGGAACCAAGGCTCGGAGAGCATACAGCCTATCGTTCAGCTTCTTTCGCCTTTTCCTCTCAGCTTCAAGATTCTTCGACGGGGCTTTGCCAGTTCTTCTTCTGTACTTGGCCCCATCTTCTTCATCGTTTTGATCAGAATCATCAGATCGGTTATTCTCACAGATAAAAGATTCGTCGTTTGTCTGATCTTCGGCATTCCCCGAGGGTTCAACGTTCCACCTAGCTTCCACAGTTTCCATGGAAGGAGTATAAAGGTTTGGCTCATAAGGTCCATTGTTATTATTATCATTATTATTAGTACTATTATTATTGTGCTGTTCGGTTTCTGCAACGAACTGCTGTAAGGGGTCGAGCGGGGAATCGCATAGTTGTATTCTATCTACGGAGATTTCATGAGGCAAATCTACGTTTTGTTTCGAAAAAATCTGAACAAAAAGGTCGGTATTATGAGGATTGTTTCCAACGTTTGGATCGATTTGCTGATCGAGGCAGAAGCTGGATTGAGCCCTGACAAATTCTATGACTTGTAGATCTTCAGGAACCTGGGAAAATGGATAATGTTCTTGCATAAACATGGTAATATATACATTTGTGTGTAATAGTTCTGCTTATAAAATCTTGCAAACCGTACGTACGTACTTGTTTCGTCACGAACATCTCGACTAATCCTAGGTACAGCGGGATCAGAACCCTAGTACCAACTGTTTCCTACGAAGAAACTCAGACTATATATACATATATTCGATCATACGAAAACAAAGTATATATATATCGAAAAACTCACTTCTGATGGAATTGAATCTGAGTTATGTGAGAAGTTGAGCCAACTAACTTGGTTCAACAACAAGGCTTGAGCACGAACTCTGCGAGCTTATCAAAAGCATCATCATATAGAACAAGATTATAAAGAAAAACTGCAAAGCCATTCGCAACTTTAAAACGTTTTAAGACGAGAGAATTTATTACCCTGAATCAAGTGTCATTGAAGAAGGGATCTGATCTAGGAGATAACAAGATTTGATTCTCTGATGTGGGAATGTAATATCTCTACACGGAAGGCCCGACGAAGCTTGGAAATTACCGTGCGCCTCCCCGTTGTTATTTTCTGTCCCAGCGCAACAACAGTCCAACCACTCTATGCATCTGTATATATATATAGACGATCGCACGAAGAAAAGGAAAAAAGTTCGGAGTTAAAATGAGACGAATAAATCCATTTCTTTGAAATGATATTTTCGTTTTTTTTTTCGATTAATGGATGACCTGTTATCGGCGCTCAGCTTCCACGAGACGATGTAGTCCCATTTTTTGGCCACGACCAAAGGTCTTAGCCTCTCAATAAAGCATTGCACCAGCATTTTTTTAGAACTGATCAAGAACTGAAGATATGATGTAATGAGATTATTTCAAGTACGAGGATTAGGAAATATGTATCAGTTCAAACTTCATCTCCTGAATATCTCTTTTAAGTCACAATATCTATCTCTTTATATACGTAACTCACTTCAGGTTTGTAGGCTAAATATCAGTAGAGGTAGGTGAAGAGCAGGCCATGCATGAACTCAGATATATATATATATATATATATACAGAGAGAGAGAGAGAGAGAGAGAGAGAGAAAAGTTGTTACGTAATGCATGATTGTTTTTTTCTTATTTAAAAAAATTATTTCACTAAACACATTTTATTGTATGAAAAGACTAATAATAATAAACCATTTGAAAGAACTTAATCGTGCGTCGTATAAGCCTCTCAGAAAGTATATAACAGTATTGATTTGAAGATAACTCATGATTCTCTTACATTATCAGATAAATAGCGAGACAACACTAACATAAGTCATTTTCAATCAAGCCACACCATTTCATTTAAAAGAAAACAAAACTTGATTTATTAGGCCACTTCTTCTACTTCAGCATCTCCATCTGCATCTCCATAGATCATCCCAGGCTCAGCTTCGATTTGACCGGCTTCCAAGCCAGCATCATCGTTGTCTGAATTATAGTTCTTTTGATCATTGTTTTCTTCATGATTGGGAGTACCATCTTGCGAGAGGTTATCTGCTGTTGGTGTAATAATGACAGCATCGGCGTCCATTGAAGCCACCGAGGCTTCACGTTCATTTCTGCTTCCATCGATGTCATTCTCACTAGCAGGTGCAGTTTCAGTCTGCTCAGAAAAAAAAAAAAATCAACCAAAATTGTAACTTCTTGTGTTTCATGAACGAACTGTTTGTTCTTCGTTATGCTCAACATTACAGTGCACATATATATCGAAATTTACAAAACAAACCTGAGATTCTTCGATTGGCGGGACAGATCCCTTTGTTTCTTCCTTCTTGAGACGCTTGGTCTTGTCTCCAGGTTTGGCTTGATACTTGGAACGTACTTCTGGTGGCAAAAGTTCCAAAGGGACAACGCCCTCAATCCCATGTTCTGAGAACTGTAAAGAAAATTAATGGCTTATGTTTCCATAGATGTATTTGCTTAAACAGCTTTAGATATTCATCGTAATGTGGCTATGCATACTCTAGAGAATCCTTCAAGATCTTGCCGAGCTGAAAACCTCAAACCTTTCCAGCAATACACCTGCATGAGAATTCGCCAGCTCGGTCTTTTAAGTCAAGAAACTTTAGATTATGCAAACTTTAACTGTCATACAAACTTCTTGATTGAAAAAATCATGAAATTAAATAACATTGAATCAAAGCATTGGATTACATAAAATTAGGCTTTATCTACTTCTATGGCCAGTGGGTTTATCTTCGAACAGTGCTTCAAGACATTGGTATACTACTGTTTGAAGATAAACCCACGGGCCATAGAAGTAGATAAAGCCTAAGAAAGAATCATATGTGGAAAAGAAGACTAACAAAATTGTTTTTGTGGTGATATTCCTCCTCAATGCCAGCAGATTCATCCATCTGTTATTAGAAAGCGAAAAGGTTTGCTTTAAGCTGATTCCATAACATACTTTTCAATAACTATCTTAACTAATAAGAAAACAGAGATTTAATAGAAGGAGAGGTCTCACATCTTCAGCCAATGGTTTCCAATAATCCATAATGGACGGAGAGCTAACACGTTGGGGATCTGTTAAAGCATTCTGTTGAAAACAAACAACCAAATATCTGTTAAGCCATTCTTTAGAAGCAAACCATATTCTAAAGTATTGAAACATACAGGATTTTGTTCTGCCCATCTCCATAACTGGGAGAGTTCTTTGTTTCCAAGTCTCCAGCGAGGCCGCCTTCAAGATGATGCAATAGACAAGGAAAAATGGTTTACGACGAACATAAACATCTTACAACAAGATCATTAAGCAAAAGAATAGATCTATGGAAACTTTGTAACTATTGAAAAAATATAATTTCTTCAATGTCACCAACAGTATCAGGATTTACCGTTTTTTGCCACCATCTTGAGCTAGCTTTTTTTCGATCGGTGGTTTTTCAAAGGGAGGACAACCATCACGTTTCCACCATATCTGGAGTAGGAGAAAATCTCAAACATGAATAGAGGACTATATCATTACGAATGACTTTGCATGCATATGCATAGAAGATACAAAATTTGTCTGCTCACCCAATTTTGTTCACGTTCCAAAATATGCTCAATCCCTTGAAGAAATTCCTTCCCAAGAGGAGGTGTCATTTCCAAGAGCTTCTTGACACGTTCCTCACAACTTTTTAGCTCTTCCTTCTATATACATGAGTCACGTGTTAAAACCCGGTATTGTTTTTGGAGATCAGTTACAAAATTGAAAAGGCATCAAGTAAAAAACTAGTTCCGTCAAGACATCTTCAACCTAGAAGGACAACGAGCAACTACATCACCCCGACTGGTTTTAATTTCACTTCCCCTGAACGATGCTGGCAAATTATGTAAACCTCACTTTAATGAGAATCCCAAGTTTGCCTATATTCGCAATTTTTTTTCACATGTTTAAGATTTAGAATTCTCCATCTATGGTTATTTAACATGGAATATCGTTCAAACACGCAAGTGCTCACAACAGTATTCTTAATGAAGGCATGAACGGGGCCTTATATGGTAATAATGGTAAAATTCGTATAGCCATTATTTCTGACCTCAGATGATATAGGAAGGACAAAAGGATTAAAAAACTAACCATTGCATCTGATGGCAAGTCCTTGTCGGTTTTCCCAGGAGCCTTTTATTTATAAAAACAAACTGTTAGAAGCAAAACGAAAATATACGTAAGACAAAAGAGATCTATAATAATACCTTCAGATAATCAAACAAAATGAGGCACTGAACTAGAACGTGTCGTCGAAAACTTGGATCCTTCAACTGCAAAAAATGGAAATATAGCATGAAGAACTTTCCAAATTAATAGTGATAGCGACAAGCTAAAGTAAATTGAGTATCTTACAAAAAACTTACCTCGAGGCCCATTAAGTTGCTGCTTGTGAGATACTTTATACTGAAATTTGATGCCTCGTCCTCAAGGTTTATGGCATTACCTTCTTCATCGCTTAACGGTTGGGCCTCAAATGTGCTCAGAACAACCTAAACATCCGATTCAAGATAAAAGGGTATAATACTTATAATTCCATCTCTGTATGGATGAAAATCTTAATGAAAAAAGTCAAGGATGTACCGTCAAAGAAGAAGTAAATTTCTGCCACTTAGTGGTGTTAGCAGTAAGAGACGCGGGATTGGAGAAGTATTCCTGTACATTGAAGGTGGGTTAACACTACACAACAGAAACATAAAACTTGGAACATTATTGAGGAAGGTGAAACGAAGACATCATAAAGATATAAAAAATGCCAAATATGAACTAGAAGCTTAATGTCTCAGATCGTATTGGTCCCATTGATCATAAAGATGTAATCAATGAATAACTGCAATCCCGATTTCCTTAAAAACGTCATATTGATCATACAGTTGAGACCATGTTGGAGCACAAAGACAGCAAAAATGTTAAAACAACTATGACAAAGAAAAAAAAAATCAACACTATTTTCTTTCACTGACCTGCAAACTCCAGAAGGTTTTATAGAAGTTGAAATCAATAGAACTGCCTGCAGGAAGGAAGTCATTAATAAGTTTGCATAATGACGCCATCTGAAGATGGAAATTATGTGTGTTCAGATAATGCAAGCAATCCAGAATCAGTGTAAAGAAGGATTACCTTCTGGAGCTTCTTTCTCATACTTGGTCTCGTTCGATGTATTGAAGACACCTTTGATATTGACAGCTGCAAAGAGGTACAGAAATTGGAAATACATGCAAATTCTGACAAACGAAAAGAAATCAGTGGAGAAGAGTTCCACATAGACTGAACAGATTTACCAGAACGTTCAGATAATGGGAAAAAATGGGCAAGGAACATGATAATACGACCGCAAAATACAACGTCATTAGCCTGCAACACCAAGCGGTATAAAATAATGTTATTCATGAAATCCATTTTTTTAGAAAGTGTGTTGAATTTCAGTGTGCTTAATATATAGTTGGGTTTGATTACAAAATTCCATTTTAATGTTTCTTAGGATGGAAATCAGTCTGGGGAGAAACTTAAAATAGCAATGGAATTTCACGAAAATTTTGAACTTATCTCAAAGGAATATATGTCTTGCAACATGTTGTGAGTAGCGTGGATAAAGCATGAAAAAACAGGAAATCGAAAGAGCCAGACCTTTGAGAGACGACGAAGTAATTGATTGCATGTCCTAAGCATCACAAGCTTTCCTCTGGCAAAAAGCTCTGGCTATATAAAATAAGAGAATGAATGGGGCAACCTTCAGATTCTAATGTAAGAAAAGAACGGTGTGCCAAAAAGTTCACAAGAGGTTTAATGGAGTATATTTGGAACATCAAAGCAAGCGTATGTTCACCAACCTTCCCAAGAGTTTCTTGTTTACTCTCTATATACCCAAAAATATCCTTACAATTTCGCATAGTAGACATTTCTGTCAAATCTTCCAAAAGCTGAAAAATCATGCCACCTTCAATATGTTCTTTCTCGCATAAGTATAAAACAATGTCTGCACAAAACAACATCTAGCATGAGAAATAGAGAGTATTAAGAAAAAGACACAAACGTATATGGATTTCATGGCAATTAATTAACGACCCTCCACATTTTTTTTTCAATTCCCACAACGAGCACACCGCAGATGCACGCATTCTGCATGATATCTCATGACACCCTCAAATTTAATAAAAAGCGCAAAAAGATAACAGAGAAAGCCAACCGTCGTACTGTTCAAATTGAATAGGCTCGATCTAAGTTTACTAATCCTAAAATAAAAGGATCCAAGGCAAGGTAAGTAAATAGAGATCAGAGAGGGCCAAATCCTTCTATTATTAAGTACGGCTGAACAATGCCATAAGTCATAACAATACTCAAGACTGTCGAAAAGTAAAAGACAATCAAGAATAAAAATAGCAGCTTGCACAATTTAACGAAAGACAACATAAGAAACTATAGTATCATCACTTAAGTTATCACTAACCAAGAAGACGAGGAATTTGACCAAGCGTTGTGTCCTCATCGGCAATTGATTGACCATATTGCATAACTTCCTCACCCGACTGCACTGAAGCTGCCTGCAGTTAAAACATAAACCAAGTAATTACTGATCCAAGATATGACAAGTAAAAAATAAATAAACGTCCAAAGTTGACATATATCATCCTAGAGTGCAAATGACATCGTATTAACAGAACCAAGGCTTTTTATCATTCATCCCATCATCATTAATGCACGAGTTAACAACTTGAAGTTTCTCGAAAAAACCAAATTACAAGATTCAACTCCAAAAGGGGAAATAATCAAAAACCGAGACATTTCAAATCTTGTAAGTTTCATCATTGAAGATAATGTCCAAATCGTCTATTTCCAGCACATTTCTTTGCTGAGTCAATATACAACCTTACTATCAAGATATCGTAACCTCTTCACTGCAAGTCTAACATTCTTTTATTTTATAAAATCCACGGCCCAGAAGTGCGTGAGCATACAAAATCAAAACTTGTGACACAAAAGAGTGAAAAAAGAATTAAGAAAGAAAGATAACAATACCACCAACTCCTGAAGCAAAGTTCGCAAGATATTTTCCAACAACTGATTCTCATCTTGAACCAATTTAACTTGCTTCTGCAAAAATGACAAAAAAACTAAAAACCTTCAGCCATCGACAACAAATCAAATACATCAACAACAATAAACAGCACATAATCGACCCAGCAAATTAATAGAATACCAAAAGCAACCATTTCCACGCTTCTGTTAATCACATAAAAACGAAAGACTCTTCCTTTTTCCGTAACGCTGATTCTAATACCTGGGGTTTAATTACTTGTTGCACAGTCTGCAGAGCGAATTCTTGAGGATGGCCCGGATGTAAAAGAGCTTGCCTAAATAAATCCTGAGCCGAAATTCACCAAAACATAACCCAATAGAGATCAAACTAGGTTTGAATTATAACGAAAAAAAGAAAAACAAAAGCTCAAGAAACTGAAGACGAAAGTCTACCATTGGGAAAGCAGTACTCTTTTCTCCGTCGAAATGCGTGGGTTTATAGAGTTTTTCTGTTTTCTTTAATTTTTTCCGAACATTTGTGAATTGTTCGATTGGCCTTTGATGCTTATTGTTATTGGCGCATTCAATTCTTCAAGCTTTCAATTTAGGGGAAATTCCGTTTCAGACCCGATCGAAGTTTAAAATTCCTCTTAAATACCGCTTTTAATATTTCTTCCTCTTAAATACCGATCTGCCAAAATATTCCTGTTTAGTACCGAAAAGATATGAAAAGACAGAACTAACCTTACTTAACTGACTCAGAAAAGCGCTATGACTATCATATCAACTGTCGCGAGTATTAAACCAAGAAAGCACGTTATTATACCGGAAACTAAAGGCGCAATTATACTGATAAACAAAGATACTATACCAGATGTCGCCAGTATTATACCAATAAATTATAAAAGCATCATACCAACTGTCATAATTATTTAACCAATAATATACGAAGTGATTTTCGCATATAATACCGTCAAACATCACTATTATACTAACAAATACAAATATTAAACCAACAAAATACTCAAATAACTACTCCTGTAAATCTAATTATATACCGACAGAGCGGAACATTATACCAAGAGAAGTATCAATTATACCAATAGATATTGATTAATTTTACCAATAATTATACCAAGAAAACAGTAATTTTACCAACAAACATGAGAATTATACCAACAGAATACTGAAATTAACTATTTCAGGAAATCAAATTATTATACTAAAGCACATAACATAATACCATCAGCAGTACGGATTATACCAAATAGATACTGATAATTCTAATGAAAATTGTATTAACAGACACCTACATTATACCAACAAATTTAAAAATTATACTAACAGGATACACAAATAACTAGTTCAATAAATATAGTTTTCGCATCTAATACCGTCAAACATCACTATTATACCAGCAAACGAAAAAATTATACCAACAAAATAATCAAATAATCATTCCAGTAAATCTACTAATTACACCAGCAGTATAGAATATTATACCAACACAAGCACCTATTGTACCAATAGATACTCATCAGCTTTACAAATAACTACACCAACAGATACATTTACTGTACCAACAGATTCTGAAATTGTACCAAGAAATTCATAATTTTGTAAATTTTCCATCCAATTTTTCACCATTTTACCAACAAAAGACGGCATTTTACCAACTACATTAGCTATTATACTCAGAAGTATACTACATAACATAATCCAACGGACCTAATTATTATACCAGCAAATATTGATAAAATTCATTATTAATTATACCAACAGATCTCACTAATATACCAATAAATACTGAACTATTGACTTAAGATTAATTAATCCAACAGACTGTAATTGCAAATGCAACCGGGGTAAAAATTGGGGGTAATTGTGTTACGTAATGGTGAAAAAATCGGGAATAGTATTGAGCGGGATAAATTGGGGCAAAAAATGGTTTAGAGCGTAATTATTGTAATTACATATGTTCGAATTAGAACAAGTTGGTATTATTATTAATTTTGTTGGTGTAATAACGGATCCATCTGTTGGTATAATAAATAGATAAACGTTCTGCAATGCCCGATCTAGTTAATAAATATTTTCGACGGTATAATAATTTGCTGAATTGGTATAATATTTCAATAAATCGGTATAATAAATTGGTCGGTAGGTATGCTGAAAATCAATATGCAATAACAGTTTTAGATGGTATAATAATTTACTGAATTGGTATAATAAATATATAATTGTTCTGCAATCCCTGATCTATTTTATAAAATTGGTATAATATAGATTTTTCTTGGTATTATAATTTCATGAATCAGTATAATAAATCGATCTATAGGTATGCTCACAATCAATTACTATGATAATGTTTTCATAGTAATTAATGTGTTAATTACGTTGTGTCAGCTTAAGATTTGTATAATGTTTTCGTATAATATTATTATAATAATTATTTCGTATAATTATGCTATAATAACATTAAACTAAACAAATGTAATGCTTTGGTATAATAACATATATAAGAATCGTATATATATGTATACTATCATTAAACTTTGAAACCTTGTATAACGTTTTGGTAAGATAGCATAAGTTCTCATATTGGTGTAATCACATTAAACTTACAAACATTGTAATAACATAAGATTTGGAATAGCAGTGTTGTATTAGCATAACATTATAACAACATACTTAGTACAAATGTTGTTATAACATAAGATTTGGAATAGCAAGTGTTGTAATAGATTGACATTATAACAACATACTTGGTACATATGGTGTAATACCATAACATTATTCTACAACATTGTATAACAACTTTGTTTAACATAAGATTAGTCATAAGCATTCGTTGGTATAATAATCCAAACTGTTGGTATAAAAACAGCATATGTTGATCAAATTTAACCCCACTATTGGTATAATGAATATCATTGATGTTTTATTGGTACAATAAGCCATAGTTGTTGGTATAATAGTGGGGGCCCGCCCCGCCACATTGGCGGACCGCGGGCTCGGCGGACCTGGCCCGCCCAAAGTCAAAATAAAATATAATTTATTATTATTATTAATTAATTAAATTTTTTTATTTTTTTCAGTAATTATTAATTAATTTATTATTAAAAACCTTAAAAATTAATTTTTTTTAATGTTATTTTATTAGTAAACTATATGTAAATATATTTTTAATATTAGGCTGGCGGGCCCGCCCAAAGCCCGCGGCCCGCGCGGGCTTGCCGGCCCAGTCCCGCTCACTGGCGGGCCTTAAAATGTCGGTACAATGTCGGTTGATATTGCAAATGACTGATGGTATAATTTCTAGCTTTGTTGGTATAATAAAAACATAAATTTATTAACGACATTTATTGGTATGATATGCAGTACTATTGATACAATAGTTATCTGGTGATATAGTCATCAGCACTGATGGTATAATTTCTACATTTAATAAGTTTAATTAGTTGATAACTGTCGGCATAATTAGTATAAACTGGTATAATTATGACGGGAGTTGGTATAATACTGAACAGTAAATATCGGTCATTTGTTGGGATAAACAAACTGTTAACCAATCATTCATAATTTGTTGGTATAATAACGAAATATGTTGGTGTAATTATTGGTAAAAGATCAGAATTTATTGGTATATTATGTATGTATGATGGTATAATTTTAGTATCTGTTAGTATGATAAGTACGTTTGCTGGAATAGTTATATCGGTACTCAGTTAGTACAATTTTTGGTTTTTTTTGTATGCTGAGGGAGTCTGTTGGTAAAATTTTGTGTGGAATTGATCAGTATCTATTGGTATAATCGGTACGTCTGCTGGTATTATGTTATGTGCTTTAGTATAATAATTTGATTTCCTGGAATAGTTAATTTGAGTATTTTGTTAGTATAATTTTCATATTGAGTGGTATAGTAACTAGTTCTGTTAGTATAATTATTTGTAAAATTGATCAGTATCAATTGGTCTAATAAATACTTCTGTTGTTATAATGTTCATATTTATTTGGGTATTTTGTTGGTATGATTTTTGTGTTTATTGGTATAATTACCGTATTTGTTAGTACAATTATTGGTAAAATTGATCAATATCTATTGGTATAATTGGTACCTTTCATGGTATAATTTTCTGCCTTGTTAATATAATAATTAGATTTACTGGAATAGTTGTTTGAGCATTCAGTTGGTATAATTTTTGTACTTACAGGTATAATAGTGATGTTTGACGGTTGGCATGATGTTTATATATTTTTCTGGTATAATACTGACGACATCTGGTATAATATCTTTGTTTGTCAGTAGAATTGTGCTTTCAGTTTCTGGTATAATAATGTGCATTCTTGGTTTAATACTCGCGAGTGTTGATATAATAATCATAGAGCTTTTATGAGTAATTTAAGTAAGGCTAGTTTCGTCTTTTCAATGTTTGGGGTACTAAATAGGAAGTTTTTGCCAAATCGATATTTAAGAGGAAAAAATAACTAAAGTGGTATTTAAGAGGAATTTGAAAGTTCGATCGGGACTGATAAGGAATTTACCCTTCAATTTATCAATAATATTATAATTCTGCATTATAAAATAAATTTTTTTTCACAATTTAATTTTTTTAAAATTTTTTTCCATAACATACTAGAATTTGTTAGAATATTAATTTGTTTAGAATGCCTGCAAGGAAAATATTGAAAATTAGGTTTCAAGCATATTCTTCAAGTCACACATTAGCATATAGCAGTTTATTACCAGTCTTGAAGTCACAGACACTTGAGAGGAAACCTTAACAATCCATCCAAATTCCATAATATAGGGAAGATAACTGAAGAACATGTCAAGACAAGACATAGCATGAGATGGAAGTTTCATGTCACACATTACCCATTTCAAGTCAACGATTCATTCAAACAAAGTCCAAGAACACAAACCATTAGATTAAAAGCTTATCTACAAAGCCATAGAGAAGCAAAATATTGCACCAAGAGGTTCATATTTTGCTTCCTCTATGGTGAGAATCTGTGGCGAGAGCAATTCTCACAGTTCTTTCGCTTGAAATTGTCACTGAGAAGCCCATTCGAAATATTGGCAACGAGCGCCTCTATTAACCGTCCAATTCCCACATCCAAAGAACATGCAACCTTGCTTAGGGCCTGGTTTCTTGATCATTCCTTTGCTGCTTTTCACCCCACAATAACAATAGTGATGTTGATGGAGGAAATGGTGTTCTGCATGTTTCTGAGGTTGAGAGAATAGAGGTTTTTCAGGGGTTGGCTTCAACGTGGTGAAGGAACCATCGGTATTGAGTGGACAAGCTAGTGAGCTGGTTATTGAAAATTTAAAGCCCATGTGCATAAGCAGTGCAAGTAAGTGAGCGGTGTTCCTGGCATCGTCTAGACCACAGTGAGCACGACCTTGCCAGGTGAGACCGGCCATTTCAACCGCCTCTTTGAGATTGCATCTTATCCCACCGAATACTTGTTGGAAAGGAACCCTCAAGTTGATCCATCTGGGTAAATAAAGTTGGAATCAATTTAGTATGAAAAATTAGTACAAGAAAAATGTCAGTGAATCAACTGGAAATGATGTTTCAATTATTGTTCGTTCACAATTTCTCTTTTCATGAAACTATTCGTATTCTAAAACAAAACAGAGCCTGGGAATTTGAAGTGTAAATTTATGGAAGACAGTTAAATACCGATTGAAATATGGAGGCTTTCTGATGTTTTTGAAACGACATTCTGATTCCAACATAACCTGGCAGTCCCAGTCGGACCAGGTAACAACAGCAAAGTTGGTGTGTTTTATTCCCCTCTTTTCAAGCCATTTGTCATGTCTAAGAAGAGCTTCACTCAGTGTAACTCCCCGATCCACCTGTTTAATAAAAGATACACAAGGGATGAAAGGAGTTGAACTGTAGAAGGAACGAAATAGCAAGACTAAAAACCCATAGACTTGAAATGCAGTGTTTCAACATGTGAATCAAAATGAATGGGATATATAATCATAGAATTATGAATATCATCAGTTTTCACTCATCATATCAGATAATCGTCATCATAATCAGGCATTTTCAGCTTGGTGGCCTTACAACTTCTAAGAGAAGTCTACATTCAATTGTTAGCATTTTATTGTGCCGAAGGTGCTTCTCTTCTGCAGATAATGCGATATGTACAAAATATATGTTGTTTTGAATTAGATCTTATCGTAATTCCAAATATAAGCACACAATAGGCACACTAATTGAATCCAGGAACATATGCAGAGAGCCAAAAAATTGGCAGTAGACGAAAAATGAGGGAGAGAGAGAGAGAGTGAGCGAGAAGATCTAAACCTGAATCTGCTGTATCCCAGTAAGCTCTTTGCAAAAATCACTCAGGACCTGGTTGCACGTGGGCCGCACATAACTTTGAAAACAAGCTTCCAACTGCCCGCTAATGCTGCTCACTATAACAGATGGGAACTCAATAATCTCTTGCGGATTAGGAATTTTTCCTCTATCACATGTGGCCTCAAAATCGATCACGACAAAATATTGGAAGTCTTGGTACTGATATTCATAAGGATAGAATGAAGGGACAACGTTTGAGGGGGCATATTGAATTGGGTAATTTAATGGAGGGGGTTGCACTAGTACATGCATAGGATGTGGTATCCACTGAGGAACATAGTTAACATCAGGATTGGCAAACCATGGAGCTGAGTCGTGATTATAGATGACTTGAGTACATTCCTCGGATGATTCTAGAGCCTCACTGAATGGTAAGTGTTTTGGATCTATGACTAGTTGATCATGGAACTTAGTTTGGAGTTCTGCAAGTTTTTCATTTTCAGGCAATGTGAAAGATGGGCTCTTGTTTTGGAGACATCTAATGGATGCCTCGTAATCATTTTCCGCAGCATCTGCATCCAAAGGGATGAATAACAATCATTAATCAACATCCTTAATGCCAATGATAAAGTCATCGTATTTCAAGACCATTGTAATTGTAAGAAATTAAATTCCAAAACATCATTTAATAGATGATAGAATCGATGTCTACAATAACACCCTACTCTCTCTATATCGAACTCAACCATTTAAACCCTCTTTAATTCTTCATGCATTTTGTGTGTAGAATTACTCAATAAGTTCTGTATGAGTCAAACAGTCCTCAAAAGGCTTGTGTAGCTGTACTTGCAACTTACCACAATCTCAACAAGACACCACTAAACACCTCGATCACCACTATCCTACCCCTGTTGGTACACCAATCCAACTCGTTAGATTTTCGACATGTCGTCAAAAATTTGGATTTTCGATGACGTGTCGAAAATCTAACGGAGTTGGGTTGCTTCCCATGTGGGTAGGGAAGAATAGACCAAACGCCTCCTTAATCCTTATGTAAAAAGAAACTAACTTCTTCAAAAAGTGGTTGGCCTACACTAAATTGCGGGGGCAGTTCACTCCCATGGATACGGAATTATTCTTCCTAAACTTCTAGAGTCGTCAAAACAACCAAAGAATTACATGTTCCAAAAAAATTCAATCCCAGCCCTATAAAATAAAATATAAATACCACCCTATGGTCAAAGAAAGCAAACCAAAACACAGAGGAAAAGAAAGCAGCCCAAACATAGACCATTTCGTAGTCCTTCCACCCAAAAATCAGAACCCACCACACATCATACCAATAAAACGTCAAATAACAGTAAATTGCCAGCTTAGAACTAATCTTTACCAAAATAATCGAATCAAAATCGCTTATTATACTAACCCAATTAAGCAACAGTAACAATTGGAACCCTGCCACGATTATAAGAGCAATCGTACAACGACCAAAAATTATAAAAGAACGTACTTTTATGGCGTATAGCAATCATGGTGGCGAATATAATTAAGATCTGCAAGCGAGTACATGAGATCTCCCTCTCTTCAGTCTCGTCACCCTATGGTTCACACAAATTCATAGGAAAAACAAAAAAAAAACATCAATACATGCAATAAGGTACAATTAAGAGAGAATTAATACACACACGGATGCAGATATTTACGCAGGGCAATGGGTTAGTTTGGGTGTGAATACCTCCGAGTGTGAAACTGAAGAGAGCCTTTAGCCTTCTTTTCTTCTTATTTTTGGAGACTGATTCGGCGTTCAGTACCAAAATGTCCACATTTATCTCATAACGCCTACCGATTAATTATTATTTTCTTTTCTTTTCTTTTTTGATTTACAATTTAATCTTACATTTACTTACCTTTTACGTAATATCAATTCTATGTTTATTGGTAATTATTTCGAACGAATATTTGGTTTCTTTATTTATGTCTATTTAATTGAAGAATTAATTCAGCATTTTGAAAGATTTAAACCATACCATGCTCTTGTCAATTAGTTCGATTTATACATAAAAAATTGAAATATCAAACAAGCTTTCATTTTTTCTTTTTTTTTTTAAAAAAAATTATGAGCCGTGATCCTACTTGAACTCATTGACATTCGTCGTTAGTCCCTCTTGAAACTCTGATTAACTCAAAGTCGTCGTTAGTCCCTCTTGAAACTCTGATTAACTCAAAGTCGTCCATATAGCCATGAGGTTTAAATTCACTTCAAACTGAAACGAAAATACTACCGACGAAATTTTATTTTTTATTGCACACCTTGAGGAGTGGAAACTATTGGACCACTCACCTTTCTAATATTAAGATGAGATTTTTTGAAGATATTTGATGTGAGTGGCTCAGATGAAATATGAGCGTGCCGTACATCTGATTTTTTTTTCTTATGGATTATTTATTTTTCTAACCAATCATTAACCTCTTGTCTGATTCATGTCAGCAAAAACGAATAGAGATTAGCAGATTCATAGAAAGTTTAACATGTATAAACTGTTGTTATTCAGGCAAAAAACCACAACCAAACTCAGTCATCAAAGGACAACCTTTGACTTCCTCAAACAGTTAGTTTTATTCTCGCCAACAAAGTATGAACCAGCTTATCAAACCATGGAAAAGGGATGAAACTTAAAAAACAACCATGAATGGAGATGAGAACCTTTTTAACTTTCATGCAGTGATTGGATCTTTCTGCAGTGCTTTGTGGATGAGCTCGCTTTGCTCCTTCTGATGAACCTGGTAAAATCCCGTGGCAGTGGCGGCTGACGGAGCACGGCCAGCGTATTTTATGTCTTCGACAGTACCTCTGCTCGACGCTTTCATTGCAGTGCCCAGACGAGGTTTAATGTATGTAAAAGCGCCCATGTTCATAGGCTCTTCCTGGCACCAGACTACATCAGCATCTGAGAGAGATTAAGTTAAAGAGTGAGAACAAAGTGTGATTTCAATTGGGAGGTTTATCAAGGCATTAGCTGATTCAGACACGTACTTGGATATCTCTTTAGTTCACGCTGGACGAGGTCGTATGGGAATGGACAAAGCTGCTCCACCCTGCATATTGCAACGTCCTTGCTATCGGCTTTGCTCCTCTCTTCGTCAAGCTCGTAATAGACCTGAAAAGCAGAGAAATGGGTATTCTTAAAACATGTCAAGTATATTTCTTCTATTCAAACTGAAGATAAAGATATATAGGTAGGGTTATAAAAATAAGGAAATCAAAGAAAGAAAGAAAGAAAGAAAGAAAAGAAGAAAAAATTAAGACCTTTCCAGAGCAAAGAACCAGGCGTCTAATACCCTCTTCAAGATCCGAGTGATCGTTCTGGTCCTTTATGAGACGCTTAAATCTGGTTCCTTGTTTGTCGAAACCTGGGTGGCCTTGGACATCATCAAACTCAGATAGGTTAGATTTACAATCCTTGTGACGAAGCAAGTTCTTTGGAGCCATTACAATGAGAGGTTTGCGGAATTCCCTATGAATCTGCAATATCAAAGTTTGTTAAAAGTTGGGGAAGCATCCAATTCTTCTACGGGCATAAACATCTTAGTCATGTAAAACATTTGCTTACCTGACGCCGAAGAACGTGGAAATAATTTGCTGGTGTAGTAACATTCACCACCTGCCAGTTGCATTCCTGAATTTGTGTCCTGAGGGTAGGGTCCATCTCAGGGATGATATAAGGATTATCATCACTCATCTGACAACGAAACGAAAATAGGTCAGTCATCAGAATCATATTGCAGGAAAAGATAAGTGGCTAAATAGGAAGATCACAGGGTAAATGGTCCCAACAATTAAAGACCATGTAAGTGCATTGAAGGAAACAATGAGAGACGACTAGCAATGAGGTTTGGTTGGTCAGTCAAACAGAATCTATATAAGAAAGGCATGTGCTGACTATGTAAGAAAATTATTTGTATGATACATTCCATCACATAAAGACAAGAAAAGAAGAGAGGACAGCTGAGGACATAAATTATCACCCGAGCAAATCATTAGATTGCAGCAAAACAAAAGCACAATACCTGAAGGAAGCGTTCCAAGCGAGCACTAGAATGTTCTGGTCCTTGGCCATCATATCCATGAGGCAGAAGGACGACTAATCCCGTCTGCCGCAACCATTTAGCCTCACCACTGCTCAGAAACTGGTCAAACATCACCTGAGCCCCATTCGCAAAATCACCAAATTGGGCTTCCCAAAGCACTAGGGAATTGGGATTCTCCATCGAATAACCCAATTCAAATCCCAAGACTGCAAATTCCGATAGAGAACTGGAGAAGGTAGAAAGTTGTGTCAGATAACCTTAACTTGAAATGCAGAGTTCTCTCGTAGAGTTTGACGGGAATCATAAGGACACCATACTTAAGCAGAACATTGCTTTGAAGGGTTAAATGAAAGCAACTAAAGCATTAAAATGATTATGCAGAGGTCCAAGCAATCACCCAACTTTACGCAACAAATGAGAATCACGTTCAACCATAACTTCCAGAATTCATGGTAAATTTTTTCACAAACCAGTATCTGTACGGATCAGTGCACTATCTTGCGAAACTGCACAAAACTACATTGCACAAACAGAAAATGAAAAATAAAAAAGAAGCACCGAAATTTACCTGTTGCTAACGGTAAACATCTCTTCGTGTTGGTTCAGCATTACATGATCTAAGGGGCAATATTTTTCCCCAGTTTCTTGATCATGAAGAACAGAATGCCTATGGCTGAATGTACCTCGCTCCACGTCCTGACCACTCAACCTGACATGATTCCCCTCCACAAGCAGAGTTGCAAAAGCAAGAGCTTCACCCAGAGCCCAGTCAATACCCTCACCTGTCTCGATCATCTTTGCGCGATCATCATAGTTTCTCTTCACCGCTCTATGAGGTTTGAAATTCTCCGGAAGGGTTGTGATTGCCTTGCCAACATTTTTCAAAATCTCTGGTTTGACCCTGCAAAAAGAAGATATTTAGACCGTTGAAATTGAGGCAAGTCTAAGAATTACCTAGCAATCTGTCCTACACAGTTGGACATCTTCCCAACCCCATTAGGGTGTCGCCATATCATCAATAAGTTTTTTACGATCGGGCGGCATCCCAATGGAGTTGGGATACCCTCTAGAAAGTGTCGGGTAAGGAAGGATCATTGAAATTCATGACTTATGACTTACCCAGTGTTACGGATACGTGAAAGCTGTTCAGGAGATTTGAAGCCAGCCCAGTAAGCAGAGAGCCAGTCCCTTCTCTTGGGCACATAGTTTTTGCTCGCCAGAAATTCTTCATTGAGAATTTTCAGAACTTTTTCGTTCAGCTTATCGATGTCCTCTTTTGTGACCTGACCAGATTCTAGAAGTTTCTTCTGGTATATTTCTAGAGCAGAAGGATGATTCCTTATGACCTGTAACAACCAATTGCGAAAGAGTATGTTTCAAGAGAACACAAGAAATCAGATAGAATGATGGTGAAGCTTGGATAGATTTCTTCCTAAACGAAAATAAATGAATTACCCAGCAACTACAAACAATAGGACCAGAAATAACAGAATGATGCCCCCATGTTATTAAAAAATTGGCCAAACAAATAAAATATGTATCACTAACCTTGTACATTTTAGGTTGAGTGAAGAAAGGTTCATCAATTTCATTGTGGCCAAATCGACGATAACAAACAATATCAACAACAACATCAGTATGGAAATTCTGGCGCCATTCGGCAGCAAGCTCACAGGCATGAACAACTGCCTCTACATCATCACCATTGACATGGAAAATAGGTGCACTCAACGCTTTCGCAACATCAGTACAGTACTGTGAAGATCTTCCTGCTTTTGGATCAGTAGTGAAAGCAACCTGGTTATTCACGACAATGTGAATGGTCCCACCTGTAGTGTAATTTGGCAGAGCACTAAGATGCAAAGTCTCATAAACAACACCTTGACCCGCAAAACTACCATCTCCATGAATCAAAATGCCCATGTTCTTAGTTCTGTCAACGTCATTGGAATAATACTGTTTTGCTCTAGTTTTGCCAACCACAACGGGGTCCACAGCCTCTAAGTGGCTGGGGTTTGCAACCAGCGACAAGTGAATTCTATTACCACCCCGTGTTGGTCGGTCATAAGATGTTCCGAGATGGTATTTCACATCACCAGTTCCAGTGTAAAGGCCAACTTCATCCTCAGGTTTTGTACCGCCACTAAACTCACTAAAGATCTGTGCCAAAGGTTTCCTTACAACATTGCCAAGAACATTCAACCGTCCTCTATGCGACATGCCAATAACTATGTTCTCAACCCCAAGATCAGATGATCTATCAAACATCTCCTTCATACCAGGAATCAACGTCTCACAACCTTCTAGACCAAATCTTTTGGCTGCAGTCCATTTAGCTGCCAAGAAGTTTTCGAATTGGGTGCTCCAAGTAAGCCGGTCGAGAATCACCTCGCGTCTCTGGCGATTATACTGTGTTGAGGTAGGAGTCTCGATCTTATCCCTTAACCAGTTGCATTTTTCACGATCAGTAATATGCATATATTCATAACCAATGTTTCCGCAATAAGCCTGTTCTAATCTGGTCAATATAGCCCTCAAGGTCTGCACAGGACGGTTCTCAGACAAGAAACCAGACATTGTCCAAACACCGATGAAGAATTCTCTATCAAGATCGGCTTCTGTAAAGCCATAAAGGGCCGGATCTAAATCATCAGGAATAGATCTCTCTTCCAAGCCTAATGGATCTATCTTGGCCTTCATATGACCATAAACCTGGTAGGCTCTCACCAGCAACAACAGCCTCATACTTTCTTGGATCGTCTGGCCAGAAATCCCAGGAGAAGTAGTGGCTTGGCCAACAAAGTTTCTGAAGAAATTATCCCACGATTCATCAACACTGCTAGGATCTTGCTCCCATGCTCTTTGAAGTTCCTCAAGATAAACGCTGCTCGTCCCATCCAAAAAGCTGTCAGTCAACCTGGACAATGGAACAGGGCGAGGAACCGGCGCGGCTTTTGACCTAAAAACCGTGGCATGGAAATACCGGCTCTGTGAAATAGGGAACCTCGTTCGTGCTATGTAAGCAGTACTTTGCGACAAACTTCGACGAACGGCAAGCTTTGCAACATTAGAGCCAGCTCGAAACCACCCCATTGCAATTTATCAGATTCAAACCTAAGGGTACAGTTTCGGAAATCAAATGCCTTTAAAATCACGGATGTCCACAGCACCTAATAAAAAAAAATATAAGAAAACTATTGTAAAAAGACCAGCTTGATGATATAACACATAGCAATCCACGATAAATATAAATACAAATCAACAACGGATAATGGTACTGTACAAAGCACAAGCATGGAAAATCTCAGATCTATCCAATTACTGCAAATAAAAATAAATCAGCTGAGCAAAATGAACCAAGACGATAAAATGGTCGAGGAAAGAGGATCGTTGAACTCCAACATACCAGCAAACATAGAAATGAAGGGCGATTGCTTACCTTACCACAGAGAGAGAAAGGTAAAGATAGAATAGTCAGATTTTCAACCCTAGCTCTGAGATAGCTTACTTCTTCAAGTTTCAACTCTCTATTATTATCTCTTTTCTTTTCTTTTTTTTTTCTGTAGCATTTTCCTTTTCTTTTGGTAGAAAATATCAAAGATTTGTATCTTCTTATTTTTTTCCTTTTTTTTTAATTAATATCTTTAGATTAAAAAAAAATTATCTAAAGGAATTAAGGATTGAGGGCCACAAAATTGAAATGACTTTGAGAACGTGAAAATGATTCGTTGGTTTTAATAGTCAAAAATAGAAAAGTACAATTTGTTAGAACATTTAGTTGTCAAAAGAAATTGATTTTGACATATATATTATAAAATGTTTTGATGTGGACTTGTCTCAATAAAGAGAAATGCACCTAGTGTAAGAGAATATGAAAGGCTTGATTTTTAAAGAATATGAAAGGCTTGATTTTTTAAATAAAATAAGAATTGCAAACTTATTTGTACTAGTAAATAGTAATTGTTATTAATGGTAATTAGAAAATTCTAATATTTCGAGATCTATTTATTGTTTTATACACAAAACTCTGTCTTTTTTTTTTTAATCCCGGCGAGACATAATTATGTTGCTACTATTAATATTATCACTATTACATTATCATTATTATATTGTATTGTTCTCAAAACATTCCAAAATTATTACTTTCATTACAAACTACTATGATTATTTGGTTTACAAAGTTGAAAAATAAATAAAAAATATGTTGTTGGAGTTGGTAAAATGACAACTAATATACTATTACTCTTAAAAAACGTCACAAAGAAAAAAGGGTGAACGCACTTATGCCCCCATATTAAGTCGTGATTATTATATTTATTAAAAAGTGTTTTTGTTGGATATATTATTTAGTTATATATATATATATATATTCGTAATGACTCGTCATATCCTCGCTGTACTGATTTTCTTGACTTTCACAGATCTAATACGAAGACGAACTGAACAAATTAGTTCTATCTGGGTCAGTTTGAGTTCTACTTCTTCCATCGTTATCCTTTAGAAAAGATCCGATTGTTATCTTTCACCTTCTCAAGATTTGATCTGTGTAATTTAATTGGGTCCTTGACTAATAAGGGCAGTGAACTTTTTCTTGAAATTTGATTGAGCATTTCAAGAAATCCATAAATCCCAGCTCAAGTCTGCTGTCTGAGTTGCTCACTTGGTCCGAAGATTTTTTTAGTTAGTGTGATTTTGTTGCATATTGTGATAGTGGAAGGTTTACTTGCGGAGCTTCAATGGATGAGTAAGTGGCCCTTTTCAGTTCTTGATCTAGCGTAATTAACAAGTATATTGTGCTAAAGAATTGGCCAAAAGATTCCGTTTTTACCGGGAAAAAAGCAAAAGGGAATTCTTCATTTCCGTGATGAAATTCTGTAAACAGTTGCATTGTTCAATTGTCTATTCACCATTTACTCCTCTATTGTTACTCATTGAAGTGAATCTTGGCTTCTTGAATTGGGAATTTATTGTGTCCAATCTGAGTTTTTTTCTTTTATGGGCTGATGTGGTTATTACTAGTGTTGGAACATTGAAGAAGCTTGTTCATCATTTGTATTTTATTACCAGGGAAAGTGAAGTTCAACTTTTGCAAAGATACAGACGAGATAGGCGAGTTCTCCTCGATTTCATACTATCCGGCAGCTTAATAAAGAAGGTGGTCTTGCCTCCTGGTGCTGTCTCATTAGACGATGTGGATCTCGATCAAGTCAGTGTTGATTCTGTCCTTAGTTGTGCCAAGAAAGGTAATGGATATGGAGATAATGTTTTCAGTTCTTCCTTATAATTCTTTATTCTGCTGTCTTCGTCTGGTCTATCATGTACTGTAGACTTTTTTAATGTAGAACTTCATTGCTGCAGAGACTATGCTTGAACTTTCGGAAGCTATTAGAGATTACCACGATGGCTCTTTATTCCCGAGTGTGGTAAGATCGTGTCTACTTTTCTAACGCCCCTTCTTGTGCTGTCTCATAGATAAACTGTTATCTTCTATGGTTGCTATTCTTCTCTATTCTATATTATCTAACCAAATACTAATTCTTCCATTAAATTTTGCTCTTTCTTGGAAAAGAATAATGCAGGTTACTCGGATGAATTCTTTCTTGTAACTGCTCCTGAAGTTTCAGGTTCCCCTCCGAGAAAGCCACCTCCATCTGTTCCCGCCGTTGTTCCTAAACCGATTTTGCCGAGCCTCTCAACCTCAGAGCCTCTTGAAAGCGATCAAGTTGAAGACCTACAGGACCTATCAAAGTCTCAGTCTTTAAGCTCCTCACAAGTGAAAGAGCTCACAGTTGACGATATCGATGATTTCGAGGATGATATGTTGGAGGAGGTTGAAAGTCGTCGGTATTCCAGAAGAGTTCTCAACGATGCTTCTGATGTTGTTTTGGAATTGCCTTCTTTTGCTACAGGTGAATGCTTGTTTTCTTGTGATGTTTTTTGTGAAGTCTCAACTTCTACCACTCATACTTGCTCCTGATGGTTTAGCCTGTTCGTCTTGTGTGAATAATCCATTTGCAGGTTGCTTTTCCCCATTTTTCTGGAATAGATTTAATTATTGTTATATAACTTCCTAATTCAATTATTTGAGGAAGACTGATTAACTTTCGGCTAAGCATAAGGACAGTCTAACATTCTCAATTTTTTTTTTCAGGCATTACTGATGATGACCTCCGTGAAACAGCGTATGAAATTCTTCTTGCAGCTGCTGGAGCTTCAGGGTATCTCATTTCTGTTTTTTTGTTTTGTCTTCTATTATGGGTTCTTATTTCCTGCTGGTTCGGTATTGAGTGGCTCGTTCTTATTTGGATATATTCAAAACAGTGGATTGATTGTGCCTGCAAAGGAGAAAAAGAAAGATAGAAAGTCTAGATTGATGAAGAAACTCGGAAGAAGCAAGACTGAACTTGTAGATGCACAATCTCAAAATTCTCATGGTTTAGTTGGCCTGTTGGAAACCATGCGTGTGCAAATGGAGGTAATTTGCAACTTATCTTGTTCCATACAAAATTTTCAGGCTAAACAATACTTTCAATAATTTTTTTTTTTATATATCCTAAACATATAATCATGTTTTATAAATATGATTGCTAGTTGTGGTTTTAATGGCACCGTTTGTTCCTTCACCGTTCTCTCTTTTTCTTCTTCTTGTCTTTGCCCTGGTATGATGGTGCTTTTGAGCCTTTTTAGTCTTATAACAGTCTTTTGGACCAATAGTTAGTGCATTATGCATTGGCCTTAAAAGCTGACTAGAATCATAAGTTCACCATTGTAGCACCCCAATGGTCACACTGTGGTTATGGCCTTGTTGTCAGCTTTTCTGATTTGCGGGTTTGCAACTTTGGATTCTTATTATTAACAGATATCAGAAGAAATGGATATTAGGACAAGACGGGCACTTCTCAGTGCTATGGTTGGAAAAGTTGGGAAAAGAATGGATACTTTGTTGATCCCATTGGAATTGTTATGCTGCATATCGCGTACAGAGTTTTCAGACAAGAAGTCCTATATAAAATGGCAGAAGAGACAAGTTAGCATCTCTCCTCTCCTCTCTTCTCTTCTCTTCTTTATGCCTTTGCTCTGTATTCTTGTAGGGAGTGGGATATGTAAAGATTGATGCATCAACCAATAAGCTATTCTTATACATGTCATTAGTTTTAGTTGTCTTTAATCACCCATTTTACTTACTCTCTTCACTTGCTGTCAGTTCAGTTAAATGTGTTGGAGGAAGGACTGCTGAATTATCCTGTTGTTGGTTTTGGAGAATCAGGGAGAAAACCGAGCGATTTAAGGATTCTCCTCGCAAAGATCGAAGAGTCCGAGGTTTGCTCAAATTCTTATATTCTCTATCTCCCTATTACGGTCCACTTACTGGCACTTAGCTGCTTAAGTTTCTTATATGTGTGTTCTGCATAGTTCGTTTTTGTTTTCTTCTAATTCAGTTCCCTTGCATTCTTGTCTATGCCTTATTGGTTTGTTGTACATACGATTTATATTTTTAATTTAGATGCTTTGTGATATGCACCTATAAGGCAACTATATGTCTATGGAACCCAATGAGCTACACTTTCTAATAGCATGTGTTCTTTTTCGTTCTTTTGCCAGTCTCTTCCATCATCAACAGGCGAACTTCAGCGCACAGAATGTTTAAAATCTCTAAGGGAAATTGCTATTCCACTTGCAGAGAGGCCTGTGAGGGGCGATTTAACTGGTGAAGTCTGTCACTGGGCAGATGGTTATCACCTTAATGTCAGACTGTACGAGAAATTGCTGCTCAGTCTGTTTGATGTTCTGGATGAAGGAAAACTTACAGAGGTTAGTGGAAGTAAAAGAATCCATCAGTAGTTCTGCTCAGTCTGTTTGTTATACTTTTTAGTTTATACTATCGAATTTGTGGAATAACTTGGGATAATCTCAAATGAGTGAACATGATGAACTGATCAGCTGATGTGAAATGTCATGCTTGTGCCATACAAAGCGTAACTGAATTTGTTTAATGCCAGGAAGTCGAAGAGATGTTGGAGCTTTTCAAGTCAACTTGGCGTATTCTAGGAATCACAGATACAATTCACTACACTTGCTATGCGTGGGTGTTATTTCGGCAGGTTTGCTTCCTTGAAGTGCTGATTTGAGTAGTTAATTTTGTATATATTCTCTATATCAGTGTATGTATTCAAATTGAGATCGTAAGAACTCTTGTATATTACAGTTTGTCTTGACTGGGGAAAAAGACATGCTACAGAATGCTATCGAACAGTTGAAAAGGATACCTCTAAAAGAGCAACGAGGTCCTCAGGAGAGGTCGCACCTGAAAAGCTTGAGCTGCAGAGTTCAGACAGACAAAGGTTTCCAGGAGTTGACTTTCTTACAGTCATTCCTGATGCCCATACAAAGATGGGCCGATACTCGATTAGCTGACTACCACATGCATTTTCCCGAGGTAATTCCCAAAGAGTGATTTTTCGAAGAATTACTATCACACTACTCTGTCATCAATCTCATCAATCTTTTTCTTCTGATGTGTTGGTTGTATTTCCATGGAGAGTATACATTTTCTTCTTTATGTTATCATATTATCTGTTTTACGCCCCTGAAAAACCATGTAGGGTTCAACAAAGATGGAGAATGCTTTAGTTGTTGCCATGATTTCACGGAGGCTGCTTCTTGAAGAACCTGAGCTGGTCTGTTTTTCTCATCAAAAAGAGTTGTGCTATGCTAGCAAGCAGATTGTACGTCTTTGATATATTTCTCGGAAAGCTTTTCCTAATATGTTTGGTTTTAATGCAGGCAATGCAGGATGAACCTCTTACTGATAAAGAGCAAGTCGACGAGTATGTCACATCTTCGATAAAAAATGCATTCGGAAGGGTAAGTAGTTTGATTTTTGTACTCATTTGACTCGAATTATTCTTGAGAAAACTGATGATTGATGACCTGGGAATTTCTGATGTTGAAATAGACCTTTAGTTATATAATAGCCTCATTTTATAGTCGATTATTCTAGCAAATGGAAATCATATGAGCTATTGGTTGTTTGACTACACAAAAGATCGATATATTTACTATTGGGTTCATCATATGCTTAATAAAATATGTTGAATTCTGTATTTACAGATTTTACAGGAAGTTGAAACGCTATCTGATGCTACTAATGAGCATCCCCTAGTATTACTTGCTGAACGGGCAAAAGCACTCTCGGAGAGTAATACAATCGTCTATTTGCCTATATTAGCCCAGCGTAATCGCAGTGCAAATGCTGTTTCGGCCTCTCTAATTCACAAGCTTTATGGGATCAAATTGGTATGTCTTCTTGAATTTTTCGTTAGTACATCACCATTTTTGAGTAATAACCAAGGAAATCTGACCGATGGCACATAACTTCAGAAACCATTTCTTGATGGTGCCGAACATCTAACAGAAGATGTTGTATCTGTACTTCCGGCTGCTGATAATCTCGAGCGCAGTTTGATTGCTTCCATAAAATCTACTTCTGAAGAGGGAATTTCCGACCTTTACATCAAAAAATTGAACTTGTACAAGGTTAGAAGTTACCTTTAGATAGTTACATTTTATGCTATTGTCCGAACCTTTACATTTAGAACTTGAGTTTTCTGACTTCTTTCACGTGTCGTTTAGATTGAGACAATATCGGGAACCTTGGTGCTGCGTTGGGTCAATTCACAGCTTGCTAGAATATCGGCTTGGGTTGAGCGTGTTATCCAACAAGAGGTAGCCGCCGTTTCCTTTTAGTTTCTCGGGCTAATGAGACAGCATCTGCTGTAATTATAAACTTTGCCCATCTTCCAGAGTTGGGTTGCTGTCTCAGCTCAGCAAAGGCATGGCAGTTCGATCGTAGAAGTCTTCAGAATCGTTGAGGAGGTTTGCATTTTCTTTTATATGCACTCTTCATATTTCTGCCTTCTATATTTGATTTTCATTTTCTCGGGGCCCACTTTACTCCGATCCATCCCAATCAACTATAGCTAATACGTTCGCTGCTCTTTTCAGACAGTCGATCAATTCTTTGCTCTTAAAGTTCCAATGAGGCTTGGAGAACTCAGTAGCCTCTTTCGTGGAATTGATAATGCATTTCAAGTATATACGAAACATGTCCTAGACAGCTTAGGTATTTTGTGGTTCTCTTCTGATTTTACTAACCGTCTATGATAAATGATGAAATTACATTCTAGTATTTCGGTCTGCAGCTGACAAGGAAGACATAATATCACCCGTTCCTGCTCTTACGAGGTACCGAAAAGAAACTGTAATAAAATCTTTCGTGAAGAAGGAGCTAGGTGAGTCGAGGCTGCCGCCTGATGTTAGAAAGTCGAGCGACATCAATGTTGTGCCCACGCCAACACTCTGCGTGCAGTTAAATACTCTTTATGTGAGTTCAAAGCTATTCAAAAATTGCATAGGGTGTCTTAATCTTTGCATTTTTTATGTGTTTGGTCTCACACTTTTTCCTCGCATAGAATAAGGTAAATAGCATCGGTACTTATGCGAACTTTTTTTTTTTTTAATCAACCGTAGTATGCAATCAGCCAACTGAATAAACTGGAAGATAGCATTTGGGACCGGTGGACGAGGAAAAATCATCAGGGCCGTCCAATAGGTTAGTAAAAGTTCGGTTATAAAAAATCGTCAATTTCTCGGCTTTTTTGAAATAATTAAAAATGATACGCTGTTACTTCTCTGTATGCAGAAAAGCCTACCAGAGAGAACTCGAGAAACTCCGTTCAAAAGGACAGTTTCGAGGGAAGCAGAAAGGATATAAATGCAGCCATCGATCATATCTGTGAATTTGCTGGTATTTTTTGTCGAAAATTTTATTTCTCGAATCTCTAACAATCCCGACTGCGAGCTTCAACCCTTTGGCTTCAATTCGTAGGAACTAAAACGGTCTTTTGGGATTTGAGAGAGCCCTTCATCGACGGTCTCTATAAGCCTACCGTTTCTCAGTCGAGGTTGGAAGCTGTGATTGAACCTCTTGACACGGTAATAACTTTTAGTCCTCGTCTGAAATCAATATTCTCGTGCATGCACTATATCTTTCTCCACTAACGGTTAAAACAAAATACGATAAACTTAGGTTCTCAATCAATTGTGTGACATCATAGTCGAGCCTCTTCGAGACCGTGTTGTAACTGGACTACTCCAAGCTTCTCTGGTACATAACGTCACACTGCTCGTTTTTTTTTTTGTTTTTTTTTTTTAGCCACAGTTATCTGATAATATCTTAAAAATTCGTAGGATGGATTACTTCGAGTTATACTCGACGGAGGCCAAACTCGCTTCTTCACTCCAGCCGATGCAAAGCTTTTGGAAGAAGACTTGGACGTTTTAAAGGTACGCTTGCCCCGCCATGAGAGCGATAATAGCATCCAAATGTCGAATCTTGTTATATTTTCAATGATTATGAAATGGCTTTCGTAAGAAACGAAAAAATGTCGAAATTTTCAGGAATTTTTTATATCTGGAGGGGACGGGCTGCCTCGTGGGGTCGTGGAAAACCAGGTGGCACGTGTTCGACAGGTGATTAAACTGCTTGGCTATGAGGTTAGTAGCGTTTTTCATTACACAGTTCTTGAAAGACCGCCCGCTCTCTCTCCGTCTTCCCGCCTCATTTTCCTGGCCTTGTAATGAAATTGCAGACGCGGGAATTGATCGAGGACCTGAAATCTGCGAGCGAAATGGAGATGCAAGGCGGGAGAAGTCGGCTCGGCGCTGATTCGAAGACCCTAATAAGGATTCTCTGCCACAGAAGTGATTCTGAGAGCTCGCAGTTTCTCAAGAAACAGTACAAAATCCCAAAATCTGCAGCCTAAGACCATAAACTCCCTTTTTTGTTCATTTGTAAGAAATTCTATGACATTCTTATGTCATATATCTGACGTCATATTTGAGTTGGATAATATATATATATTCGTACATTTACGCAATGTGAAAAGCATATTTTGTCTTCATGCAATAACGTATAGAGCAGTCACGTACGTATGTCAATGTCGTCTAGAACGACAATGAAATGATACGCATCCATGTTTTAGAGATAAGGTCTATCTATGCTATGTCTAACTCCAATTAACCAAAAATATATTTTATATTCTTCATTATATAATATACGTGTGATGTTCAACTACCGTGGAACTATGATTATGTGGAAGTTACTTATCGAACTATAGACATCACGAAAATAGGACTTAAGGTTGAATGAAAATATCTCAACTTTATGTTTCAAATTCTTAGGTCAATTTTATTTTTATTCAAGCATTCACATTTGTTCAAATTGAGTTGAAATAAAACGTTGTTTGGGTTGTTGCTCCACACATTGTTATATATATATATATATATATATATATATATATATATATATATATATAATCGAGAAAGTCCGCCCACGTGGGGGAATATCATATCATATAAAATAAAACAAAAGATGATGGTGAGAACATACAAATGATATATATATATATATATATGGTAAGCTTATTAGAAAGTGATTTTTAATTTTGGCTGCCTAGCGAATAATGATTTTTATTAGGGCCAACTTAAATGTCCGAATTAAGGGTTGAAAGATTGAAAGATGAGTTGAGCCATCAACTTGAGCTTAATGACTGTCGAGTTCGAACTCGTGCTTCATTATGACCCAAAAAATTATTTTATTTTATTTTTTTTACTCTAAGCTCAGTCTTAATTATTTACTATAGTCCACGAGTGTACTCTAATATATAAATATATATAATATTACTCTATGTTTTAATTTATTTGTAATTTAAAATATTTAATGGAGGAACTTATAATCAATTAATTGTGTATTGTTTTTAGTATATAAAAAGAAATAAAATTGATTTATGAGATATAATTAGAATAAATAAATTAATTAGGAGGATAAAATGAGAATTTTGCTTATAAATAAAATTGACAGACCAATGAGCGATTATTAGCATGCCCCTCTGCTTATAAATCAAATTCGAGCTTGAGTTCGAAAACAGAGAAGTTCGTGCCCAACTTATAATTTTCAATTTTGAATCTATAAATAAACCAATCTCGGCTCGAACTCGACTCCTTTACACTGCATTTCCGAAATTAATTTTTTGTAGAAGAAAAACCTACATAGACATGGGGTTAATTATTTCTCAAAAAAAAAAAAGAGGATTGATTACACCCACAATTTTATTTTTTTCAGTGATTCGAAGTAGCATTCTATATAATACTCCCTCTGATTTTTAATAGATGGCGTTTAAGTAAATTACACAATTAATAAGAAATAGAGTGAAATATCTCGTATATCCTTAATTAATTGTTTGACCTTACTTAATTAACATTTTCTGCTTTTATTTATGATGGGTAAAATTGGAAAAACTATTTAGATACTTATTTTGGAAATGAGAAAACTTCTATTGAAAAACAAAAAATAAATGAAAAACGACTTCAAATCAGAGCCAATACACAGTTTTCTTGAATTTGATACTGCCAAACAATGTTATTACAAAAATCCCACGAGTCAATGTCCTCATTTATTTCATAGTCAATCAATAGTATCTATCAATACTTGGAAAAAAAATAAAAAAATATCAATGATATCAATATTGATAAATGCCTAATGACTAATGAGCTTGCGGGTCACACTACCATAGAAGCTTCTGTTTCCCATTGGTTTCCTCCCACCTTCCTTTTCCTCATTTACTCAAATGAAAGGCATATCAACTTTTAACCTTTTCCTTTTTTTTTTTTTTCTTTTTTCAAAATCTATCCTTCCAAGAAACAACACTCCTTCTAGATTACAACACCTTCACATATAAATACATACATATACATGCTCGTATCAAATTCTAACTTCTCCACAAAACCCTATCGAAAACATTATTCAATCACAGCCAAACATGGACTTTATCCATAGCCAGCATAACCTCGCCAAGAAGAAGAATAACAAGAAATCTCGCCAAGATCCTCTCAAAGTTGTGTACATCTCAACTCCCATGAAGGTGAAGACAAGCGCGTCCAAGTTCAGGTCCATAGTTCAGCAGCTAACGGGCAAGAACTCAGACATCGAACGGTACCTCGACGACGATCGTAATAAGCTCGGAGATTTTTACGAGTTCGGCGAAGACGACGAGGCGAGGGCTGTGGCGACGTCTGTTTCCTCGGACGATTCTACGACGACGACGACTACTCCGAGCAGTCATTCGGGCGGCTTGTTCTTGGGGGGCGTAGTAGAAGACGAGGTTTTCACGGCCGAGATGGAAGAGATTTTTTGTCTGAATTTGTTTAGCGATGGTGTTAGTTGTCGCGAGGATGAAGCCGACGTTCTTGGTAGCTATGAGGACTTGTTGTCATGAGTGTGTGTTTTGTTGCTATGTATTGTATGGTAAATTAAGTAAGTAGATTTTATTGCAGCTTTTGAGCTCTTACAACTTACGTATATATATATATATGTGTGTGTGTGTGTGTGTTGTTTATATGTTTAATTCAATCCCATTCGTTTCATCCTATGATTCACAAACTGATTTTGGATAAGCACACAAGCAATCTGAGAATTAAGGATGTAATAATATCTCCAACTCAAAGGTGATTCCCAGAAGAACACAATGATCAATGGAGGTTTGGGTGTACTTCTTTAAAGAATTATCATCTAGAGATGTTATTATCTCCGAAGAATCGAAAAGAAGAAACAGAGTATCGAAGTGCTAGCTAGGAAAAAAGATTCAGGCATATCAGCAAGTTTACCATGCCTTTGAATTCTCTGTAAGGATGGATCTCAAACTCTATCGCCCGACGGGTCGGTCGGTCGGTCCTACAAGCCTAAAGCAGCGATTGCTTGCCTCTCCACAGCATCAAAGCTGCATTCCATCATCACTATTCTTTCCGAGAGAGCAAATGTAAACGTTTTCGCACGTAATAATATCGAGAACTTCTTCTGCTCATTCGTGTGAGTCGGTGCATTGGCTGTATAGCCTACGGTGCGAAGAAAGTCCCGTATCTCTTTGGCGCTTGCCTGTAATAAAAGGCGCTCGTCTTCCTCGTATATAAGGTAAGGCGCTTCGCCCCTTTTTCCTCGACAGACGTGACGTGATGCTCCCAACCTTGGACGTCGATTTTGAGCAGAAGCAAACGTTTTCGGTTTCTTGAATTACTTCGTAGAGAGGAATAATGGTTCTGATCTGAAGTGCAACCTCTTCATTCTGAATTTAAGGCAATCTTGGCCCCGGCGGCTGACACTGCACTGTTGTCTAAGCTTCCGACCAACTGAAGATATGTACGAGGTACTGTTTAGAGCCAGCAAATGCAGCAGCTTCAAACACCTCCACTAAATCTCCGACCCTACTGAAGTAAATCCCTTGGCAGATCCTCTGCAGATTCTCAAGCACGGGCTTGAAAGCCAGCACCTTGAACCCCATAGCCGCGGCGGCGAAGCTCGCCATCCCCACCCCACATTAGCCCCGACGTCAACCGAAATCCCATCCTTGCCTTCAGTCTTCTCCAGCAAATCCTTCACCGTAGAGGATATATCGGGCCTTCGAAATGGCTTCCCTTTGAGCGTCCTCACGATGTTCTTGTGGGGCTTGTCGGGCGTTTCTGTTAACGCGTGGATTGAAAATAAAATAGTAAATTAATTTATTAATCGCTTACAGTACAGAGTATTATATACAGAGTATTATATACTCTTCAGTTCATTCATATTTGCACTATAGTCCCTGCATAAGATGTAAATTACAGAAACTACCCAAACCATACATGTAAGATTACACATAAACCTCACTACATATTCACTCAACTCTTATTCATCTTCACACTCCCCCTCAAGATTGGTATGGTACAGATTCAACATACCAAACTTGCCTAGCAGATACTCAAATTGGCTGCTACCTAAGGCTTTGGTTAATAAGTCTGCTGGCTGCTCATTCGAGCGTAAGTAATCAACTTTAATAACCTTCTCTTGAATTTTATCTCGAACGAAGTGGCAATCCACTTCGATGTGCTTTGTCCTCTCATGGAATACAGGATTTTCAGCTATTTGCAGAGCTGATTTGCTGTCTGTATAGACCTTCACAGCTTCTTGATCTTTGATGCCAATGTCTCTCATAATGCTTCTTGTCCACAATACTTCAGCTGTTACCATGGCCAATGCACGGTATTCTGCTTCAGCTGAACTCCGAGACACGGTGTTTTGCTTCTTTGTTCTCCATGAAATCAGTGAATTCCCCAAGAAGACTAGATAACCTGTAAGAGATCTCCTTGACTTGGGACAAGTAGCCCAGTCTGCATCACAATATGCAGTTAAAGATAGCTTACTCTTGGCATCTAAAAATACTCCAATCCCTGGTTTGCCTTTCAAATATCTCAGGATTCTATTCATTGCATTGAAATGTATTTTCTGAGGTTCATGCATATTTTGTGATAAAACTTGAACCGCATATGAAATGTCTGGCCTAGTTAAACATAAGTAAATTAGCTTCCCTACTATCTTGCGGAATGAAGTAACACTGTCCTTACCAGAGGCTGGAGGATAATCAGCTTCTTCATTCCCATGCTCTGCTAATCGCTTTTGGTTTTGTTCTACTGGAATGCTAAGAGGCTTTGAACCCATCATACCAGTTTCTCCGAGGAGCTCAAGTACATACTTCCTTTGGCTCAAGACAATTCCTCTATGAGACCTAGCTACTTCAATTCCAAGGAAATACTTGAGCTCTCCAAGGTCCTTCATGTGACAGGTGTTATTTAAATAACACTTTGTTTCATTCATCATGTGAATATTGTTCCCGGTGAGCACAATATCATCAACATAAACTAGTAATATGACTATATGACTCCCCCTTGATTTGACAAACAAAGAATAATCATTCTTTGATTGTTCAAATCCAAAGGTACTCATTGCCATTGTAAACTTATGATTCCATTGGCGTGACGCTTGTTTCAACCCATATAGGGATTTCTCAAGCTTGCATACCTTAAGAATTCTATCCGGGTAATTTTCATCTAATCCTTGAGGCAATATCATATATACCTCCTCATTTAAGTCACCTTGCAAGAATGCATTTGTGACATCCATTTGCCATAGAGGCCACCTATTTATGGATGCAAGTGCTATGACCAATCTAACGGTAACATGCTTAGCTACGGGTGCAAATGTGTCAGTGTAATCTATTCCCTCTATTTGATTGTAGCCTTTTGCCACTAATCTTACTTTGTATCTTTCTATGGTACCATCAGCCTTATATTTAATGGAAAATACCCATTTACATCCTATTGGGACTTTACCTTTGGGTAGTGTCACGACCTTCCAAGTTTTGTTAAGCTCCAATGCATTGATTTCATTTTCCATAGCCTTTCTCCACCTTTCTGACTTTGCTGCTTCCTGGAAAGTTTTTGGTATCTCCTCACGGCCAAGTGCAGCAAGATAACTCTTATATCTTGGCTTGATTTTATCATACTGCAAAAAAGAAGAAAGAGGATAGTTTACTGAATTTATTTGATTAGAATGATTATCATATGGGGAAACAAACTCCCTGAGCCAATTTGGTGGCCTGCTTTCTCTATTTGATCTTCTTAGAGGTTGGTCTGGTTCCATGATTATATTCTCCTCTGCTTGAGGCTCTGCTTCAGCCATAACCTGGTTCTCTCCCTCTTGATCATCAGCAGGTATATAATTGGTATTACTCAATTCATGACCTTGAAACATATCATCAATCATTTCTTCATTACCATTACTAGCATGCAACCAGTCATCAAAATAATATATATCTCTGCTATTTAATATTGTGGACTCTTTAGAGCCCATGATCTTAGCTGAATAAAATGGAAACTTGTCTTCATAGAAAATTACATCCCTTGATATCATAAAAGTTCCTTTCCCAAGATCCAAAACCTTATAGGCCTTTTGATTGGCTGCATAACCCATGAATACGCATGGCTTTGACTTATGCTGAAACTTATCTAATTGAGGCAGTATTTTAACATAGCATAGGCAACCAAAAATCCTTAAGTGCTGGATATTTGGTTCCCTATTGTACAAGATATGAAAAGGTGTTTTTCCTTGCAGCAAGGGTGTAGGAGTTCTATTTATTAAGTATATTGCTGACTTGATACACTCTCCCCAATATTTTATTGGGACATGTGATTGAAATCTCAAGGCACGGGCTACATTCAATATATGCCTATGTTTTCTTTCCACCACACCATTTTGTTGTGGGGTATAGGAACAAGAGCTTTGGTGGATGATTCCTAATGATTGAAACAACATTTTACAGTTCTGGCTTAGGAATTCCATGGCATTATCAGTTCTTACCACCTTAATAGTTGGTTTGAACTGATTCTTTGCATAGGACAGAAAGTTCTTTATGTTTTCAAATACCTCAGATTTATTCTTCATAAGAAACACCCACGTAGCCCTTGAGAAATCATCTACAATAGTTAGGAAATATCTTTCATTATTGTATGTTGGTTCCCTATAAGGTCCCCAAACATCCATATGTAGCAACTCCATTATTGAGTTACTCATGTTTGTTCTCCTTGGAAACATAGTTCTACTATGTTTTGCCAAGGGACAAACAGGGCAATATATACCATTCTCTGTTGGCTTCAACCTCAACTGAGGTAAGAAATCAAATCTCCTAAGTGACATATGACCAAACCTTTTATGCCATAAACTGATTTTATTGAATTCTGCTTTATTTATTACATCATGTTTCTCTATTTCTTCACTAATACATGATTTTATACCTAGGGTATCACCTAGATTAGCAGATTCCTCATCAATCCTAAGCAAGTAATATAGCCCATTCCATTCCTTACCAATCCCCTTTATCTTGCCAGTCCAATTCTCCTGGATCAAGCAAAAAAGAGGATGAAATGTAACATAAGCATTAGCTTCTCTGGACAGTTTTGAAACAGAGAGTAAACAAGGCTTAAAACTAGGGATGAATAACACATTGTTCAGCTTTAATCCCCTGCCTAGTGTTACTGTCCCTGTTCTCACTGCCTTGCTGGTTTCACCATTGGGCAGTTGTATAGGGACATCACACTTTACACTAACAGAATCTTTATCAAATAGTGTCTCATCTGAAATCATATGATTATTTGCCCCAGTATCTATTATCCAACAGCTATTATTTAAAAGCTTAGGGTGGATCATACCTGACCCACTACCTGACTGGCTGGAAGGTCCCACAACACCTTCCGGTCCTTGCACAGAATTTCCTCCCAAGATGGCCATTAGTTGCTGGTATTGGTGTGGTGTCAGCTGTGGCATCATAAGACCTCCATTATTCCTTGTCCCTATAGCTTGATCATGGTTGTTGGTGTTGACCATACTTGAATTGGCTTTGTTCTGGTTATCATTCCACTGCACTGGAGGAGGTTTGTTCTGGTCTTGATAGTTGGACCTGCCTCTTTGTCCTCTGTCACGTGATCCTCCTCTTCTTCCTCTTCGAGTGTATCCTTGGGGATATCCATGTAGCTTGTAGCAGTTTTCTCTTGTGTGACCACTAAAATTACAGTGGTCACACCACATGGCTGCCTTGTCCACTTGTGGATTCCAAGCTCTAACTTGTCCAACCCCAGCTTGCAGGGCTATTGAGGATGGCTCCAACGTACTTCCTTGCAAATTGATGTTCCTCTGAGCCTCCTCATTGCAGACCATTGAGTAAACTTGAGTGTGTGATGGCAGAGGGGACATCATGAGTATTTGTGACCTCATATGGGTATACCCTTCATTGAGTCCCATCAAGAATTGCATCATCTTTAATTGATCCCCAAATTCTTGATATTCCTTTGATACATTGCTTGATGGAGATGGGATTAAGCTGTCATACTCATCCCATAGTTGTCGCAGCTTAGAGTAATATTCAGTGACTGTCTTTGATCCCTGAGTTACCGTATTGATCTGGTGGTGGAGTGTGAATAATCTAGCACCATTCACTTTGTCGAATCTCTCTTTCAGATCCTTCCATATCAGATGCGCGGATTCACAATAGATTACACCCTGGATTAGTTCCCTTGACAAAGAACGGTGAATCCAAGATCGCACAAGCGCGTTGCATCTCTTCCACTGTCCATTCAATACATCTCCTTCCGCAGGTTCCTTACAAGTTCCGTCTATAAATCCCAATTTGTTCTTCGCCTGAAGCGCGACAATCAATTCACGGCTCCAAATCTTATAATTCTCAGCCCCCTTCAATACCTCGCTCACAAGATCCAAATTCGGGGTGTCTGAAGGATGAAGATAAAGCGGATTATTAAAATCGATCTCACCTTGTTTCTTCGTCTCTTGATCCTTATTTCCGCTGGATTCCGCCATGGTATTAACTTGGTTATTTCTCCAATCGAGTTGCCCGTTGCTTGGTTTGAAAATTAGGTTTTGAGAGCGCGAGGCTCTGATACCATGTTAACGCGTGGATTGAAAATAAAATCGTAAATTAATTTATTAATCGCTTACAGTACAGAGTATTATATACTCTTCAGTTCATTCATATTTGCACTATAGTCCCTGCATAAGATGTAAATTACAGAAACTACCCAAACCATACATGTAAGATTACACATAAACCTCACTACATATTCACTCAACTCTTATTCATCTTCACAGTTTCAAGCCCTCGGCGGCGTTGGCGAGTCCCGGGTGTGCCTGCGGTGGCGGAGGCCGGAGATGAAGAGTCGCAGGTTCTTGGGCCTGAGGAATTTTGCGGTGGGATTTTGGCCATTCTTCTTCTTCGATCATTCATCATTTGCCGTTGTTCTTGTCCACGTAACGTACAAATCTGGGAATTTTTTGAACAGCTGAGATCATCAGATTGAGTTCATGTAGATATATGGTTATAAATTTAAGAGGTTTAAAGGATAGTAAGGAATAACAATCACTGTCCAAACAAACTCCTTTGGGAAGAAGAAGTCTACCCAGCTAATTCTCATGAGAACCCAAAGTTAAAAATAAGGAAAAAACGTTGAGCCGTCTGACTGAGATCAACGGCGGACATCTCATCACATGGCTTCCTATGAACTTGAACCGTTGATTTCAAGTTATCATCAGCCATTGGATGAGAAATCGAACGGTATTAAAAATCCACAAGAATTGAAATTCAAAAGCTAAGCTCAAGAGAGGGAGGAGAGGACGGACGGGGCTGAAAGCAAAAATCTTTTCTTTCGTCCTTCGCGTTTCGTTTTCTTGAGATTATACATGAATACAACGCCCCATTCACACCTTGTATATGTATCGCCATGCTTTATTGCTTTTTTGATTGAGATTGAATAACGACGATTTTTCGTTTTTCCTTTTATTTTTTTTCCGGCAAAATTTTGTTTTGAATCTGAGCTGAGGTGAGCTGAGCTGGGCGGAGGCTTAATCGGAAATTTGATCTTCAGAGAGTATTCCTTGGAAATCTTTGAGTTTCGAGTGTGAAGATTTTATTCTTTTTGTGGTGTTTCGAAAGTTTTGAATTGTTGAAATTTGAGATGGAGCAAAACGAAGCTCCGACGGCGAGGAAGCTCGATTTCACACCGAATGGGCAGTCTGTGAAGCCTCGATCGGAGACTCAATCTCAGCCTCCACCGCCGCACCAAGTTGCATCACTCACGCACTCTTCTATACGACCCGCGTGAGTGTTGCCCTTTTCTTTTGCCTTCTTTTATTTTGGTTCTCTTTCATTTGGTATATTTTATTGTCTATTAAAGCTTGGGTTTTATTTCTCAGTTTGATTGTTTTCGTCTTAGAAAAATGGTATGTTTTTATGGACGCATGTTAGGTCTGTCAGAAATGTTTTCGTAAAATGGGTTTTAAACACTCCGCTGGACTATGAAGTTTAAATTTTTAGGTTGTTTGGGTGACAATGATGGTGTCTTAACTCTTAATCCAAATGTTGTTTGGAGTTTCTTGCAGTAAACTTATTTTTGGGTAATGAAACTAGTTGATGGAGACTAGTGACTGTTTCTATGCTTTCCAAGTTGTTAGCTGGCAAGGTTTTAAGTGGCGGAGTCATCATTTGATCGGGGGTTTACTTTGTTTTATCCTTCGACGCCGTTATTTAAGGGGTTGTTTGAGTCTTGATCACTTGACACTTGGTTGAGATCTTTTGCTAATCTTCTGGTGTAAACTGGGGCCAATCTTTGAGGAAGTTTTTCACTTTGATTTTCATGTATACAACCACTTGTAGGCTTCCCATATTGTTAACGCGCCCTTCGTTTTAACAGGAAACCTGGATCTCCAAGACCGCGGCAGAGGCAAAATTTAAACGAAGTTAAAGATGGTACTCCAAAGAAGAAGAAGCAGTGTAATTGCAAGCATTCTCGGTGTCTAAAGTTGTAAGTAACTCCTCCTTTATTTGCTAATTATTTTACTCATAAAAGTTTATCTTCTTTTCATAATTGACTGTCTTGTTGTTTCAAATCATCATTTGAATCCGTATTAATTTTTGTCCTATTTTTTAATGTATTGATTTTGCCTGCCTTCTGGTGGCTTGTGGATGGTGCCTACCAATTTTCTGCAATATTATTGCTAATAAACAAAGTTGTTATAGGCCAGGGCTTTACTCTATGCCATTGCGGATTATATATATATTTTTTTCGTGGATATTCTGGTCAGGTATTGTGAATGTTTTGCATCTGGAATTTATTGCGATGGTTGCAACTGTGTGAACTGTCACAACAACGTCGAAAATGAAGCCGCCAGGAGTGAAGCAGTTCAGTCCACCCTTGAACGCAATCCCCATGCCTTTAGGCCGAAAATTGCCAGCAGTCCTCGTGGAGCCCGTGATAGCAGGGTATGTTCGCAACTCTAATGCAGTCTTGTAGAGATATATTCTCAAATATGCGTAACAGTTGATCATCATATTGCGTTTATTACATTGAGTTCCTAGGAATTTGCCTTTGTTTAGAATCATGATTTGAGTATATGTTTAGCAGAATGACATAAGGGGTTCTGTTCTGCAGGACAATGCCGGGGAAGTTTTAGTTCCTGCAAAGCATAACAAAGGATGCCACTGTAAGAAATCGGGGTGCCTTAAGAAGTACTGTGAGTGCTTCCAAGCAAATATTCTTTGCTCTGACAACTGTAAATGTGTGGACTGCAAAAACTACGAAGGTAGCGAAGAGAGGCAAGCCCTCTTTCATGGAGACCATTCCAAGAGCATGGTGTATATTCATCAGGCGGCTAATGCCGCAATAACAGGTGCTATTGGCTCGTCAGGCTATGGTTCTCCTCCTCTAACCAAGAAACGAAAAGGTAACGATCTTCTTCTTGGGCCACCAGCAAAAGATCCCCTGCACAGGCTTGGCCACACCCAACAGGTATATTGCCGTTCCTTGAACGACCATAGCTTCTATGAACTTAAGACATTCGCAAAGCATATCATTTTTATAATTATTTACATAACGTCCCTTGTATGTTGGTAGAATTGTTGTTTCGAAGCCTAAATTTTTTTTTTCTTCCCACGTATGGTAAAGTGCTGAAGGATGAAGGAACAATTATCTCTCTTTGACTTCGAATCTTTTTGTGCTATTCTTTCAACAGGCCAACCAAATCAACGCTTCAGTTTCAGTACCGACCTCCGTACGATCTCCTGTTCACGATCTGCCTCCTGGCAGTATTTCTTCCATGGGACCTTCGAAGCTTACCTATGGGTATGCTACTTACTACTACTACTCGGCTATTCCAATGTTAAGTAGTACAAACTTTTGATACCTTTCACGGGCAAACTAATGACTGTTTCATCTGAAGGTCTCTGTTGGCCGATATCATTCAACCCCAGGACCTCCAAGAACTTTGTTCCGTGCTGGTGGTTTATTCTGAAGAAGCCGCAAGGATGCTTGCAGGTACACACACACACACACACGGCTGGCTATGTGATTTCATAGTGCAAGTACCATCAAACACTGCTCAGCTAATAATCTATTTCCCATCTTAATTGATCGTCTTGCAACGTTTTCAGAGGACAAAAACGCAGCGAATAAACAAGCAGAGTACACTAAAGAAACTTCACGGGGTTCATCAACCGAAGACCAGCATCAGCCTCAAAGTCAGGGGCAGCACCATTCAGAGGCTGAAACAGACGATCCTTCATCAGAAAAACAGATCGAGAAGACAAAATCGGGGGAACCCAATTCAGATGGAGCTGACGTGTCACAGGCCCGGCCCGTATCTCCCAGTACTTTAGCTCTAATGTGTGACGAGCAAGACACATTGTTTGCTGCTGCTACTACTTCCTCCAACGGTCTAGCTGAGCACGGTACAAACTTATCTGCTTCAAAGAGGCCCGATGAGTCGATAGTCACAGAGACCTATGCAGAGCAAGAGAGGATCGTTTTGACCAAGTTCCGAGATTGTCTGACCAAACTCATCACTTTAGGAGAACTGAAAGGTAAGGTTTTATCCCTTCATCCCTTTGATTCTCACATTTTCTTGAATAAAGCTGCTCACTCTCATATGCAGAAACAAAATATTCTTCGTTGGCAAGAGCTGATTCGGGGAATGCAGGAGAGCTCAGCAGCGTCGAAGATTCAAATGCGACGAATGGTCCTAAAAGAATACTGTCCGAAAACAACGGTGTTCGTGGAAGTTCCGCTCCTTCTCCATTGGTTCCCCACCAAGCATCTGCTGAGAATGGAGTTGATACAACATGAAGATGACTGATTCATATAGGGTTATTAACTTATTTAGGACTTCCATTTTTTTACTTCAGTTCTTTATCCTCGTTTGTAACATTATATTATGTTATTTTCTTCTTTGATATTCCCTGGAAATTCGGGAAAAAAAAATAATTTTACACTAAATTAATTGAAGTTATATATTATTGGTGTCATTTAATGAGAACGTATTAATTACTCATGATGTCTTTTAATAAACTCTTTCTTGCCACCAACTTAGTTCTTCAACACTTCTTTCCACGTGTCTCATGCAGGGCATTCATCATCCCAACATCTCACGTCACATGAATCCACGGCGCACAATAATAAATTGATTATCATCAGCCTCAGAACTTTCGCGATTAGTGAAACAAAGGGTCGATTTGATCTCAGTTTCGCATTGCTTATTGAGATTGAATTCATCAGCTGTAGATCCCATTTGCCACATTCGATCGATATCCTGGGAAATTTCAAGCTTGGATTACAGTGCGTCCGCCGTAGCCCTGATAGTCGGCTCTTGCGTTTACTTCTGTCACTTTTTCCAGATTCTAATGCGTATTGCATAAACATTGTTTGTCACAGCTCAAAAGAGGAGAAGGAAATACTGCGTATAGTAAGAAAACGCCGAGAGGAACAAAAAACCCTTTTACTGTTGTACCCACCTAATTTTATCTGAGCCCATTTGGTGAAGGTTTCTCCTTTGGGTAAGGTTGCTTCCTTTTTCTTCTAGTCTCAGCTGATCCTTCGTCCTTTTCTTCTTTTGATTTATTTTTATGGTTCTCTGAACACTTGTAGGACGACGTTAGAACTTATTTAACATTTTTTGAGGTGTTTTTGCTGATGCGCCAAGCAAGAATTTCTTGCTTTTCTCTGTTCCTATTTGGGCTGTTATCTGTATGTGAATCAAATGTCGTGGCCTGAAAACATGAAATGTGGTGGATGAAATTAAAATTGTGCTTTTTTTTTGTTTCACTATAATCTTGACCACGATATCTATATAATGGTTGATAACAGGGAACTTTCATGATCTACAATGCTGGGGAGCCTATGTAAACCATCGTCAGTGCATAAGAGATTCATGGGATCTAGGGATTCTGCGAATTCTAGTGATGTTGAAAGTAATTCAGGTACAAGTGAGCCTGTTATTGCCTCCATCTTTTCATGATTCGGAGCTGATATTTTTCTAGTCGGTATTCACGATGATTGTGCGACTATCCTTGTTTCCATGGTAGATCTTTTAATGAGCGGGTCGGAACTCAATGCAACTCCCCCTTGGAAACTTTCGCTTCCTCATGTACTTGTAGCTACAATTGTGTCCTTTTTGTTCGGCTATCATCTCGGGTTTGTTCTTCACCTCTCTTTTTTTTGTTGGCTTTTTACTCTATTACCTCTTGTTTTAGTTTTTCGTAAAATTGGTGATGTTTACTTCCCTCAGAGTTGTTAATGAACCACTTGAAACCATATCCGTTGACCTTGGTTTTCGTGGAAACACTATTCAAGAAGGTAATCCATACATTCGTTCTTTTACAGTTTTGAGCATGTCGCAACGTATTGCTGTGCAAGTGTAGTGAGTCTTGTGAATACAGGTTTGGTAGTCAGTACACTTCTTGCTGGTGCTTTTATCGGATCCTTGGTCAGTGGTTGGATTGCGGATGAACTCGGCCGTTGTAGATCTTTCCAGTTGTGTTCTTTGCCAATGCTTTTGGGCGCATCGTTATGGTATATCCACATTTTCTTTTTGATAAATTACTTTGTGTTGCTAGATGACATGCAAATGCAACTGCAATTATTCATTCATTAAGCAAGATATGTTATGAAGATCTCAGAACCACTATAAATGTTGTCATACACAAGACACGTCGAGATGTTCCAACTGGATAATCTAGGTTTGACATTATGATCTGCACTCAAAGTGATGACTAATGAACCTGGATATATGATCTATCAAGGCAATAAATCATGCATATTTTGTTGAGTTGCAGGGTAAACTTGAGGCTATTTCCTTTTGATTCCCTGATGTTTGTTGTTCTTGGGTACGAATGGCTTGCTAATAATATATGATTCTACTTACAGTGCGACGGCTCAAAGTTTGACTGGGATGCTTATTGGAAGGTTTCTAGTTGGCCTCGGTTTAGGTGTGGGACCCCCAGTTGCATCACTATATGTAACAGAGGTAGATTCACTCTTTCATATTATGCATGCTTTCGTGCGTTAGAAGAATGAGTGCTCTTATATGCCTTATCTTTTCTCCAAGCAGATATCACCTTCACACATAAGGGGCACTTATGGAAGCTTTATCCAGATAGCGACTTGTCTCGGGCTGATGGGGTCTTTGTTGATTGGGATTCCAGTCACAAGAATCAACGGCTGGTAAATTCTGGTGAAAAAATGTATTTCGGTTTAATTTTATGAAGAAAAATTTCTAGCTCATACATGTGCTTTTTAATTTGGCGATTCATCAGGTGGCGCGTCTGCTTCTGGGCGTCCACAATTCCAGCCGCATTGCTAGCTCTACTCATGATGTTTTGCGCCGAGTCTCCTCATTGGCTTTACAAGGTTTTCTCATTTCTTACATTGCTTTAAGGATACAGTTTTGAGTAGGGTTGTCATGCTTTCACATCTTGGTCTTGTTCTATTTCACGTATACTATGCACGTTACCTTTTTTAGTAACGTTTTCGAGCTTATTTCAACCAAGAATGCCACTCTACCATTCTATATCCAACCCACCTTAAAATTTTCGTAGCAACTCATCTGAGCAATCATCTTAGATGATTTAGATGGGTTGCTACTTATTGATGAGGGTTGGATATTTATGATGTTATTATCATGGATAGACAAATTAACAACTTTCTTTCTTAACATTTCTATTGTGTATTAGCGAGGAAGAACAACAGAAGCTGAAGCCCAACTCGAGAAACTTCTGGGAACCCTACATGCAAGAACCGCCATGGTAGAATTGTCAAAAACAGAGAGTGGAGATGAAATTCATAGCGTAAAGCTCGCAGAACTGCTCTGTGGCCGTCATTCAAGAGGTGTGCATACGAAATAGTGCAACCATGCATCTGAATTGACGTTGTTAACAAAGATGCAATTGTTGTTAACTCATTTCCTTTGCAGTTGTTTTTATTGGGTCAACCCTATTTGCCTTACAGCAGCTTTCGGGAATAAATGCCGTGTTTTATTTCTCTTCGACTGTATTTAGACATGCTGGTGTTTCCTCGAACCTGGCAAACGTAGCTGTCGGTATTGCTAATATGATAGGTCGGTAGCGGCTTTTTCAAAGCTTCGGATTTCTTTTTTTTTTTTTAAAAAAATCTTGTCAGATAACGTTTGTCTGTGGGATTTCTGGTCATTCACTTGATGCCCTTATGATTATTTTATTAGGTTCTTTCATAGCTTTGGGGTTGATGGATAAGCTCGGAAGGAAAGTCCTCCTCCTATGGAGTTTCTTCGGCATGGTAAGGAATCTAACATGTTCTATCAAAAGTGTCCTTCGATAACATGACCACATGTTAGATTTGAGTGTTTTTATCGTAAAACCAATTAGTTTGAACTTCTAAGCGAAGTGGTCCTATCACTCCATATATCGAGTTGGGTTCATCCCGATGTTGATGTAGGATAAACACTCTCCATGTAATAAGCCTATAGATATAATATACATACACACAATTTAGTTAGCCCATCGACATAGTAATCGAAGTATATTTTTACTTCATCAACAGGCTGTATCAATGGGCTTCCAAGTTCTTGGCTCGGCTTTGACAGATTTTAGTCGAAATGCTCTATACCTATCCATTGGAGGAATGCTTCTGTAAGTACAGTTTCGATTTCTTTCTTACCTCTCCATTTTTTTCAAACAAACTAAAAAGTGATCAATGTCCAAAGGAGTTCATCGATGACGTCCTTAATGAAATAGATCTTTGGTCATAATCGTAACTACGTAGGTTTGTGATGATGTTTGCTGTCGGAGCTGGTCCAGTGCCTGGCCTTCTACTCCCCGAAATATTTCCCAACCGAGTCCGAGCTAAAGCCATGGCCTTTTGCATGTCCGTCCATTGGGTAACTAACTATAGTTCTCTCTCTACTAAACCATGGTTACCAACGTTTTCATACACTGAACATCGATAGGAATGAATCGATCTAATCAATCGCAGGTGCTGAATTTTCTCGTCGGGTTATTGTTCTTGCGCTTGCTCGATCAGATGGGCCCGTTGCTGCTGTACTCGTTCTTCGGTACGTTTTGCCTGCTGGCCGTGGTTTTCGTGGCCCGAAATGTGCTCGAAACGAAGGGTAAGTCTCTGCAGGAAATCGAGATTGCTCTGCTTCCTCAGGAGTACTAATCTATGACTTGATCAATAGATAGTTTACTATCGAATGTTTAGGGAGACTTTTGTATAATTATTAAGAGACGTCTTCTGTAAGTGTCTTTCGTTTCTTGTCTTTGTCAAAATAATTAGTTGCCCTAATTAAATAAATCCATGATTGACAAAGTTATTACACTTTCTTTCTTTCCTCTCATTATGATATATATGCATACATATGGTATTAGTGTTGGATTAGTCCCAAGTGGTATAGAAGTATGTTAGGTGTTCCATGGGTCTTTTAAGAATATAGTCCATGATCGGGTCAATTTTAAAAAACTAGCCTTGATCACTTTTTTAAGTCAATAGCCTTCAATTTAAGGGTATTTTGGTCATTTTTCATGGTACCTTCGTGTGAACAGTAAAGTTTCGTGCTATATATAAGGGGTTCCCTGAGCTACGATACTCTTTCTATGTAGCATAGTACCTCAACAACATTGGGGGTTCCCCTTCTATATAGTACGGTACCCCACTCTATACAGCACGGTACTTCCTTTTAAAAAAAAAGTGTTTTAATCAGGAATTAAACTCGAGATCTATTATTTAGCTGAGTGATTATCCAATCACTGCACTGCACTGCACTACTAACCACCTACCCATCCTTACCCGTTTTACTTTTAACATATCTATTTCTTTATGGGATTCAATTAGTAAGGGTATAATATATATTTTATACTTGAGGGCTATTTTTAAAAATTTGATCCAGTCAAAGACCATTTACTTAAATAATTCGTATTCCATTTCACTTTAAATTTCTTGAATATTTAATCTTTGTATTTGGAAAATTAACCATATGAGAATTAGTTTTATTGAAAGTTGGGTTATTTAACATTCAATAATGAGATTTGAATTTGCTTCATACTTCAAAAGGAAAAAAAAATAGTGTTGGTCATGAAAAAAATAAAATAATATTGTTTAAATAAAATTTATATTATTTTATCGTGAAAGCAATGATGTGGTTTGGGTGGGGTTTGCTGCCCTTGTAAAATAGATATTTTTTTTTTGTAGAAAAAGCAAAAAATATCACAGTGTTGCAATTATAAATAAATCAATTATGCTTCCATTTTGTACCCTATTTCCTCCAATCATTACTTCCTTCCTCTTCGTGAGTAAGTGTAGATTCTCTTTCTATGCCTCTCTCTCTTTTTTTTTTTTTTGGGTTTTATTTTAAATATTAATATTCATAGCCCGTGTCCCGGCGGGTGTGAAGGAAGCGAATTGAGTAGACGGAAACAATTCTTCTGCTTCTACGAAATTGTTTTATTGAGTGTGTTTTATTATTCCTTTGTGCCATTGTGTTGCGTGCTTATTTATTGACGTAGACCTTCACATCACAACCCTCCAAAGTTTGTAAGACTTTTTCTGCACCCTTTTTGTCTCATCATCACCTCTTTTCCTTACTACTCTCCGTTTCAACAGTTGAGTCGCTCTTGCTCTTCTGCATGAGGTAGCGGTGCTCTCCTTATCTTTGTGGGTTTTGGGTATTTGCCCTTTTTGCTTCCATTCCACTATTTTGTAAATTTTTGCTGTTTAATTTGTGGGCGGAGTTGAGAGCTGTGTACTCTGGATAAAGTTGCGATCTTTCTTAGTTATGCAGTGTTTGAGTTGTGCTTTTTTTTCCTTTAGTTATGATTTCGTGTTGGAATCTTTCATTTCTTTTTTTTTTTTGGAGTTAGAAGCTTGTTTTTCAAGTGGGTCTTGCTTGTATTTTGATTTTATGCGATTTTGGGAAATATAATAATATCCTAGATGTTTTATCTTCTCAAGGCATTGGGTTGACCAAATTATATTGGTGGATGATTTTGATCATCTACGTTTAAATGCTCTGGCTCTGCTTGTATTTCCGACAAATCTTTGTGCTCCACTCCAATTGATATTCTTTTTGTGGCTTCTCTCTGTTTGACTTGTTTGTAATAACATAGAGTGTTCTATTTTATTAACTGGGTGGTCTAGGATTACCTAAGTATCGGTACTACTTTGTTTCTAACTCGTTCCTTCCTGTTAATCAAATGTCGCGATGTTTAGTTTGACGTTTGTCAAAGAATGATTCATAACGGTCTTACCCGTAAAATTATCAGGTTATTTAGTTTAGGGAAGTAGATTTTTGAGTTTGATCGGTTAGTGAGTCTGTTAATGCGATGCGATGTATATGTGAGCCATTTTCTTCAATATGCTCAATTTATTTGTTAACGATTTTTTATTACCATTTATATCGCTTTTTTATATTGGCTTGCAAACTCTGTGACATTGTAATTCGTTGTTCTTTTCGCAGGAGGTGGTGTACATGGAGCTTCCATCCAAAGATGCTACTGCTGGTTAGCATAGAAAAGGACTATTTTCCTTGTTTGATGAATTTTGAATTACATTTTATCCTAGTGAGTGCTGAAGCCTCCATTATTTTATCCCAGGTTCTTCGATAAATCTATCTCCGGCTACTCAAGAGAAAGAAAAACGCCCATGGAAGCTGCCTGGCGGAACCAATTCATATCACATGTCTAGTGATGCCAGTTTGTTTTCTACCTCATTGCCTGTCATTCTTCAAGGTAAAGGTGAGGGATGAGTCACGGAATGAAAATGACTTTGTAATTTGTTATTAAAAGAACATTAAAATGATTGCTTAGCTTTGCTTGTGTATACTTTATCACAGTCAATGTCAGAGAATCTGGTTTGACCGATCAATTACGTGACAATGACTTCCCTAGCCTTAGTAAACTTCACGTAGATGATCAGTCTAAAGATCCACTCGAAGATGTTGACCCCATTACTGTCGGAAGCTTTCTTCCTGGTGACGAAGATGAACTTCTAGCAGGTCTTATGGATGAATTTGATCTTAGTTATTTGCCAACTCAACTCGAGGACCTAGACGATGACCTATTTGGAAGTGGAGGTGGCATTGAAATAGACCCAGGGAGTCAAGATAATCTTGTCTATGGCATGTCGAGGTTAAGCACTTCTGACGGTGTTAGTGGAATCAGCTCTCCTCGTTATGGTTTTATAAATGGTGTTGGAACTGTTAGTGGCGAGCATCCCTATGGAGAGCACCCTTCGAGGACTTTGTTTGTGAGGAACATAAATAGTAACGTCGAGGACTCCGAACTTCGGTCTCTTTTCGAGGTACTTTTCTGACATTTATTTGCATCGAAAATATTTATCATCTCTTTGTGGATTACAAGCATATCCTGTATCTTCCATTTGGACTTTGATCTGATTAAACAAAGAATGTACTTTTGTGTCAATTTTTCGAAGTTCTCTTTTATTTTATTTGCTTATTCGTCGAAGATAGATTGGAGAAACTCACTTGTGAAGTATTTTTCCATGCTCCTCCTAATAGCAATATGGAGATATCAGAACTCTGTACACTGCATGTAAGCACAGGGGATTTGTGATGATATCTTACTATGACATTAGAGCTGCTCGAAATGCAATGCGTGGGCTACAGGGCAGGCCGTTGAGAAGAAGAAAACTTGATATACATTTTTCAATTCCAAAGGTCTAAAGGATATATCTATCATTTTTACCATCTGATGCTGCAGAAGAAACTAATATAGAATTGATTTCTCTCTCACAGGATAATCCCTCAGAGAAGGATATCAACCAAGGAACTTTGGTCGTGTTCAATTTGGATCTTTCTGTATCCAATGAAGAACTTCGCTTGATATTTGGGGCGTATGGGCAAGTGAAGGAGGTATCATTTCGCCAATATTTGGTTTCTTGGTATTTCCTTTCTCTGAATGGGCCATAATATTAGCTGTGCCCAACAAAAAATGCAGATAAGAGAAACACCCCACAAACATCACCATAAGTTCATTGAGTTTTATGATGTTAGAGCTGCAGAGGCTGCTCTCAGGGCTTTAAATAGGAGCGACATAGCTGGGAAGCGCATAAAGGTTGAACATAGTCGACCTGGTGGGACTCGTCGTAGGTATACTGTTCTTTTTTTTTTTTTTTCTGGTTCTTTGTTGTCGATGTTCTTTGTTTTTTCATTCTTTGTCGTAGGTATATCTTTTATTTTCTATAAAGAGCCTTGCCATTTTTAAGAATCTTGAAACTTAGATTCTTCTAGTCAAGTTCACCATGAAATTTCTTCCTTTGCACAGCTTTATGCAGCAACTAATTCAAGATCCAGAGCTAGATGAAGCTAGAGCATTGCACCACCAAGTCGGTTCACCCATAAGCTCACCTTCAAGCTCATTTGCGACAGGTAATCGACGTTCGCAATCGATCTTTGCCTGTGTTTATTCTTAACGAATATCAATGTGTCTTTTGTCACAAACCTTTGCTGCTAGTGTATAGCTATGAACTGAATATTAAAGCCTATTCGCAGGTAGCTGGCCAAATTTCGGTAGCCCATTAGATCACCACTCGTTGCATAGTTATAATCAAACGCCTCCTAATTTGGCGAGCCTCAGCCCTGTAGGAAGCAATCCGCCGCCTGGCTTGGCCTCTATTCTTTCTCATCAAATGTCAAACCCACCCGTTAAAGTCACTCCAATTGGTACAGGCATGCGAAAACCAAGCCATGTAATCACGCAAGGAGTGGCTTTTCAGAATCACTTCTCTGCCCCTAAGCATAACTATATCGGTTCAAGTCCTGGATCCGTGTCACCCTTTGCTGATCACAAACCATCTAGCGTTGGCATGCTCTCTGGTCCAGAATTTCTCTGGGGAAGTCCAAAAGTCAGCTCTGAGCAAATCATTACTTCATCTTGGTCGCCTTCATTAAATGGGCGCCAAATCCAACCTAGTGAGCAAGGCATTGGTTTTCCGTATGCTAGTAGACACGGACCGTTTCTTGGACAAAATCATCATGTTGGTTCGGCACCGTCTGGGATTCAAATGGTGAGGCATGTTGGGTTTTACCCAGGATCAGCAGATATATCTTCTGTTAGAAATTCGACATTTGGGGTAGCAGATTTCAATCGCAACAATGGAAGCCGTGCAATGAATATAGCTTCACCAGGTGGTATGAGTACAGGACTTGCATTTGGTGGGAGTTTCACTGAAAGCAGTAGTTCGCCTAGTCCAAGAATGATGTCGATGTCACAAAACGGACCTATGTATTTCGGGAATGGTATTTTTGGATCTACTGGAAGTGAAGGAATGATGATTGACCGTGGGCGAATTAGAAGGATGGAGAACGGTATACAGCTGGATGACAAGAAGCAGTATCAACTTTATATGGAAAAGATTAGAAATGGCGAAGATTATAGGACTACTTTGATGATCAAGAACATCCCAAATAAGTAAGAACTTGGAGTAACATTTTCTTTATTGGACTTAGTTCTCTGAAATACTGATATTTTCCCTGTTTTACGTGTTTGCAGGTACACGTCAAAGATGCTTCTTCTAGCTATTGATGAAACTCACAAGGGCACTTATGATTTTCTCTACCTACCAATAGATTTTAAGGTAAAACTTCATTTTTCCATCTTTGTTTTTTTAGAATTTTTTAGCCTATTGTAACTTGAAATGATGGCAGTATATATTTATTTGTCATTTTTGTCCAGAACAAGTGCAATGTTGGATATGCCTTCATCAACATGATCTCTCCTTCACATATTATTACATTCTACGAGGTTAGTTGCCAATATTTGGTACGAATAGTTGCAAAAACTGGATAAAACAATAGTTTTGATGCATCATTCTTATAGCCAGTAATTAACCTATTGACTCTTCACGTTTAAGGCATTTAACGGGAAAAAATGGGAAAACTTCAATAGCGAAAAAGTCGTTTCGTTGGCATATGCAAGAATCCAGGGCAAGTGCTCACTTGTTGCACACTTCCAGAATTCGAGTTTGATGAACGAAGACAAACGATGCCGGCCAATTCTTCTCCGATCCAGCGGCCAAGATTCTTCTGATTTGGTACTCAATAGACGCTTTGCAGTTCATTGAGAAATCAAAATCGTAATGATATTTTGCACATTACCTTTTCATTTTATTTGCATATTTCCGTTTTTCAAGCAGGAACATTTACCTGTTGGCAATCTTAACATACTTACTCGCCAGCCAGATGGATCTTACCTAGGAGATAATTTGGGCAGCCCAAAGAGTGAACCCGACGACCTTCTATAGCGATGAGTTAAATCATCTAACTCTCTCTATAACTCTCTCAATATCTTGAATGTGATTCAATGTTTTGGAAAAGAAAAAGTTAATTGTCAATACATAACCATTTGTCTACTAGGCTGTATCCCCCCTTTTTGGCTGGATACTCTGTTTTTATCTATGAAGCAGTGGCAAAGTTTCTATTATTTGGAACGAGCATAAGAGGATGGAAACATTTGCTACTCTTTCGGCGTTTATTGTGAATACTTATCTTTTGTATATCGAGTTGGCTGGGACCGAAAAACGTTTATATATGGGCTCATCAGTTTAATCTTGGCAGTGTATATCTGTGTCCTGAGATGTTTAATTGGCTTTAACTGCTGTGTAGCTTTGTGCATCAAGTACTGTAATTAACTATCGTGAGCTAAATGAGTATGCATATATAATTGAACTGTTTAAATAAATGTTGTTTAACTCATGAATGAGCCATTTTTCATGTACGTATAATCGTTTCATTGTTCCTTGTTCGAAATGGTTTTGGGGAGCTTTAACGTGGGAGGCTTATCGACGCCTCTTCTAGAATACTCTCTCCATCTCCAAGCAGCTGCGGCGGCCCTAGCCGACCTCTCCTTAACCTCTTCGTCTGCCATTACATCCATCCCATATAGTGAATTTAATTCTCTGGTAATAACATATGCCTTCACACATGATTTCATTCTCACCTGTACTTTGATAGTCCTTAGTTTTGCCCCAGAGATTGCTCCAATATGACTGACTTGCATCAGATGCTTTCTGCTTAGTCATCCTCATTTTCGCTTGTGCCTGAAAACAGTTTAAATTCTTGCATATATACATACATGCGTACATACGTATATACATATTCGACGGCATAGGTTCGAATTCTTACCAAAACTTTGCTCTGCCTCTTTTCCCATCGGGCGCTGGCCTGCATAAAGTGAATTGCTTAGACGAGACAAAGGCAATGGCAGTATAGGGACTGACTATGGAAGACAGAAAGTGTTTCTTACCTTGCGAAAGACGACCACCGACGCTGAGCCCATCCCCGAAAGCATCAAGGCAACCTGATGAGAGACGTCGGTAATAACATTACTGAATCAGCTTTCATAAATCATACGATGGTCTGGCCTCTTAATTATGATTGGCTTTTAAGGTAGAAGTTAAAGGTTTGGAAATGGCGGAGTGAGCTTACGTTTACTCTTTCGACCCTCCGCATTTCATCCTCGAGCAACGGCAACTGAGCAGCTGAAGTCCAATGAATGCAATCAACTGGGCTGTAATAAAGAGGCAAAAAATGCGGTATTTTTATGATTGCAGTTAACTAACATTTTAAAAATAACAGCGAAACGAACGATGACAGAGAGAAATCTCACCAGCTTTCAACCGCCTGTTCAACCAATTCCCGCCTACCAATCTGGTCATAAGCTCTGGCCCTTCTAAAGTCCTCCTCGATGGCAAATACGTCGGGGCAAACATAGGCACAGTTCTTGCAACCTAGTATTTAGTACATCTAAGTTGAGAAAAAGACAAATGCGTAACAGAGCCTCGATTATAGCTGCAATAACCGTCTTACCGATGCAGCTAAACTCGTCGACAAAGACATGGTTCCGCGGCGTGGAATCATCCGTAAAGGGATTTACAGCAGTCAAAGAATACCCGTGACGTAAACCGTTCGCTGTATGGGATCACTGAGAATCTAAACGAGCAAGAAAAATCATTTTACTTTATATTCTAGCAGACATAAACTCGATAAGAGGAAGAAAAAAAACAACGGAAACTCACCGCATAAACCTCGTTTATGAACATGCAGAAGTTTGTGCTCTCTACGTCATCGCCGCTAACGTCGGGATGGCACGATTTCATGCAGTTATAATAGGCCTTCTTTATCTCGTCCTGCGTGGCGTCGGGAAGCTGGCAATTCAAGAAAAGAGAAAAATCAATCAGTAATAAGGTCCCATGTTTCTTCCACAGCTAAAATGCATCAAATGAGTTATTACAAGCATTTTTATTGCCAAAGGACTGTAAATCTGTGCAGCTAGCTATCTCCAAACATAATGGTCCATCAAATGTACTGTTCAGGCTTGTTAGAAGAAATAAAAAAAAGCAACTTCGAAGAAAAAGAGAAAGAAATGAAGGAAGGAAGAAAGAGAAACCAAAGGTAAGATTACCAATCCTAGAACAGAGTAATAATCATCAGCAATGTCCTCATACGACGACGAAGACTCCTCTGTAGCAACCCTTATTCGTCCAATACCTCTCCTTCTTCTTCTTCCTCCTCCGCCGTCACTACAGTTGATCTCTCTCTTCTTACCCAGCGAAGGAAATGAAATCCTTACAGAGCTTTGTAAAATTTTCAGTGTGTCCGTACAAACAGGCGGCAATAATTGAGCCATCGAAAGCACTTTTAAAAGCGTTTTTCGTCTGCTTCGACTTCTCTGTAAGAATAGTTTGACGCTGACGACGATTAAAATAAGCAGAGGGGATAGATAGTTGCTTTTTCTTGGAAGCAAGAAGATGCTACAATACAATGCATACATATATATATGCTATCGTATGATCATGAAATGATGAACGTAGTTTCATGAGGAGCGAAAGTTTTGAAGAAGTGGAAAATGGTGGAAATGCTGACGTGGCACGAGCTCGCCCGTTTGTTTTAGACGAGAAAATAATCTTAGGCGAAGTTTAATCTAGACAAAAAGCCACGTGTCATTGTTAGGAGTGTTTATGACTTGCACGCTTTATGTGTAGATTAGACCTGGCCAAATGGGCCGCGGGCCGGTTCCGGCGGATCGCGGTTCCGGCGGTTCCGGCGGTTCCACGGTTCCGGTCTGGCCGTGGAACCGCAAACGTTTTGGAGAACCGGCTCGCGAACCGTTGGACCTTAACGGTTCGCGGGCCGGTTCGTCCAAATATTTTTTTTTTATACTTTTTAATTTTTATACTTTATTATACTTTATAGTTTATTAAAATATATAATATTGAAAAATAAATTCCGAAATTTTTATTGAAAGGTGACAAAAAAAACAAGTAAAAAAATTACACAAAAAAAAAATAAAAAAAAACAAGTAAAAAATTACGAAAAAAAAATCAAGTAAAAAATTATAATAAAAAAATTACACAAAAAAAAAACAAGTAAAAAATTACAATATTAAACTACTCTTGATCCCTATTTATTAATACTATTCGAGACGCCTCTTCATCGGAGTCGGAGCTAGAAGCTTGGAATTCGTCGATAGCGTTCTCCCTCCGATTCTTCGATTCGGCCGAAAACCAATCCTTTAATAAGGTTAGCATGGCAAGCGACGTCGGGTTAAGGCTCGTTCGCCGATCTCCGATAATGCGATCCGAGGTGGAGAATGCCGACTCCGAAGCGACACTCGACGCTTGCACGGCTAGAAGATCTCGTGCCATGGCCGCTAGCGTCGGGTATAGCCTACCGTTCGTCTTCCACCAATCGAGAACATCAAAGTCTTCGGCCACGTCGAAGTTGTTGCTCAAATAGAGTTGAATCTCATTTGAGTTAACCCGAGAAGTTGCGATCGAATTTCCCTTCTTTTGCTTCCTTAAGGCTCGCAAGATGCTATCCGTACCGCCACGTGAGCTATCACTCGATGGAACGTCGTGCGCCTCAGTCGTCGCGTCGTTTCCTGTACCCTGCTGAGATGCATAAAAAGAAAAAAGCTCGTGGAGAGAACGATTAATTGACGCCTTTTGGTCGTCAACGTCCCTTCCAAGAAAGTTACTGTAATGCTCGAAAAAATATCAAAAATATCAGTACCACAGCTTGGGTCGAGCAACGCCGTTAAGCCGTGGACAATTGGGATATTTTTCCAATATTCTTGAATTTCGCTTCCATACTTTAGATGAAAGTGCCTAAGTATGGGTTCGTTCGATATTCAAGAAACTTATAGCACATACCAAATAACCTCGGAATAAATTTCGAGGACGTGGGATAATGAACTCCGAAAAATTGTACCGTAGCGAACTTGAACTCTTCAAGTAAGGACACGGTTACTTCCAAAATATCCCAATCAAGCTCTTCTAACTGAATAGAAGAGTCGCCACCGAGACCGATTGCGGTGTTGTTCCAAAACGGCGTCAATAAATCCTTATAGCGCATAAACACTTTAAGGAGATCATACAAAGAGTTACACCTAGTCGGACACGGTAAGGGAAACTTCTTAAATGTAAGACCGTTTGTTTGGACCGTTTGCTTCCACGATCTAGCCAACCGTCGATCTCGCATTTGTCTTCCTATCATTTTAAATTTTTCTACTACCGGCCCTAATACATCATCGAAAGCGCACTTGACACATAAGTTAATTACGTGACAAGCGCACCTCACATGAAGTAACCGACCGTTTAAGGGTAACCTTATACGAGTTCGGAGGATCTCAATCGCCACATTGTTGGCGCTTGCGTTGTCTAATGTGATAGACATAATCTTATCTTGCAAACCATATTTGTTCACGATATTCAAGACGTACATCGCTATACTGTGTCCCGTATGTCGCGAATCAAGCACATCTAGGGCTAGAATGCGCTTTTACATGGTCCACGTATCATCTATCCAATGATCGGTAACCACTAAATAAGATGCAGACGTGATGTTTGTCCAAATATCGGTAGTCAAACTTAGTCTACACGATATGTTGGATAAATGCGCAATTAAGTTCTTTTGATATTCATCAAAAGTTGCCGGCATATACCTCTTAAGAGTTTTACGGCTTATGTTGTGGAATCCGGGTTGTATCGTACTAGTGAATTCGATAAACCCTTCACTTTCCGCAATGCAAAATGGTTCTTCACAATTTACTACAAATTTAACTATCGCCATCTTAGAAATTTCCCTAGTTATAACAAAGTTTCTACCGGTACTCACACTAATTTGTTGTTGCCTAGGTTCCGTGCCTATCGGTTCTAATGTTTCCGGATCTAATCTATGAAAATTTACTAGATGTTTCTTCATTGACCCCGTGCCCCCCCCTCCGGATTTGGAACTATATTCGTATCTACGACCGCATTCTTTACAGATTGCATGTCCTAGTTCGGGGTCATCTTTACTCATTTCGAGGTTGAAAAATGGCCATACCTTAGATTTACGTTGCCGCTTCGGTCGTGGAGGCTTCCCCATCGTTGATGTTTGGCTTGGTCCCGTCGAAGTCGGAGTCGCTCCCACCTCATCGACGTCGTCCATGTCCCGCTCGTCCATTCCTCGAAACGTATCTTCGTCTCCCAAATTACCTACAAAACGAAAAATATCGTCGTGCTCGTTCGCGTTGTTTCGCGATGACGATGCCATGTTAGTAGAATAAATATTCGTGTGTGTAGAAACTAAAAAGTGTGTGTAAAAAGTGTAATAAAAGTGGAATTTTGATAGCTAATAGTGATTAGAGCTTTAATTATAGAGTGTATTTGAGAGAGAATGAGAGAGTTTGGTGTGAAAAAATATTGAAAATGAGCCCCTATTTATAGATTTTTCGACCAGGGACTAAAATGCAAAAAAACAAATTGCATTTTAGCCCTAGGGGCCAAAATGCAATTTTCTAAACTATCCAACGGTTTTTAAAGAGCCGTTGGCGGTACCGGAACCGGAACCGCAGGTCGAACCGCGGACAAATGCCGGAAAATGGGCCGGTTCCGGGAACCGCTAACGGCGGTTCCGGTTCACGGACTGGAACCGCGGGGCGGTTACGGGGCGGTTCCGGGTCGAACCGTCCCGTTGTCCAGGTCTGGTGTAGATGAAGGGTGTAAAACAGAACATGGACAAAAAAATATAAAAGTTAATCAATGAATGTAGAAATAAAAATTAATTTGAGGAACAACATTTGATCAAATTACAATATTGATTTGACCATAACTACTATGGCTATATATTATATATTAAGTTTAGTTTTTATATTAATAAACATATTTATATAATTATAAAAGAATGAAAGCAGAAATACATTGGATTCAATTGCGCATAATTTTGAGTTTTAAATATGACTCAAACACTTAATAAAACATCCCTATTTATATTTGAGTCTTAAATTGCGCTCAACGTTACGATTTGATTATTGAGCATAATTTTGATTTTAATATAGTTCTACTTTGCGATAATTAGGTTTGAGCCGACAACCGTTGAGTAACCGACAAAATATAAGTATTCTACCTGAATTAGTTAAAAATCGCAACGCAGCACCACAATCGACAAAAACCGATCAAAACTGCACACGTGATTTTATTTTCTGAATATTTTTTTCTCGAAAAACTGCATATGACAATTTGACGCGTAATTAGTCGAAAACGTCCAAAACCGCGCCAAACACATCCCTTACTATGACCCTAAAGACTAGCTAATAATCTTTTATCCTAATTTTTAAAAATTTTCTTTTTCATTTTTATTATTTAAGAATAAGATTCTTCTCTTGGGCTTGGCGATACAACTGCCAACTACAATCTCTGTCTTCTTCCTCTTTATTCAACTCACTACAATCTTATTTCATGTCCGAACTCTTCAACAAGGAGGCCAAACTCAAACTCACCTCTCCAACCTCAGTTTCAGCTACAATGTTCGATCACATACCTCAAGAACTGCTGCTGAAGATCCTCCTGAAGCTGCCGCCGAAGCCTCTGGTCCGATTCAGATGCGTCTGCAAGTCATGGAATTCACTAATCTCAAGCCCTAACTTCATTTCCTTGCACACCCAGCAAACCATTATGACCACCAAGGACAGCCGTACCATCGTTAGACGCTATTCCAAGGCTCAGAGCAGCGAGGTCTACTCTGTCCACGTCGACGACGGCGAAGGCTTCGCTTGTCTCCAAGACGTCAGAATTGAGTGCCCTTTTCGCGACGAGGTGCGATTCTATTACAGGATTGTGGGTTCTTGCAATGGCGTTTTCTGCCTGTGCGATGATCTATTCGGCCCTCTTCGTTCTGTTATACTGTGGAATCCCTCCATCAGGCGGAAGGTGAAGCTTCCATTGCCTCAAGCGACTTATAACGCAGATGCGCCATCTGCGTTTGACGCCACCAGCGATGATTACAAGGTTGTAAGAATGGGGTTTGCGCTGAATGAGGATGATCGCTTAGTATCCCCTCTGGGCGTTGAGGTCTATGCTTTAAGCACTGGGAATTGGCGCAAGATAAGCGGAAATGCCAATCAGAACTGCGTCGTGGACTACTTTTGGTCGCAGGTTTATCTCGAGGGGAAGGTTCATTGGATCGCTTATAGGTGGAATGAAGCCGCCGTGGTGGAGGAAGACAAAATCGGAAGCTTAATCATGGTGTTCGATATTGCTGACGAGGTGTTCGATGAAATGCCGCTGCCAGATCCATTGAAAAACATCTTGCCATCAGAACTGAACGTCACAAGCGTTGAACTGTCCGTCGCTGTTATTCATTACAGTTCGCGGGCGTTGTGCGAGGGTTTTTCCATCTGGGTCATGACGAATTACGGCGATGAAGCATCGTGGAGCCACGGATATAGCGTGAGCAATCTCGACGGCGGAATAGGGATGGTTCTTGGGCTCGGAGCGAATGAGCGCGTGCTTCTTACATCGCAAAACGGAGGGTTGAAATCGTACGACCCTTTGACAGATCAAGAAGTAGATCTTGGTGTTTGGGGAACGAAGTACTCGTTCTACGTGGGGCCTTACGTGGAGTCGCTTGCTTTGCTTCGCGAGGGAAAAGAAGCCCGAGAGATGACTGAGGAGATTGAAAGTGAGATGACTGAGAAGGAGATTGAAAGCGATCGTGAGGAAGACGTTGATGACGATGGCGACGATGATGATGAATACTCCATGGGAGATGTTGAAAAGAGCGAGTTTTGGATGCAAGCTAGTGTGTCGCAATACCTCACGGCTTTGCTTGGTTGATGATTCGAAGACCGTTGTATCGTAGTTCTTGTCTTTAAACGTCGAATGAGAGCATTATTTACCATCAATGTAAGTGTCAGTCCCGATACAACGTGCATGAGAAGATATATTTTCGACTAATGGAGTGTTGCAATACTCATTTTATTACAACTGGTAATCAAGGAACATCATAATGTCAAACTTAATCATCGTAAGAAAGTACAGCAAAAGTTGCCAAATCTAACGTACAAAACAGCCAAGTCGAGAACATTTAAGGCTGAGTCAAAAGCTGCTGATGTTTCCTTACCTTTGCCGTCTCAAGCCGGAACGATTGTGCAAGTCAAGAAGCTGTTCGAGGGAGACCAAAGACCAAGCATCTTCGATCTGAGCAAACACCTTCTGATTAAGAGAGTCTATAACTATGCTTATGTTTCCAAATCCATATATCTGATGCCCATCATGGGTTCTTCCAGGTTTAGGCTTGAAAAGCAAACCGTTCTGTTGAGCGTGGACTTCGATAACTTCTTTCAAGCTCATCTCCTGCCCGCCGTTAGGTGGTATTGCTGCCCGTCGTTGGGCTTGCTCGGCTGCTTTTTTCTGAGCCTCTAACTTCCTCAGCTCGTTCACCCTGAGATAACTCATGTTCTCCTTCAGGCCAGGTGGGGCCACCTCCAAGCCTTCGACGGCTTGGTTCATCATGTCCAGGGCGAGGTTGATTCTGTAGCGGACGTGCTCGTTCGCTTGAAGCTCGGGAGGGATTTCTGCTTTCCATCCCAGATACCATTTGGTCACTTCCTCAAAATTTGGGTTGTGGCACAGCCAGTGGTACAAGACTTCTTGCCACTTGTTGAAGAAAACGTCCATGATCTGAAGCATGTGGTGGATGGGGATCGCACTCGTCCATGTCATTACCCACTTGAACTGTACGAGGTTCTGATTCGCAGGGTTTATTTGAAACTCGTTCATGACGTCCCTGAGTTTAGGGACGATGTATCGGACCATGAGTTGCTCCCAGTTGGAGGGATCAAACACGTCCTTCCATGGAGATAGTATGTAATAAGCAGAAGGATCACTTGGATGCCAAGCATGAAGAACACTCGCTAATCTAGTACGTATAGTGTGATAGTGATTCTCCAACTTGTGCCCGAGAATAGGCAACCAGGGATGAATCCAAGTGTGAATCGGGATGGTTTCTCTACGCGGGTCCCAAGAATCAACAGCAGACGATATCTTCGGCATGATTACGGTGTCTAGTATGGTCTGTAATACAAGGGGTGGCAAAAGTTCTTCCCAATACTCCACAAACTTAATCATTGGCTCGGGATCTCGTGCTTGCCAAGAGTTGGTACCACAAATTCTCACGGCAGGGAATACAACTTCCATAAGAAGCTGAACATAAGGAGATGCAGCAGCCGAGAGATTGAACGAGTCTTTGCCTTGCAATAATTTCCTCCACTTGTGAACGACCTCCAACCCGTGGGTCGGATTCTGTAGTGGGTCCCATCCCTGAAAATTTCTAATAAATAAGGGCAGTGCATAGGAACATGCAATGCACGATAAGTTGCATAGAGTATAAACATCCGTAAATCTTGACTGCAGATCCAAAAATAGGTTTGCAAGGGATTCAAGTGTGAGTGTCCCCATGGCGTTCTTTTCCTCTATCTGGTCCAGTACAGTGACCACCTCTTCCATTTCGGTTAGTTGTTGCTTCTGTTCATTTGCATCTTTTTGCAGCTTCTCCTTTTCCTTTTGTAAAGCAACCACAGTCTCTCTCTCATTCCTTAAGTCTCTATCCAGTTTCTGTATGTCAAGCTCGGCCAAATCCACTATCAATCTGATATTGTGCTGAAGTTCGGGCATAGCCACATCATCTTCTTTGGCTTTCTCCTCTGCATTCAAGTTCTCCAAATTGGTCAAAACTCGAACCTGTGGTCCTCTCATGTCAAAAACCTTCTGCACAACTTCGAGGCCTTGTTCTTGCTTCTTGGCCAGCAATTCTTCGGCTGTTATGTAAGACTTATTCTTCTTCTTCACCGTTTGCTTCAACCAAACCTTCTCCTTTGAGCGAACACTCACAGCAGCTTCGCCAGAATTAGGCAGTGATTTTGTCACAGATTCCTCCTTCAACGCTGAACGAGAAGTCTCTTTGTAATCGTTGAAACCCATTCCCATATTCTTCGGACGCAACTTGGCTTCAATTGGCGCAACAATTCCCTGTTCATTCTTACCAAGACCACCTCCTTTGTAACCCATCTTCTCAAGTAACTTCAACCCAATACCTTTCGTATGCTTTTCAAACGAACCAACACCAGAGGGATTCGACTCTTTCTTAACACCTAGGGATGACTTCTTCGCTAATGCAGCCTTCTCCTCTTCTCGCCGCCGCTCAGCACCCTCCTTAATCTTCTTCCCAAAAGCAGTCGGTATGAAGTCCTCTTCATCTCCATACTTGTCCTCATTCCTCGAAGAGGCATAGCCTAATCCACTGCCTAAACCTCCAGTCTTAGGCTCTTCTTCCTCCATCTCCTCAACGCTCTCCTCCCTAGCACTACGATCAAGCTCTTGACTGGGCATAAAAGAGCCAGTCGAGACGAAACTCACCGGCTTTGTGTAGTCTGCCTTTTTGCCCAACAAATCTTTTTTGCGCCTTTTCGATCCCAAGCCCAATCCTTCCTCCGTGTCGGAGTTGCTATCAGCAAATACACCATAAAGAACATCGTCTTTTGTCTGAGTACGTTTTGCTCTGTGTCTGCCGTAAAACTCACCACCAATCCACTGCCCATCTTCATAATCTTTATCCATGTTGAAATTTTCCATTTCCTGATACTCATCCATCTTAAATTACTTGACCCTGCGGATGTGAAAGGCCCAACGCCAATTTATTCAACTCTACAAGCGTGGAAGACATCAACAGCTATTTGTAAGACATGAAAACATAATAACTTACCTGAGATTGAGAATCCTCCGCGAGTAGGGTAGCAAATCTTCGGTACTCGACGACGAGGCGGTAATTGGGAGAGCTAATGTTAATTTTGTCTCAGAAATTGCGGGTGAATTAGGGCGTGAGCTTTTCTATGAAGAATAGGCGACGACGAACGGAAATTACATTTTAGTCCCTTATTTAAATTCTCTTTTCAAATTTTCCTAATTTATATTTAATTTATCCCTTGAAATGAAAAATACAAAGCTTCGATGTATAAATTATCTATTAAAATAAAAACCGAGGACTTGCTTGCAATTTGTTGACGATCTAAACCGTTAAACCCTACGGTCACTGAAACACCACCACTCATTTCTCTCTCCACCACGAAAATGGTGGCTCCACTTCTCCGATCTCTCTTCTCCGGCGCCACCAGAAAATCCAGCTCCTACCCCCAGAAATCCTTATTGAACAACCCTTTCATATCTCATTGGCGCCGTCCCTTCTCGTCCGCCCCATCAGCAGCGCCGTCGGATGCACCTAATGGCGCTCTGGATCCAAGCCGCCTCCGAAACGTCGCCGTCATAGCTCACGTCGACCACGGGAAGACCACGCTCATGGATCGTCTCTTAAGGCAGTGTGGTGCCGATATTCCTCACGAGCGAGCTTTGGATTCTATCACGCTTGAGCGCGAACGAGGCATCACGATAGCGTCTAAGGTGTGGTACTGCCGATATATTTTGAATTTTTTAATGGACCCTAAGAATGAAGTGATTTAATTTTATCCTGAATTAGCACATCCTTGGTTGTTACGTTGTTGCAAGCTCAATATATCGCAATGTCCTTTTGTTCGGCTGTATTCACTATCAATCGCTGCTTGGCCTATGAACTGAACTAACCTTTACAACTTCGTGAGAACTAAACAGTGAAATATGGAGATAAATAAGCCTCTAATAGAATTTAGTGCCCTTTCTGAATGTTGACTAAACGTATTTTTTGTGATGGATCGCCCAAGACTGGTGTATTCTTATTTGTGAGACATGTAGGACATACCAAGTATTGTAAATTGTAATGATATTTTGCAGGTTACATCTATCTCGTGGAAAGGAAATGAGCTAAACATGGTGGACACTCCTGGACATGCAGATTTTGGCGGTGAAGTATGCATGACCTGAAAACTCAGTTTCATTTCGCAATCTCTATTTTGTGATTTTATAAACTAAATGAGCGAAGAATTTTGTAATTAGGATGCCTGTAGATAGGCCTTAATTTCCCACTTGTATGTGTGGACAGTTGTTGGACGCAAAATGACGTAAAAGAAGGCTTGTGCTTTTTTATTTCTTAAGTCATTGAAGCCATTAGAAAAGCATGAATGACAATTGTTATCAAAATTTTATACTTTGTCTGTACTCATCAGATAGATTGATACTCGATTTTGCAACTATCATAGAAGAAACAATAAAGGGATTGTTGTTCCTTTCTCTTGTTGAAAAATGACTTCTTAGGTGCTGCTTTAATCTTTGCTCACGCTGAGTCCAAGATTTTGCTTCCTTTCATAGGTTGAACGGGTTGTGGGCATGGTTGAAGGTGCTGTTTTGGTTGTCGATGCTGGTGAAGGTCCTTTGGCTCAGACAAAATTTGTTCTTGCAAAGGCCTTGAAATATGGCCTACGTCCTCTTCTCCTTCTAAATAAAGTTGATCGACCTTCAGGTACAGCTAGGTCATTTTTTATATGTATGTTCACATATATATCTTTTATCCATCATGGTGTGATACATTTATCTATATGCTTTTGGAAGTACTAAGTAGCTATTTCATTTGATGTTGTTTGGAATCGTCAATGTTTAGTTACCGAGGAAAGATGCAATGAAGTTGAGAGCCTTGTGTTCGACCTTTTCGCTAATCTTGGAGCCACAGGTACTTTTGATATTACTTTGATTTCATTATGATATATTCTTTACTGCATTATAATGCAAACGCTGACTTTCACTTGTACACAAATATATTGTTATACTGGTCTTATCTGTTTATTACCTTCTCCTCAGAGGAGCAATTAGAATTTCCTGTACTTTACGCATCTGCAAAGGAGGGATGGGCCTCATCCACATATACCAAAAGTCCTCAGGATGATGCAAAAAATATGTCCGAGCTGCTTGATGCTATCATAAAACATGTTCCGCCACCTTCTGCAAACCTTGATGTTCCATTCACAATGCTGGTAACCGACTGTGTATCATTTTCTACTAACTGACTGCCTCATTTTAGAATTCATGTGGTGTTGGACCATTTGACATTATTGAGACGTGTTATCTTCTTTTACTACCTTAAGAAGTTCTGTTAACTGCTCCTTCCAGGTGTCTATGATGGAAAGAGATAATTATGTTGGACGAATCCTAACTGGTCGTATCGCTTCTGGGGTTCTCCAAGTTGGTGATAAAGTACATGGCCTTAACAACACTGAGACAGGGACCGTCAAAATTGAAGAAGGAAAGGTTTGTTAACAGGAATATCTGACCCTGGTTTCTTTTGTTATTGAATTTTTTTTTTTTTGGTTGAGACAGAGAGCAATTCCACTTCATTTTAATCAGTTTTAATTTATTTTAATCCATTTCTTCCCGAAACATTGTAAAAATGTACAAGACAAAATAGCTACTAAGCTTTCATTCATAAATCCACCTATAAGTTCGGAGATGATAATTTATTCCTTGTTCATACACTAGTGAAATTCAATTTCTGTGGCTGGTTGTGTTTAGTATATATGTGTGTGAGAGTTAAGGTGAAATAGATCTTTTTCTGCTATGTGTTCGAAGACCCAGATTCTCTCTTCTATAAAGCTAGTTATCCATGATGGCGTCTTATTAGGTTTGAATTTCTTTTGCAGGTTGTGAAACTGTTGAAGAAGAAGGGAACAAGTGTGGTTTCAGTTGATTGTGCTGGTGCTGGTGATATAGTGTCAATGGCTGGATTGACAACCCCAGCTATAGGCCACACAATAGCAAATGTGGAGGTACAGGGCTAATACAGTTTCTTTATTCCAATTATTTGGTTAAAATTTCACCACTATTTCTCTTGACTTTTCCTGGTTTATCTTTACAGCAAAGGACATTTTAAAGTATTTTAATAAGCAGCTGTATTTTGCAATATTGGAATAATCAAGATTATGTCTCTCCGTTCGTATTGGTTTGACTTTCAGATAGTCTGTGCTTTAACTTGTGATTTCTACAGAAGTGTTTACGTACATGCTTTTCGGTTTGTGCTTTGTTCAGCTTTTTTGTTTCTTTGTTTTGCACATAATCATTTACTTGACTGATGAAATGCGCCGCTATAAGTATCCTGCTATATCTCTAATGAATTGTTGGACATTTTGTCTGTTATTATGCTTTAATTGTTGGTGGCCTGCATACCTAAAATTATGTAAATTTGTGGTTGGTGCAAACTGGCTTGGCAGGTCATGACTGCGTTGCCTGCTGTTGAGCTTGATCCCCCAACCATTTCCATGACTTTTGGAGTAAATGATTCTCCATTGGCTGGTCGCGATGGTACTTACGTAAGTTGTTGTTTCATATCTAGTACTTACTTTTACCATATATCTTTTCACATTTCCCTATCATCAAGTATTTTAGAGGTTTTCCGATTTCTGAGTGAGTTGCAAGTGTCTTAACTTATTATTCATTTCACTTTATATGCCAAATTATCTTTTCTTGTCTTAAATGTGCAATGAATAGTTGACTGGGAGGCAGATAGGCGATCGCTTATCAGCTGAAGCTGAAAGAAATCTTTCAATAAATGTACTCCCTGGTTTATCTGACTCGTATGAAGTTCAAGGGAGGGGCGAGCTTCAATTAGGTTAGTTTTCCAAACATATCATTTGGTTCTAGTGGTAATAATTTTGGTTGACCATTTAACTTTGCCCTTCATCGACGAGTTATGATTTCAGATGACCATTTTCCTGTTGGTTTCCCGGATATTTTTGTGGTAACTGTATTGATTAACCATTGGAACAGGAATCTTGATAGAGAATATGAGACGTGAAAAATTTGAGCTTTCTGTGTCACCTCCCAAAGTCATGTGAGTTTACCCTAGTCTTTCTTGTACTTTTAACAGCAAAAAACTGTATATGCTATTCGAGCTGTTTCTCAGATGCTGATTTTTCTCTGTTCATCTCTGTTTTACTTTTTCACGCATTTGTTCAACCTATCTACTTAATCAGGTATAAGATGGAGAAAGGGCAAAAGCTGGAGCCGATCGAAGAAGTGACTATTGAGGTGATTGTGTTTATGCAATATTTCAATGCTGCTCGTTTCTTTTATATTCCAGTAAATGACTCGAGCATGTTTCTTAAGGTAAATGAAGAGCACGTAGGCCTAGTTATGGAAGCTCTATCCCACAGGCGGGGAGAGATCACTGACATGGGTCCAGTACCAGGAAATGTTGGCAGGACTAGACTACAACTGACATGTCCTTCTAGGTATCTATTATACTCACGTTTTCCTGATTATTCGTTTTTGCCTTCTGTGGTATTCACATCAAATGTGTTCTTGACATCATGCTTTACTAATTTACTTTTTGTCTTGTTGCACTTCTTTCCCGTCTTTTTTCATTTTCACAACCTTGTCTTTTTAACGTTTCGGGACAAGAGTTTTTACTCCTGTCAAGTTGTTGCTTAATGTTATACTCTATTATAATTCCAGGGGCTTGGTTGGTTATAGAAGCGTGTTCAATAGTGACACGAGGGGAATGGGATTCATGCATCGTGCATTCCTGAGTAAGCCTTTCAGATGTTTATGCATTTCCTTTTTGTAGCTCATGTCGTGTTATTAAAGTTTATTCCTTGATTGCAGAGTATGAGAAATATCGAGGTCTTCTTGGAAATGTCAGAAAGGGAGTATTGGTATGTCAACAGTTAGTCTTTCTCAAAACTTCTTTTTGATGTAACAATTCGCGGCTGGTTTCTTCCACCTAGATCCTTGAAAATTAGGATTCTATCATGCTTTTTGAAAAACATAACTTCCCAAAAAACTGCAATCTTGGGTTGCCACCTAGTGACTAAATTTCTGAATTGGCAATTTTGACCATCAGGGAGAAGGGAAAATAGCGTGCATGGATAATTGATATAGATAAGTTCCTCTATATAGCGCGTATGGATAATAGCGCTTATGAATTTGAACATGAATAGATGATTCTCTTGACATTTACGAAGATAATGTGAATGCCTTGCGCAACCTTCATTCAATTGGATTTAGTTTCTGATATGTCAAATTTGATCAAACAGGTATCAATGGGATATGGGACAATCACTGCCCATGCATTGATGAGTTTGGAAGCTCGTGGAATACTTTTTGTCAAACCTGGGATGGAGGTAATAATGATTTCTTCCTAACATGTTTCGTTAGGAATTGAGGAAATAGGCATTCTGCATGGAAAATGAAACTTAACATTTTTATTTAATCTCATTGAAATAATTTTCCTTCCCCCGCATCTGCAGACATATGATGGCATGATTATCGGCGAACATTCTCGAGATACCGATCTTGATGTAAGTATCTGAATTTTCCCTTTACTATTTTATACAGTTTTTGCTAGGTTGATGACCCCACTTACATGTATATTCTTACAGGTCAATCCCGTGCGAACTAAGGAGCTAACCAATATCCGTGCTCCCTCTAAAGACGAGAATGTGAAGCTAACACCTCCACGCCTTGTATGTCCTTAATCCACTATTCATACTTTTATTATGCGATGGAAAATTGTTGATATGAAGCTTTTCTTAGAGAACCCAACAAAATGATTAGTACCAGAATTTCTTTCATAAATGAAATAAAATGAATCTTGTCCGATAGGTTGCACATGCAAATGAACGATCTTATCTTTACGTATATATTCATTGCAGATAACTCTTGAGGAAGCAATAGGATATGTTGCCTCTGATGAGCTAATTGAGGTAGCTGACCTTCATTCTTCAAAGTTAATCGTATTTTCTTGTCAACCAACCAATTTATAAAACTTTCTTTCTTGTTGTTTGTAGGTTACTCCAAATGCTGTACGGTTAAGGAAGAGAATCCTCGATGTCAACAAGCGGAAAGCAAGTAGCAAGAAGCCCAAGGACTGAAGATTTCAAACTCGCCGTCTTTCCGAAAGCGTATACGTCCTCCATTCATTTTTTGTAAGTGAAGATTCACAAGTATTTAACTTTCTTTATTCCATAGCCATATTGAAGATATAGACGCTGAAGTTTTGTACCTCTATTTATAGGCAGTAGGGTGGCTACCAATTATATACAATGCTATTTATAAACATATTACAAACAAGTTGAAAAATGAAATAAAACTTTGGCAGCCATTTAGTTGATTTGCTTCTTGCATGTTACTCATTATTTCTAACACCTATCAAAATCTTCACATTATAAAATTCTATAGAAGGTAGGCAATAGTTTACTGTAACATAAACAAACTCGATTCTCTCCATTGTCTCTCTAGCCGATAGTATTAAGGCCGGGCTCGGAGAGCTGGTTTGAAATGAACTGCCGTTAAAGTCGTTTTTCGCTAAGCCGACGACCAGCTTCTTGGATTCTCCGATTGTTAACTTTCTGAAGCTTCTCTATTTAGATGATTGCGCAACTAATGTGCCGGAAAATTGAATCTGCGTCTCTCTTTAATCATGTCCATCCTTCAAAGAAAGAAAGAAAACGGAAATAAATTTGATCTGTCTCGACTCAATCGTGTTAATAGTATGATTATATGAGCAAAACTTACTGTGTCGTGAAGGGGCCGGCATGGTAAAGGCAGCCAAATCCGAAGGCGCTGGCGAATAATATTTTCGGTCTCTAGCAATGTTCTGCCTCGTCCCGCCCGCTATTGGAACAAGTGGATCTGACTTACAAGCTCTGTCCCGAGAAATATTTGGTCGACAATCTTGGTTTGCATGCATCGAATGTCGAGAATATCGCTGAGGAACGACTGGACAATTAGACGCTACCAATTCTTGCGCTTTGGAAACTTCACTGTGACGTTTCTTGTACATGCCGCTTTGCGCAATCTGCAACACAAGTGAAAAGCGCAGTTTTAAAGAGTATATAAACAATCTTCGGAACAAGCAGTAAATGCATACCTTCACTGGCCGAGACAACACTGCCCGATGATCGGGACAAGGCTCAAGACGTATTAGCGCTTTGGATCCTTTCCTGTACATGTTTTGTAGCATAGCGCAACGAGAAATTTTAGAACGATGAAATGGAAACTTTAAGAAACCAATTAGAAGAATGATATATCGCTTTGGTTTTTTTTTTTTTTCGTAAACATACCCGCTGGCTTTTTCGTCGGATAATTCTGCATCCACCCCTTTACTTGGAAGACATTTTGGCAAGCTCGATGGATCGCACGCAACTGGCGGTGTCGTGAAGAACTTGTCGGGAACAAAAGATTACCGAGTTATTATTTCAGTCATATGAACTGGACATAAACTGGCGAAATATTTCATTTTGCGCGGAACAAATTTAAGACAAAGACATACGAAATATTACCTTGTCCTCGAGGGCGGTCTGAGCAGTCCCACGTTTAGAAGGATCAATAGAGAGCAAAATCTCCATAAACTTTATCGCAACGTCAGGAAGATCTTTGAACTCTTCGGCAATTCTCCTCTCGTAAGGTTGTGCGGGTTTGAAAACCGACGAAAAAGGCGACTTCACTTTCCTCCAATCATCTTCAGATGGAGTACCGCAAAGCTGAAATATCATACGCACCTGCTCGCCCTATAATATGAATGCGCAAAAACTCATATATTATATTGAATCATCGATATTTCCAAATGCCAAAGTCCCGCCCGAGAAACTTGGAAAGAAGAACAACATACCTCCGTTTGGCCGGGCATGATCGGCGACCCAGCGTATAGTTCGCCTAGAATACAGCCAGCGCTCCACAGATCCACCCCGACTCCATACTGGGTAGCCCCGAGCAAAAGCTCGGGTGGCCTATACCACAGCGTTACTACACGCCTGGTTAAGTGAGCGCCTCGGCGCGCATTGTAATAATTCGCCAGGCCAAAATCCGCAATCTTTAAGACCCCATCGTCGTTGATCAGAAGATTCGAGCCCTTAATGTCCCGATGGAGCACGCCTTGACTGTGACAGTAGTCGAGCCCACTCAGCAGCTGCTGCATGTAGCACTTGATCTACCGTAATAGAAAGAGCGAGAGAGATAAGAACAACAAATGGCGCGTAAGAACGGCGAGCAGCTTTAATCAGACGTGAATGAAGATTTATCGCACCTGCGGTTCGGTGAATTTGACTCCAGGTAATGATGCTAGTCGAGTTAGGTCGTGCTCCATGTACTCGAACACTAGACACAAGCTGGAGGATGTCTGAGACGCAACCAAGCCGTTGAGCTTGATTACGTTGGGGTGGTCGAGCCTTCGGAGGATGAGGATTTCCCTCGCCATGAACTTGACGCTCCTGGGATTAGCGCTGTTGAAGCGTACTTTCTTCAGCGCGACGATTTTGTTCTTCAGACGATCGCGGGCCTTGTAGACGCTGCTGTACGCTCCCTCGCCAATCTGAAGCAATCAACGGCACCATTTAAAAATGCAACTAAATATTTTTCCGCGCAGAAAAAAGGTATACTTTGAATAATATCGCATCACTAGCGCTAATCACGGGCATACGCCTCCTCATATAAAGAAATTACTGCTGCGAAAAAAAAGGACGAAAACGAAAACGAGCAAAAACATGAATAGCGCCACCTTTTCGAGTTTCTCGAAGGTATCGAGGCTTCTGGGAGTCCAGCCTCTTACAGCTTCCCCGGCCACATCGACGAGCCAAGATGGCCAACCGTCCGCGATAAGTCTGCGCTTTTCAGACTCAGCAACACGGCCAAGCCCGGGAAATCTATCGGAGAACTTCCTACTGCTAACTATCTCATAGTGACCGCTCTTAACCTTTCCCGAGGCATTCGATCTTCTATTAGGCTCTCTCTGCCTTCGGTTACCGCTGTTGTTTCTAACGACTGCTGTGGAGGGTTTCCCACAAAGCCCGCCCATTATTCGCCTATAGATAATTAATATAATGACGATGAGAAACACAGTCGTTCTTCACACTTCGATTGGCGCTCAAAATTCATATAAATTTCCAAATGGCGGGGAAAGATACGCATACGAAAACATCATGACAAATTACGCACCTCGTTCACCACGCACAAATCGAACCGCCTATCGATCAGGCGCCGAAATCCCACCACCTATCCACCATGCAAAAAACAATAGAACACAGAATTAAAAGAAACCCCATTAAAAACATCGAAGAACGGCGGCTGATCTCACGAAATGGGCTATTTCTTTGATTAAACCGTAACAGAAAAAAAAAATGCTTCAAGACTAAATCAATATACTGGAAAAATGGACGCTTCAGCTCGAGAGGATACAAAAGAGAAAAGCTTTTTAAGATAATATTTTATGCGCTGTATGTATATGAATAGAGAGGCAGGCCCAGGCGTATGTGCATGAACACCATAATATGTAGTAACCTCATAATGGGAAAGACGACGGCAAATTCTTTTTTTTTTCCCCAAAAAAATAAAAATAAATAAATAAATAAACAAGGTTTACGTTTCCTTCGCTCAGTCATACCCTAAAAGCTCAGACACAGTCAAAGACTAACCGATGATGGAAGATTCTTGATTTAAACGGCAGAAACACAGTTTTCTCTTCAATGTTCTCCGCCGCCACGCACTGTAATGATTTTCTTCTCACCTTAAGACAGCAATTTATATAGAAGGGATTGAGTGGGTGAAGGGAAGGATTATAGTCAATGTTATATTTACGTTATCTTGTTTTTTTCCATATTACACAGTTAGAGTAGATTATGTCGATCCCAAGAACAGTGAAATAAGGTTTAAGGGGAGGGATGGACATGCATGGACTCGAGCCGTTAGTTTATGTTAACGCCGTTACATTTTTTGGGCTTTCCGTCGCGAAATGTAGCTTCTTCTTCTAACGAAATATTTATATCAGACGGTCGTGATCCTTTCGTTGATTCTTTATTTACAGAATATGAACATTTAATTATTTTAGCCATAATTAATTGTGATGACTTGTGCTTTAATTATTTATCATTAATAATATATTGGTCTATGCCAAGATTTTATAGGCGTAAAAAATGGAGTTGTTATGTGACCCAGCTCGATTGCCCCGATGGGCTAATGGGTCAAAAGTCCGACCCGCTTGAATGTTTATGATTTTTCCTAAAATTGTTATGTTGTGTATTGATTATTGAAATAATAGAATTTGACCAGGCAATCGACCCGTGGGGCTGAAAATTGGTCATAATACTTAGATTTTTTTTGAAACCATAGTTTAATATATAACAAAAATACGCAGCTAAAAATCCGCTATGGAGAAAATCAAAAAAGAAACTCTCGTAAAAAGCGAGATACAAAAGAAAACAAGAAAAACAAAGACCGAAAAAAAAAAATAATATTCAAAGTTCGGACAAAAAGAACTAAATAATATATTACAAATAGTCTAACACTTCATAAACATGACTATTAAACCTAGATCTACAATACTCTTCAGTTTCTTCCGTCTTCGGCCTCCAAAATCTTGTCTTGGCACTCTCACAATGGAGAGAAGAAAATCAAAGAAAAACGAAAAGCGAAAACAAAGAAAAAGCATGGCAAAAAAAAAGAGAGGAAGGATTTCTTGATTGAATGAAGTAAAGGATGGTTATTATCAATGTTCAGACAAGGATAATGATGAATCTCATCGTACATGAGAATATATTCCAAATCTACATAGTAAAAAAATCCTTGTGTAAGACATAATACCATCCCATATCTTCCCATTGCTTCATTTCAGAAAGAAGAGAGATAATAATAGTACATCTTCCAAATTTCCTCACATTATCAATGGAAGCTGATTGAACAAATGAAAGTGCAGTCACGTCTTACATCATGATTGAGAGAGAGAGAGAGAGAGGGAGGGATATTTCTCATGCAAATATATAAGAGGCATACTAATATCAAAATCATAGGCAAAAAGGATCAAAGAGAGAAGTTACTGTGTAAGAATGCTTCGGGAGAGAGTTTCTATTCATATATGTATGATCAAGATACTGACTTGTCCTGCTTGTGAGCCTTCACTTGTCAAGATCCATAGCAGAAAACAGACAAACAGCTAGTTTTACTCAGAGCAAGCGGGGACTATATGATATCGCATGTTTATCACGTTAAGACGTCGAAAAGAGCAAAAACAAACGATGGCCGGAAGGGTGTTATAGGTCGTCAAACACTTCGAGGGAACACATATTACAATGGAAAAGTAACTCACCCGAGGCAACGATAGCAAAAGTGGGCTTTTACACACGTTTGCTAGTTACCTAAAAACAAGAAGGAAAATCCAAGTTGGTTAAGTTCAGCAACCTGCCATCATGCCAAAGACAAGTGAACGAAGGCACCCCTTCAAAATATATGATCATTCATACACATGGCATGATACTTAGTGTTCAGCTGGCATAGAGATACTAATAACATGGGATCATCATTAAACTGGACAAATTAACAAGCTCAAAATCCACTGATGAAACAAATATTCAACAAATAAGCAGAACAGATTAAAGCAATTACGAGGAAAAGGATAAAGCTCACCTTCAATGAACCAATCAAAACCGCAGAGAGAAATAGCAAGCATAGACGTCATCAAGGCGGAGGCTGTAGCCGTGTGGTACGGCTGCATCGAGCTCAGGCAAGCGCTCATCTCAACGGGGCTCCTTTCAAAATTGCATTTTTATAACAAAAGTAGAAAGCTTTGTATAAGACCCTTCATCAGATTGAACAAAATAAATGTTAAAAAACAGAGGAGAGGGAAAGGGAGAGGGAGAGAGATACCCCGAAGAATGCGATGAGCGAGGGGAGTCCGAAGTGAACGGCAAGAAAAGGCTTGGGGCTGCGTGGAAGTCCGTCTTTCGATGGCGTTCCCGACTGCCGACGATCGAGCAACGAATCTGACAGCTACGCGGCGGCGGTTGTCATTTCCCTCGTTTTTCAGTAGTGACGATCGAACGGCCATCTCGAGGTTTAGGCAAGCAGCTAGTATTTATTACAAGGGCTTTGGTTTTGTCTTATTAAAAGAATCAAACTATACTATTTCCATTTCATTTAGTTACAGAAATTTCACATTTTTTTAGATATATTAATATTTGAAAAATGGTCATACTTCTATCATATAAAATAATAGATTATTGGGCCAAATAATTACACCGAAAATTTATGAAAAAGTAACTATAATTAGAGTTAAGCTTAATTTAATTATAGTCATACAGTAAATTCCGTAAAAGAAAAAGGAAAAAGAAAATAAGAAAAAGGCGGAGAAAAAAAAAACACCCAATCTATGAAGTTCTTGAGATTCTTGTCCTAACAGTACACTTCACTAAAAGATGAGCAATATTCCTCCCTTACTCACCGCCAAGTTCCTTGTTTTTCCCAACGAGCACAAAGTATCCAAGAACTGCACAGATCACAGCCACGACATTCCCTTCCTTGATCAACACCTTCACCACAAACCCAGAGATCTCAGCCGTCAATTTCTTGCCGTCGACGACCAAATCTTTTCTGGGTTTTCCACAGAAAGTCAATAGCACGAGCACGGTGATCCACGTCACTAGGGTGGCCGGAACAGCTACGGCCAGAGCAGACACCATGGAAAGAACTCCGAAGGCCAAGCCTAAGACAGCCGAGGCGCATAGAGCTGCCCAATTAGTACCAGAGGAAGAGTAGTTGAGTTCGTACCAAGTGAGGACTGCTTTGATTATGTTCCATGATAGATAGAGGAGGGTTGAGTAGACTGAGACGAAGAGAAGAACCCATGTCCTTCTTTTGCTCATGAGCGTGAGCAGAAGTGACTGCGTGTTTATCGAATATGGTTCTGCCTGATTTTCCATGAAATGAATAGTTTGATTTTTGGGGTTTTTTCAAAGATTTTTCTACAGTTTTCTCTGTTGTATAGTCAGAAAAGTGGTGTGGATTTCTTTATTTGTAGTGTTTGGTGACCAGTAAGGCAAGAAATCATTACCATATATGTAATAATTATGTTATGGGCAACTGAAGACAGAAACTGTTCAGTTGGGCTTCACTTGGCGTTTTGGACATGGAGAAATAGTAAAAGCCCATGTTAATATAATCCCAACTTTTCGCAAGAAACTTTTGAGTTCAAAATTCAAAATTTCAACTTTAGATTCACCGACAAAGAAACGGAACTATCAATGGCGTCCACGGATATGAAGGGCTACTTCAAGCAGCAGAAAAGGAAACCAGCAATTTCGAAGAAGGCTTCGAAGCCCCCGAAGCTCGCCTCCGTCGTTCAGCCGCCGGCGCTCGTCTGCGAGGGCGGTTCAGTAGAGGGCTTTGGTGAAGACGAGGAAGTTGTGAGGCAGTTTGATCTGAACATGACTTATGGGCCTTGCCTGGGGATGAGTAGAATCGGGCGTTGGGAACGAGCCAAGGCATTAGGGTTGAATCCTCCACAAGTAGTCGAGGGTTTGATCAAGGCGGGGAAAGTTAGGCCTGAAGCTTTATGGGATGGTCGTGTTTAGAAGGATAACGTTTCTTTTCTTGGCTTTCATTACCTTTTTTGTTGCTGTACTTCATTTGCTCGTGTTTGTTTTGGCTTATGTTTCACACTCTTTGTGTCTGACAATTACTAATCTAAGCTGTGTTTTGAGTTGATCTTTAAAGAGAGAGCATTACAACAAAGGGAGCTTAAATATCCACATTCAAGAATTCAAATAACAAAAGACGGGGAGATAGATATCAGAATATAAAAGCATACATCTCTTTATCCATATTTATTTACCCAAATCACGCTTTATTCAAGAAAATGAAAGGCATCAATCAGATCACACTCTCCGTTGAGAACCGCCGCCGCCACTGAGTCCATTCAGACTATCCAACACGTGATTAAAGTCGACGGGTTGACCGCTCTCCTCGAGCCTTTGGATTACCCCAACGACATGGTCAGCTCTATAGCCCATGTCCATCATCTTCTCAATAAGCTCACTATAGGGATGGCCACGAAGGGATTGGGGAACTGTCATGTTAGAACTAGGCATTCTTTCAGGGATGTTGGCGGGAGGATAAGCATTTTGCTGGAAATGAGAGTGCGGGGTTTGAGGATGATGATACATCCTGCCTGCCTCGGTATCATATACCATGTAACCACTACCTGCTGGAGGAGGTTGACGGGGCCCACTACTAGACGCATATCCATCGCCCGGTTGTTGTGGGCCATAGCTACTAGCTTTCAGATTCTGCGTTGAAGGCTGAGGTTGAATCGGTCGGTTGGAAGAGCTATATCCATAAGGTATTGCCTCAAGACCAGCCGAAGCTGGTAGAGATGAACCCACAAAAGAAACTTGATTTGGCATGCTAGGAGGAGCCATCTCTGGAGCAGCCTGGCTTGGATGGCTTGGGATATAAGTAGAATAAGCCACTTGAGGAGGAGGGTTCCTAAGCTGTGGTTGCATAACTTGAGGTTGTGGTGGCTGAACCGGCGTTGGTTTTTGGTGATGCCATTGCTGCTGATAAGAAGGTACTGGCTGAGCCTGTGAGCTCTGATTTACTTGAGATTGTGCCGGTGGTGGAGGAAGGCCCGAGATATCTTGAACTTGAGGCTGTGCAGGTAAGTATTGTGGGTGAGATGGGTGGACTTGAGATGAGGGATGAATACTTGCCATTTGTGGTGGAGGCATGTAATGAGATTGATGTACTTGTGGTGGCATACTCTGTGGAGGCATAGATGAAGAAGGTGGTGGCATGTGAGGTATTTGATGCTCGGCTGGTCGAGCAGGGATTGAGGGCTGTGGAGCAATTTGGTGGGGAAGCGTAAGTGCTAACTGCTGTTCAGGAACATCTGACGGATTCTCATTATTTCGTGATTCGGAAGATGGCGGTGAATTTTTTAACTCATTCTTCTCAGCGCTAGTGACACCTGAGGATTCCTTTTGCACATGCTGAAGCTTGGCTAGTTCTTTCTGAGTATCGGCAAGCTCCTGTTTATCCTTCAGAATTTGAATAGACCTGCGAACCTGCAATTTCGGGAAGGCAATCAGTTCCAACTTCCAAGCAATCGGAGGGAGGAACCAAACGATCATTACTTAGGCAGAGGTAACATGAGTCCAGCACTAAAGTCTAATATTTGATGTAAGCCATTCCCAGCACCAATGATAAAATAAGTATTTGATCACTAACACAGAATAGAATACCTCCTGCATGTGCTTTTCAAGTGAACTGAGCTTTGACTCCGAATCCTCATGACCACGAACTAAGTCAGCACGCATTTGTCCGATGGATTTGTCAAGATTGTAACAGTATAATTCCAACTGTGACATTCTCGAACTTATTCCCTCCAGAAAATGCATGACGTTATCCGTGTTCTTCTTCATAGTACTTTCAACAGTGGAGACAACTTCCTGAAGATAGGAAGATTCCTCAGGTGGACTGTAAGTGGCTGATGGATAGACGGATGACCTGGCCATTCTGCCTTTGTGAAACTCCTGCCAATTTAAAACACATATTCATTGTGAAACTTAACAAAACTGATAAATCATCAAGAGCATAAGTGATGAAGCCAATAAAGCACAGCAAAAGATTTATCGTCGATATGCAGCATGACTCTCATATAGTAACAACAACAAACTCGGCGTTTAACTAGAAAACAATGGGTTAGGCGAAGAGTAGAATCAGATTCACAAATTCGACCACTCAACTTAAAAGTGAGAAAAATCAATAAAAGCATAAACAGCCTCACTCAAATTACACTTTTTCCCAATCTCCCATTGGGAGAAACAACAACATGCGTTGATCGATTAAAAAGATCCGTCAATTAAAAATATCAATCACGTCAATCGATAGAAAAATCACCCCAAAACCTCAACTTAAAAACCCCACCAAAAACCTCAATATGCGAGAAGAGTGACAACCCACCTTAGCAGAATTAGCTGTGGCCGAAGGATCGGAGTGATTTCCGTTGCTTCCCTCTTGAATTCCGTAATCCTCGTACGAGCGAAGGATATCATCCGATGCAAAATCGAACCCTTTCGAAACCGAATTGCTAACCCGACCCGATGATCCTGATGCCATATCAGTTAAAAGATCGCTGTTTCTGTATGAGTAGGATGCGATTGTCGTGTAGTTTTCTTAGCTTGTGAGCAGCTGAAACGAAGCAAAGAGGATGGATTTAGACTTGAGGGAAAAAGCGTAGTCTTTTGTTTTTGGATTGGACTAATATGAGGCTGTCGTAAAGATGGGCAGGCCCAATCCCTTGGCCCATATAAGCCCAATTATAGTTTAACGGTCATTATCTGAGTTTAAACTCTTGTGGGCCCCAGCGAAGATGAGGTGACCCTACGTCCACACACGTGGCAGATTCTCATTCGTACTAAAGTTATAAAATATCGAATTAAAGGCATTGCCGAAAGTTGCAATAATAAGCGGTGCCTGATGCGGAAACTTTCGATGGAATTACTATTATACCCCTGACAGCAAATCGTTATTATTAATCAAAACATTCAATTATGAATTCAAAGTACACTTGTGATTGCATTGGTCAGCAAAGTAGGCTAGGCTAGGCTGAGGTTTAAAACGTTAAAATCGTGGCCGTGAATTAATTTAATTACAAAAGAAATTAAGAATTTTGACAAAGTGTTAGCGTTCTAACCACCAATGGTTAAGCGTATGTATGTATGCCTTGATATATATTATTAAAGAAATGGTTAGAAATTTTCGTGACGTGAGAGATACGAAGACGTGAATCTTTAGATCAGCGGCTGATAATAAATAAATATTTATTATGAAATAATTAAATGTGGATGTTTTAAATAATAATATTAGTTAAATTATTGATGATTTGGAAGTATTATATTAAATGATGATAATGTGATAAGATGATAAGATGATGTGTTTAATTGAAGAGTTTGTATTTTAGTGTGTGGTGTATAATTGTAATTAATGTGATTAGTTGTAATAGCGAATTATTAGTTGTATAAATAGGTGATTAGAGTTCATTGTAAATCACACCAAGTATTGAAATATTTAATCTCTCTCTAATCTCTCTCTCTTTATTATTATAAGTTATATTATCATTATAATCTTAATATAAGTATAATTAAAATAAAATAATCTTAATATAATATTAATCACAATTAATATTTTTATAACACGTTATCAGCACGACCGCTCTCCGTCGTCAAGATCAACCTCCGTCGAAGATCTCGTACGAGTTTAGTCAATGTATGGTAATTTAATTTTTAATTTATACTAATCATATATTAATTGTAATTAATTTAAAAATATATATTATAAAAGTATTATTTAAAGGTTTTATAACTAAACGCCAATACCCGAGTGGTTTCGCGGAATATCGTTCACTACAAGTGACGAGAGGTCCAGGTTTCGATCCCCGTGGAGGCGTGTGGTTTTTTTTTTATGCACGTACACAACACAAGCCCACGAGGTCTTGCGGTAATCCCAACCTCAGTAACGGCATATTATTAATCTTTCTTTAATAAAAAAAAATATGTCGTTTTATACAAAGATGGATCTTCTACTCCTTACATTATTTACGGTGATCCTTTCATCTATGTGGATAATATTTTTACCAATGTTTTTAAAATATAATTATTAATTGTAATTTCTTTAATATTATAATTACTGAAATATATTTTATTTTGAAGGATGTCGCTCTGTCCGATGTTTGATCTTTTACTTATGATTATTATTACGGCGACACTGATCTGGATGTGGATATCATTTTTTATAAGAACTTTTACAAAAGAAGATACAAAAGAAGATTTAAAAGAAGATTAATTATAAGTTTTTTTTTATTATGTAATGTTTTAATAACATGTTTTGTATTTTATTATAGTAATATGTCGAACTTGGCGAGCCTTGAGTTTGTTGAACTAGATATCACTGGAAAAAATTATTTACCTTGGGTACTAGATGCTGAAATCCATTTGAAAGCAAAAGGTTTAGGTGACACCATTGATCCCACGAAAACCACAACTGAACAAGACAAGGCGAAATCTATGATTTTTCTTCGCCACCACATTCACGAAAATCTGAAAGTTGAATACTTAACAGAAAAGAATCCAGCTGAGTTGTGGAAAAACCTGAAAGAACGATATGGTCACTTGACAATTGTTATTCTCCCCAATGCAAAGTACGAATGGCTGAATTTACGATTGCAGGATTTTACGTCGGTAAGTGAATATAATTCTGCCGTTTATAGAGTTACTTCCACGTTGAAATTATGTAGAGAGACAATTACTGATAACGATATGCTGGAGAAAACATTCACCACATTTCATCCACAGAATATGATATTACAACAGCAATATCGGGAGAGAAAATTTAAAAAGTATTCAGATCTAATTTCTTGCTTACTTTTGGCTGAGCAAAATAATGAATTGCTGGTGAAAAATCACGAATCCCGAACGACTGGTTCTACTGCACTCCCTGAAGCGAATGCAGTCAAAATTAATAATGACAACAGTCGAGGTAATGATCGTGGACGTGGTCGTGGTGGATTTCGCGGCCGTGGAAGTGGTCGTGGTCAAGGCCGTGGTCGTGGCCGAGGATATTATGGTGGTGGTTATCAATATTTCCGTGGTGGTTATCATAATTATCGTGGCGGTCATCAAAATATTCCCCAGAAGAGGAAAAATTTTGATAATAAAGATGAGAAGAGGCAAACTGAACAAAAGAATAATGATGAAAAATGTTATCGTTGCGGTGGTTCTGGCCACTGGTCGCGCAATTGTCGTACGCCCAAACATCTTGTTGAGCTATATCAGGAATCTCAAAAGGGCAAAGGAAAGAAAATCGAAATGAATTTTGTTCAGGGTGAATTCGCCTCTACCTCTGATGCCAGTGATGAAAATGCTCATTTGGAAGCTGCGGATTTTCTGATCGATGCAAATTAATCTGCTATGATTTTATTTATGCATTATGATTTACTATTGTGTGTTTTATTATATATCGTTGTTTTAAGTTATCTATATATTTGTAATGAAATATTTCTTTTTCAATAATAAATATTATGTGTTTGTTTATAAATGATATTATTTGATGGATGTGGGCATGTGCAATGAAGAATTGTGTCTTGCAGACTGTGCAACGACGAATACGATTCTAAAAAATAAGAAATATTTCGATCATCTTGATATGAAAGAAGCCAGTGTTATTACTATATCGGGTAGCACGAATATAATTGAGGGCTCCGGAAGAGCTAATGTTTTACTGCCCAGAGGAACAAGGCTGATAATTGAAAATGCTTTATATTCTCCTAAGTCTCAAAGAAATTTATTAAACTTTAAAGCTATTCGACATAACGGATATCATATTGAGATTGTAGAAAAAGGAGATATTGAATATTTGCATATTATAAAAGTGATATCGGATGACAAAAGAATTGTGGAAATATTACCATCTTTTGACTCTGGGCTATATTACACATATCTTAAAACAATTGAATCACATGCTATCGTAAACCAGAAGTTTACTAATGATAATACATTTGTTGTTTGGCATGACCGGTTGGGCCATCCCGGTTCAATTATGATGCGGAGAATAATTCAAAATTCTCGTGGACATTTAATGAAGAACCAGAAGATTCTTCAATCGAATGAATTATCATGTGTTGCTTGCTCTAAAGGGAAGTTGATTATTCGTCCATCACAAATAAAAATAAAGAATGAATCCATAAGATTTTTGGAGCGTATACAAGGTGATATTTGTGGACCGATACATCCATCGTGTGGACCATTTAGATATTTCATGGTATTGATTGATGCATCAACTAGATGGTCTCATGTATGTTTGTTATCAACGCGGAATGTAGCTTTTGCGAGATTGCTTGCTCAGTTGATTCGATTAAGAGCACATTTTTCGGATTATCCAATAAAGAAAATACGTCTTGATAATGCTGGTGAATTTACTTCCAATGCATTTAATGAATATTGCATGTCTATTGGAATTGATGTTGAGCACCCCGTGCCACATGTCCATACGCAAAACGGTCTTGCAGAATCGTTGATTAAAAGGTTGGAATTAATTGCAAGACCATTATTAATGAAGTCGAAACTTCCCTCATCTTGTTGGGGACATGCTATATTACATGCAGCGGCACTAATCCGCATCAGGCCAACAAGTTATAACGATATCTCCCCGATACAAATGGTTTATGGTCAGGAACCAAATATTTCCCATCTGAGAATTTTTGGATGTGCGGTTTATGTTCCAATTGCTCCACCACAACGCACTAAGATGGGACCTCAAAGGAGGTTGGGAATATATGTCGGATTTGAATCTCCATCGATAATAAAATATTTAGAACTCTAACTGGAGATTTATTTACGGCTAGATTTGCGATTGTCATTTCGATGAATCGAATTTTCCGACATTAGGGGGAGAAAAGAAACAGCTGGAAATGAGTATTAGTTGGAATGAATTATCGCTAAATCATTATGATCCTCGAACGAAAGAATGTGAACTAGAAGTTCAAAAGATAATTCATTTACAAGGATTAGCTAATCAACTGCCAGATAGCTTTACTGACCTTAAAAGAGTGACTAAGTCACATACCAGCTGTTAATGCTCATGCAAAAGTTGATGTTCCTGGAGAACATATAATGATCGAGCCTAAGCCACAACTAAAACGTGGTAGGCCCTCGGGTTCCAAAGATAAAAATCCTCGAAAAAAAAAGGAGCAAATAATAAGAATGGTCCAGTCGAGGATTTATCGACTCTAGAAGAGTCAATGGGCATTAATGATTATGATAATGGAAATCAGGTACCTGAAAATTTTTAGAATAATGATAATGAAGAGATCTCGATAAATTATGCTCAAAATGGAATTAGATGGAACCGAGAAAAAGTCAACGTTGACAATAAATTCTCATTTAACGTAGCGCTACATGAAATGAATGAGATAAATGAGAATGAGGATCATGAACCAGGGTCTGTAAAAGAATGCAGACAAAGAAATGATTGGCCAAAATGGAAAGATGCAATCGAGGCAGAATTAAAATCACTTGAGAACGAAAAGTTTTCGGACCTGTAGTCCGCATACCAGAAAATGTAAAGCCGGTTGGATATAAATGGGTTTTCATTAGAAAGAGAAATGAAAACGGTGAAATTGTGAGATACAAAGCACGGCTTGTTGCACAAGGCTTTTCACAACGACCTGGTATTGATTATGAGGAGACGTATTCTCCTGTGGTGGATGCAACTACTTTTCGTTATTTAATTAGTCTGGCAGTACGTGAAGGACTCGATATGCGTCTAATGGATGTTGTCACCGCTTATTTATATGGATCACTTGATAGTGATATATATATGAAACTTCCCGAGGGATTTCAGTTGCCTGAAAATTCAGGGCCCCGAAATGAGTACTCAATCAAGCTAAATAAATCGCTTTATGGATTAAAGCAATCTGGGCGTATGTGGTATAATCGCCTAAGTGAATATTTATCGAAAGAGGGGTATAAAAATGATCAAACTTGCCCGTGCATATTTATGAAAAGATCTGGAAATGAATTTGTCATCATTTCAGTTTATGTTGATGATATTAACATAATTGGAACTCCTGAAGAGTTATCAAAAGCCGTTAATTGTTTGAAAAAAGAGTTTGAAATGAAAGATCTCGGTAAAACGAAATTTTGTCTTGGACTGCAAATTGAATATTTAAAGAATGGGATATTCGTACATCAAGAGACTTATACGAAAAAGGTATTGAAAAGATTTTATATGGACAAAGCTCATCCATTGGATACTCCAATGATTGTTCGATCTTTAGATGTGAATAAAGATCCGTTTAGACCTTGCGAAAACGATGAAGAACTACTTGGTCCTGAAGTACCATATCTTAGTGCTATTGGAGCCCTAATGTATTTAACGAGTCATACGCGACCTGATATAGCGTTCGCTGTGAATCTATTGGCGAGATATAGTTCGTCACCGACTCGTAGACATTGGAATGGAATTAAGCGGATTTTTCGATACCTTCAAGGAACAACTGATATGGGATTGTTCTATTCTAATGAATCAAAAACAGATTTGATTGGGTATGCAGATGCTGGTTTTCTATCTGACCCACATAATGCTCGATCGCAAACGGGCTATTTATTTACACATGGCGGAACCGCTATTTCATGGCGGTCAGTTAAACAAAGTTTAACGGCTACTTCTTCTAATCATGCGGAAATTTTAGCTATTCATGAAGCTAGCCGAGAATGTGTTTGGTTGCGATCGATAATTGAGCATATACAACAAACCAGTGGGCTAGTATCGAAAAAGTTACTTCCTACGATTTTATATGAAGATAATGCTGCATGCATTGCCCAATTAAAGGAAGGATATATTAAGGGAGATAGAACAAAGCATATTTCACCAAATTTTTTCTTTACACATGATTTAGAGAAAAATGGTGATATTGATGTACAACAAGTGCGATCAAGTGAAAATCTTGCAGATTTATTCACGAAAGCACTTCCCCCAATAATTTTCAAAAGATTTGTATATTCAATTGGAGTTCGAAAACTTCGAGATATTAAATGATGTCATCATCAGGGGGAGTAAATACGCGTTGCACTCTTTTTCCCTTCACTGAGGTTTTTCCCATGTGGTTTTCCCAGTAAGGTTTTTAATGAGGCAACTGTGGCGACCCTCATTTTCTAAATACGATTTAGTGGCGGATTTCCGCAACGAAAGCCGCGGAAGACCCATTTTACAAAAACTTTTTAAAACAAACTAATATTATTTTTACAGCACAACCATCTTTACACGGGCCTCGGCCCCAAAACAAAATCCAAAAGTTCCTACACACTCCACAGGTCGCGTCCCATGTACTGCATCCGCCCCCAAAAGCCCGTGGAGTCACCGCCATCAGCCTGCCTCAGTCGAGACGTACCTCGACGTCGGGCTCAGTAATACCTACAACACGAAAAACTGAGCGATTGCCTAGTAGGTGAAAATATGCGTGAATGCAGCGTGCACTTAACCCCAATCCCGACACCTCACCATGCTATGCACGCTCGTCCCACGACCTCATCTCATCTCGTCTCATCTCAACCACAGGGCCCTAGGTTGGACTAATGCACCTCATAAATAACCCTACGGCACCTACCGTAAAGTTCGAGCGGCACCAACCACTCATCTCGACGGCACCAACCGTCCATACTCATTAGTGGCACCAACCACTAATCACGACGGCACCAACCGTTTATATAAATAAAGCTGGGCGGCACCAACCGCCCATCTCGACGGCACCAACCGTCAGGTGCAACTAGTACCAACCTCAACTCGACTTCGAGTCGACAACCAGCATCGGTCACATTCTACCCCGCTCAACGACACCTTAAGGTGTCACCGTATCAATACGGTCATCCAATCTTACCTCAATATGTCGTGATATGCAATGCGTGTCATACAAGCCGCACAGAATAACAACCACATCTCGTAAAACCTGAAAATCCAGAAACCCTTTAAAATCCCGAAAATAATACTTACAGCTGACAATAAAATAACCGTGGACCAGGGAATTTAATCAAAACCCGAAAATATTTTAATTTAAAAGATTTGGGCTGAAAATAATTTTATTTAAAAGAATTGGGTCAAAATAGAATAAATGCTCAAAATAAGTTCGTTGGTCAAACCCAAATATTTTCGGTCAAAGCCCAAACTTAATTCGCGAAAACCTAAAATCGGTCCGCGATGTCTCATGGTTCGCAAAAGACCTCAACTCGCGAAAACCTTCTTTTCGCGAACTCTCTGACCCGCGAAAACTGGTTTTCGGTCCGCATCTATTTCTTATTCGCGAACTCTATGGCCCGCGAAAACTGGTTTTCGGCCCGCATCTATTTCTTATTCGCGAACTCTCTGGCCCGCGAAAACTGGTTTTCGGCCCGTGATGTCTCACAGTTCACGAACTAACTCAGCCCGCGAAAACTTGTTTTCAGCCCGCGATAACCTTTCTCCCTCACAATTCGCAAAATAACTGGCCCGCGAAAACCCTTATTCGGTCCGAAAACATGACATTCGCCAAAACACAAGTAAACCCAGAAAATGAAGAACAGTATGCGAAAAACACTAAGTTCTTCAATTCTTCAAGAAATTTCATCACACAAACATCCTTCTAACTCACATAAATACCTGACTAAATTATAGAACTCATATGTTGAGCTCGAACAAGCATCATAACACTTCAAAAACATCACAAAAGTACCAGAAATTCGAGAACTAAAAATCAGATTTAACGAAAACATTTACGTGTTGTAGATGAAATCTTCACCTACCTTTCCTCCTAGTTACTTATAACAGATTTGTAAGGTTGAGCTGGCCGAAAATTTGCTTGTTCTTGGCTTGGGAATTCCTTTCCTTTCACTCTCCTTTCTTCTTTTGCTCGTTCTCCTTCTTTTTCTTTCTTCTTTCTTATCTCTTGTCTCTTTTTAATGTGCTCCTTACCGATGATAATAAGGGTGATAAGGAGGTGACAAACCCATTACGTGGTTTTCCCTCATGTCTAAGTTATCTTTCATTTGGGCCAAAGTTTGGGTTTCCAATATTTATTCAAGTTGGGCTGAATTATTTATTTCTTTATTTGGGCCCGTTCGAATAATTCCCGAAAATTTCTCTACGGTTCTTACCCGAAATTTTGGCTTACCCGAAATTTCATTTCGGGTTTCACTCGAAATTTACTTTATAAATTTCGAATATACTATGCGTAATTCCCGTATTAAAATTTTACGGGTATTACAGCAACAATCGAAAGCGTATCTAAAAGAATCATGTACTCTTTTTCCTTCATTAGGTTTTTATCCCATTGGGTTTTTCCTAATAAGGTTTTAACGAGGCATATTCTTTGAAAACATCCAAGGGGGAGTATTATGAAATAATTAAATGTGGATGTTTTAAATAATAATATTAGTTAAATTATTGATGATTTGGAAGTATTATATTAAATGATGATAATGTGATAAGATGATAAGATGATGTGTTTAATTGAAGAGTTTGTATTTTAGTGTGAGGTGTATAATTGTAATTAATGTGATTAGTTGTAATAGTGAATTATTAGTAGTATAAATAGGTGATTAGAGTTCATTGTAAATCACACCAATTATTGAAATACTTAATCTCTCTCTAATCTCTCTCACTTTATTATTATAAGTTATATTATCATTATAATCTTAATATAAATATAATTAAAATAAAATAATCTTAATATAATATTAATCACAATTAATATTTTTATAACAATATTCACTTGCATTTCATTGATCGTAATGTAAATAATAAAGCCTAATTGATATGAAAGGAAAGGTCAACATTGCACTACAGTATAATAATAATTTCGATATATTAATAGTACTCATAATTACATTTATATATATACACCTCACCTTTCCCACTATTTCCCATTTCCACTACTCTCTCTCTCTCTCTCTCTCAAACATACAAATTTGATTACATATTTTTCTATCTTCTTGATCACTATTTATTTTTTTCACTTTTCTTCCGAAAATATGAAGAAATCGGGAGGGAGCTTTCTTGCAGCAGCTTCTGTGGCGGCAATAACTTCGGCCTCTGTAGTCTCTTCTTCTTCTTCTTCGTCGACCAAAATTCACTTTCCTCCTCAAAAGGTAATGAAATAAATATATATATTTATAACCTCTTGGGTTTTGTTGTTGTAAGTGATGGTTTTCTCCAAATCTTTTCTGAGTTACGATAACGATATATATAGTATGTATATATGTATCTTGGGATTTCTATGCTTAGATTGTTTCTGTATCTTATAATCAGGATGAGAGGAAAGTCAAGGAAGAGTCAACGACGGAGGAAACGTCGTCGTCTTCAGATAAGTTTGCGCCACGATTTGATGGGCTGAGATTCATTGAAACGCTGGTGACAGCTCATAGATGACGACGGATTTTTATCATTTTCTTCTTTTTCTTCTTTACTCTTTATATAGATTTTTAAGCCTATAAATGTTATTGGAAAATAATGATTTATGGGTTCTCTACTCTGTTCTAATCATATTAGGCTGATTATTATTATTAATTAATTGTATTTTACTTGATTTAAGAAAAAAAATGGAAAAAAAGAGGAGGTATGAATGATTGATGTTGGCGTGTAATCGTGTGTACCATATGTTCCTATTATGTTGTTTTGAGTAAACCCTCATATTCTACGATTTTTAATTTTACTTAAAAAAATAATATTTAGTGAAATTAATTCTCATTAGAGAATGACATAGATAGTGTTATTTTTAATAACACTATTATAAAAGTAGATAACATTATACAACTACTACAAAACTAATTAACTTTTTTATTTTAATTACTATTATTTTCAATTTTCCCCACAAATCTTTTAAAAATTGTTTTTTTTTCATCATCTTTATCTCGAATTATCAACATAATTATTAATAATTATATTTTTAACCACTAACTATTTTTTCACAAACAATTCCCGCAATTAAATTGCCCAACTGACCACGAAAATTGTCATTTTGTGATAACAAATATTGTCATTTTTTCATTGTTAAGAAAAATTTTCTTTGTTCATTGACATTTCAACTTTTTTGTGTTCGTCAATATCCTTGAAATTATTATTTTTTTCATGAGATTTGTTAAAAAATATTATTAACTCATAAGAAACTAAAAAGTAACCCAAGAAAAAATATAAAATTCTTAAAATATTCAAATAATCTTTATTAAACAAAAAAAAATTTCTTGAAAAGGTTTCACGACTCGTCATCATTATTTTCTCTTGAACTTTTCTTGTGAGACCTTCGATCCATTCCATATGGATATCGTCGTGTTCGTTTGCGTCCTACATTTCATGGAATCCTTGATTGATTAAATGCGTGGTTAAAAATATAATTATTAATAATTATGTTGATAATTCGAGATAATAATAGTGAAAATAACAATTTTTAAAAGATTTGTGGAGAAAATTGAAAATAATAATAATTAAAATAAAAAAGTTAATTAGTTTTGTAGTAGTTGTATATTGTTATCTACTTTTGTAATAGTATTATTACTATTTATGTAATTCTCTATCATGGAAAAATATATATGTGTATGTATATATTGGAGCAAGCTTTGATTCAAAATTAAATATGTAACGTTATAATATTTGACTTTCCCAAGTGTCTCATTTTGATTAACAAGCCAACAAATGCTTATTCTTTGGCCTACGTCATTCACCATTTTTTACTTTTTATGTGAGATTTGTCTTTGTTTTTATATTATTATTTAAGCATGTTGTCTTTATTTATACGGCGTGGGTGGAATTGTAGTTATCAAATCTAGTCAATAACCACGTTCAACTTCGTCGACGTCACTTCACTTTATGATCATACGCCATAAGGTGAAAGTGATATATATTTATTTAGTTTTTAAAATGAAGAAACGCTAATTACACGATACTAGTATTTTCCGCACAATCCATGCGTGTGCTTAAAATATAAATAAAATATAAAATTATTTTTATAATATCAAATCATAATATTAATTTTAATTGTAAATTATTTTTTATAAATTAAAAATATGATTTGTTGGGATATGATTGAAATAAATTTAAAAACTAAGGGTAAAATGGTAATTTATAGTGCCATACCAAATTAATTTGGTGGTAGGGTGCTCTCCCTTCATATATAGTATAGATAAGAGTAATATAGTAATTATTTAAATTAAATTGACACACCAAAACAGTTACTATAGGGTCATGACCAATAATAAAATAGAAAGATATTATAACGATTATCGTTTCTAGACATATAATGACTATTATTTAAGGTATAATTATCATTTTCATTCTTGATCTTTGGGAAGTTGATTCATCGACTATATGAGGAAACAAACGCAGCTTATACGTATTGTGTATCATATTCAATGTACTTATGTGGACATCAAGTGGTTAAGAAAAAAATAATCAATTATGGCAATGAGTTTGGTGAATATAGAAATTTTCATTTGTAACGTTTAAGTCGTATATCATATGGATGGTAATGATCATTATTAATCATGGAAATTTATTACATCAACCCAACATTGCTTGGTAATGAATCTAAATGCTAATTACGTAGACCAGCTTCCTTCAATGCTTAGTTATTGTGGAGATTAAAATGTGAAATTAGTGATAATCGCAATTGTATTTTTCAGTTTCTTTTAAAGGTTTTAAAAAAAAAATAATTCAATTTAAAAAAAAAACGTCAAAAATAGAAAAAGGAAAAACCACTGAGCTGCGAACTTATATTTGGCTTTTACTTTCATTTCAAAACATACAAGTGGGCCCAGCATGGGCGTAGCTACCACGTCATCTGAGAAGGCTTACCGATCAATGTTCGCTGTGTTTATCCAAAAATACTGACAAGCAGCATAACTACGTCACCTTCACGCAACTAAACACAGAAGAACACCAAGACCACCCAAAATAAACATAGTATTTGTTCAATTGTGTTTATATAAGAAGCGGTTAGTTCCATCTCAAGCCCACAATCTCCGTCTTTTCGCAGTAAAAACGTTATCTTTCTGTTCTTTTCCTCTGTTTTACGTACCTTTTTTCCCCAGATTCTGCGTCTGTTACTTTTACTTTTTTCTGCGTTTGTGTATCTGTATAATAAACAAAGAAGGCGTAAAACAATAGATTATTGGGCCTTGAGAAGATCTATTCCTATCTTGGTATGTTCCTTTTTTTTTTTTCATCATTTGTTTACGGTCTTCATGTTAGTAGTGCTCCTCTGCATGTCGATGTGTCTACTAGCCAGGGTTTTTCATGGATCGAAGGGCGGATTTTGGAATCCTTTTGGGTTTTGATCAGAAATCATATGTTTCTGCTGAAAATTTTGAGTTTGATTCTCTGAAGGGCTATGGTGTCTTCTGCCTTGTGGATATAATCTGCTAAGTTAGTGCCTGACTTAGAATTGCAGAAATGTAAGGTTTATTTATTGTTCACAAATTTTGACTAAACATCTAATCATTCTATAAGACTTGCTGGTGTGGAGAATAGTCTACGACGAGCTGTTGATCTGACTTTTTCTGGAGATTATTATTATCCATCTTATTGCATAACATAATCGTATGTCTTAGATTAGTTGGCTTTCTTCGCAACTTGCCTCTTATTCATATAATTTGTATGTTGTTAAACCAATTGAGATATTCATGTTATTTTTCTGTGGTTTATCTTGCGTAACTTGTCTTGACCTTCCCTCTTAAAAACGCCTCCATTACAAGCCTTTTCATGATTCTACATAGTTCTTTGTGTAAGAGAGCTGAAGTCTCTGCTCTCTTCTTGTTAACTAACAGATCTGCTAAAAAAACCGAAGCGAAAGTTCCACGTTCCACGGCCATGGATCCCTACCTCGACACTGCATCGGCACGGACCAGTTTCGACGAAGACGAAGCTCTCTTAAAACGAAAGGACTCCTTACAAGGCGAGCTCGATAGTGCCAACTCATCGGCTAACTTCGAGTGCAATATCTGCCTCGACGCAGTCCAAGACCCCGTGGTTACGATCTGCGGGCACCTATACTGCTGGCCGTGCATATACAAATGGATCATCAGCTCCCAAAAAGACGCCGTCCATCAAAATCCTCAGTGCCCCGTATGCAAAGAAAACGTATCGGAAGACACCTTAATCCCACTATACAGTCAGGGCCAAACTACTGATAAACGCCCGTCCAAGAACGATGCCTCGAGCCTCGATCGTCTCGTCCCACAGCGACCCACGAGGCAGAACGGCTCAGTCTTGCATAGTACTATTGGAAGCTCCGACGAACCTTTCGGAGCTTACGGTCTAGGAGGCAACGGCTATGTTGGTTCTTGCCCTATTCAGGGCAGCTCCATTCGTTTGATTGATCCTATGATTGGGATGTTCGGCGAAATGGTTTATTCTCGGATGTTTGGCAGCTCGGATTCTACGCCGTATGCATATCCCGAATCGTATCGTTTAGTCGATAACAGCTCGCCGAGGATGAGACGGCGGCTGAAGGAAGCTGAGGAATCACTCGGCAGAGTGTGTTTCTTCCTTTTTTGCTGTGTGCTTATGTGTCTTCTTCTGTTCTAAGGTTTTCCTTTTCATGTCTTTGAATAGTTTTGTGTAATGTGTTGTAAAGAACTGTTCTTTCATTTCATCGTATTGTGAAACTTTGTGATCAGTCCTACGTAAGAAAGCGACGACAGTCATGGATTACTTGGTCCTCGGGCCCACATCCAGAACAAAACAGTAATAACGGTACGGTAGGATAAATAAATGAATGTTTCAGTTCAACGATCATAATATTATTTTTGCATGATGAACTTTAATACCTCTTACATGAGTGACACGTGGACTCCATCGTCTGATGATTTAACGTTCAACAATAGTTAGTCTCCACGCATAAAGGTGGCTACCACCGCGAGTAAAATAAGTTCTTTATTTAAAGTGTAATTTACCCAAAACGTTGGGACCAAACTTGTAATTTTCGACCATCAAAACCTTTTGCCTATAAATGCCGTCGTCTCTGTGTGAACGCTGAACGCTGCTTTACCTAGCCTCGACTCGATTCCCACGCGCCACCACACACATGGGACTGTTTCTAATCGCCTACATACTCCTTTTCTCCGCCGTCACTACGGTATCCCGGTGCTCAGAGGGCGCCTCTGCGCCTCCGGGGGACACACATTGGCAGCCAGCCACCGCGACGTGGTACGGCAGTCCCGAAGGAGACGGAAGCGACGGAGGCGCTTGCGGGTACGGCTCCCTCGTGGACGTCAGGCCCTTACGCGCGCGCGTGGGAGCGGTGAGCCCCGTCCTTTTCAAGAACGGCGAAGGCTGCGGCGCGAGTTACAAGGTGAGGTGCCTCGACGCCTCCATATGCTCGAGGAGGGCCGTCACCGTCATCATAACCGACGAGTGTCCCGGCGGGTACTGTTCAAACGGAAACGTCCATTTCGACCTCGGCGGCGCCGCATTCGGGAGGATGGCCGTCGCCGGATCCGGCGGGCAGCTGAGGAACCGCGGTGTCATCCCCGTATTTTACCGGAGGTACGTCAGAACTCCTTTTTCTCAGCAGTACGGCCGTCAGACTGCAGTAGCAGTAGTAGTGGCAATTGCTGACTTATCGTACACATAACATAACACACATCAACCTCACTCCCACTGATAAATTAAATTATATTTTTTAATTTCTTTTCTGGGATAATATTTCTTCAGAACTCCATGCAAATACCCTGGGAAGAACATAGCTTTCCGCGTAAATGAAGGATCAACAGACTACTGGCTATCCTTACTAGTTGAGTTCGAAGATGGAGATGGAGATGTCGGCTCTATGCACATAAGAGAGGTAGTAAGTTGAGATCTTCTTACCACTTTTCACACCATCCTAGAAAAAAATATGAAATAAAGATTAATATATATTGCAGGCTGATTCTAGCGACTGGCTAGAGATGACGCATATATGGGGGGCGACATGGTGCATAATCGCAGGACCTCTACGAGGGCCATTCTCAGTAAAGCTGACGACTTTATCAACTGGGAAAACACTCTCAGCAACACAAGTGATTCCCAGGAATTGGTCTCCCAAAGCTACCTACACTTCTCGCCTCAACTTCAAACTACCTTAAAAAAGCTGCTAGACAAAGATTTGTAGTAATCATCAATTGTGTAGCCCTCTCCGAAGGAGAGAGTGCTACTTTAAGTACTTCATTTCACTAGTTTATGTTGTTTGGAGATTAGGTAATGTTGTATGGTTTGTGGGGGCTCTGTTTGTTCGTCATTATGATGTTTGCAAGACTTGTCGGCAGGGAAGAAATATGAATGCAGTATAACCGCAATGCAAGAAGTTCGTTTCCTCGCGTCACGTGCACTTTGGTTTTATTACATCATTGAATGGTTATGGTCCATCCAATGCTCCTCCATGTGAACGGTGAAAGGCCAAAAACAAGAATGGCCTACTAGCTTTTAGTAGATGTCTTCTTCCCCATGTGACATTAACTATTGTTCGTTTTTTCATCTTATTGTCGTGGTATCTTTGTACAATGAGACGATGAATATTGTATTGTTGTAACATATAAACGAGTAGGAAAAGGTTTCATCTTTATGGAAACATAACATCATGCGACGAGAAGAAACTCAGAGCAAAACCATCTCGTCGCTCTTATTGCTTTCTTTCTATGAAGTTTCAAGCAGAAAAAAAAAACGAAAACCAAGACTCGGACCCAGGTCGAGATTCGTCGCTCGCCGTCAACCGAACAATCGAAAGGGACGTTATTTATTCTTTTGCAGCAGGCGAAGATTGATCCGCTTTAGGGGTCGTCGTCTTCCCAGCATCCTCACCGTTGCCCTTAGCTGGCGGTGCAGAATCTTTCTTACCATCCTCCGATGATGCTTTATCGCCATCCTTCTTCTCATCTTTCTTGGCATCCTTGGAACCTTCCTTACCGTCCTTAGAATCCTTACTGTCTTTCTCCGACTGCGGCGGAGGGGGCGGCGGTGGGAGCATGTGAGGCGGAGGATTCTGCTTGAGCTTGAGAATGAGCTGCCTCATCCTAGACATATCCGTTGGTTTCCCAGGCTTTGGTCCTTGAACGACCATGATGGAAGGCTTCTTCTCATCTTGCTCCTTACGCCCTCTCCTCTTCTCTATGTTGGGAACTTCGCGGGGGATTATCTCTGCTATTGCTTTCCAATACTGTTTGTCAGCTTCCTTGTGGAACTTCTCTTGCTGGGCATGGTAAAGCTGAACAAGAAGAACATCAACCATTTTCATCGTAAAAGAAAATAAAAGAAAAACACAAAGTATGTTAATACCATTACACACCTTCTCCCTTTCTCGATTCTGGGCTTTGTTTGTTTCGACAGTTTGGTCCCTTTTCTCGTAGAATTTCCGCTTATACTCTTCGGCCTCGGCGAAGATCTCTTCCCTCCTCTGCTTCTCCTTCTTCTCTTTCTCCTCGAGATATATCGCATTTTGCCTTTGGATCAATGCATTTATTACACAGACTTCAACAATGGACAGACAGCATCGATTCCAAATCAAGAAATCAAAATCAGCAATCAATTTACCTTCTCCATTCGCGAAAGGCAGCACCTTCCTCACGCATCTGCTCGGGCTCAGGAAGCAACGGGCCAGGCCCGTGATCGTCCTCGCCGGTGAAAAGCCCGTCCTCAGCTTGCGGATCGTTGAAAGGCGAGGTGTAGCCTTCATGGTCGGCATCATTAGCGACGGCATTGTTATTAGAAAACACCTGGTGTTCATCGTCGTCGTCGTCGTCGTCATGGGGCTGCTCAAATCCATAGCCATGGTGGTCGTCGGCTGGTGGTGGGACCAGATAAGCATCTGTAACGTCGCCCATCTCGTTCTTCGTCTCCACGCCGTACCCACCTTCATCGAAATCGAAAGAATCCATTTTTTTATTTTTATTTTTTTTGCTTGCTTGATTTGTTCTTCTGTGCCTGCGTGTGTGTGTGTGTGATGGGATCAAGAAGACGATGATGGAGGAGAAAGCGGCGCTTCGTTTTTTTTACCTGGTTTTTCTTACCACCTTTGCTTGCCACGTGTCTTTTTCCTTTTAGTTTTCATTATTCTGTTATTAAATATTTTGGTTTGACTCCATGTCCAACTTCGACGCCACGTGGACAGTTTGTAAGAGTGACGTGTCAGATCCATACCTAACGTTCCATTTTCTCTCTCCTACAGATTCCATTTCGGCGCGTGTTCCCATAAGTTCCCTCCCTCCTTTTGAATGTCAAGAAAAGGGCCAAAAAAAGAGAAAAAAGAAAGAAGTTGATTCGATTCGATGGCTGAGCGTCACTTCACAAACACAATGCCAGATTTCGTACCCGAAAACGCGAAAGTAGTCATATTCAACAAAGACGAAGAAGAAGAAAATGATGGGGTGATCGAAGGAACCGATGAATCGTTGTTGAAGCTACTCTCACTTCCATCCTCGGACCTCGCGCAAAGATTCCAACGTGCAGCTCTAGACATCAAAGCAACTGTAAATACGAATCTCCCCCCCCTTTTACTCCTTTTTCTGTTTCTATTTTTTTGTAGCCGCTTTCATTCATCGTAACGGCGTGTGTGTTGGTGTAAGAGTATGTTATCTGGTTTTAAAGGTTTGTATGTAGAATAGAACTGATTGGGGATAGAAAAAAGTAGCCTTTTCTCCTGAGGTAAATTGTTTTCCAGCTTAGTTTTTCGATTGGAAGCTTATTCCTACTTTTTGGAGAAAATAAAACTGATGTGGTGTGCTAATAATAGGTTGTGGCTGTGCTGGGTACATGGGGGCTTAATGGCCCACATGTTGAAGATTTCACTCTGTATACTGGAGCTTTGGGCACTGCCTTTTTACTGTTTCGATCTTTTCAAGTGACCAAAACTACGATGGATTTGCGTTTGGCCTCGGAGATTGTTAAGGCGTGCGACTCTTGTTCTAGCCAATCCAGGTCGTCTCTCCTTTTTCGAGTTTTGGGTCATGTATTTTATGTCTTATTTCTATTTCGTCCTCCCCGAGATTTTCTAGTTAGAATCTTGCGTTGTTATTTCCTTTAGTATGTGGTGGAATGTATGTCTTAGTGATGACGATTGGACAATGTGATGCAGAGGGGTGTGACGTTTATATGTGGGAAAGCCGGGGTGTGCGCCCTCGGAGCTGTGATAGCGAAGTATATGAGAGACGACCAGTTGGTCCGTCACTACGTTGCGCAGTTTAAAGAGGTGAAAATTCTACGTTTGAATGATTTAATCTACCATTTGTGATGCTGCTTGAGTTGTGAAAGATTCGCCTAAACAGATAAAGCTGTCGGAGGATCTTCCGGACGAGTTATTGTACGGTAGAGCTGGGTATTTGTGGTCTTGTTTGTTTCTCAACAAACACTTGGGCGATGAAACGATTCCTTCTACTTCCATGGTAAGCCCGCCTTCTCCAAAGCTTTATATAAAGGCAACATAATATGTCCTCGATTAACTGAGATTTCATGGGGCCATCAACAGGCAGATGTTGTTACGGACGTGATCAAGAACGGAAGAAAACTCGGTAAGAAACATCAGATCCCTTTGATGTTCGAATGGGAGGGTGAACGGTTCTGGGGAGCAGCCCATGGGTTGGCCGGGATTTTAAACGTTTTGATGCATTGCCAGCTGTCATCCGATGAGCTGCGAGACGTGAAAGGAACCCTTCGATGCATGATTAGAAACAGATTCCCCAGTGGGAATTACCCCGCAAGTGAAGAAGATAAGAGGAGGGACGTCCTCGTTCACTGGTGCCACGGAGCACCTGGAGTTGCTCTAGCACTCGTTAAAGCAGCCGAGGTTCGTTAAACAAAAAGCTCCTTTTAGCCGCAATCTGATCAATGTTTCAAATTTTTCATACAGTTTCTTGACGTCAGGCGCAATAACACAATTTGATCAGTTCGATCTATGAAGCCATGCGACTATTCGATGAATGAAACTCTCGTATAAGCGACATTTCTTACAATCATTGCCCTTTCATATCTCAGATATTTGGAGGCGACAAGGAGTTTCGCCAGGCCGCAATGGCTGCCGGCGAAGTAGTTTGGAATCGTGGGCTGTTGAAAAAACTCGGCCTTTGTCATGGGATCTGCGGGAAGAAACGCCCATGTTTTCCTGTCCCTCTATCGGTTGACGGGAATCGAAGAATACTTATACAGAGCGAAGGCGTTTGCCTGCTTTGCGCTCGACAGAGCTCACTTGCTCATGGCGAGAGGAGAGCTTTACGGAGGCGATCATGTCTCGTCTCTCTTCGAAGGCGTCGGTGGCATGGCTCTTCTTTTCCTCAACATGGTCCATCCACACACTGCAAGGTTCCCAGGTTTTGAACTATAATACAACATAATATGAAATAAAATTACAATACAATGCAATCATGTGTGGTTGTGATTTTGTAGGCGCTGCTAGGTTTTATGCGTGTCAAAAACTATATACCTATGTGTGTATGGAGCTAAATATAATCTAAACAACAAACAGCTTTAGATATATATATATATATATATCTATTTTATAGCAGATATTTAGAGATTTAGTTAAATCTTTATCCTGACCACCCCCCTTCTATAGATGATGATACATGCAAGAGAGTGGTTTGTGGTTTTGTTGTGACATTTTCATATTATGTAGATTAAACCCTTGTGAGCAGTTGGGTTTCATTTGGTTATCAAACTAACTAAATAAGAAGAAACAGTACATACGTTAGGGTTTGACAGTCTGCCATAATCCTTCGTTACCTTAAAACAATGCCACTATATATATTATTACAATATCATATTAACATGTGTCTTAACGATGCCGTCAAACCCAATAATCAAGAATCCTCGCAAGTACTTTAACGGATAGTTTTGACTTCAAATCAGCAAAAGTTAACTGCTACTTTCTGAGGACGAAGCGCTTTGATGGCAGACTTGGAATTGCAAGACGATCTCATCAACGCCCGGCCGCGCATAAACCCTAAGACGGACACGAAAGCTGTCTTGACTCTGACCAACATCTTGTTAAGTTTCAGCTTCCCATTTCTCATCATCAGCCTCTTTCTTGAATCCGCCGAACTCAGCTTATAAGTTTGCAGAAAGATCAATCTTTTCCTGGCCCTTTCTCGCCTGTAGCTCAGAGAGCTCGCCATGAAGCTCAGATTCTGATTGTTCCTTCGTGTCAAAGAACGTAAGGGCAGTCCACGGCTGTGGTTTTGATGGTACCTTCCTTCGTCCCTCATCCTCGTTTGAACCTCGTATTCATGTCCTTCTGACGGTGATCTTGATCTGTCCTTGAGATGAACCAAAGGGCCTACTTCTGAAACTGCGATCATGGCTGGTATGGTATAAGCTTGGCAGTAGTGACAAAGAAGGTTGATAGAGTCGTGCCTGTTTATATAGTAGAAAGGAAGATGATGATGATATTTTATAATTAAGATAGATCTTTATTTACATGTGCGTATTATTTGCTTTAATTAAGTGTATATTTGACTATTATTGTGTGCTTCTAAGAAGACTTCTGATTCTGCGGATCATCATTTTTAATGCAAGTTATTACAAAAATCCCACGTTGCCATGGATGTGGCATAAATCGTCATTTTGGATAGGAATGAGACATGGTAGTGTACATACATGCATAATCTTTAATATTTCATATGGACAAGATGAAATTTTGTAGTGTAGTATAATTTAATGATAGCAAAAAGGGACACAAAAATATCAATAATATCATTAGAAAAGTTTAATGATCTATATACTATATTAAAAGTGTGAATCAAGAAAAGGTGTTTCGTCCTATTGTTAAATGACTATTACGCCCTTACCTATTATTTAATATATCAATAATAATCAATAAACAATAAATTAACATATATTACATGTACACCATACATATATTACACATGAATTTAATATATTTTCCATCCAAATTTGCAATAAAATGCATTTAACAATGATGGTCGATTAAAAAGAATATCATCCGCCATATTAGTAATTGAAATAAGCAAATAAAATAAATAATACAATTGAAATAAAATGGTCGGTTACTTCTTCTTTTTGTTACTTGTTGTTTTAAATGATAATTGAAAGATGCTTTGAATATTTTAATCAATAATATAATTAACCATTCATCTCATCTCAAAGGAAATGATAATTGAAAGATGCTTTGAATATTTTAATCAATAATATAATTGACCATTCATCTCATCTCGAAGGATAAAAGCATTCAACGTGCTTTGAATATTTTAATCAAGGCATGCTCTGAATATAGCATTCAACGTACTTTGAATATTTTAATCGATAGTTTAATCAACATGCTTTTAATATTTGACCGTTCTACAAGCACTGCATGTTTTGAAGATTTAAAGACATGCTTTGAATATTTTAATCCATCATTTTATCTTCTCAATCATTTAATCTTATCCCCCGACAACATATTTTACTCAACCATTTTATCGTGCTTTGAAATGGAGAAGCTTCAGCTCGCGTTCACCCCCTACGCCAAGGACAGCGAGGTATCACCGTAAAAGTAATGGTAATTCAACAAGGAACGAGTGCACCTCCAAATCATGTCGGAAAATCAATAAGAAATCGCATATTGATTGACGAAGAAGTACGTAGTTCATAATATATTTTTCATTGTTTTGCATTTGATTGTTTATCTTTTCAGTCGAAAATCATTATCATGATTAACATTCGGGTAGTCAAATCATATAATTTTTTTAGACTTTTTTTTAACCTATCACAAACTTCTTATTTATTATAGAAAACTTCTTATTTATTATAGTTGCTAAATTATTATTGTGTTTTTATTCAGGTATATATTGTAGGTCCAAAATTCAATCAACACATGAGATTAAACACACAATTAGGCTCGAACGAAAGGTTAAATGTGCGGAAGCTAAAATCGAACCTTAAACTGTCGAATTGCAGCTCGATCGAATGCAGTGTGGATCCGAAATCTGTTTGATTATCAAGCAGCAAATCCAAACGATAATCAAACAGCCTTCAATGATGAATTCGATCAAAAGTATGATTTGTGTGTGAGGTTTTGGCGCGCGCGTAAAGTAAGGATGAGAGAGAGAATTTTCCAACAAATTCTATTAAGCTTTCCAAACTTTACATGCGTAAATTATCTTTCCAAAAACCTACCAAAGAGAAATGAGGACATTGACTATATATACCTTTCTACTTTTGGTATATATTTACATTTTGGTCCTCAAACTATCTATTATTTACAAACTAACCAATTACAAGAGGAAAATGATGATGAACACAATAAATATTCCTAACATATATATTACAATGGACGGAAAAGAACTTACTTTTACATCAAAGCCTTCTCGATCATGTGGAAAATTTTATCATCGCCATTATATGAATCATGTGGAAATTGTAATAGATCAGTGTTTAAGACATCAAATGAAAAAGAATGCAAAAATTGCATCAATATTCCAGTGAACAATTTTCCAAGGTATATGTAACTTTATGATGATTAAGATGACGAAGGCGCAACACGTACGGGCGAAGCAAGGCAACCCAGGGATCGAAGAACCGAACTTTTCGTAAAAGGTAAAAAGATGTGGACCCTTTTATTTTCACGTCATTTTTCATACTCGTGTTCGTGATCCGGGCGATGCGGGGACTCCGACAGTTTCACCTTCATTAATCCCCTAAGTTATTCCCGAAAAGTCGAAAACTAAGTGATAAGGGCTTTGTAAAATCTTCTAAGATGTTAATGGGTAAAAGGTAATCGTACAACATCTAGACAAAAATATATTTAACAATAAGTTTTCAGAGAAGTATTGTATTTTACAAAAAATAATATAGACCACCTACCAATGAATTGATTCTCACGAAAACTCTGTAATACATCATAGAAGCTAATGAACATGAATTTTTTTTTTTTCTTTTTTGTGGTTAAAGGAAATGCCACCTCAAGTTCGGTAGCGATAGTTGACCCATTTAGTATATCATATAAGCGTGAGTTCCATATAATTTGTTTTTTTTTCTTAATCTATTTGTTATTTCCAATACATTATCATTTTTAAATGTATTAATGCACACATGTATACACATATATATATATATATATATATTTAATAATTTCCAATTTTTGTTTACCATGTGCTAATCCTCCGAGGACCTACCAATAGAGTGATGCAATTTACACAAAATATTGCCAAGAAACGAATGTATCAAATACCAATCATGGCAACCTATATGGAGTTTATAAAAAGCATCCATCCAGGTTAGCCGATTATCATATGGTTTTTGGGATTAATTATGTGACGAGGGTCGGTGCATTAGTCATTTTTTATTTTATTTTTATGAAGCTTTGGAATGTTGTATTTCTTTTTACAAATGTCCCCTCTACTTTTTGTGATGGCAATGGGATATTTGACTAGGAAACTACAAATGGAAGCAAAACAAGAGGCTTTTAGGTTCACCTCAAATGTAAACAAATGCAGATAGTCAGCCTATGTTTCGCAGATGATCTGTTGGTGGTGTGTAAGGCTCAGAAGAAATCAGTTGAGCTGGTATCTGCAAGCTTAAAACATTTTCAGGATGCATCAGGCCTTGCAGCAAACAGTATGAAATCTAATATGTATATTGCAGGGGTCCCTAATTCAATCAAGCAAGAACAGTTGCGAATGACAGGTTTCGCAAAAGGTGAATTCCCGATGAAGTATCTTGGTGTATCACTATCACCCGATGAGGTATCCCTCAAGGAATCTGTCATATGCAGGGAGGTGTTGTCTGATAAATTATGTCTTATTATCACTTCATAGCTACTGGGGATCTATTTTTCTGGTGCCAAGGAGTGTTGTGAAGATGGTGGATCAAAGCTGCCGAGAGTTTCTATGAGGTAAGGGCTCAGGGGACAAAATTCGGGCACAGGTGGCATGGGATTTGGTGCGCCAAAAGAGGAAATCTGGAGGACTAAATATCAAGCAATGTGAACAGTGGAACTATGCTTGCATTGGAAAACTGGTACAGGATATAGCGAGCAAAAACGATAACTTATGGATCAAATGGTTGAACAATGTCCATTTACAAGGGGCTGATTTTTGGATGTATAAGATACCCAAGGACTGCAGTTGGCAGTGGAGGGAATTGAATAAAGTGAAATAATTGTTTTGAGAAGGTTGTTATAACACCACTTCAGGTTATGAGTGGCTGAAAAAATGTAATGGCTCGTTCAAGGCAGCTGAAGCAGTGTGGAATAGAAGGGATCAACCGAAGCATGTCTTTAACTTATGGTTGATTGTCCACAGGAGATAGACTAGCACAATGGGGGGTAAGAGTACCTGATATGAGATGTATGTTGTGCAAACAAGAAGATGAATCAGTGAACCACCTACTTTTCTCATGTAAATACAGCAGCAAGGTGATAGAACGGATTGCTAGCTGGCTTAAAATGACAATATCGAGCAGAATGGAGATCTGGGAAAAGTGTATAGCTCGGCTGGGGAAAAGGAAGAATAAAAAGCACAAATTGAAGATAGCGGGTTTCGCAGCTTTAGTCTACACATAATATGGAGGGAAAGGAACACAAGCTTACACTATGGAGGTGAACGGAGTGAAGAAGAATTGGTGACGATCATACAAAAAGAAACGAGAGCACGTATTAAAGCTCTCTGGTTTAAGAAATTAAGAGCCGATGAGAAATCATTTATTCAAACATTATGTATTGAGTGAAAGTTTTCTACATTATTTCCTATAATTAGATAGAATAGTCTATGAATGAATGAGATGTAATGACACTTAGAATGAGATGTAATGACACATAGTTCGGTGGTAATAGAATTTTCTTCTTACCAAAAAAAAAATTGTTGAACCAATTATCATTTACATGGTTGGTGGAGATATTTGATCGGACTAGGTCCCATGGTTTTTCCCATTACGAATTTTTCACGCTAAAAATTTCGTGTTCTTATTCATCATTTATTCATTTCTATTGTTAGTGTTAACTGTGCAAGTAAACTTATTAAATGTGTTTCCAACGAGGTTGCTAAAGTAAATCATTGTTTTTCGAGAGATTGTTTTAAAAGCCAACGAAAGTTATCCTACAAGTTCGTTTTGTCGGATTCTCATTGCTTTGTATACACAAGTTCTTGAAGAAATTAGAGAATGAAATTGTGGTATATTTTAAAAAATAACATAAAGTTGAACAATATTGTATAAAGTAACGAAAACACCGTCTTCTTTTCTCGTCTTCCAATTGAATTGCACATGCTTCAACCCAATCCAATTTCAAAACTCCTTCGATAGGAAATGTTTCATTCTACCACTCGCTCCCTAGCTTTCGGGTAATCAGTTATGAGTGTTAGCAAGGAATGAAGTAGCTCCGAGAGTGAAGGTACGGGCGACGAGGTGGTTGGTGGCAAAGGAAGCTTTGGTTTACTATTATACTATAATATTTGAATTTAATCGATCATAAATAATAGGGGTCCACGTGCAACGCACGTGTTCCCTACTAGTATATTCTAAAAGCTTAATGGTATTCACGAAGCTTAAAATCCACAAGTCACGGAAGTAAATGGATAAAAACATCAGTCTCAGTAATATTATCATATGCTTTAGCGAAAACTATGAAAGGATAAAAACATCATTAATAGAAATTATCATGCTTTAGCAAAACTATCAAAGCTTTCGGAGAAGCCCTTCGAAAGCTCGAGAGTTTAACCAACGTTTCCCGCCAATTGATGCGCTTACCTCTACGCTGTTTAATGATCATCTTCACGAGAGAAGGCGAGCAATCGAGCAAGAACTCCTTGGCATTGGCGGCGATCTGCACTAGCTTCAGTGAGTTCAGCGTGTGATTAGCTAAGGAGGGATCATTGAAATAGTCCAAACCAAGGTCTTCAATATCATAATTCTCAGGAGTATAATCCTGCAATTTCATAAAATTTCAAATGAATTTCTTTTTGCAAGGAATCAAACAAGAAGAGCCTACCGTAAATCGACTCACTTCGATGTACAATTCTTGTAGATTTGGAGAGGAAACTATCAATTTAAGCCCAGTCAAAACCTCTTCGGGGTTGCAAAAGCTTAATGCAGATAGTTCGATGTGCTTCAAAAAGTCGAAGCTGATAAACTTGCGACAGCCGTTGCCTGCAGGAATAGGCTTGCCAAGTCGAAAGAAAAAAGAATGATTCAAATATGATAATAAGCTGATCAGACATGATTAATTTTTATATAATACAACTAATGATAAAGGCTCCTTACCCTTTCGAAATAATTCTGCATATATAGCCACTCGAGTTTGGGAACGTGGCCAAGTAATTTCTCCAAGTGCATATCATTAACCCAACCTACATAAACTCTCAAAGAGGCCAAAAGAGGCGTGTTCTCCAGACGAATGTCTCTAAAAGAGCCACTGACGGCCAAGCGCTCGAGATGAGGAGCTCGAATGGCGAGCTCATAGTCTCCATTGTGGCCCACTGTCAAGCTCGTGAGAAGGGGACAGATCGAAATGAGACGTTCCAGGTCCTCGCAAGAAATGTCGACTTCGTTAAGAACAAGACGTTTCATTAACAAGAACCCAGAGAAGCCTTGTGGAGGTCTCAACGCACAGAAACAAAGCTCCAAACTAGTCAGTTTCGTGCAAGAAGAGATATGAGGTGATGGTGGGATAAAGGATCGATCGTATAACGTAACACTGATTTCTCTAACATCTCTCCGACTTAGAACGTGATACAACCGGCCTAATTCAAGAAAGCGACTCACGTGATCGCTAGACAAGTTAAACTTGTGGATCGGCCCATCGTGCGCTGACATGAATCCATTGATGAAACCATTTATCGCAACGCCAAAAGGTTTCTTTTGGCGGTTTGTCACGATTCTGTCATCGAACGTGACACTGGTCATTTTAGTCCATTTATACCTCCAGTTTCTTGACAAGACGCATGTTCTTACAGCATCCTTTATTGGAAGCTTGGTGAGGATAGCTTCTGAGATCTCATCAGGCAGTTCGCTGATCAAATCATGGCCTGAGTCGACTTCCATTATTGCGGAGCTCGATCCTGAAGTACATAATAAACAAACAGCCATGTCAAAACCATGTCATAAGATAAGCTCAACAATGTCTTCCTATTTCATACCATATCAGGGGCGTAGATATCCCAAATTTAGACCCTTTTGCATTTAACGTTACAAACAAACAGAGCCAGTTACGCGTTTCGTAACGATTCAAACCTTTATTCCATCAACGACTCAAAATTTTTGGAAAATATCGAAAACTTCGATATATCGTAGGTTTAACTTTTGATCTATTGGTGGAACAAGCAAGTGCAAGTGCATCTCACTTCATCTTTTCCATGTAACTATCTTGTTCTTAGGGGATTGCCTCATTCGGGGTGCCGAAGCTATAATTGGTCACCGTCATTCTTCACACTAGTATTAGAATCCGCTAAGGATTCTTACGAAAATATGAAAGAATTCAATCAATTGAAATACAAGAGAGCTGAATGTCTACGACTGTTTCTGTTGAAATCAAGACAGGAAGATCAAACAATGAAGGAAGATCAGATTGACAATGATGGTCAGACAGTGTTGATGTCATGAAGAATTGATTCTGATAAAAGACGTATGAAGATTGAACACGCTTTTAGGTTAAGTTGGCTAGCTTTAAAACTGCAGTTGATGGCACACTTTTATTAGTTATGTTAGCCAACGGTTAAAAGTTAGTTGATGCCCTGTTGTATATATAACAGACTTTGCATTCTATTTATTATTATTATAAGAAGAACCCTTTTATTAACTCGTTTACTCTCCACAAAACAAAGAATCAAACTTAGATTCTTTTCATGGTATCATAGAGTAATATTCAAACTGTGATCATCAAGATTCACATGACCCCATAAACAATCAAATTATCTTGCGCTTCATCAACTATCTATGGCTGAGTCAATTCCATCGCAGACGCCAAATTCTACGGCAGTAACTCTGTTGAATGATCCATATTTCGTCAACGAAAATGATACGGCCGGTCAGCTCTTGGTTCATGAGCAATTAAATGGAGACAATTACACGAAGTGGAGCAGATCAATGATGATATCACTCATAGATAGGAATAGGGAAGGGTTTGTGAATGACGATCTCCAGCCACCAGCTGCAAATGATCAAGAAAAGTTGACTGCGTGGAAGAGAAACAACAATATTTTCATTTCTTGGATCCTCAAGTGTCAAAAGAAATCTCGACAAGCATATTGTATAATTCATCAGCTAGAGATGTGTGGAGTGATCTTGAGGAGTGATTTAGGCAGTCAAATAAACCAAGAATCTTTCAATTAAAGAATGATTTGATCAACCTTGCACAGGGATCAAATACCATTGGAATATACTTCACCGAGCTAAAGACTTTGTGGGATGAACTAGCTAATTACCAGCCACCTTGTCAATGTACTTGCGGAGGAATAAAAGCCATGAAGGATTTTCTTGATGAAGAGTATGTTCTTACTTTCTTAATGGGTCAAAATGACTCTTACTCACGGATTAGAGGGAAGATTCGACTCATGGACCCTATGCCATCTATCAACAAAGTTTTCTCTTTGCTGATCCAAGAAGAAAAGCAGAGATCTATGGCTTCAGGTCTTATTCGAACAGGGGATGATCAGATCAATAATATGGCTATGATGGCATCCAACCTGTTTGTACACATTGCAATAAGATATGGCATAACGTAGAGACATGCTGTCATATTCATGGATTTCCGCCAGGATTTAGACAGAATTTCAAGTTTAAAGGGCCGAGGATAAATCAAGTCTCAGTTGATCAGCCAATGAGTAAGGAAGGACACCAAATAAGGCTTGCCTCTACTCATCCAGAAGATGCACTTGTTCAGCTTCAATTGACTCCCTTTCAATTACAGAGTTTAAAAGCTCTAATAAGCCAGTCAATCAAAAACTTGCCACCAGACAACACAGAATTAGTTCAGCAGGCAGGTAAGGGTACATATACCTGTTTGTCATTTAATCTGCCTGATCTCACTAGTTCAAAGGTCTCACTAGTAGATTCTGGTGCAACAAGGCATGTTTGTGGAAATCAAGATTTGTTGTATGACTTACATGAGATTGAGGAGTCAAACGTAATATTGCCAGATAATACAGTCATATAAGTTAATAAAGCTTGGTTCATTTAAACTTAGCCAACTTATTACTTTAACAGGAATACTTTTTGTTCCTCAATTTCACTTCAATTTAATATCTATAAGTTTCTTGGCTAATAAGAGGAATTGCATGTTTTCCTTTGAAGCTAATGGTTTTTTAAATCAGGATGCTTCAATACAAGTGATTGGCAAGGGTAGTCAAGTAACTGGCCTCTACATCATGCAAACTGATTCTTTGTTAGACTGCTTTATAAATCATAACTCTGTTTTCCTTAGTAGATTGTCAGGAGATCTATGGCACAATAGGTTTGGTCACCCTTCAAGCAGAGTCTTAGATATGCTAAAGCCTTCTTTACATCTTGATAACTCCACTGGTACTTTCTGTAAAATCTGTCTTCTTGCAAAACAGAAAAGAAACTCATTTCCTAATGATAATAAGATGGCCTTCTCAGTGTTTGATCTTATACATTGTGATGTTTGGGGGCCATTCCATGTACCATCTCATCTAGGACATCATTATTTTGTTACACGGTTTACCTGGCTTTTTATGATTGAACATAAGTAAGAGAAAGCATCAACATTTACTAAATGTTGCTCGATGTCTATATTTCCAATATGGAATCCTAATTGATTATTGGTCAGAATGTGTGCTAATAGCTACTTTCCTTATCAATAGAACTCCTTCAGTGATCTTACGGAACAAGAGTCCTTATGAGTTATATCAAAAACCAGTTGAATATAACATGTCGCGAGATTTTGGTTCTCTTTGTTTTAGTTATACTCTTACAGCAGGAAGAAAGAAGTTTGATGCAAGGGCAATGTAATGTGTTTTTCTTGGATATCCAAATGGGATGAAAGGTTATAAAGTGATGGATTTAAAGACAAGAGAGATCTTCATTTCCAGAGATGTGAAGTTTAAAGAAATTAATTTTCCTTACAAACAAAGGGGAAATGTTTCTGCATACAATGATCATTTTCCTAAGTGTGTCTTGCCTAGATCTCCTGATTTAGTTGTTGAATAGGAGATTCTTCCTTCAGAGACAGTTGAGTCACTCCTACTACAGAAGGAGCATGATACTTCCCTTTCAGCTCGTACAGATAATCAACAAGGATAAGAGCTGCAAAGGTCTAGAAGACAGTCAAGAAAGCCATTATATTTAAAGGATTACCATTGTAACAACATGAAAGGTGATCTATATCCCCTGTCCAAGGTCCTATCCAAACAGAATTTCTCCAGAAAATATCAGACACTCATCTACAATATCGCCATGGCAGAAGAACTAAAGAACTTTACACAGACTTCTAATTCTGAACAATGGATGGCAGCTACCAATGAAGAGTTTGAAGCACTTGAAAGTAATGGAACATGGTCAGTTGTTGCACTGCCAGAAGGTAAGAGGTCGTTGGCATAGTAGATCGGTTTACAAACTAAAATCTGACTCAGAAGGTCAGATAGAGAAGCACAAGGCACGTCTATTAGCAAAAGGCTATGATCAAACAGAAGGTGTGGACTATATAGATTAGGGGTGGGCAATCGGGGTCGGGTTTCGGGTACCCGACCCGACCCGATCGGGTTTTTCCCGATCGGGTTGAAATTTCGATTTGAAATCGGGTATCGATTGTATTAATCGGGTCGGGTTTCGGGTAGCATAATGCTACCCGAAAAACCCGATCGGGTACCCGAAAAAATAGCCCACCCCAGCCCATTATTTTCATTAAATAAAAATAAATTATAGCCCAAACATAAGCCCAAAACACACAAATAGCCCAAAACATAAGCCCAAATTACACCCAATACATTACACACACAACACATTACATTACACACACATTACACACAACCAACCCACACGAACACCACACCACACTGCCACAGTCACAGCCACCGCCCAACACCACCACCGCTGCTCTCATCGGCCGGCTGCTCCGCCTCCTCGTCGTGGGTATTCCTCGCATCACCTAGGGCCACATCGTATGAATGATGATGTAAGGTGTTGAACAACTTATTTTGTGAGCATATTTTATTGTGATGGTATGTGTTGAATTTATTTGTTGTTGATGATGTTGAATTTATTTGATTGTTAATGTGTTAATATTTTATTTTTGAATGATGTTAATTTATTTTATTTGTTGATGTTGAATTTATTTATTAACGATAGTGTTGAATCATTTTATTGTTTATGGTGTTTGAAATTATTTTATATTTTTTGGTGTTAATGTTGAACTTAATTTAAGTTTTTTTTAATTACAATTTTTTTTTTTGAATTAAGTGTAAAAAAAAAAGTTAAAACCCGAACCCGCAAGTCGGGTACCCGACGGGTTTCGGGTACCCGACTTTTGTCGGGTCGGGATCGGGTATCGAAATACAAACCCGCACATGTCGGGTACCCGACCCGAAAAACCCGATACCCGTAAAACCCGACCCGATCCCACCCCTAATATAGATACTTTTGCTCCTGTGGCTATGCCAAATACAATCAAGTTCATTTTGTCCCTAGCAGCAAAGCTCTCCTGGAATTTAGTACAAATGGATGTTAACAATGCATTCTTGAATGAAGAAGTATACATGGAGTTACCTCAAGGTTTTTACAAGGACTGTCAAAGAACGGGATCAAATAAAATGGTCTGCAAGCTTCATAAATTTATATGTGATCCGAATCAAGCTTCTGGTCAATGGAACAGGAAATTCACGGATGCTGTAAAAGACTTTGGTTTACAGCAAACTCAATCTGATCATATATTGTTCTTAAAAGGAAAGGAAGATCATCTGCTCATACTATTGGTGTATGTGGATGATATCATCCTAGCTGGCCCATCTCTTGAAGAAATACAAGTAGCAAAAACTTCAATCCAAGTAGCAAGATCACTGCTGAGGATGGAGATTTGCTGTTTGATCCATCTAAGTATAGAAGATTGATTTGCCGATTGCTATATTTAACCTTCACAAGGCCAGACATTGCATTTTCTGTACATAAACTAAGCCAATACGTTGCAACGCCAAGGACTGGACATCTCATGACAGCTCATCACCTTCTCAGGTATCTAAAAGGTTCTCCTGGACAAGGTATATTAATGAATTCTGTTTTTAACTTGCAGGTAAGGGCTTTTTCTGATGCTGATTGGGGAGCATGCAAAGATGCACGAAAATTAGTCACTGGTTATTGCACCTTCTTGGGAGATTCGTTGATAACCTGGAAGGCAAAGAAGCAAGCTATTGTGTCCAGTTCATCCACAGAGGCAGAGTACAGGGCCTTGGGATCAGTGGTGGCAGAAGCATTTTGGATAAACGACTTATTAGATGAGTTAAAGCTCGATATTGATCAAATGCGTGTTATCTATTGTGATAACCAGTCGGCTTTGAAGTTGGCCTCAAATCCAAAGTTTTATGTAGTTTCATGAAAGATCAAAGCATATAGAGATTGGTTGTCACTTCATCCGTCATCATATACTAAGCGGAGACATTAAAAAGCTGCCTGTGAGGTCTGAAAACCAGTTGACAGACATGTTTACTAAGCAGCTTACATGGCCTTTACTACAACAAGTTTTGTCGAAGATGTCTGTAGTTAATCTATATCATCCATCTTGCAGGGGATGTTGAAATCAAGAAAGGAAGATCAAACAATGAAGGAAGATAAGATTGACAATGATGGTCAGACAGTGTTGATGTCTTGAAGAATTGATTGTGATAAAAGACGCATGAAGATTGAACACGCTTTTAGGTTAAGTTGGCTAGCTTTAAAACTGCCGTTGATGGCGGCGTTGTGTTAGCCAACGGTTAAAAGTTAGTTGATGCCCCGTTATATATATATATAGCGGGCTTTGTATTCTGTTCATTATTTACTCTCCACAAAACAAAGAATCAAACTTAGATTCTTTTTAGCTTCAGAGTCCAAACGTGAAATTCATTCACTAAAAGCTTACAATCAATGCATTCCAGCAAAATAAACTCCCTAGAATTTCAAAATCAATGCATTCCAGCAAAAAAATAAAAACTCCCTAGAATTTCAAAATCAATGCATTCCAGCAAAATAAACTCCCTAGAATTTCAAATAATAAAAAAATGCAATCGACAAGGATTGTTTTCTAAAAAAAATCGATCAGTGAAAAGAAAAGATTACCTGGCGCAATCCGTAGGCGAGTTCCACGACGTACTTCCCGCCGAGCCATCTTCACACCTTCATAGCACCCAAAAAAAAAACCAAAATCAACAGCCCATTAATAACCAAAATAAAAAGAAAAAGAAAAAGAAGCTAATCTTGTAAAACCCTGACCTAAATAGAGAGTTTACACCTGACCGTTCTTCACGACACCAACACACTAACGTCGATTTGTCGATCGCCAGCTATTATGCTTTCTGATTTGAATAGAGTGATCAAAATGAAAAAAACAAAAAAAGAAAGACTGACTTAAAGCACAGACCATTCCGACTTTGGGCTTAATTACTAGGAAAGCTAAAATGAAATAAATTAAGGCCCAATTCAAATTACAGTAAAACCTCTATAAATTAATACCATTAGGACATGAAATTTTATTAATTTAGAGAGATATTAATATATCGAAATTTAATATTTATTAGTTAAAAAAAAAATTTGTTAATTTCAGCAAATTTAGTATGTATTGAAAATAAATGAATTCATATATATTTTATTGATTATATTCATGGATGATTAGTGTATTTTTTGTGAATATTTTCGCTGATTTGAATATGTTGCAGCTGACACTGAAACTCTTGGCTGCAATTAAAAAAGTTAGGGATGAAATTCAATTAGATTTAAATTTTAAGAAAACTCAAGTAACAATATATTCATATTTTAGTAAATTACCATAGTATTTATAATTGTAATATTCTATGAATTATTAATTTAAAGTTTAAATGGTACCTAATATTTATAAAGGCATTTTTCAAAAAATTATTATCTTATTATCTTATTGAATTTGATGATTTTTAACAAAGGTCCAAGTCAGGACCGAGAGATTTTATTATTTTAGAGAGTTTATTAATTTATCGAGTATTAATTTATAGAGGTTTACTATAGATAATATTGGGTGCTCGTTTGGTACGTTGTTTTATATTTAGGAGGGTTTGAGTAAGTAATGTTTATATAAAACTAATAAATAGGTATAAAATGAAATGTGTATTTGGTTAGTGAGTTTATAATAACCTATCTGAGTTGTGTGTTTATCTAAATCCGTATACATGAGTTTAAAACTGTTATATATAAACTCATATTTTATATAAACCTGAATACCAAATATACCAATATGTTATAAATTAATGTTTAAAATTATTAAATCGATGTACCAAACAAGGGCTTGATATTTGCAATGCACTATAAATAAAACGAGTATAAAATACAATACATCTAATTTAAATATTAAATAAAACAAAACAATATCTGAAAAATCAAGTATAGACAATCTCATTGACATATAGGAGGAAACTCTCACACACACTGGTAAAATTCACGTGACCATAGTCTAGGGTTGCAAACGAATCGAATCGAGTCGAATACCACCATATCCTATTTGTATTCTATTATTTTTCGAATATTCGTATTCATATTCTTTTATTATTCGAATATTAAAATTGATTCATATTCGATTTGATAATATATTCGAATATATTCGCGAATATTCGAATATTCGGATACAACAGAAAACCTGCTTTAAAAAAACAAATAAAGCAAAATAAAAACACGTAGTGGATGAAATATACGGTTACGACATAAAAAAAACGTAGCAAAACATATCATTAGTTTATCCAATACGTCATACGAAACACAAAAAAAATCTATCATCGATAAATTCCGACAATAATTGTTTTCCTTAGCTTGCTTCGATCATCACCCATGCAATACCACATAGACTTCAATTTGAAACTATTAAATAGGATAAATACCTTAACTGATGGTGGCCGACTATGATCGTGCGAGAGAGCGGTGATGGTGGCCGCGAGTGGCTGTGTGAGAGAGCTGTTGATGGTGGCTGCGAGGGAGAGCCGACTTCTGATGGCCGTGAGAGAGAGATGCGAGTGGTGGTGGCTGCAGGTGGCTGTGCGAGGGAGAGCAGACCTACGGTGGCGTCAGGCGTGGGTAGACGACGTGGCCTACCAGTTGCCGCTCACGTTATTGCAAGAAGCAATTCAATATGTCTAGGGCTTTACTTTTAATTGTTTATTAGTTTAACTATTTTCATTTAAATCATGTGGGCTTTTCACTTTGGCCATATATATTTTTTTAAGTATTTCATTCATATTAATATGTTACTTTAATTACAAGTATTTATAATATATTATATTATTTATATATATATATATATATTATTCGAATCGAATATTCGAAAAAGATTCGAATCGAATATTGTCATATTGTATTCGTATTCGAAAATTATTCGAATCGAAAAAAATATTCTTATTCGGATTTGATATTCTAATATTTCGAATTCGAATCGAATTTCGAATCGAACAAAAAGATTCGATTCATTTGCAACCCTACCATAGTCAAAGATTTAATACAATGGACGGATGATGGACATTTCTTCAATATTAATTTAATTTTTATAATATATTTCTTAATTAAATGTTCCAATTTTAATTTGAGCTAATTAGGGTTCAGACCCTATTAAATAGTTTCTATTAGACTTCAAGCCCTATTGCTTTTAAAATTTTATATAAGGACCCATATTATGTTTACCTTAGAGTTAAGGACCAATTTAGGCTGAAAAGACTCATGTGCCCTTCACTATTGCAGAAATTACATATCTTTGCCATCATCTCTCCCATCGTACCAAAATCACGTTGAAGCAAAAACAATATTCAAAATGTGGCTCGATCTCGATGATAAGGACCAAATAAGGTTAATCGACCTCAATTTCTCATGGGTCTTCATAACCAACGAACATTTTCGAAGTATATAATGGAATAATGATTCAAACCTACTTCGGAAAACTTGTAGAAAAACGGGTAAAATATCGACTTTAACGACCGAATTAAGTGGATTCAACTCAATTGAACATGGGTCTTAGTAATCTGCTAATTACGGAATAAGGAAGGATTTTGATGCAACTTAAGATTGAAACGTTTTTCTTTTCAATAACACAACACGCAACCTGGATAACACTTTCTGCAACTAATAAAACACTTCTTGCTTTCTGGTGTAACTCTTTCTGAACGAATATAACACATGTATTATAGTAAATAACAAATATTGTCGCAGAAATAACACAAAATACAAAAAAATAACAATTCGTTTCCAAAGGCAAGGGGCCAAGAGGAAGATCGAAAACCACCGACAACAACCAAAACCCGCTGAAATCGCTGAAATCTTTAACATTAATGACCGAATAAGGTTAAATCGACCTCAATCATGGTTAAATTACAAAAGTTTATAATTGAAAAATACTTTAAACCCAATTCGAAAATCATATTTAAAAATCGGCGAATTCTTCACTTTAATGGCCGGATAAGGTGGATCTGACTCAATTTGGACATGAGTCTTAGTAATCAACGAGAATTCTTGTTGTTAGTCACGGAATAACAAAGAATTCGATGCAACCTAAGATTGAAACGTTTGCTATTTAAGTAACACTACACACTACCTTGGTACCACTTTCGACAAATAAAAATACACTTCTTGTTTTCTGGTGAAACACTTCTTACATCAATATAACACATGTGTTATAGTTTACAACAGATGTTGCCGCAGAAATAACGCATGATACAAAAAATAACATATAGTAACATCGAATTATTTTTGTTCTATTGATACCACTTATTAACCCTACATTAACACAATATTTGCGTATAGTAACAATTTACTTCTTTCCGAATATTTTTAAAATCATGCACAAAACTACAGTCAAATTCAGAAATTTTGCAAACATCCCCAAACTCAAAATTACGCTAAACAAACGACAACGGGTACCACTTAAACCATTTTTTTATACCTCTTCTTTAAATAACATAGTTTCACATGAAATACATCTTTTGTTGTGCGATAACGAATGCTTCTAAATTCATACCACTTTAACTAACAATAATTTTTAGCTATTTTTTCAGCGATTTTTTTTTTAATTTTGTTAACCATGAACGACGAATGATGGAGCCAAAGCGGTAGCGCGACGAAATGCCCAGGCTATGGGTCACTCAAATTTATATTAATAGTTGTAATATTGGCCGAAAACACGATTTGATTTAGAATTATTTTTCTTATTTGCGTCAATTAAATTCGAAAAAATACACATCATAAATCTTACATTTAATGACGTATGATCAGAATAAAAACCTCGAGGACACGCCGAACTTTGTTTGGTGCAGGTAAGGTGCTCGTGCAAATGATATACGGTAAATTTCGACCGTCGAATTATTTTTGTTCTACTGATACCACTTATTAACCCACAATACCACAATATTTGCGTACACTTCACTTAGATTGGAAACCAAAAATGAGCTTTCCCCAAAATTGAAACGTTTCGAGTTGAATAACACTTTCGGCAAAAAATATAACACATGTAATGCAAAAGAAAAAACTTCATTAAGAATATTCTATAAGGTTCTGGGATGTCTGGGCAAATTAAAATATATTCGAGCCGGGTAACACTTTTGGCAAAAAATATAATACATGTAATGCAAAAGAAAATAGTTCATTAATAACATTCTAGAAGGTTCTGAATTTTTTTGGAATATTAACATGTTCGAGCTGAGTAACACTTTCTGCAAAAAATATAACAAATGTAATGCAAACGAAAACTCTATATTAAGAACATTCTAGAAGTTCTGGATTGTCGTGCATATTTGCAACATACAGCCATTATATGATACCACATTAAATTCACATAATAACACTTGTCTGTTATAGAAAAACAACACAACCCTAAAATATAACTTATTAGATTATACTGGTACTACATACTAGATTCCCAGTACCACATTATTAATTCGATTAATTTCATTCATAAATGCACTTTTTTCGAATGTCTAAGATTGACATCCATGAAAATATATGATTTGATTAAGTTAAACCACCAAATTTCTTCAAAAAAACACAATATGCGTATGTTTAGGTAAGTATTCCGAATATTGAAGTCAATGGTCATGTAAACATGTAGTCCTTCATTGCCAAATATAGTTACTTATCTTTCCCTTATATAAAACATTATGAATTCCATCATGAACGTGCTCAAAGTTCAACAATAACTCACGAATATCATTTCATAGACCGTAAATCCTAAAGCCTAAACCCTAAACCCTAAAATCCGAACCCTAAATCCTATACTCCGAACCCTAAAATTTTTTAAGATTGTATCCTATAAATCATAAGTCGTAAATCATATTACCAAATTTTTGTGTCGTAAACCCTTAACCTTAACCCCGAAACCCTTAACCATAAACCTCAAAAGTCTAAGATCTAAACATAGAAACCCTGACACAAAAATCGTAATTTGTAACAGATAAATCCCTTTTGATACCGCAACACAAGCAAATTATACTAGATGTTTAAAAAGAGAAAACATAACAGTCCCGCCCAAAAGATCAACTCAGATTCAAAATTCCCGCCCAAAATCAAGAAACACAACTTATTTTTATTGTACCAATTCATTACTTACTGGTATCATATTATGTTTTCCCGAAATTTTTTAAGATTCCGCCAAAAGTTAACTCGAAATTAATTTCCCTCCAAAACATATTTCCTCTCATCCATAACATGCCACATGACGTTTTCTTAATACCACATCATGGCATCCCTAGAGAAAACGAAAATGGAGGTTTCCTTGCACTATGTGAATATGACCACGATCTTTTACCAAATATGATAAAATTCCGCCAAAACACTGAATCGATGTACCAGATAATCGATTTTATTACAAAATATAATAAAATCCCGTCAAAACACTAAAACCCCACGACGTACCTAGCTTTGCATGTTTTCCGTTTCATACATCTTATCTGTTTTTATATGATAGATTATTAGACGTTCATACTACTATATAATGCAGTGATTGCGCTCAATTTTTTCAGCCAAAAACATTGATTGATACGTTTTTTTTTCTATGTACGTAAAGAATTTTGAATAAATTCACCTCAGAAATCGTACATTCGACTATGTAAATATCGAAATAGGATACATAGATATTGGTTTGGTGTAAGGGATGCCCGTGCGCATGAAACTTTGTTCGGAGCTTATCATCGTTACGTTCATGCCATTTAACAACACAAAATTAACACAATATTACCGACAGTAACATTTCACGGAACAAGTATAACAGTTTATTAATAAGCTCGTAACAGAAAGAGGAAGTATGGAACCACTTGTTACTAAATATGATAAAATTCTGCCAAAATACTGAAATCGAAACAGTACCAGATAAACCACAACTGATACCACTAAAACCCCACAACGTACCACTTCATGAAAAGACATTTTCGCATGTTTCCCGTGACATACTTCTTATCTGTTTTAATATGACAGATTCTTGGATGTTCATACCACTTTAAGGTACAATGATTTGCGCTTACTTTTTTCGACGATTTCATGATCAGTTCTGTTTGCGTTGGACGAAGAATGATGGAGCGGACACAGCGGTACGAAATAATGTCAATGCGAAAGGTCTCTCTAATTTATATATATTAGCTGCAAATTTTTTTAAGCAAAACTTCTAAATTAAAACTGTACCAAATAAAGGCATCTGGTACCACTTAAACCCTTTTTCGGTACTTCTTCGTAAAAAAACATAGTTTCACATGTCTGACGAGGGATACCACTTCTTTGTTTAGCGATGACAAATGCATCGTTTTCATACCACTTAATCGAACAGTGGGTTCACTCTAAATTTTTCGGCGATTTCATTTCCAGCTCCATTAACTTTGAACGACAAGCAACGAAGCCAACAAGGTGGCGCGGCGTAATTTGCAGTCTATGGGTCACTCAAATTTATACATTTTTACTGCAATTTTTGCCGAAAACAGGACTCGGTTCACAATTGTTTTTTCTTATTTGCATCAAGAATTTCGAAAAAATCTTATCGCTAACCTTACAAATTTTACATTCGACCAAGTGAAGATCATATTAAACACTTGAGGACGCATCGAACTTGGTCGTACGAATGAAAATAAAATGTACAAGAGATTTCGATCGTAGAAGTTAAATATTATTCTGTTGATACCACTTGTGAACCCTACAGTAACATAATATCGGCGTCCTGTAACACTTTTATATCTGCGAAAGTATAAGATTGTAACAGAAAATAGGCGTATGATACCATTTCTTTTACACTTTTGTAAGGGTATTTTGGTCACTTCAAAGTTTGGGTCCTTTACTCTAAATTTTACACAAAATATGTCCCTAAAGCTATACTTTTTCTACAAGGGTCTGAACCCTATTTTTAAAATGTAACGGGGACTGAATTCTAATTGCCCCTTTTAATTTTGATTAAATGTATAATGTTTACGTGATGCATGCGTGTGATATGAGGTGTACATAATGAACATAAAAACAACCGATAGATTTGCTTTATAAAACTGAACAGAAGTCTCAGTTGACAGAAACACTTCAGAAAAGACGAAAAGGACATTTGATGTGTTAGGAGAGAAATGGTGGGTCCCATCCTCTTTCTAACTACGTTAATAAGACTTGTACGGAAATGTTTTTTTCTCTTCTCCAACATTGCAAGTCAACTACCTCTAGTGTGGTCCGAAAGATTAAATTTAGTATCATTCTCATTAATTTCTATATAATTTAATGATAGCAAAAAGGTACACAAAAATATCACCAACATCATTAGAAAAGTTCAATGATATATTCAAAAAGCTTAAACTCCACAAGTCACGTAAGTGAAAGGAAAAAAACAATCAGTCTCAGTAATTATCATGCTTTAGCAAAAACTATCAAAGCTTTCGGAGAAGCCTTTCGAAAGCTCGAGAGTTTAACCAACGTTTCCCGCCTATTGATGCGCTTATCTCTACGCTGTTTAATGACCATCTTCACGAGAGAAGGCGAGCAACCGAGCAAGAACTCGATCAGCTTTGTGCTGACAGGCTCGTTGGCATCGCCGGTGATCTGCACTAGCTTCAGTGAATTCAGCGTGCGATTAGCTAAGGAGGGATCATTGAAATAGTCCAAACCAAGGTCTTCAATATCATAATTCTCAGGATTATAATCCTGCCATTTCATAAAATTTCAAATGAATTTCTTTTTGCAAGGAATCAAACAAGAAGAGCCTACCGTAAATCGACTCACTCTGATGTACAATTCTTGTAGACTTGGAGAGGAAACTATCAATTTAAGCCCAGTCAAAACCTCTTCGGGGTTGCAAAAGCTTAATGCAGATAGTTCGATGCGCTTCAAGAAGTCGAAGCTGATAAACTTGCGACAGCCGTTGCCTGCAGGAATAGGCTTGCCAAGTCGAAAGAAAAAAGAATGATTCAAATATGATAATAAGCTGATCAGACATGATTAATTTTTATATAATACAACTAATGATAAAGGCTCCTTACCCTTTCGAAATAATTCTGCATATATAGCCACTTGAGTTTGGGAACGTGGCTAAGAAATTTCTCCAAGTGCATATCACTAACCCAACGTACATAAACTGTCAAAGCAGCCAAAAGAGGCGTGTTCTCCAGACGAATGTCTCTAAAAGCGCCTCTGACGACCAAGTGCTCGAGATGAGGAGCTCGAATTGTGAGCTCATAGTCCCCATAGTGGCCCACTGACAAGCTCGTGAGAAGGGGACAGATCGAAATGAGACGTTCCAGGTCCTCGCAAGAAATATCGACTTCGTAAAGAACAAGATGCTTCATGAACAAGAACCCAGTGAAGCCTTGTGGAGGTCTCAACACACAGAAATAAAGCTCCAAACTAGTCAGCTTCGAGCATGAAAAGATACTAGGTGATGCTGGGAAAAAGGGGCGATAGTATAACGTAACACTGAATTCTTTAACATCTCTCCGGCTTAGAGAGCGATACAACCGGTCTAATTCAAGAAAGCGACTCACGTGCTTGCTAGACAATTTAAACTTGTGGATCGGCCCATCGTGCGCTGACATGAATCCATTGATGAAACGATTTATCGCAACGCCAAAAGGTTTCTTGTGGCGGTTTGTCACGATTCTGTCGTCGAACGTGACACTGGTCATTGAAGTCCATTTATACCTCCAGCTTCTTGCCAAGATGCATGTTCTTACAGCATCCTTTATTGGAAGCTTGGTGAGGATAGCTACTGAGATGTCATCAGGCAGTTCGCTGATCAAATCATGGCCAGCGTCGACTTCCATTATTGCGGAGCTCAATTCTGAAGTACCTAATAAACAAACAGCCAAGTCAAAACCATGTCATACGATAAGCTCAACAATGTCTTCATATTTCATGCCACTTCAGGGTCGTAGATATCCCAAATTCAAACCCTTTTGCATTTAACGTTACAAACAAACAGAGCCAATTACGTGTTCGAAAACTTCGATACATCGTAGGTTTAACTTTTGATCTATTGGTAGAACAAGCAAGTGGAAGTGCATCTCACTTCATCTCTTCCATGTAACTATCCTGTTCTTAGGGGATTGCCTCATTCGGGGTGCCGAAGCTATAATTGGTCACCGTCCTTTTTTACACTAGTATTAGAATCCGCTAAGGATTCTTACGAAAATATGAAAGAATTCAATCAAATGAAATACAAGAGAGCTGAATGTCTACAACTGTTTCTGTTGAAATCAAGGAAGGAAGATCAAACAATGAAGGAAGATCAGATTGACAATGATGGTCAGACAGTGCTGATGTCTTGAAGAATTGATTCCGATAAAAGACGTATGAAGATTGAACACGCTTTTAGGTTAAGTTGGCTAGCTTTAAAACTGCCGTTGATGGCGGCGTTGTGTTAGCCAACGGTTAAAAGTTAGTTGGTGCCCCGTTGTATATATAAGCGGGATTTGTATTCTATTCATTATTTACTCTCCACAAAACAAAGAATCAAACTTAGATTCTTTTCAGTTTCAGAGTCCAAACGTGAAATTCATTTACTAAAAGCTTACAATCAATGCATTCCAGCAAAATAAACTCCCTAAAATTAAAAAAAAATATCTTACAATCAATGCATTCCAGCAACATAAACTCCCTAGCATTTCAAAATCAATGCATTCCAGCAAAATAAACTCCCTAGAATTTCAAATAATAAAAAATGCAATCGACAAGGATTGTTTTGTGAACAAAATCGATCAGTGAATTACCTGGCGCAATCCGTAGGCGAGTTCCATGACCACCTTCCCGCCGAGCCATCTACAAACCTTCATAGCACAGCACCCAAGAAAAAAAAGGAAATCAACAGCCCAATAATAACAAAAATAAAAAATAAAAAGAAGCTAATCTTGTAAAACCCTGACCTTTCTTCACAACATCAACACACTAATTCGATTTGTCGATCGCCAGCAATTATGCTCTGAATAGAGTGAGAACAAAATGAAAAAAAAAAAAAAAAAAAAAAAAAAGGACTTAACACTGTCATTATAGGCCATTCGACTGCGGGCCTCAATTATTCGGTAAGCCCAAATGAAATAAATTAAGGCCCAATTCAAATTAGATAATTTTATTTCAGAATATCTATTCTGCCTATAATATTTTCATCGTAAAAACGTTAAATTTGTCCTGTTAATTAATTTTTTTTATTTAAACTAAATAATAAATAATAAAATTATTATAAAAATGAAAATGACTCGCCCACTACCCAAAACCAAACACTTATATTTAAATTAGATGTATCGTATTTTTATCCTCGTTTTATTTATATTGTAGAGTGTAGACCATATCGTTGACAAACAGGAGAAAGCTCTCACGTGATCATAGTCAAAGATTTAAGACGATGGATGGATGATGGACATTTCTTCTATATTAATTTAATTTTTATTATATCTTTCATAATTAAATGTTCCAATTTTAATTTTAATTAAATGTTATTTGATGCATGCGTGACATAAGTCTCAGTTCAGACAGAAACATGTGAGAAAAGACGAAAAGGACATTTGATGTGTGGGTCCCATCCTTTTTCTAATTATGTGATTAAGATTTAAGACTTGTACGGAAATGTTTTTTTTTCTTCTCCAACATTGCAACTACCTCTAGTGTGGTCCCAAAAGATCAAATTCTCTTGTTTTTCCCTGAAAATGGGGGGGAAAAGTACAAGAAAAAAAAAGACTAATCAATTGAAATAAACTATAATGAATTCAATTCTTAAATTAAAAATTATTAGAAAACGTTATCATCTGCAAAATGAACTGCATAAAATAAACTAAAAACATGTCCTCTGTACAACAAACCATTCCACACTATGTTACAGTTAAATAACGGTCAATTTTTCCTTCATTCACTTCACCAAAGTAAAACCTAAGACAAACTTGAAACAAATTAAGAAGACAATCTTCGCCAGCAGTCTCACCTTGGCATGTCCTTAAAAGCCCACAAAGGAGGGACACACATTCATCAACACAAGAGACTTTTAAATCCGTCGGCTTCATCTTCGATCATATATATAACTCAAGAAACCGAAAAAAAAAAAGAAAAAAAAAAAGAGCATCTAATACTCAAGCGCATGAGCATCAGCGTCGAGCCCCCATGAAGTAGTTGAAATCATGGTGCTGAACCCTCAACTGCTTCAGCCACGAGTCTGCTACGCTCAGCATCGACTCGAGCCGTTCTTGGTCCTGACCGTTCTTGCCTGAGATCCACACATCTCCTTGCATTTTGTATGTGGCTAGACCAAACGGCGGTAGGGCTATTGTGGCGGATGCTTCGCTCTCCTTTGGTTTTTTCTCGATTTTCTCCACCTCGTCCTCATAGTCTATGTCTGCAGATCATAAATTCCCCGTTATTTATGAAACCTTGCATTTCGAGAGAGAGAGACAAAATCCCACATTAAAAGTTTCGATTTTTAGACAAGGGTCGTTGCGTTTTCTTGCATACCTTGAAAAGAAGAGGAAAGCGTATGGTAGGTAAGAAAGCAAGATTTCAAGTCCTCAACGGTTCGCCCAGTCGGGATGTGATAAATAGGGTACCTGCGATTTACAAAGAAAAACATTTATCCTGGAGATCATTGATTATGGAACTGAGAAAAGAATAGATTATTACCAAGCAATGGCCATCCAGCTAGCAGGTGAAAGGTCGACGTTTCGCAAGCTCATCAAACCGGGATATCTTTCAGCTAAGCTACTAACCTGGGATGAACAAAAATTGGACAGTAAAATTGTCGGTTCATTTCATTCGAACCAAATTTATTCGAATTAAAATCAGATAGAAAGAATAAAAATGTTACATTTCACATCAGAATCGTATGGCTTTGCTGAAAGACAAAAGAGAATGTTGGGAAGGAAAAGCAAGAATATACTCAAGAACGACGAATGGTCGTTTCTGCTCTATGAGTACATCAAGGTAAAAAAACAGACGGAAAGAATAGAACAAAAGCCCTAATAGTAATAATAGAGTGAGGCCAGACGTTCCATTGCCATAAAATGGCAAAAGGGAGTTATCTATGATTCATTACATGAGGTAAAAAAAAGCAATTCGAAAGCAGAAAAGGATTCTGATTCGATCCTTCTACCATACCCTGCTATCTAGTTGTGATCTTTCTTATGACTTTTTAAACAAAACATCGATTAAGAACGGTGACAATAAACCTTATTACCTTGTCAATCAAAGGAACTCTACAGTAGGGAGATGATCTCTCGAAATACTGGCAATAAAGATGACCCAATCTGTCTTTTGGTAGCCACGAGCTGTCCGTTTCAGACAAGATTTCCTCCGACGAACTACCATCCCACCTCGAGAACTTCTCAGTTTCGCTCTCATCGCTAAGCGAATCACTAGACGAATCCCTCGTTCCGCTAGCAGAGTCCGTCTCTTCCCTATATCGATTCATCAAGAATAGCCATGAACAAGCATTTTCCATTCAATCAAAACAGCTCAAAAAAAGGAGGGGAAAAAAAAACCACCCATTGACTGGCTTTGGTACTAAAGAAACAGTTGAAAATAATATTTAAAAAAAAAAAAAAAGAATGTATGGGATGAGTATGTATTACAGCTAAAGATAAAAAGTCAGAAGCAAATTGCTTAGCAAGTCATGTAATGCAATGTAATGACAACTGTTGTTACCTAAGACAGTTAATGGATGACTTGCTGGTGAAGATTTGAAGGGCGGAGAGGGACGGCGTGAAATATTGGATAAGATGACGTCCGTCGTCGGTGATAATCGGAACGCCGGCTCCGTAATAACTCATTTCGCCAAAACCATTCCAAAGATCACCGAGTGTTAAATACTCCATTGTTTCTTTTTTCCATGGATGCCAAAGCCTATTGAGCTTCTTTATCTCACTCTTCAAGAATCACCCAGAAAAAAAAAATGTAAGATTGACATAAAACAAAAGCATAAACATTCATGATGAAGAATAGAAAAGACAAACCTTGGGGAGGGATTGGGAAGGGACAATGGGTGCTGTGGAATCCAAGAAACGTTCTAGGTTTGTCTGCTCCGACGATACCTTGTCGTCAAAGAACATCATCGTCGTAGATTTCTTGAAACGGAGAACAGAGAGAGAATATATGAGAAAATATTTTTTTTAATTTATTTTTTTAATAAATTCTCTCTCCCATCTCTTCTATTGAAAAAAAAAACAGAGAACACAAAAACCCAGAGGGAAAGAAGAAGAATGGATACAGAAGGAAGAAAGACTTCGATGGGCTAAGGGAAAGGATTTCTTCTCTCTTCTTTGAGGGAAAAAATTGGCACACAAACACGAAAGTCTTGAGAGACATTTAAAGAAATTGCTACCCTTTGACGCTTGGCTGAAATTACTGGCAAAAAAAATACCCCCTTTTTCTTTTTTTCCTATTTCACCATAAAAAAAATGATATTTTCCTCTTTATTCTCAGAATCCCATGTCGCAAAAATCGATTCTTGATGAACCCAAAAGCAACTCAATGATTTTTCTCAAAAAAAAAAAAACCCTTTTTTTTCAAATCATAGGATAACATCGGGTTTGTCATCATATCAAGCGCCACGTTATTGTAATAAAGCAAACACGTACGAGGAAGATGACGACTCAATTCATATGGAGCTCAAACGCCAAACTACCAGCTTCATGAATATGTTCGAGAGGAGAAATCAACTTACATTGAGATGATTCGTTTCCATTTTACTTTATTTCACTCTCTGCAATAAAAAAAGAAAGAAACTCTTTTCAGAAACCTTCGATTATTTGTTTCTTATGTGAAACCGTAGAAGAAAACTTAAAAGACTCTGTTTTGAAAGCTTGAGACGGAAGTATGACGGAGAAACGTTTGGATCACGCGAATATATATATATATATATATATATATATATTAAATAACAAAAAGGAAGCAAGCAAATACGAGAAAGACGACGCTTTCAGTTATTGCTCTGTCTTATCCCACAAAAAAGAACAGAAATCCATCGCTTTGTAATAAGAAAAGAGAACCACCTTTGCTGGTGTGAATGTGAATTTGTCTTTGTGTGCTAAGGACCAGAAGCTTTGGTCATCATCACACAAGAAATAAAAGGGAATAAGAAAAACTAAAGTGGGGTGCGAAGGTAATTGTCGTGCGTGTGCTCTGTTCTGTGTGTGTGTGTATATATATATATATGAGAGAGAGAGAGAGAGAGAGAGAGGGAGAGAGGTGTGATGCTTGATGAGGGGAGATGTGATGTAACGTAGACAATATAAAAGAAGTGGAAGACTGTAATAAATATAAATATATTTAGATAATATTCACATCTTTATTCAAATTAAAATATAAAAGCTAGTGATTATTACATTATGATTATGGGTAAGTTGAAATTAATTATGGATAAGTTTGTGACATGGATGGGTCAAAAGGGAGCACTACCAAACTTTTGGTATTAAAATTTAGAGGTTTCGATTTTGGAAATATTACATCAATATTTTTAATCACATTTGGTAAAATTGTAAAGTATCACAATTCTTGGTTTCGGCATCGAATTCATGATATTACTAATGTAATAATTCGAAATGTACATATTTGACTTTGAGCGGTGAAATAGTAAAATATTCAAAAAGGAAGAAAGTCTAAATATTTTAACTAATTTCGGAGGATATTCATAAAAATTAACTCTAGCAAGAGTTTAACATACTAATGAAGTGATTATCTTTATTGGCGGAATTAAAAAAAAAAACTTAATCATTGTGTAACGTACTTATGTGCATTAATAGTATTGTGTAACATAAATCATGATACTATTAAATTAATGATATAAGATTTATAAGTGGATATAAGATTTATCCTCTTAATTACGAATTGACTTAATTAGAAAAATCATATTTTAATTTAATTTACACGTACAACCTGAAAAGATCTCGATGTCTATTAGTTATTGAGTAACTAAGTTTATAAATTTTAAATATTTTTACAAATATTTATTTATATAAATAGATGAGATAAAAACCTTAGCTTAATCTCATTTTTTATTTTTATTTTTCTTGCACGGAATATTTGATTTAATGTCGTAATTAGTACGAAGATTATAGATAGATTTCGTTTAGTGAAATCTAAGGATACCCATAACACAAATCATGTGCCACAACTGCTGACGTCTGCGTTTGGCAATGTGTAAAACAAATAATAATAATGAACACCATTTCATTTCCTTCCCATGGACCATTTTCTTTTTTAATCATATATAAGATTAGAAATAAATAATTGTGGAAAATATATCATAAGAATCAGACAATTTTACTTGGGAATAAATGACTTATAATTTTGATTTAACAGTCTGGTCCATTTACGCGTTGTTGCTCTTAGATATGCACGAGCTTGGTCGGGAGGGACTAAACTAACATTGAAGAACACTTTGCTTTTGGATGAGTTTAACACAATTTTCATTTATTTTAATAATAAGAAGATGATATATATATATATATATATATATATATATTGCATGTGAATGTGTTAGTGTGTTGTCCATTTGCCACTCTCATCATCATCTCTCTCTCTCTCTCTATCTCTCTCAAAAACGACAATAGTTTTGCTCCACCATTGCTTCTTTTTCTTTCTTTTTCTCTCTGAAGTTGCTATTAATGGCTTGTAATAAAAGGGGAGTTTAAGTTTAAAGAATGCAGTTCGCATCACATTTGGTGTTTTGACTGATAGTTGAATCCCATGAAGGGCAAATGCAGCTTCACTCTATCTCTGTGTCTGGCCATTTGGGTGACGTAAAAATTTGATTTTTTTTTCTTTCTTTCCATAGATTTGCAGGTTTCTTCAAATTTCTTCTTCTTATTCCCACTTTACTTATTCTTGGTTTACGTTGATTTCTTCCCCTTTAACCTGACAGTCTTGGCTATGTTGTCTCTATATGTTTTCATTAGGAGATAAAAAGAAGATTTTGGCGTAGTTTGCTGTCTGCCTTAGATCTATCAGTTCCTTCCTCAACTCAGTTTTGTTGTTGGATGCAGAGCTTCTTCAGGTAATTGATGTTTCAAATACCAACCGTTTAGGTTGCTTGGCGAGCTATAAACATCTGATCTGTAATGATATTGTCCTAACTCTCTCCAATGGAGGGTTGCTTTGCTTCTCTGTTTGTAGCACAAGCTAGGCTAGGAGGATGGAGATAAGCTATTTTGATCCTCAAGCCAAACAGAACATTCTCAGACCACGCCAGCAGTTTGCAACATTTGTCTCATCGGGTTCTCAACGACAGAGATGAATTCGTCGTTTTGAATTTCACGACGGAAAACTTTTGTGTTTTGAATCTCAAGAACTCTAAAAAAACAATGTTACAATAGAATGCAGTGCAGCATATGATGATTGATTATTACACAGGCGAAATACCATAATACATTTTATTACACAAAACTAATGAGCCTTTGCCTTCCCCATCAGAAACAAATCACAGCAGAAAATGATTAGGGGATCATAAATCAACTGGCAAAAGAAGGTGATCGACCACCTTTGTGATTGATTACGTTGGCATCAATCAATTCAAAATCCGAGCATTTTGTAAAGAATGAAAGTCAGGAAACAGAAGAAGATGGCCAAGAAAATATAGTCTACCAACACGAAGAATGATTCGGATCCATGGCTCTTCATTGTCGTGATCTTCCTTGCTTGCTGCTGCTGCTGCTGCTTTTCCTTTTTCTCTTCATTTTCTTCAATTCTTGCCATTTTTTTTTTATTTTTTGGGACCTTTTTCTTTGGTTCTTCTTACGCAGATCTGTGTCTGTTCCTCTTCACCGAGTTTTCGGGGCTCCATTAGGTGGTCGTTTCCTTCGGTTTTATATAGAGCTTTGGAGGGACACTTTTTGCTTTCCTTCCCTTTTTATTTTTCTATTTATTATTTATTTTCTTTTGAAAATTAAATTAGACTTCAGAACCTCGTAGAAACAGAGACTAACTTCGATTGTCAAACGTTGTCTGGCACAATCTTTGATCTCCGGCCACAAAAATATAGTCATCTCAGAATTACAGAAGCAAAATCAAAGATGGCCGCTTTCAAGAACAGCTTCTTAATCTCAATCTCCTCAGCAGCCTCAGCTTCTACAGAAAAAAAGATACATATCATCAACAAACACTCGCATCGTCAGGTCTTAGCTGCGATAGTCCCAAAACGTTTCTTCATCCCAAACCTTGAAGCAAAAAGGAAAAGATTTCATGGGCCCACCTCTGCTATTACAGAGGACAAAGGTTCTGCAGCCAAAGATGATAAATTGGTCGATCAAGGCAAAGACGAGGCTTCGATCTCAGTTAATAAAGTAGAAAGAAGTCACGAGAATAGTGAGAATTCTTCAGAGCGGTACATCAATGCTGCCATCGTTCTTGGCGCTGGTTCTCTTGCCATAACTAAGCTGCTCACCATTGACCATGATTACTGGCATGTATGTCCCTCCCTTTTTAATTCATGAGATGATGATTTATATAAACGGTTTCTTGTATCTGTATGATGATGATGATTGCTCTTGAAATTCATTGCTGATTGTGCTTGTGAATTTGAAGGGATGGACTGTATTTGAGATTCTTCGATATGCGCCAGAGCACAATTGGAATGCTTATGAAGAAGCCCTCAAGACACACCCCGTCTTGGCTAAGATGTTTATAAGCGGGATAGTTTACTCTATCGGAGATTGGATCGCACAAGTAATTCGCAAGTTGTCATTTTTTTTTAAGTCGTTAATATGTGACGATCGATGTTAACCTCCCCGTTCTGCAGTGTTACGAGGGAAAACCGCTCTTCGACTTTGACCGCACGCGCATGTTTAGGTCCGGCCTAGTCGGGTTCACACTTCATGGACCGCTTTCTCACTATTACTACCAACTGTGCGAGGTTGTCTATGTATATCATCTGTTTTTAGGATCATACTCACTATATCCATAAGTCTCTGTTTGTTTCTTTTGATAAACAGTCGCTGGTTCCATCCAAAGATTGGTGGGTAGTTCTCGCCAAAGTCGCCTTCGATCAGACAGTTTGGGCTGCAGTTTGGAACAGCGTCTATTACACTGTTCTCGGATTCTTGAGATTGGAATCTCCGGTGAATGTGTTTGATGAGCTGAAGGCAATGTTTTGGCCTATGTTGACTGTAAGAATCCCATCATAACTCTTTGCTTCTTTTTCCTCGTACGATTTTTCTTTACGAATTTGTAATTAATTGGCAAATAGGCTGGTTGGAAATTATGGCCTTTCGCGCATCTGATCACGTATGGAGTTATCCCAGTTGAGCAAAGACTGTTATGGGTCGATTGTGTCGAGCTTTTGTGGGTCACTATACTCTCAACGTAAGTATACGATCCGTATATATATGGTGTGCATTGTTGTGTAATAACCATGCTTGCTTCCTCTGAGATTATGGCAGTTAAAGAACATGTAATGTAGAGAATATGATCAAATGAACTTATATTTTTCGTATATGCTGCAATAACTTTCAGTTACTCGAACGAAAAATCCCAAGGACGCTCGTCATAGGCTTCCATATCAGAATCTGCTTCGTTGTCTATAAAATCCCACGAGGTTAAGTTTCTTCACAGAAGCTCAGTGCAATTTCTCTCATGAAGAGAAGATGAAGTTGGATTATTATGAAGAACAGTAACTTTGTTTCCTTTTGCAGGAGTGAGCATCCGAGATTTATCGTACGCCAAGGAAAAGACGGTAATAAGACTGTTCGAAAGATTACTGAACTCTTAGTTGCTTAGTCTTAATATAACATATCTGATGTATATGTGGACTACAGTTATATATAAATAACAGTACTACACAGCAATAGTAACAATAGCGAAGAAAAAAGTTTGAATCCTTACAGTTTTTCTTTCCCATGGCGCGACGAGGCGAGGCAGTGGGAGCGTCCGTCAAACCCAAGGTACACAAGGAACCGAATATACCTACCCGTTGAGGGAATTTTTTCAGTATATAGTTCAAAAGAATCCTTTCTCTGAGTTTAATGAAGCTTCGGCCGCATTGTTCATGACAAGAATAACGGATTTTCCAAGACAACCTTAACTTTGTGTTCAATCTAACCGTTGTCTTCTTGTTTCCCACCATGGCATCAATGGGCATCAGACAAAAGCAGGAACAAGAATGTTCATTGTACACTACTTCGGTTTGTTTGATCGTTCGATGATTACGATGATCCTTAACATCGGCAGCTCCGCCGTCTCCTTCCATATAACCAATGGATAGCCAGTCTTATTACTCCCTGATCTCACACAGACGCCTAAACTCATATATTCTCTTATTCGTTCCTTTCGAAAAAGAAAAAAAAAAGATGGGCTCTGTTTCTAGGCTTTCCCGCGTTTCCCCAAACACTTCATCGTCGATAGACAACTATCGAATATACGTTCCGTTCTGCCCTAAGAATTCTACCACTGGAGCCTCGCCGTTCATCGATTGTTACACTCCCTCGAGCAACTCTTGGCACAGAGCCACGTCGATCCTAAGATACGACGAAACCATGGTCCTTAAAGATTTCGCCATGGTCTCACTGGGCCCTCACATCTTCGTCCTTGGAGGCCGACTGTGCCATCCAACCCAGGGAAATAGTCCATTTTCTGAGGGCGGAGATCGAAGCAACCTAGCCAGGCCGACGGTCGTCGCCCATGTGAGTAGGTACAACGTTGTGACGGACAGATGGGACCGTTGTGCGCCGATGGTCGTGCCTAGGTCTAAATTTGCCTGCACGGTTTGTAACGATAAAATCTACGTGGCCGGCGGGCAGTCTACGCTGGGCAGCGCTAGTGGGCTTTCGTCGTGCGAAGTCTACGACCCAGCTTTGGACCAGTGGAGGTCTCTTCCCGACATGAGTACGAGGAGGTGCGTGATTGTCTTTTTCTTTTCTTTTCTTTTTCTGTCGTCGACGGTCTCTGAATTGTTCGCACTTAAGGTACAACTGCGTGGCGGTGACGTGGCAGAGCCGAATCATGGTGGTGGGCGGGTTCGTCGACGGGGTGGGCCCGTTCGTGATGAGGAGGAGCTCGGCGGAGATCTACGACTGGGGGGAAGGCAGGTGGCGGTTCGTCCCGAGGATGTGGGACCTGGATGTGCCCCCGAATCAGATCGTGGTGGTCGACGGGAGGCTGTTCAGCTCCGGCGACTGCTTGATGCGCTGGAAGGGACACATCGAGGCCTACGACGAGAGGCAGAACATGTGGAACGACGTGCAAGGCTCGCACTTCAACTGTATGTCGCCTAGTAATAATGGCAGCGACGGCTCTCCTCATCAGGAGGAGAGGCTGTACCTCACCATGGCACCCATCGGAAACCAGCTGTACTTTCTGGCGGGTTATAGAGTGGCCGGAGGAGGAGAGAGGGCGGAGGTGCATGTTTTTGACACGGCGGCGAACGGTGAGGGATGGAGGAGCCTTTCTCCGGCGGAGGAGGAGGGTGAGAAGGAGCTGTGTGCGCACTGTTGTGTGGTGGTGAGACAAGAACGGCGCTCTTAACTTATTGGAGGAAGAAATGTGTAATAAATAATCAGATGGTTGTTATTGTTAAGGAAGGATGCAAAAATCATGAAGAGATGTGAGATGAGAGTGTTGTTTAAATATTATTACGTGAGTAAAACTGTTATTTTAAATTTATGTCTTAAACAAATAATAATATTGTTTTAAATTTGAATTATTATTATTATTATTAGAATGTGCCACAAAAAAAAAAAAGCAGAGATGCACACAGAAAATCACAGCATATGTATGATGATCAGTGTTAGGATCCGTTACTGTGTTTAGAGGGGGTGAATAAACACAGTGAGATTTTTCGCTCTTTTTTTTTTTGAGTGACTGGTTTCTTGTTCGGTTTGAACTCGAAACCGGTTTCCAATCGATCTGTGAGTAACTAGTTTCTGGGGGTGCCTGGTTTCTTGTTTGGTTACTGAGCTAACTGGTCACTCAATGAGTTAATCGGTCACTCAATCAAACAGCTACTTGTGTAGAATATTGTGAGTAACCGAACTGTAAAGTGTATGAGTAACTGGTTTCTGTGTGTGACTGGTTTCTTGTTTGTAGAGCGATGAACACATAAATTTGTTTATGGAAGTTCGGAGCTTAATCTCCTACGTCTCCCCTTCTTCCCCGCAAGGAAGGTTCCACTAGAAGATTCGGTCACATGTACTTTTAAGTACAACCCTCTATAGCTAGACTCCCGCTAACTAAACTCCTAGCACTCAACCATAGTGCCCCGCAAGGTCACTAGCTTCGATAGCTTTTTAAAGTCCATCGGTTCCCAATGATTGTAGGCCGCAACCTCACAATCCGCTCACATCTTTAGAGTCCCTATGCTAAAACTATAAGCACTTGTTTTACGTCTTTGTGCGAAGACTACAAACACATAGTTTAACGTCTTTGTGTTAAGACTCTCACCCAACTAATCTATTTCGCTCATATCTCTATTGTGTGAGTGAGGTGTGTGGGTTTGAACTTTGTAGCTCTCTCTATCTTTTGTACCCCACACATGAAAGAAGAACTCTCTTGATTAGCCTCTTTGATCTTGTTCTTCTTTCTAGGATCTCTCTTTGGATGTGTAGTTGTTTGCTCGAAGATCCTTGCTCTTGTTTGCTGCCCTTCTTTCTTATTTATAGTCCCTCCTCTTGATATGACCGTTAGTTGCATAAAGGTAGCTGTTGGAGACTTTAAATGTCGTTTCCCTGAAATAGGCTGGTTTCAGATCCTGGTTCAGGTTCTCTGCAGACTGCGCCTTTCACCAAAATGGGCATGCATCAGGCCAACGTCTCTTTGTTCTGCAGCCTTAACTTAAATGCATTGTTCTCCTTAATCGATGCATTTTTGAATCTGACTTCAGGCTTCTGGTTTGATGTTGAGTTCCTGACTCTTGAGCATAAGTCACCAGTCGCCTTTGCCTTGATCTTCTGGTCACCGGTCGCTGAACTGGTTTTGCTGCAGTGAAGGCTTGCACATGAGTCCAGTCCAGGAGCCGACCAGTTCCTCCAGAAATTGACCAGTTTCTTTCCTTCAGAAACTGATCAGTCCTTCCAGCTCTTCCAGGAACCGTCCAGTCCAGCTACTTCCTCCAGAAGCCGATCAGTTCTATTTTTCGCACTGAGCTTATATATGATATCTGTTTTTCAGACCGAGCTCAACTGCACACTTAGTAAATATGTTAGTGACACAAATAATAAGTTTTGTGTTCATCAAACTGGATTGAATAGATTATTTAAATCCAACAATCAGTGTGAATAATAAAAGATTATTATTGCTCAATGTTCTCATTATCCCAATGGTAAGATTAATTGCATGTACATATTTATGGTTGGTTTGTTTTATCAACAAATACATACAATCAGTTGAGTTGATTCCATTTTCTCGACAGTTTGCTTCCTTACACATGCGCCTGCCCATAACTTCATTCACTACGTTGATTCTTTTATTGCGAAGTTCGAAACAGAGTAAAAAGTCAACGAAGCCTACACTTTCCAACTGCTACGCTTTACTTTACTCTCTCTCTCTCTCTCTCTCGGCCTATATATACAGGCCACACCCTTCCTAAGTTATTATTACACATACTGCTCTCCTCAACTCAACATATCTGAAACATAACGCAGCTTTGAAAGCACATAGGTTTCTTCTCAGAAAAAAATGGTTTGCTTTTGTTTCTTGGTAGACCAGACGAAAAAAGTCAGGCGAAGCAAGCCGGCGGCCGGAACATGCTCGCGCTGCGGCGGTTGTGCCAGCGTGGCGGACATGAAGACGGCGACGAGGTTCTGCTACATCCCATTCTATTACAAGACATGGAAAGCTATCATCTGCACCTTCTGCGGCGCCATTCTGAGGTCATATCGTTAATCAATGGAATGATTGATGTGATGATCTATTCTTTTTTAAGTATATGTTTGGATAGTTTCACTTTGATCAAACGTTGTACTGACTGACATGAACTGTTGTAAGCGAAGATATTGTGCTGAAGCTCAATGCTCCGACGTTTCAGCTTCTCATATATCTGTCTTAGTGAATGGAATTTGAATTAAATTTATGTTGTTAGCATAATAGAGACTTATAACGAAGTAAATGGCAATAAATTGATGGCCAATATCAAACAGGTTTTTATTTTTTTATTTTTCTATAAAAGGAACGTGGGTAGTTGTGAAAAAAGTAAATTATTGTATCGCATTACAGCAAATTATTTTTACTGATTTTAATTAATTTGCAGACTTTTGTAGATTGAATAAAGGTTATTAAATTAATTAAATAAATAGATATTCACGGTATGCATGAGAGATGGGATCGAATAAAAATAAAATTAAAAAGTAAGCAGAGACCAAGATCCTTGTGACATTTGATTAAATAATAATAGTAATAATAATATAGGTCGTCGTTACAACTTTTTTTTTTTTTTTCACGCGTATTTCATATTTGACCTAACTCAAAACTAGCCTACAAAAAATAAATAAATTAAATATGAAATTGAACCACTTGAAGCAAAATACCACATCATCCGTGCTTTGCACCTACACACATTTAGTTCAACAACTTATGGTCAGATAGATTCATCACATGCTATCATATAATTATTATTTTCGTGTCGCCAAATTTATAGAAAATAAACAAAAATAGATGTATCATTAATAATATATATCACACACTATAGAAAAATATCAAAGTGTCATATCTTTGATCATCTTCTTCGATCTTTAACTAAATTCTCGAACCCTTATGATAATCTATGGCTTCATGCAACTGTTCGGTCTGGGTCACGTGGCTCTCTATATCGTTCAATTACACTGTCATTGTGCTTTCGACCATATCTAGGATTAGGGTTGTCTTCTTCCTCCATCTATCTCTCTCTCTCTCTCTCTCTCTCTCTCACTGCATATTGTCGTTCTTGAATCTCGCGGAGATCATCACGTCCAAAATCAGAACTTTTTTTGTAAGAAACTTCTGCTCTCGCCGCTTGAGCTTTAGGTTAGGTTTTCTCTATGAGGTCCTAAGGCTCATCCCACATTAGGGTTTGGTTTCTTTGTCGATGAAGCTCTCGGGTTTTTCCTATATCAGCACGGCCGAGATAGATGAGCTTTCGGGCCCAGAAGGAAGAGCTCACGGTGGAGCGTCCGTTGATGGTCTTAATAATGAATCGATCGATGGGCTTGAATGTATTTACGAATTTGCATTACATCAAAGTGGAGAAATATATATTAGTGTAATATTGAGCGTGTATACTGCAAGAGAACACTATATAATATATTCCAAAAGAAAAGACCTTTGAATTCTTGAACGCAGAGTTTTACATATATCAAATGCTCTCATCACTTTCCCGCGCTTAAACCACTTTTCAAAAACTCAATGAACTCATCGTCATTATCGGGCAAACACAAACCTGCTAATTGATGAAGAAGATTCGTGGCTTTGAGTCTTGATTTACATTTTCTAGACTCCCTCGCCTCTCCATACTAAATCCATCCCTCGACTCATCTTTTTTTCATTTTACACAGTTCAAGACTCTCGCAGGCCTAAAGCTACAGCGAGTTCTTGATCAAGAACTTGTGCAATCTAACCCTCCTAACATGATTTTGATTCATCGCTGATCATTTGACGGTCCCTTCGACCTTCAAAGAATGGCGAGTGACGATGGCCAAGACAAGCATGGATCTCAGTTAAACAACTGCACTCAGTGTAGCTCCAAGATGTGCGTCGCTGGCTCGCTATGTGAGGTAAATCAAGAGATAAATCTGCATCATTCATATGATATATCTATATAATTTAATACGATATCTATATGTATTCTAAATTGTAATTCATGGTGTGGGTTCTTTATCTTAATCAGTTCCCAAGCTTAGGCGAAGCACAAGCGCAGCAGACTTCGAAGAAGAGCAGAAGAAATAAGCACATGGAGTTCGAAGTTGCCGACCAAGTGAAAGACGAAGAAGCACAGCCACCTTCGGACAAGAACGACGATGGGAATAAGCAGGTGCAAAAGATTTCAATCAAGATCGTAACTAAATCGTCTTTTTTGTTGAATTAATGTTCTAATAATTTACGTTTCTTGTATGAATTCGACTACTGTATAGGCCTCGGATGATTCAGATGTCAAAGAGAACAGCGCAGAAGTAGCAACCTCATCTGCATTGCCGGAGGTTTCGAAAGTTGACCAAGTCGAAGGCACAGCAATATCCTCAGCTCCGAGTATTACTACTTATGATAATCCTCCTACTCTCAAGGACTGGCTTGATTGGAATCCACAAGGTGGCCAAGTCGAAGACACGGCATCCTCAACCCCGGCGAGTAGTACTACTACTACTGACGGTGATCGCCCTTTGAAGGACTCGGCTGATTGGAATCCACAAGACGATGGGAATGTGACGAAGGAAGAAATGGATGCTTATATTGCGAAGATGTTTTCTCGCAAAGAAAGCAGGTTCTCGTTCGTTGAGAAAGATCGAGAGTTAACCGAAGACTTTTTCTTTGCAATGTGTGAATAAGGCTTCTTGGCGCAGACATAAACAGTTTAGCTTGGTTTAGAATCATCATCTCTCTGAAGCATGCGTAGTAAGTAGTTGATAGATTTAGGGTTTTAGAAAGTGTGAATAGGGTTTTCTTGAAACATTTACCATCATCTCTGGCAAGGTGGTTGCATGAAATGATATTTTGGAGGGAGAAGAAAAGATGAGGAAAACATAATCTTCGTCAAGACAAAAAAAAAAAAAAAAGCATAGAAGGAAAAAAAAAAAAAAGCAGTTAAGGTTGTAATTAAACACTGTGTTTAACACTACCAGAGGCACTCGTTCAAACACTAATTATGGTCAACCAAAGGTAGGAGAATATATTATAATATTTACAATAATCAATGGTTGAATGTTATATTTCATTGAACTATAACATTGCACAATGCTGCCCTCCAAGCTCTTCTCTTGGACATGACAATAAATCAAATGAGCAACATTAGAACATTTTCGAATATGATTTAGACATCAAGCATTCTTCTAACAGCCGCTTGATCTCTTGAGTCTCTACTGTTGCTAATTCAAAGAGTATTATTCCTGTTGTATTCTCAGCCTGCAAAAAATAACCTTTTGAACTAACACCTTAGCATTTGAATTACTCATCATATGTATACACTAATTTATTTGAATGTGGTTTTATTGCCGCTGGTGCAAGCATCGAGTCTATAGATGTTGCAATATATCTGTGGCATGTCGGAACGCTGTAGAGATGTTGAATGTGTCTCGACCACAGCCCCGTCGACAAGTGGTATACGACAAACAACATGATGCAGACACTCTTCGGTAGTAGAAACTGCAGATAAGTGTTCTACTAGTTCAGCCTTTTCCCAGTCCTCAAGAGCTTTAATCTGTATATTGCTTGGAACAAGATGATGATTTTGAGGACAAGAAAAGTAAAGGATAAGCATATATTGGTTTTTATATATAGAACTAACCTTTGACTGAATTATATATATAGTTCAGTTTGATCTCAAGCTTCTCCTTTTGTAGCAGTATAGTCGCTTTTGTATCACAGAGTAGTGTTGTAGCTTAGTGAGACCAATCCAAGCTTGTAAGAAGTTGCTCTGCAAGAAAACAAAATCTTTTATGTATTTTCCATTTGTGATACTATAAAAAGAAAAGGCATTAGTATACTGATGTACCTCAGATTGCTTCACAAGGCTTCCATTAACAAACTCAGATTTTGCGTCACAGTGTCTCCACTGCATCAAACGATCGTGCAGCAATGATGAAAACTCTCGAGCGAAGATGATGACATGGCCCCAGACGATGATTTCTTCCCCTTTCAGCAATTCAATCCCCTTAGAAGATTCCTTACTCCTTTTTCCCTTGAAGGACTAGCGGAAGGCTTGAACTATTTCGGTTTTGATGAATCAGACAGCCCTATCAAGATGTGAGATTTTCTTCTCAGCACGTCGAAAGAGAATCTCCCCAGAATTATGGACGTGTGGGGATCATACTTATCATCATCATCGACACATTGTCATCTAATACTGACTTGTTAGAAGACTTTGAGGATGACTTTCCAGGGAAATTAAACTTCCCAGTGTACAAAGGCTTTAGCCAAACTCATTTTCTCGAATTCTTTGCTATTACTACCACCAAATTCTCTGCAGCAGCTTCATTATTGCCTGCAGTGCAGCCAAGAATTGCTTTCATGCTTATCTCTGAGCCTATCTTTTCCCAGATGATCTTCGAGAGTGACATCACTATCAGGCTTCAAGTTTCAGGGCGAAGATGAAGGCCATAAGCATGGTAAAAAACCATAATTTTCCAAGCCTCTTCACTTTCTCAAATCAATGGATGATCTGGGCTTTTGCGTAAGTGGCGAAAGAGTTGTTCTTGGAGATTCGTATATCCGTGATTCTCGGGAAAGGACAGAAATCTTGAACTTCTTGTATATATTAATATGGATTTGATTTGAATTTATGGAAAATGATACTAGAAATCACATTTAACAATTATTACTATCATTGTTATTATTCAATTATCCAAAGCACAAGCATGCCTCATTTGATCTCCGTTCAGACCAAACTACAAACACTCGTTAACACACAACAGAGAACACACCATTTTTCAAGCAAGCGATAACTATCAAAAGCGCAGATTCTTGACTTCCACACCTTCAACTCATTCCTTCGACTTCGTCGTCCTCAGCAAAAACCAGCTCTTGGCAAACCGAAGATTCCACGCCGGCTTCATCATCGTCGTCGCAGAAATACGATTTTCGACCAACTAATTCCGACACTTTCTTCGCAGCACCTGAGTCACGGGGCGTCTCGTTCTTACAGCGGGCAATCTTAATCTTAGGCAGCATGTCGGGTACAGCCACAACATACTGAGGGGCGGGAGATGAAGCTATATCACTCTCCAAACTACAATGGACAACAATCTCACTAGGAATCTCCCATCTCTTCTTCACTCTACTACCACTTTCACTGCCTAAAGGATTCTTGTTCTCAGCCTGAGTCTGATTCACACGCAATTTTTCAGCTGATAAAGAACGTTTCTTCTCGCACCTGTTGTCTGTATCGGACTCAGGCAATGATCTCTTCCTCATTGCAGAGGCACTTTGATTGTACCTGCTAGCCACAACACGGCCTGGTCTGATCGGTTTTTTGCTATTCATAGGGACTGATTTTTCACCGTCTTTGAACAGATTCTTAGGCAGGACTGAGCTGATTAGGGCAGTGTCTTTCTTCAGAGTCTTTCTCGATGAGATGGTCGTCACAGCCTGTCTCGACGAAGAAGCTTGAGTCTTTGCGGCGACTTTTCTTGACATAGGGCTCACGCTGCAACTCTTTAACTTGTCTTTGGACAAGGCTTTCTCTTCATCAATGTCTTGCAATTTCCAGAAACAAGACTTCCTTCGATTACTCTGGGCAGGAGTGATGTTACTGTTAGATTCTTGCTTGGCCAAATGCTTCGTCCTAGCGGCGGCGCCGTAAATCTCCGAAGGCCCCAAGCTCAATCCTCTTCGTCCAGCTGATAGGATCTCTGCAGGCCCTAAACTTAAACCCCTTCTTCCAAGGTTTGATTTTGCACCCAAAGATGAAGAATTTTCAACCTTTTCTTTGTTATTCTGTTTCTGCTCCATAAACTTTGCCGATACAACTCTTACCCTTTTCTCCGAAGCCTTAATCGCACGCTTTTCGATCTTCTCCAACTTCAGCGTCTCTAATCTCGAATTCAATCTCACGATTTCCGACTCGATCTGCTGAATTTCTTCGTCGATCTTCTCCTCGTCCCTCACCTCCTTCGAACCCCCTTTTACTCGAAGGCCCTTTTTGGAAACTTCTAGAACAGTTCCTGATTTCAGCTTGGAATCATCGCCGCCAGCGTTCGCCGGCTTTAACGGCGCAGTCGATGCCTTGAGGGAAGAAGAAACAGAGGAGGAGATTTGATTCTCTGCATCGAAGCCCTGATTTTCTTTATCCGATACAGAATCGAAGGACGCCTTAGGGTTTGCGAAAACAGACTTCAACGAACCCCAAGATCTCACGCTAACCTCTTCAGAGACATCCCCATTGTCGAAAGCAGCATTATTCCATATCTGAAGTTCTACAGAGGAGTCCATGCGTTCTTTGAGATTAATTGATAAATGAGAATTGTTGAGAGAGTATGAGATGAAATGTAGAGAAGGGAATTGGCAGTTTTTTGTATTTATGTATAATATTTGGGTTAATGACTATTCGACCGTTGGAGTGGAGTGGAGTGGAGTTCGAACAAGACGTTATGGCTGGTGGGTTAAGCGTTGAAAGTCCGCTCCATCGTGGCCGTTGAATAGTGAACGGCTATTAAGGACGCTCCCATTTTTGATTTAAAGGTTAAATCTTGACTAATGATGGCATTAAATTGTTCTTTCTTTTTTCTTTAAAGTCGATAGGTGAAAGAAATCATTTAGCTTCTTACCAAACAGTGAATATTCTTACACGAATTGTCTTTTTTAATGAACCAAAATATATCGAGAAAGTTCATTTTTGAGGTGAAAAAACGAAGAAAAAAAAAGAAAAAATTGAAAAAGAAAAAGTTAATCCACAAAGGAGGATGACAAAAAGGTTTAGGAGACTTGAAGATGAGAGGTCAGCCTCAGTATTGATAAATCCATCCACGTGTCCATCGCTGGTTAGTTGACAATTGTAATAGTAAATAATAATAAAATTAAAAGAAAAAGAAAATCCAAAAACCACAGCCAGGATAATCGGGTGTCTATCGTAATCTACTCCACTCTTTCTTCTTCTTCTTCTTCTTCTTCCCCAAAGAAGCTTAACTGAAAAAATTCAGTTGAAATTCTAAAAATTCGTTATTTTTTACACAGCTTGATCAGCTCGCAATGGCAGCTGTCGTTACTTCTTCGATATCTCTCAGTACAATTGCTCAATCGACGGACCGCAAGTTCTCAGTTTCGTCGGCGAACAGTTTCTTAAATCCCACTTTCGAAGCTGCTATGAAGCTCAGAAGCAGCGTTTCTTACGATTCGATCAGCTTCCGAGCTCCTAGTTCTCGTATGGTGGTTCATTGCATGTCCACTGCCGCAGGTCAGATCTTTTTCAGATTAACCCTTGTAGTATTTGACAGTTCTTTTCTTCTTTCGCATCTCTTGATGTAGTTGTAGGGTTCTTTACTTCTTTTTTGGCTCAGATGTGCCGACAGTGGCCGAGACAAAGTTGAATTTCTTGAAGGCATATAAGAAGCCGATTCCTAGTATATACAACACTGTCTTGCTAGAGCTGCTAGTGCAGCAGCATTTGATGAGGTACAAGAGGTCGTACCAATACGATTCAGTGTTTGCTCTTGGTTTTGTCACTGTCTACGATCAGCTCATGGAAGGTTATCCAAGCGATGAGGATAGAGATGCCATTTTCAAGGCTTACATCGAGGCTCTAAAGGAGGATCCTGCCCAATACAGGCATGTTTTGTGTTATACTCTCCGTCTCTTTCGATTATGTTTCCGACGAAGCTAAGATTTTCTTAGTATGTGGTGTTTACATTAAATTGATTCCCTCCCATGTGCATAGAGTTGATGCACAAAAGTTGGAAGAGTGGGCTCGTGGGCAGTCTTCGAGTTCCTTGGTTGATTTCGCATCGAGGGAAGGAGAAGTAGAAAGCGTTTTGAAGGACATTGCACAAAGGGCGGGAAGCAAGGACAGTTTCAGCTACAGCCGTTTCTTTGCCGTCGGTCTCTTCCGCTTGCTCGAGTTAGCAAATGCCACTGAGCCAACTATCTTGGATAAGGTAAACCGCCCTGATATACAATCTGTATATTTGATATGCATATGGATGTGGTGGTGTTCGAAAGAAGGGCTGTTTTTGCTTGTCAGGGACCCCTCAAATCCAAGTTCTTGATGTTCTCCAATAATGTAATAAGTTCCCTTTTTTGTGCTCAACAGCTTTGCTCTGCACTGAACATAAACAAGAGAAACGTCGACCGTGATTTAGATGTCTACCGCAATCTCCTATCTAAGCTGGTTCAAGCCAAAGAGCTGCTGAAGGAATACGTCGATAGGTGATAATTGACTCCCTAAATTTTCACTAGTCTCTAAGATGCATTTTATTTCTATATTTGATGCAAACTTAAATTCCAGGGAGAAGAAGAAGATGGAAGAAAGAGCAGCATCGCAGAAAGCAAACGAGGCTGTCAAGAAGTTCTTGGCCGATTCCCAATTTTCCGAGCAACGATAGACAGACAGATACGTCCATTCGGATATATAATAGAGCGTTTGTCTTCTTATTACCGCGGTGTTGTGTTTTGTTCGAACGTAATTTCCATCTACTTCACACATCTGTACAAGAAAATCTGATATCGCTACTCTGCTTGCTGTAAAGTTTCATTTCTTGAAACCATCATGCTTTTCTAACCTTCTATTTCAGGACAAACCTTGCAGTTGCTCAAACAAATTTACAGCTCAAAGCTCAGTTTAATAACTCGAGCCCTTCGTTAAACAGCCCGCTAAAAGCATCCATCTTCGACCGAGGTAGAACCACCCCTACCTCAATCCCTCCTACCACATCCTTGGCTTCACGAAGCGACATTTCTCTCTTTCCGTCGATGGACAGCTCCTCAATCTTAGCGGGTCGACCCATGCCAAAATCCAACCCGTAGACGCCCAACTTGGGCGACCCGGTCACCGCTACGTGAAGATCCGACCCGCGGATCTCCTCCCATTCCAAGATCCAATCTTCCGCTCCACCCAATGCATCCGCGTTCAGGCTCTTGATCGCATCGCCGATTGCTTTCGCACCGTAGGCAATCCCATTTTTGCCCTTTAGTTTGTTCCTCGCCACCATTGCTCTGCCAAAGGCGACGAAGTTGCCGACGTATTCTTGATTCTTGACCAGTCTTTGAGGAAGATTGACTTGAGCCCACGTGGATCTTTGATGATCGATCTACCACCATGAGACGTAGTTCGGTCTGTTTCGACGATTTTATTACCGTTTGTTGCATAAGCGGCCCACGTCCTGAGGAAATTGTTGAACGTCCGACCATCTGCAGCCACGTGGCGCAGTGTGAATCCCATTGAGATTCCACATTCTGGGAAGATTGTGATATTTACGGACAGAAGTGGTTCCTCTTCCTTATGAGTCGAACTCACGCCATTGTTGAATGTATCGTGGCTCTGCAAAATAATCAGCAACTCTTTTATTTTACTGATGGAGGAGAAGAGTATTGATACAATTATGGCAACTTTACACGTTTTTCATGACAGCCATAAAAAAAATAATAATTAAAATAAAAAATCGCAGAAATTGTTTCATTCAATAGCCAGCCAAGCCGACAAGACAACCATGAAAATAATGGCGACTTACAATATTTTTATATCGAAGCCCATTTTCCCTCGTGATGCTACTACGAACAAAGCCATGAAAATCTCTAGCCAAACCATGGCGGTTTCCTACAAGATTCTTAAACATGGCTCCATCTTCTGATCCACAAGTAGCTTCTTGAACCGTAACACAAACGTAGTCTCCTTCTCTACATTCAATCACAACCTCACCATCATCTGTCACTAATGTTCCGGCGAGAGGAAAGAAGTGCCCAAGAGCCAGCGAGAGGGACTGTTCGAGCTTTGGCAGTACTTTCTCTGTCAAGTGTTGGGTCGACGAGGGAAATTCGTAAAAGAAGAGTGTTTGAGATGGTGAGAAGAGCAGCCAAGGGATGTCCAAGAATGTAAGAGGAACACTTGTCTTGGGTGGTGCAGTGTGTGGCGGTGGAGAGATGAAGCTGCGTTGAAGTAGTTTCATATTTGCTGGAGAAGCCATTATTGGACTCTCTCTCTTCCCTTTTTTTTTTCTTTTTTTTTTTTCCTATGGTAGATTGTGAATGTGATGAAAATGAAACTCAGACAGATTTATTCTCTCTATAGATCCATTATAAAATATCCGGCGTGTAACAGAATATAGATAGCAACCACATGTTTTATGCGGATGAAAAATTGACCATTAAGTTTTTTTTTGGCAAGTATCCCAACACGACGTTATCATAGTCCCCACAATCCGATTAAGTTTGATCTCAATTGAATCCGAACCTCATTGTCGGGTCGGTTATGAGACAACCACGACTTCCTGATGAATTAATCCTCATAATCCATGTATTCCATTCCAAGTCCACCTAGACAATAACTTCAAGAAATACAAAGTAAAATCGAACCGACGACCTACTGAGGAGGAGAGTCATTTGCCCGACAACTTGATTCATACGTAGGGACATATTTTACTTCAAGCAAACATATTGAGCTTAGCTTCGTCTATCACGACGCATTGTCCAGCAATAGGCGAAGAAAAAGCCGAATCAAGGAAACATAGATAAAGGTTTTATTTCAGCAGCAGACACAATTACAGGAAGATTCACACATGGCATCCTAACAAATTCATTATTCAGATTCACATTCTAATAGCAATATAAGTAAATAAAGTATTTGATCTCAACTCAAAAGTGCTCTGAACTTACCATCGGCTTGGCTCTAGGAGTAGACAAATCATTCCTCAAACAGATGTTGCCACCGAGCAAACTGATCATGTCCCCAGCGCAGCAGACATTCTCGTACCACTAGGTATGTGAAGGCGGGCCACATGTCTGCTTCTACTCGGCTTTTGTGGAGTGGTCCCATGACCTCTTTTAGAAGCAGCAGGAGATACCTTTGAGGAAACCATGCCTTGTTTCGCCTTTTTAACTTCCAATCCTCGATCCAGTTGATGCGCTCGGGCGGATGAATCCTTACTCACCGTTCCCGCCTTGATGGGTTTTCTGTTGTAATAAGTGAGGTGAGGGAGAAGGCTTAGTACGTATTTTTTCAACTGTTCGTCGCCGACATTCTTTTGGGAGGGATTTCCTTCTAAACTTAGAGCTTGGAGGCAGTTGTAGTTTGCGGCGAGCTGGCCGAGACATTTGGTGGTTGATATTTTGTTGAAGCGGAGGTCGAGTATGTTTAGTTTTAGGAGGCGGTGGAGGCCTTCGACTTCACTGATTTTGTTACCGGCTAAGTATAGCTCCTTGAGGGATGAACATGATGAGAGGCCTGATGAAGGATCAGGAGAAGTTACTATTATAAGATTAAGATAGGAAACAACTGTTACTTTAAGGCTGTGGAAAACCTACCATGTCCAATTCTTACTATCCTGTTATAGCTCAGGTCGAGCACGCGAAGTCGTGCAAGATCCCTCAATCCTTCAATGGTTGAGATACTGTTTTTCGAGAGGTTCAAGCTGTGCAGGCCTCGAGGGAGAGCACCAGCAGTTATCCTCACTAAAAAGGTTATAAGGAGAAAACATTTAGTCAAAACATCAATTTTTAAAAAAAATAATCCCGTGTTTAAAACACATGAATGAGCATGGTGATTCTACAGCCAAAAACATAAATAAATGCAAAGAAAAGCATACCTATGGCATTTCCAGACAGATTAAGCGCTTTGAGGCTAACAAAAGCACTGAGAAAAGGGATGGCGACCAAACCGAGGTTAGTTAATTGAGCTGATGCAGCTGAGGCATTCAGAGAAGAGACAATTTTTTTTGCCGCTTCTGCTCCATGGTTGATTTTGACTTCTGACTTCATCACAATCGATTCATCTAGTATAAACTTGCCCTTTGACGACTCAAAGCCATCAAATGGAGCAAATTCTTTAGAATCCTCAAGTGGAGTATAGTGCTGCAGGTCATTGACCCAATCATCTATTCGTTTTAACCTAAAATCCTTATGTGGTGGTACTTCATCAGGACAACACAGTGAAGTTTCTGCCTTTTTACCTTTATCCAATGTCACCACATCTAATACAGGCATTATCCAATCCTTCGCTGATCCAACAAATTCATAATTCTCATAAATATCATCAGCAGGATTTTCTTCATGAACCTTGTCATTGTCAAAAACCGAATCATCTCGCTCATGACGTCGCATTTGTCTTCCATTTTCATGCGACATGCTGTTCTTCTTGCATTCTAAAACGTGCACATCCTCCCCTGATCTAGAACGCTGTATACGAGATGGGGAACATCTATTAGGGGAAGTCATGGTTGGCAAAGACCTTGATTTTGCAACGACTGCTTGGATATGAGGTAGACGGTCGTCAGATTTGAACCCATCAGATAAGCATATAACATCTTGATGAGCATCCACCACTTCATAATATTGTGGATTCCCAATTGACATGGTGGCTGTATCTTTCACAAAGTTAGAATTTATTCGAATAGAATCAGAGAGCACCAATTGTTGTAATTGATCTACTACTCCAAGCTCACAATTATTAATCTCATCTGGAACAAGTACTGCATGATTATCAGCAAACCTATCAGAAGAAAGTTTGTGTTCTTTTTCACCATCAGAATCATCAGCACCAGACGATCGTTCCACCCAATTTAATCCGCTTCCTAAAGACTGGCACTTTCTCATCAGCACGTTGTTGCGAGCCATAAGATTAGAGTCAGTACTGTATTTTCCCTCTACTTCTTCAGATTTACATTCACGCTCAGTAGGAGATGAATTGGTCAAACGATCGCCAGTATTGGGTGAATCTCCGTCTTCCTTCGAACATGTTTTAAGTTTAGTTGGTAAATAAAAGTCATTTCCAAGGTTGTGATTCCCAGCAGAATCATTTGATGTTTTCTCCATTGTTTCATTAGATAACCTCACAGTTTTCTGCTCCAGAAAGGAAAAAAAAATGTTTAATTAACAACAGGCGTCAAAGATAGTAATAAAGTGATTAAAAATAAAACAATAATCCACCAACCTTATGTTTGTGGAAATGGATGTGAGATTGAAAGCATGAAAATTTAACCATCCTTACCAAAAGCACAACAGAATCAAATCAGATCCAATACTATTATTCCAATATCGAAGGTAATTCCCAGAGTTTTCCTGTTTATACTAAAAAATTCAATAGCATAGAGAATCGCGTTCTGACTGAATTGCTTTCATCACCAAGCAGATCTTAGCCATAATCAAACGATAATCCCTCTGAAATGCGGCACAATCTCCACACATTAGACGATCTCGACCGTCGTAACGCACATAGAAGAATAACTCCCTCGCTAACGCCCCACACCTGTCCAGAGGTGTGAGAAACCTCAGATATTACAGCAGCTGCCAGTCTGAAATAAAAACTTTTGAAGATGTAAAAGCCGATCCTTTAGTGCGCATATAAGAGACAGGTGCCTGCTAAGACAGAAAATTGAAGTCCATCAGAACAAAGTAATAAAATGCATCTGCTTCAATAAAGCCATTCAAGGGAAAAAAGACAATAATTAGCTTTAGCCCATTGTAGAATTATGTGATGATTTGCTTAATAATACCTTTTTCCTTTGGTTGAACACAAGAAAACAAAAGTCAAAACACTTTGATTAAGCATTAATGAAACCTATTCATCAAGGAGTTAAACGATTTCAAAACCCAACCAACTCGGTATCCATAAACCCACTAAAGGAAAATTCGGTTGGCATTGGCCGATTGTTTTCTCTAAAATTTTCTCCTCTCCCCCAATGACACATGGAGCATCTTAATTCATATACACCATTATCTCATACCTAGCATTTAGAACTGTATTCAGCGCTCCAATGAGCTGTAGCATTAATCAACCAATCACAGTTCATAACTCACAAATCACGATATACAAAACAAAAAAAAAAAAAAAAGAAAAGAAAAGAAAAACGAACATGGTTAGATCAATAACGATTCGAAGCAAAATACAGCCTCTAGATGTAAACGAAACAGCAGCAATTCCACAATAATAAAAAGAAAGAATCATCTGCAGCGCACAATCCCGCAATGCAGATCTATCATAAGCCGACACTTCTTTTCATCGAACAAAACGTCCGAAGCTGCCGTATCGATCCTTATAACACAAATTAAGCTGATAGGTAAAACAAAGCTTCTCAACTATCAACCAAAAACGTCCACGACACTAGCCACAAAGACCGTAATAGGTATAATATCGAAGCACATAACGATCATCGAAGTGATTAATTCTAACAAAAAATCCAAGGACTAGGATAAACTAACCTCTCACAAGCCAGATTTTCGCAGCTTCTGAAGAAGAAAAAACAAGTAAATCAAACGGAAAGAAGAATATATATATTTGTGGGAAGCTAAGCCCTAGGAAGGAAGGAAAGAAGGAAGATGACATTTAATTGTTGTAGTTTGGCTTTCAGATTTATTAACCGCCACAGATTTTGTCGGATCAACATACCTCAGCCCAGGGTAAAAGTATACCATGTTAGTTATTTAATCAATCCTACATTTGGTATATTATTAAAAGAAAAAAAAAAGGAATTAATTATGGGAACTAAATAGGATATTATTTATATGTATTTCAAGAATAAATTGAAAAATCATATTATTGGTAAATGGTTTATCCCCTTAATTATGTGCATATATTGTATAATAATAAGATGCCTCAGAAAAGAATAAAGAAGCCTTTTTTTTTTAATTTTATATAAAAGAAAAAAAAAGGGAAGCTTCTTCAATCACCGAGGGCATGGCTGCCACAGCTCCGTCGTCACTGAGAAGAGCGTTGCTGAGAGCCGTGAAGTCTCGAACATCGTCGTTTACAGCTTTGCCGACTCGGATAACCCTATGCCGCCAGCTGTCTTCTTCTGATTCCTATCGATTTTCTCAGCTTTCAACTTCAGATACCCTTTTGCATATTTATGGCAATTGGAGCGGCGGCAGCAGCGAGGACATAACGATGCGTGGTTTTTCTACTGTCCGTGAGGAATCTCACGGATCCGCTGCAGTCGATTACCAGTGAGCCCCATTTGTTTCTCTTTAGCTCCTTCTTTGGTTACCATTGGGCATTATGATTAGCAATTGAGTTTATTTTGATTTTAATTGAGTATTTGTTACGTGACTCATGCTGTAAATCCATTTTATTATTATATCCGTTCGGAAGCGGCTGCTCACCTCTGTAAAGATTTGATTTTGGATATGATTGCTAAAATTTCAAACAGAAAATCTACTGCCTTATTGGTTCAGAACTACTACTGTTTCTATGTTTTGTGGGTCGTATAATAATATTTTCTTCATATTCAGTTCTGTGCTGCAGGAAGATGAGTTTCACAAGCTGGCTAATTCCACTATCCATGACCTCCTTGAGAAGTTTGAGGTAGAGTCATCTTGTAAATGTATTTGAGCTGAAATTTACCTTCTTTATTGAACTATTTCATTTTGAGACTTCGGTGTATTACGCCTCCCACATTCATATCTTGGTTTTCTTGTGAATTGCAAACTTTGATTTGTTGATATACCTTTTTGACAACTGGGAATCTATCTAGCTTTTGTGTGTTTGACCTCGGCAAAGTATAATGCTTTGGGCTTAAATGTTTTGCCGCATTGCAGGAATATGGCGATTCTATAGAAATCGATGGATTCGACGTTGATTACGGGGTGAGACGGACATACGGCCTAACCTTGTCGCATTTATTATTCTTTTTAATGTGGAATTATGTCTTTCTGACTCTACACTTATCAGAATGAAGTTTTGACCTTGAAGCTTGGGAGTTTGGGAACCTATGTGATAAACAAGCAAACTCCAAATAGGCAAATTTGGATGTCATCTCCAGTAAGGTAATCGACTTCTCACACTTACGACAATCACGGTGAAGATAAACTCCAAAACTCCATTACAAGATTTAGGCCACATAAACATCCCTATACTAATATGTGGCAGTGCATATAGCCTCTAACATGTCCTTGGAAATGTTTGCTAAGTGAAAGCAATGATTGAAAAGGTTACCATACCGAGCCTTAGAACCGTGACTGGGATGAACTTGACTTATCCGAACATTTGATTGTTTTGCAGTGGGCCGTCGAGGTTTGATTGGGATCAAAATGCTCGAGCTTGGATTTATCGGAGGACAAACGGAAACCTTCACAGAGTTCTTGAAACTGAGTTGGAAAAGCTGTGTGAGCAGCCTATTAGCCTCTTTTAAGGTTAACCATAGATATATATTTTGTTCTGTATGCCAATCCATTTTCTTCTTTGTAGTTTGTAACATCTTAACTACACTCATCAAATAAGCTTGTGACTTTTTTTTTTTTTCAAATTAATATTTATTATTAAAATCGTTCATCGCGCGGAGCTTAGTCGTAGCATCGTGGGCCACTCTCCCGTCATTGCAGATATCGGAGACGACCTCCTCCTCCGGCGGAGGGGACCACGGCACCACCTGACTGTCCTCCACCGTCTCTTCTTCACAAACTGCAGCAGCGCCGCAAGAACCGCCCTTGAGGCGAGCAGCGTGTCTTGCGCGAACGAAGAGCAGGCATCGTCGGCAGAGGCAGAGGGTCGGAGGCAGCTTCGGACCTGAGGCACCCCACGGCGTGGCAGACCTGCAAAGGTGGCAGAGGATGTTCCTGCTGTGACGCGCCACTAGAAAGTTGGCCGAGTGCACGGTGGCGTCGCAGTCCCAGCACAAGTAAGCGTGGTCTGATTCACAGACGATCCTCGCCTTTCTCTTACACAGCTCGCACTGTATCTTCCTCTTCTTCTTCTTCATCATACGATCCATCGTCTTAAGTCACAGATCAAAGCAGCCAACTGTTACTATCCGAGAGAGAGAGAGAGAGAGAGAGAACTTCACATATTCTATTTCAACTTGCAGTCAAACCAAACCCCACCCACGACGGAAAATGTCAAAGTGCCAATATTGCCCCCTTGGAATTCTTGAAATGTAAGTAGCGAAGAACAAAATTCATATATCCAATCGGATGGCCAATGAAGCCTGACCAAGTGGTCAAGGAGGAGTACTTAAAGATTTGTGGGTTATGTCGTGGGATCGAATTCTTCCTCCCACAATTCCTTGAGTAGTCCCCGTTAGATTTATTTTCCAGGATTATCGTTGTCAGGTAGGTTCGGGACGTATTCATCTGACTCCGGGAATTAATCTCGCCACTGGAGTGTGTGACGCAATTAAGACTCCGTCGGGTCTGTGTGGCGCAAAAGTCACGCCAGTATTTAGGGGTTAACCCATAGCCAGATCGAGTGAGAATAGTTTGAAAAAAAAAAAAAAAATCGCATGAATTTGTGGGGCCCAGAATGAAAGGAAGGAAGGAAGGAATGCTATGATTATATGAGTGGTAAGAGACGATGACACCTGTCGGAGAATTAGGGGCTGCCTCCCGTAATAGGTGCAAAGATATTTTCTAGATGGTAGGTAGTTGCTGACGTGGACAAGGGTCGAGTGGGGTCCGCGGACAGTAGGTTGGGTCGTTGGATTGGCTCGCATTCTAGGTTGTAATGGGCCTTTATAGCCCATATAAAAAGTGGAATCAAACGATGATGTAAGATTTGGAGTTTTATTATTTATATGGCTAAGGTTTAATAATAGTAATAATTAAAAATATCAACTAGGGCTATCATATTGATGGATATTTATTATTTAGTGTATAGCCATAGCCATTACAAAAATCTTTTTCACGCATTATTACAAAACATAATCGTTATAAATATATATATATATATATATTTCACTGTGCTATGAAATGAACTGATCATGAATATATTTTGTGGTGAAGATAGGTTGGTATTTCCATGAATAGCTTGGCATTGATCTGAAACACTTCTTCTTCATATTATCCGTATGTTCTGGAAGGAAAAATCAGTATGTCCCATCTAATTCTGATTGAACTTATTTTTTTAGACCACATACTGAATTTTCATTCATTTATTTATTTTTTTCGGGTTTGAGCAAAAGCATTTTTATATTAATTTTATTTTACGTGGTTCAAGGAATAACCGATTTTTTTTTTATTTGTTTACGACCAATTGCATCATGATTTTAAGTTGATTGTAACAAATCAAAATTTGAGGCAAAGAGTTTTATGTCGCACAAATAGATTATTTGAGGGTTGCAAAAAATAGATTCCTTTCCATCTGAAACTGCGCATCTTCGTCAAGTCTTAGGTTTTCGTACTGTTTGTCCGAGGTATGCACCAACTAATCAAGACAGAATCTAATTAAATTTTTACTTCGGACAGAGTGGTTGATACAGGTTTTTTCCAAGGATTATTTCAACTAGTAGTTCATGCGTCCCTTCTCATGACAAATGTCAAAATATAGATTATGTATAGGATGACGTTTTTCTACTACGTACATGTATGTTATAGTATATAGTATCTATTTTGCAGTTGTTGAGTGAGAGGTTGATTGGTCGTTGGGGGGTGACAATAACCATTAACATTATTTAATCACTATAAATATAAATACATATATACAACGTAGTCATTGCCATCCAAGAAAATAGAAACAAAATCAAGAAATTTAAGAGGCCAAAAAAAAAATTTGGCAATTTGACTCTATATATAATGCAACGTACTCACTGTGTTTCAGTGTGTTCCAAAGACCAGAGAATATAGCAAACAACCAACTAAACTTTCCTCACTGTATATAAGTAAATATGTATACCAACTTTTTCTCCAAATTTAAATCATGTTGGGGTGGCGGTATGGAGGCTCCGGCGGTGAAGGCCACCACCGGAGGTAGGCATCAGGTGGAGGAGCAAGGTGGAAACAGCCACAGCATCACAGGTGCTATTAACATTAGGCCTGCGAGAGTGACGATCAAGTCAAATGGTTCCAGGAGTACAAAAGGCGACGAACTATGGCATCCTAAGCTTCGTGCAATCACTGAGGACCGTCCGATGATGGACAGAGTGACGGTCAAGATCAACGGCAAAAAATTGCTGGACATGAAAGGGAATGATAGTAACAAGAAATTTCCGGCGAAGGTTAAACACAAACCACCAAGTCACGATAAGGACTATGGGTGAGGGTTCGAGCATCAGCATATTTATAACTATTTCACAGCTTCTAAACTGCTCTGCATATAAACTGTTCTAGATCAAACGAATCTTTCAAAGATTGTTATGGTTTCTTACAGTTTTGTAATCTGATTTCAGGAAATCTTTCAACACGCAGATGACTTTACCCACGATCTCTCCAATGTCGTTTCTGTTCTAAAAGAATAAAGAATCAGCTATATCTACCTAGGATTCAAATGTTTCAAACGAAGCATATATATATTCGGGCTAAAAAGTAAGAGCCCATTTCTGAAGCTTGAGAGAACAGAGAAAGAAATCACAATTGCTGCGCCTGCAAACTCTAGTTGTACGTTTCATTCGACGGGACGTGAATATTGAATACATCATATTGACTATTTTCTGTTTTTGCATATTTAAATCATCGGTCGTCATAAACTTGGATGAGCAATTCAGAGAAGGAAAAAGGAAACGGAATAGAAACCCCAGTTTATGAATCAAAACTGACCATAGCATTAGAAGAAGCTTGCGTGGAACCATCAAACAATTTATTTGTCAAACTCCCAGATGACACCTCCATCCTCTGCAACAGAGATGAAATAAGTCAGACAACAGCTTAGCATTTTATGTAAACTGAGGAAGACAAGGACTAGTTTAGGGAAGTTTACTCGCAATATCTGATGAACATCATACTACTTATTAGCATCTAGCTGCCTTCGAAACTCTAACAAAGTGAAAATTTTCAATACAAAATTCATACCCTTCACTTTTTTATTTATCCAGATCTCAGTGAGCATCCCAGCGCCAATCCCACCAGCTATCCACGCGCCGTAGAACAAAATTGCAGATGGTAACGATCTTCGAGGAAGGAAATAGTAATCGGGAACTTGCCTGATCTTTTTCGGGAGCCTTTTCTTAACTGATGCTGCTTCGTTGGAACTATTAATTCCTTGCTCCTCTCCAATGCTGCTTTTCCAATCCACCATTTTAGATGCGTCTTTCTCTTCCGAACCCATGATTGAACAAAGCTATTGCCTTCGGTCCTGTTAAATATGCAGCAACAACCAGTTGTGCGTGCTCAAGGTCATGTTTGAAGAATCCACAAACAAAAAAAAAAGGAAAGTACAAGTATATGCTAATGAAAGAAATCACAGAGCCAGCTGCTTGTTCAATAAGTTTCACAAAAATTCTTATGCGCCGAAAAATCTGAAAATTCAACAGGAATGGCTAGTTACCTCAGCTAGAAATTGCGGAAAACACTCAAAACAATTTCACCAGACGTTTTTGTTTGATTCAGCGACACCTACGAAAGCTTCAATAGCAAAACGTATTTAAAAAAATCAGATAAGCAGTTGAAGACTACAACAGAAAGCAGAACGATCGATCGATCCATACAATTACCTACAATACAATACAAAACAAACGCTGTATCAAATCCCAATGGAGGGGAATTCCTTCGATTTTTTCTTGTTACTATTAATGCTGAAGAAGAAAGAAAACTAGAAATAATATTAAATGGGCCGAATAATGGCTTTACTGATATTTCGTAATGGGCCGTAGATGGGCTTTGGGCAATAGATTGAATAGCTTCTATTCTTAGTTCATTAATCCTCATGCTTATTAATTTGCAATACATAAGCGTGTGTATTGGATTGATTCTTAACTAAGATGTATGTAATATATATATATATATATATATATTGGAATTTTATGATGCTCATAATATATATAGAAATTTTATGGTGTTCACCTATTATGAGCACCATGTGAGCACCACTCACATAACCATAATTAATGTATGCTGACATGACAATGATAATGTGAGAGAATATGAATGATGCTCACACATAGTTCTCACAATAGGTCACACCATAAGATTTCATATATATATATCACTTTAAAAGACTTTGAAGAGTATGAAAGATTTTATTAAAAGAATAGAGATATAAAAAGAAAAGCAAGAATATCCAAGGAAAATGAAATTGTACGTGGGAAGTAAAAGCATTGCTCATTGGAACATCAGAGTACAGCAACTGAAGATCTTATATCAAGTAACGAAAAGCTAATCTCCCTATAGATTCGCAGACAAGAATATCAAGAAAGATGCAAGTCAAGAGCACTATTATTACATACACTGATCAGACGATGATTCCTCGTATTTGCCGATTAAAGACATCCAAAGAATTGTTCCAGGGATGTAGCAGTGAAGACATTGGGTGCGGGTCGTTCGAGCTTAACGGGCGAAACGTAAAGCTGGTACTTGATGAATCTCTGGAGAATAACAAAGAAAAAGAAAAACGATAGCGAAGCTCATCAATGCCAAAAGAAGTTGAGGACAACAAAACGGCATTATAATTTAAAATACATACAGCTAACTGAGTAACAATTTCAGGATTAGAATCTATGTGCCAATCTGGTTCGAGTTGTCTGACAAAAGACGTCCTCCCATTGTCCGTACTGCAGAAAAGAACCTATAGGTAGGTTCCAGGAAAATTGGATATATTATGTGCATGTAAAAAATTACAATAATAGGTTATTCGGAATGAGGTATATTATACCTTATCTTTGACCAAGCCACCGGACGTAAAAACCCCGGCATCTTCCAAAGCTTTAAGAATTTTCGTCTGCAAAAGATTATTCAGCTCATAAATGGTATTTATAGAACATATCATCCAGCAATAAACGGAGATCTTGGAAGGAAAAAAAAAAGTAGAGGCAAAAATATAGTGATACTCGAAAGTTTTGAGTTGCACACATATTTTTAACAGCAGCCAACTAGGCTTTAGCTTTACAATTTCATTCTGAAGCATGGAAGGCATGGAAGAGCACAGTTCAGAAAAAAATTATATGAGAATATAAAGAGTGATTACTTCAGATTCATCATCGAGGACCCTCTCCATGAGATACAGATCGCAAAACTTTGTGATTTCAAGTAACACTTCAAGAACTGAGGTCCTCACAGTTACTTGCTTCTGAGAAATAACAGAAAATAAAATAATAAATTACAAAACCAAGATAACTAACGATTCTCAAACCAGTAGTTTCACAAAAATCTAACAATAAAAACCTGAAGTTCTTCGGGGCTACTTTCTTCTAGTATTACCCCAAGCAACTGGCATGTGACCTGTGCCACATTTAAGATGTGGAATAGTAGTTTAACTGTCAGCTTCAGATTTATGATTATCAAAACTATCTTACCTGATAAAATAATCTCACATATGATATATCCTTCTCATGCAACATGAATGGATGTTAATGACCTTTTGCAGGGAAATCATAACTATTGAGCTATTAAAACCACAGTTAATGGAGCCAATAAGATGTAATGATCATTTGGTTCAACACTTACTGGAGCAAGCAACATATGCATGCATCCATAATTGAGTTAAACAAACTTAGATCCGAAGCAAATAAAGCGAGTAAACTAATATCAGCAAACCTTACCTTCCTTCCTTCACTCAACCTCTGCCGTACTATTTGGCCGAGAGTTGGCTGCAGATAAAAAGAATGAATCATGAAAACAATTTAATGCACCGCACATACCAAAATCAAAGGGAAAACTTTATCTACCTTCACGGGCTGAAAGAACTCATCAATCACATTCTGGGCTCGAGAATCGTCTAAAGGATTGCTACCTTCCTCAGGTGCGGCGCCCATATTAGCCTGACCACTAACATCCGAACTATTGGCTCCTGGGGCTTGTCTTGAAGGTTGCCTTCTTCGAGGAGGCGAGTTAGGTGTTCTTAACAGCCTCCAAGTGAACACTATAGCAAATGCTAAACCCGCTATCGTACCAACTGATCGTGTATCCTGCATCAAGTTCGTCGACTTCCAGATGTAAATTTGAAGCCAAATCTAATAATGATGCTGTAAGACTAACACTCATTGCCATGAAACAAATTACTAATATCAATTAAGCATCTATCCCTTCCAAAACCCTCTTATTAACTACAGAAATGCTTGTTTCACCTCTTATACCAGGTAGAACTTCTAATAACCCCCAATAAAAGATCAAAGAAGCGAAACACGCCAAAACGAGAAGTCAGATTGAAAAGGAAAAAACAAAAAATCGGTTTCGAAATTAACAAATTGCAGAGGGTTCCAATTGAAATCAAATATTCGGAGAAAACAAACCAAGTTTCGGAGAAAATTTGAAATCTTCAAAGTGAGAAAAGCTCCATATCGCCTGATGAGCTGGATAAGATCTTCCTTGTTGCTATTAGCCATCAGAAACAAAAATTGCGTACGGAACCAATTCACAAACAGCAATTCGCCAATTGAAAACTTTATCTGTGCGGCCTATTCCATTCGCTGCAGCTGAGATTGTGAAGATTCTATTGAGGCTTTTATTGTTTTTGGGAGGAAGAAAAAGGATCGTAAATTGGTACCGAAAAAACATTCAAAATTAGTATGCAGTCCCAAATGTTTTCGCTCTTTCTGTTTTTACCCCCTTCGTCGACAAATAATCTCAATTCGAGCCTTCCATACTAGGAAAGTTCATTATCATCCTTATTTTTGCAAAAATAAAAAGATCGTTTATTATACTTTGTGCATAATTGAAAAAATAAACAATGAAAAGTAAAAACGCTGTCTCTTAATTTCTTATAAATTGGAACTGTAATCTATCTTTAAACTAGTAAATATAAATATCACTTGCAAATTTGATCTATATTTAAAATTTTATAATTAACACAATCTCTTCAAAGTCAACAGTCAAGACAAAATCCTTGTAATATAGATTTCATCATAACCATTTTTCCTTTTTTCTTTTCATAGTAAATATCTAGGTAATCTTTGACTTAAGATTTGATAATCACACTATAAATATAAGCTCTATCATCGACCTTGATGTGCAGTACAAGCCAAAGCCAAAGCCAAAGCCAAAGCCAATATATGGCCCATAATTCCTCAATCATCGTACACAACAAAAGATGATAGTTCTTGTAATAATAATAGCAGTACGATGATAATAATAATAATACAATACAAAAAAACCTGCAGACAAATCCAAACCAACGATCGATGTTAAAAAGTATTGCTTTATACATACAGTTGAGATTTCTTTTTATACCACATCGGATAATTCTTCTCACCCGACTCACCTAATATACTCAAGAGACATATTCACCTATTACCAATTGATTTTAGATTGAAGCCCTCGATTTCTAATACATACTTCGGTAGTAACAGCCGATCGTGGCCCTCAGCTCTCCAAAAACCCATTCCTCCTAAAGGTTGGAACTGAGCAGCCACATCGGCCAAGGCACTGGGCGGCCACGTCAGCAGCGGGCATGTCCAAGCTGGTCAGAAACCACCGACCCGAAAGGGGCATTTGGGCAGGCCTTGCTGCCGCCGCTGGTGGTCGAGTTTGTGGTTATATGGCTTCGACTTCTGCTGTAAGAAGCTCAGGTCAGTCAAGTGATCATCGGTGCATGGCGACTGCTCACAAGCTTCAGGGGCTTCCTCGTGGAGCTCATCGGAGGGCGACGGTGGCTCGGGCCTCAAAACTCGGGTGGATGGAACCCTCAATGTAATAGAATGGAACACACAAATGTAATATGCAGTTGAACTTTATTGTTGTAGTAACTGTATGAATATAGGCCAATCTAAGTGTATAAACTCCTATTACATATATTGAAGATGATGACTGTTGTGTACCTAAAGATCAAAACTTGTTGCTACGATCCCTCTTCGAACCTCGAATCTTCTTCTTGATTTCGTCTTCTTTCTTGTCTGCGAACTCAAACAGACCCTTAAAACTAGTGGCTCTTGACGTTCTCCGGCTCGGACGAGAAGATTCAGGCACTTCTATGTCTTGGGTTCCTATGTCTGCATTATTACGGCCGTCGATGTACCTACGATATTGCCGGCAAGTTCGCCAGAGAAAGATGGATAAAGAAACAAAACATGCGGCTCCGCAGATCATAAAAAGACCCCAGAAGCTTCTAAGGGATAGCCTGTTATTGTCGGCGGGATCGGTCTTAGGCGACGAAGAGCAGGTGCTTTCGGACAGCCACTTGTCGTGGATTCTCTGGAGTTCTCCATTTTCCGACAGGTGAAGGATTGCGGTCGAAAGATCTCCCGCTAAAGGCGAGTCTCTTTGAAATGCCTGCAAATTTTTTGAAAGGCTTAACTACTTTCTCGTTTAGCTACTTTCATGATCCCAACTTAAGGGGTTGCAATTTAACGATACTACTTTCAAAACCGAAACAATTTAAGGACACACCGCATGAGAAACCTAATTTTTTGCCAGAAGTTGCTTATTTGGGGATAAATCCGACGAGGTAGTTTCAGGACACAACTTACGCGATTGCAACTTAAGGATATTAACTTTCGAAATACTGAAGCAATTAAAGGACACAATTAGTTTTTTCGACGCATTTTGTCCTTAAATTGCTTTAATTTTAAAAGTTAGTGTCTGAAAGTGCTATTCCCATCTTATGGGACGAAAAAATAATCAAACGCTTTTTTTTAACAGCTGCACAAAAATAAAACCTTAGCCGACGTGCATGAACTAAAAATTAAGAACTACTTACAAAGCCCCATCCGCTTTTCGTAAAAACCGGCCCGATGGTGCTAAACACGCACCGCGAGCTGGCCAAGAAAAGCTCGACATAAGGAAGCTCATCAACAATAGCCGCAACTCCTCCGTCGCGTGGCCCTCTTCGAAGGGCGTCTGCATAGTCGTCCTGCGTCTTCATTATCCTAATTCTTGAAGCGCTGATGTTCAATTCGTTCTTCAGGTAATTATATGCGAACGAGCCATCTTGGATCCCGATTGGGTCGACGCTCGAGACCAACGAGTCTATTCCCTTGATTCCCGAGGTTAGCTGCTGGACCGTGAGGATCGAGGTCAAGCTAGCCTTGTAGCTGGAGTTGACGATTAGTACGACGAAGAGCCATAGGATCAGAACCAAGCGCCCTAACGTGCTCATCATGGTTTCTCCTGCATTTACGCCTTTGTAAGAACCGTAATGAGACAGAGAGAAAAACTAAGAACAGAAGCAAACTTACTGTGAGAGAAAAACATAGTGGAAAAGCTGAACCTGAAAGATCAAGACCAGAAATAAGTTACAACAATGTTGAGGACAGAGTTTAAAAGGTTGTCGTAAAACAAACCAGAAAACCGTCACGATCTGTCGACGAGGAGGGCCACAAAAATCAGTATTCATCCTATGTTCGAGAACACAAATGACGGCCCCCACGGAGAGAAAGAAACAGCCAGTCACAGCCCACATCTGCCATGTAAAAGGCTTAAGGAAAGCCCATGGATTGTACTTATTTTGCTTCACCTGCGCAACTACCACCAGCCCAGACTCCATATAAGGCTGCGTAAAGTCGACAGTCCTCGATCTGTTGGTTGTAATGGTTATGTCTCCCACAGCTGCATCGTACTTCTGTTGCAAGAAATAAAACATAATGTAAGAAGCCAAGAAGAGTTCAAACAATATACTTGGAACACTTTTCGGGGCTTTTAGTCTTACGTTCTGTGCAACGTCATTCACGAGGTTTCCAAACGAAGGGTTCCTAAGACCATCTCCATACAAGACGTACTGGTGAGGGACGGGATAAGGCAGCAACTCGAGGGCAGATTCGAACACGTCGATGCAATAACCTCGAGCCCCCAACGGTCCTTCATCTTTCGTCACAAAATCTGGAAAAGTTACTCGGAAAGGAACTGCGATGCGTAGTGGCTTCCCGTTATTCGGGAAAACCCATCCTCGAGGCTTAGCTGTAGTTTCACCGGGCCATATAATGCCCGGGACATTCCAAGAATTTGTGGAAGTATTTTGCGGTTTTACTGCAGGCAAACTTACTGGAGAAACATTCGAGAGGCCCGATTGATTAGACCAATAACTGAATGTCCTCATGCCATTTCCCACCACATTAACAATGTCAAACGCTGGATCGATGAGATTCTTGTACGAATCGAACTGAACTTTCCCTGTCAGGCCGGTGAAGTTAGTCGATGCAAGAATCTGGAGGAACTTTGGGCCTTGATCGAAAATCTTTAGAGACGATAAGTGAAGGGCACTCTTATTCGATTCTTGCAGTCTTGGATCAACAGAGAAGCTTATAACCCCACCATCCCGTATGAAAACATCGAGTGCCTTAGCTAGCAACCATACTGTATCATAAGCATATAAGGCATACGAATTGAATTTCGTAGTACCTTTATCCTTAAATCCATCCCATCGAAGATTAAACCTCGTCTTAAGTTCTGAATCGGGTGTACGACGACGAATCGCGATGACACCCTGTATAAGATCAGCCGTGTCAGAATCAATAGTGTCCGAACAATCGAGAAGCGAAAGAAGCCAATCTGTAACAATCCAAACATAGCCTCTGCTCATCATTCCAAGCCTTTTCGCAACAGAAAATATAGTCAGCCCAGAATCGGGATTCACATGTACGACGAAAACCCGCGACTGCAAAACGCTCACCTCGATCAACAAGGCGTCGATGTCACTCCTCGAAGCAGTTGGACTGAAACCCGCCTTGTAAGAAATTCTTGCACCGTTTTTCGAGAGCTCTTCGCTTAAGACATCTATCCCACTACGCCCGTAATCATCGTCGATAAAGATTGCCACGACGTCCCTCCACTCGAAACGCTCAATTAGATCGGAGACTGCTCGCATTTGATGATAGTCACTCGTCGTCGTTCGAAGAAAATACGGAAATTGCACCGGGGAAAGAGTTGGATCAGTGGCTGCAAATGACAAGAGTGGGATGTGGAGTTCGCTCGCCAAGCGTGCAATAACGTGCGCGATTACCGAGGACTGTGGCCCTATTGCAGCTACGATGTCTTCGCCTCGTCCCAAGAGTTGCATAGCTACACGATTTAAGGATGCCCAGTCATAAATTTTTTCCTCATTTTTTCCATCGGTAGAGTAAAATCACAGTTCTCAGGCGAGGGAAAAATAAGGGCTCACCTTCAACGGTTCCAAGAAACGCACTGCAATTGGTGTCTTGCCATATGAGATTGAGCTTTGTGCCCTTCAAAATGCTTTCATCAGAGTTAACATCTTCAACAGCTGCAATAATCGCCGGTTTGGCAGATCTTCCTATGACTGAATCGAAAGTGAACAAAGCCCCAATGTTCACCACACTTGGCTTACTTGAAATCCCATTCTGGGCTGTGATTCTCATGCCAAAGCACAAGAAAATCGACAATAAAAAAAGGGTCATCTGCGTGCACACATGGGACTTCATTTTCTTGCACCCAAGAACTGAAATAGGTCAAGTTAGTTTAGTACCGTAGAGCATCGCCATGAAGAAAGCTTTAAGCTAGTGAGTGTAACTAAACTTCACGCCACTAATGGGTTTTTGGGGTTGTCAAAGAATCAGAATATCATCTTTGCCGAGTCTATTCATAAGAAGCGTGGTTTGGTTTTGAAGGCATTGTTTAGGAAAATGAGTTAAACGTAGAACTTGAAACTTCCTCATCGTGGACCATTACATACAAATTACGACACATGATAAACAGACGGCCAACTTGCATCATAAATCTTTACTATAATACCGCATTAAATTTCAACATTGTAAGAAAATACACGTGGCATACAATTCGTTAGGCGAATGCCATGAAATAGATAGAGCAATGGCATCATCAATCAGTTTGGAAGAAGTGGTTTGTTTCGTCATCATTTAGACATGGAGAATCAAAGTTGAATACGACGTTAAGCTTGGAGTAGTTAGACTTACAACTCAGTATTAAATACTAAGAGAAGGGGACAAACTTGATTAGTAACGTGAGAAGAAAACAATTCATGTAATGTCGATTTCCACAACGACTTGGGGCCCATGAGGTTGGATATACTGTAAACTTGAGTTTGATTACCTTCATCGTAATAATACTCATAATAGTACTTTGATTTCAAAACCTCAAATCTCAAGAATCATTCTATTCACACTCCTATATCAAGTGAGATCTCAAAACTTTAATTTGGGCTTTTGAAGGATTCAAGATAGGCCCCTAATTCACAGTCCAATATGAAGGATGTTAGCTTATTCTCTTCATCTCCACAAGAAAAGTCCGCACAATCAATCTTCTTTTCAATCCCTTATCTGCTGTAGCAGGTGCAAGAATCTGCTCTGTTATCTGCATTAAGAAGCTCACCTCATCATCTTTAAAGAAGAAAACAGCTAGAATAATGACCATAAACCTATCCTTATCCCCACCTCTCGGATTTCATCAACTCAAGGACTGTCGTCTCGGATTACAAACTGAACACATTTGTTCAAACCTTTCTTAGGCTCTTCCTCATGCTCAAAGTTATGCAGGAAGAAACAATTTTTGCACCAAGATGTGAGATTTAGGCGAGTTAGGAGCAAAAAACATCGAACTTTGGCAATCTCTGGGCTTGATCTTGGTGGGTTTCAAAGCGCTCAATCAGTCCTCGAAGCGGCCGCAGTGTTAGCTGCCATTATCATCGTCCACGAGACTGGTCATTTCCTTGCAGCTTATCTTCAGGGCATTCACGTGAGTAAATTTGCACTTGGGTTTGGTCCAATCTTGGCCAAGTTCAATTCCAAGAACGTAGAGTATTCATTTAGGGCATTTCCTCTTGGTGGTTTTGTGGGATTTTCAGATAATGATCCCGACAGTGATATTCCGGCGGACGATGTGAATTTGCTCGAAAACAGACCGATCTTTGATAGGGTTGTTGTTCTATCAGCTGGCGTTATAGCTAATGTAATATTTGCTTATGCAATCATTTTTGTTCAAATATTATCCGTCGTATTGGCTGTCCAAGAAGCTATCCCCGGCGTTCTCATACCAGAATTCAGGCCCTTTTCGGCTTCTTACGGAGATGGTTTGTCGCCCGACGATGTTATCTTAGGCACGACATCGAGCTTTCGAAACCTAGTCGGAGTTTAGTCTCCCAAGTGGTTGATGTCATTAGAAAAAGTCCCAAGAAAATTGTAGTCGTCGAGATCGCCCGAGCAGGCAAAAAATATGAAGGTTGGCGTGACCCCTGATGAAAATCCAGACGGTAATGAAAGGATCGGAGTTCAACTGTCCCCGAACGTAAAGCTAACAAGAATCCACCCAAAGGATGTTTTCGATGTGTTTCCTTCGCCGGGCTTGAGTTTTGGGATCTTACTTGGAACGTTCTCGACGGCTTGAAGCAGACATTCGTGAACTTTTCTCAGACAGCAAGTAAAGTGTCTGGTCCAGTGGTGATCATAGCAGTTGCCAAATCGAATGCCGACGGTCTCTATCAGTTTGCGGCTGTTTTAAACCTTAATCTCGCCGTCATAAATCTTCTTCCTGTGCCAGCTTTGGACGGTGGTTCTCTGGCGTTGAGAGGCGGGAGGAAACTCCCTTCGGTGGTTGAGCAAGGGATCATGTTGTCCGGCATTACGGCGGTTTTTCTTCTCGTCCGCGACACGTTGAATCTCGATTGCATCAAAGATCTGTTGTAGTGTTTTGAGTACATTTCTTTTAATAAATTTATTCCATGCAACTGTCACTTTGGCAATAAGATAAAGCCGTACAAGTTGGAATCACACAGATTTTGGTAAATATAGAGACAGCAGACACACTACACTGTATGAGTAATGAAGGAAAGCAAAAAGATGTCTTTATAGTTTTATATTAACGTCCGCCGCCACCGCCGCTGCCACTTCCAACACCCACACCACGGCCACCACCACCACCAGTTCCTACACCAATCCCCACCCCAATACCAATTCCAATCCCTCCACCGCCGCCAGCTCCTCCACCTATGCCTCCACCGGCACCACCACCTATGCCTCCACCACCGACCCCACCGCCAGCACCGAATCCACCACCATGTCCCGAACCTCCGCCAATACCCCCTCCACCACCGCCGCCTCCGCCACCACCGCCGCCGCCTCCTCCGCCAAGGCCACCACCTACACCACCGCCGGCTCCAAATCCACCACCCTGGCCGGACCCTCCACCAAGACCACCACCACCTCCTCCACCACCACCGCCGCCGCCACCACCACCGCCTCCAAGACCCCCAGCGCCACCTACACCCCCGCCGGCTCCGAACCCACCTCCTGAACCGGAACCACCGCCAATGCCTCCACCACCACCGCTTCCACCTCCGCCCCCTCCGCCAAGGCCGCCACCTCCACCTACACCACCACCTACACCACCACCGGCTCCAAATCCTCCACCATGGCCCGAACCGCCTCCTACACCTCCACCACCACCTCCACCGAAACCTCCACCACCACCAATGCCTCCTCCAGGACCACCCCCTCCAACACCACCACCGGCCCCACCTCCAAACCCTCCACCACGCCCTGGTCCTCCGCTGAAGCAGCCTCTTCGGCCGAACCGACAATCACCATCATCACCTCCGAATTGAGCTTTATCAACCCTTTGATCCCCAACACTTAATGAACTCAAATTCAAAGCGACGAGTAAAACTAACAGAAAACCACAAGACCATTTCTTAGAGAGACCCATTGCTTCTTTATCTTACTCTACTTAATTCACTTTGCATGCATGCATTGTCGTCTTTGCTGGTATATATATATATATATATGATGAATGTCAACTTATTGCCAATAATGGATAATTTAGAATTTTTTAATCTCTTTGCTTTGTGCGCCATTAATGTGTTAACTGCTCAAGGTTATGAGAACGCGCTTGAGTAGTTGCGAGTTTGCATTAAATGACACGAAGCAGCAAATTGGACATCCCTCAAAAGTCAGCGACGACGGTTATGAAAACTGAGTACTCTCTACCGACGCCATCGTGTCATTACATATATTATATTATATAAGTATTATTTATAAATTCATGAATATCTTTTTTTTTTCTTCAAATAAAGAAATTAATAGGGAAGACTCAGTCCGAACTCATCGTGATATTATTACACATGCTTCTGACCGAAAGCGATTTTAATGCTACGTGGCCCATCGGAGAACTTATATGTGAACGCTTTGGTCGATGTATATGGATTCTTTCAATTTTTGACGGCTTGCAAGTCTTTGAATTTGTATTATTACATGCTCTGGCGAACAACTAACTTCTTTTATTAGTTATGGCAGTTATGCAATCCGACTATCCTCGACCACTTAGGTAGTTAGTGGCATTACATTGTATAACAGCGTAATGAAGCTCATGATCATCACTGTAATATAGAATCTCAAAAGTTGCAAAACCGCGGCCAAGACGGAACTTTCCGACGCGGCCAACCATCGCCACTTCCCTAACCCTTTCGAGTAGAGAACTCATACCCTTGTGCTTCCAAAGTTGAACCTCGATATTCCTCATTTGTGAAAAGAATTGATATCGAGACATAAATATTCGATTCGATCCATCGAAAGCCCTAGTTTATATGTACAAACCTTGAGCACATGCCACTTGAGTCGAACTTTCGTTCGACCTTTTCGGTCATGGGATTTGTCGAATTTAGTGAAGCCGAGGAGCCCATCGGATTAGCCCATTATCTCGACCACGGTGGCATTTTAAGCCAATTGTCGGAATAATCTTGGAAGCTAGCATAGTGCCGTCTTTTTTTTTCTTTGGGCTGCCCCTAATTGTTTCAACCTATCGTGGCACTAGCAGTGTCTTGTTTATTACATTCAGGTTGCTTTATTGGTAAAACTCTTACATAAAAAGCCTTTCATGGAAATAAATCACAACACATGATTGAGAATAATGACATAAATCACAACTTCCAAGTTTTATGGAGTTCTCAAAACAACTGTTCTTCTTCGGCAGCATAAAGGAGCAAAAGTCACCCATAATTCAGATAGATAGAAACAGACTTGGAATGTAACTGTACATTCTACAACAATGGCGCCACCACTCCCTCAAACCACCCAATCATCTTCTTCTTCGCTTCGGCTCCACCTAGGACAAAAAGAAACAATCAGTAGCACTGAATGTCCAACGATTCAGTTTCATTAGCGCGTTTAAGACCTTTCCTTACCTGCGCTTCGACAACTTCAGACCCGGGAAATGAGTTGAGGGATCTTCTCGCATCATCATCAGACGAACAGTCAGAACAGAGGAACTGCTCCAATTTCTTGGCATCTTCAATGGTCATACCCATGCATGAAGGATGAAACCTTCGAATAGAAGAAGACTTACTAAGTTTATATTACAAAAAAAATGAAAATCTTGCTATATATATATTGCGGTTAGCATACCAGTCTTTGCATCCTTCACACTGCACCATGAGATCATCAGGGTTATAAGGCATCTCGCACTTGCAGTAGCTTCAAGTATAATAAGAAGGAAAAAAAAATGCGGGGAAGTCAACATTAGATTTAAATAACTATGTCTCATAAAGTAATAATAGAAAGGCCCTGAAGAGCAAGACTCACACAGCAACGCGGTCAGGGGTGAAGCTTCCCGTGCCAGCTTTGTATTCGAACCTACAAAAGTAATCCTCCGCTGCAACGTTCTCGAGCTTGGTGTAGTTCTTGAATGTGTGTACGGTGCACTTGCCTTCAATAGTGTGAGCACTCTGCACGTCGTAGTGATCAGACAGGAAGAGTTCTTTCACCCCATGGAACTGTCTGCGGCCACCCAGTGATTCCTCGGGGCGGTAGTACCACCTCACATTAACTTTCACATTATTTCTGTGGTCGGCCTCAATCTTCTCCACTCTTGCAACATATGGAGGCTTGTCTGAATCAGAGGGCCTCATCAACACACAATCGCCCGCTGCATAAGATTCAGTTATCTCAGTCTAGACTTCATTTTATGGAAATCAAAAGACATACAAAGAGAGAAGAGCACATCAAGCGCGTTAGCAACTGATAGAGCGCGGAGTTACATTACATGGAAGTAGATGGATAAATATTTTGGCAAGAAAAAGACAGATAGGGAAGATGAAATCCCAAATAAATGCAAACTAACAATTTGTTTTCTCTCTCAGTTAAACGATAAACTAACTACAAAAAAGGATAATAAATACAAATTCTCCAGGATCCTCGTGTAAAAGAAGAACGACAAGAGATAAATAGACAACTTGACTGTAGATTTGGAAACTAAATAAGAGCATTCACGTGCCCTTTAACCCCTTCGAATTTCTTCCCACGACTAAATCTAAAAAGTTGCATATTTTTTTTTTTGGCTAAAACACTTTCCATTTCACGGCAGATTGCTCACGCACACTCCCAAAACTGTTATATCTACAATCCGCCATAGCAAACCAAGTTAATAACCCAAGAAGTCAGACCAAGAACTACGCAGTAAAAAAAAACTCACAAGTGAGAATATTGAGAGGAATAGAAGGAATTACGTCTGACAACTTTGTGGGTGCCTTTGATAGTGTAAGATTCAAGGTCTTTCTTCCCGGGCTTCGTCTTCGCCATCTCTTGTTAATTTGCTATCAGATTAGCAATTGAAATTGATTAATCTCTTACTTCAGGCGAGGTAAACACAGAAAACCCTAGCTGCTCGTGAAGAGAGAGAAGCGAAATGGGGGAAAAATGACCAAAGATTTTGCTTGTCGGAAGGAACAATGGTTACAGTCCTTTCTTCGTTTACTACTGTCATTTCAGTGCCTTTAATGACTGACCATAACATAAATAATTTTGACTTAATATATGATGTAAATTAATATATTGCCTTGTAAGTTGTAATTAGCAAATAAATAGGTTAAGACACAACGTGAATGACTAGAAATCGGCATTTTTTTTTTGAATTTACATTTCATTTTCAGAATTATTTAAAATTTGGAGTATTAATTATATGTATTTGCTAAAAAAAAATAAAAAATTTGATAGTTTTGAGACTGATTGTGTTAGTCGGTGGTAAAATTGATTCGACTACCTCTTTTTGACCTTTATCATTTATTTGGGCTACTTTTTGTTTTTTTGGGCCATTAATGGGCCCAATCCCATGTCTTTGGGCTTCTTTTTTATTTTAATTTCAAGAAGTATTATGGGGTTGAGGGTAGAATTTGGACATCAAATGTAAATAACAAATCCACTAAATATACTCAGAAATAAATCTAATAGAGGAAAACGCATTTTGTGCCGTTTATTGCTCCTAATTCTCCGTTATTTTGTACATACATGAATGTTACTTTTCTTTCACTCACCTCAAATGATCTTGATACTATAAATATTTTAATTTTTTTATACAATTTATTATTATTATTATTATTATTATTATTATTATTCTTATTCTAATAATAGATAGTAGAATATGTGCTCTTCTTCCAAGTCAAACACTATTTCCCAGTATTAAATGCAAAGCTACAAAGAGAGTAAAAAAGCACTACGTTAAAGGTCTCACTTTCTCATTTATATTATCCATATTATTGTGTTGTATTTTGTTCCCTTTTGCCCACTTCAAGTCACTTTTTCTTAGAGAAGAAGTATCATTCTCGTGGCTACTAGCAAATAAATAGCTGTCTGTCACAGTCAACTTAGATGAAATATAATTAATTACAGGATGAAAATGATGTGTTTATATAAAATCAATCAAACTTAAACATTTTCCATAAATCTAATATTTTATTCAACTTTAGAAGCTCGTGACTTTATGAAAAAAAAAAAAAGAAGGCATATTAAAGTTTTCTCTTGTATGATACGCTTTTCTTTTTAAGTATTTGCCTCTTAACTACGCGTGACACCACATATATCTATAAAAAGAGATAATGGAAGATTGCACAACCATATGCATGAATAGAATAAAGTTATAAAGATAACCGAAAATAAAGAAAAAAGAACAATTGCTTCACTCATACCATACATATCAAATAAATTATATAAAAAAAATTCACAATAAATATTTATTCAAAAACAAAACAAAACAAGGATACTCCTAAAAAACTGCATCCATGTCACTGCCAAAGTAAATGAAAGAAAAAAAAAGAAAGACTTTTTTCTTGAATATTTTTTCCCCCCAAATATATTACAGTATGTTAATCCATCATCAGTTAAAGAAACCTTTCTTTGATGTCGGTAGGTGAGAACAGCTTGTTGAACAGTTAATGATCTTGGGATTCATTTCCTGAAAATAAAGAAAACAAATCCATGATTTCATGTAGTCATAGCAAATAATGAGAAAAAAATGATTTTTTTTTTCATGACATAAGCATTATGTATGTATGTATGTATGTATGTTGCATTACAGACAAGCACAATCAAATCAAACAGTTGGGTATTATGGAAGAACAATGATAATGCAGGTATAACTAATAATATCACACATCTCTTGCGACCCCATATCACATAAACTAGCATGTGAGCTTGCTGCTAGTCGACCAACTTGGTCTTCTTGATCATGACCAACTTAGCTTAATTATGTGATGTGACCCATACACACACACACACACATATATATATACATATATATATATATATATATAATATTATATATTATTGGCCTCATTGGGAAAACATAAGGATAACTTGGAACGAAGCACAATCAAAGGGTGATGTATGTATCGATGTTTGGTCATTGGTATTTTTCTTACAAGAACTAACCAGACCAAGGAAGCTTAAACAAGATAAGATTGAAAGAACTCATCATACCATAAAGTGAATCATTTGAGCTGATATAATCCATGAAGTTAGATTAGATCAAGTAATACTATTTAAGCTTGATAATGAATAGTAACATACCTTGTATTGGAGGGAAATCTTCGTCTTGTTCGATTCAATCCCGCCATGTCCTGATGAATATACTCGTCAGCCTATTCGCGGAGAGCCTCTGCAAAGCCTTCTTTGCACCGACCACGTCCAGCTCGGCCAGCCTCTGCAAATGCAAGTGAGCACCAGCTGTGATGAGTCTCTTACGGCAACCTTGGCTCCCTCCGGCCATTATTGCCGCCACCACTGCCACAGGAAACTTCTTTGACACCACGTCGCTCTTTGGATCCAACATCTGCACCAGCCTCGTCAGGCTCTTCTCGTCTCTCACCAGCTCCTTTCTGTTTGATTTCACCGTTAGTAAAGAAGACAATGCCTTGGAAGCCACTTCTTGTATTCCGTCGGGCTTTGTATACTCCATTAACTTCACCAGAGGGCGCATACAGCCGCTGATAGCTTTCTTGGTCCCCTCGTTCATCGATAGCTTACCGAGCAATGAAGCAGAAACATGTAGCAACATTACGTTCCCGCTATATGTAAGAACATCTGCAAGCTTCAGAGCGAATGTGCTCGAACTGGACAAGATTCTCAGGCTCTCATCAGACACGCACGACGAGTAGATCGCACGTGAAACTTGCTCCAATGGAGCCATGTCATTACCACACTCATAAAACAGCGTTAACAGTTTCTCCAAACAACCCTCCCTCAACAGCAATGCTCGAATCTCATCAGCGCCCGACATAGCAAGAATCGAGACACAGTCAGCTGCTTTTCCACATATTTCAATGCTACTTCCATCACTGATTAAGCTCACCAAAACTGAGACTCCACCTTCCTCAACAAAGGCGGTTCTTGCATCCTCGAAAGTCAAAGCATTCCTCAACCCCCCGACAGCAAACTCCTTTGCAATAACAGAACCTGATTTACATAATTCAACTAAAATACTGATACCACCGTAGGCTGAAACAGCCCATGCATTATCTGGATCGCTAGTTATACTCTCCACCACCATTGCAGCTTTCTCTTTCACAGCCACCGACCCATATTCCATAACCCTCAATAAAGGCCCCAAACTCCCTTCTTCAAAAACCCTCCTCCGAGCAATCTCACCACCTAATCGCACGATTTGCGACATTGCCTCCACTGCTAATTCCCTAATCCCAAACCCATCATTACCACAATTCCCATCAATCAACCTCATCAAACACCCAAAATCACCTTCCCTGGCCACCACACTCGCCACTGTGTTATTAGTCTTGTCGGCACCGTTGCCATCGTTGTTGCCATTTTCGTTGTGGGCTAAGATGCAGAGTAGAGACTCGAGAGCTTCGCGCTTAAATTCTTGACCGCCGATTCTCAACCTCAAAAAGAGATCTTTCACAAAGAATTCGACTTCCTCCGACTCGGCGTTTCTCGGGTCGGGACGCGACAACACGATAGCCGAAGTGTACGGCTGCAACACCCCAGAGCTAACGATGAGCTGTAAATCCGCAACGTGCTTCGACAGCCAGTTAGCCGCCATGTCGAGATCCGACTGCATCAGAAGCTTGCCGCGAGTCAGCTGGGTGGGTTCCAAACACAGCGCGTGGAGATCGTCGACGCGTTTCAGCGCGTGGAAAAGCGAGGGCAAAAGAGGGGTGAGCAAAGGGTGGTGATGGCTCTGAACGTCGATTTGCGAGAGGAGTGCTTGGAGTGTGGTGAGGTGGTGGCGAAGGGTCTGCCACCTTGTGGGAAAGACGGCGATGTAGAGGGTCGAAGGCAGTAGGCCGCGTAGGAGAACCACGGCGGATTGGAGGGTCTCGGAGGCCGACGGCGGCGCTGGATCCCCGGAGGTCGTTTCAGACGAGATTTTCATATCTGAATAAATTACTCAGCTTTTTCTGTGAATTATTGAGTGGAGAACAATGGAATTTGGGGATGGGGATGAAAGAAGTAATGGCGTGAAAGAGAGAGGATTTATGTGGGGCCGGCTGTTATTCGCCAGTCACAAGATGATGATGTAGATGGGCTTTCTTGGATCTTCGTTTATAATATAATAATATCTGATATTATTTTATGACTTTTGATTTATTTCCTTTCTGAATTGGATTATATTATAGTAATCTAATCCGATAATAAAATAATAACCTTGACTAATTTATATCATATGATATGTATTAATATGTGGCATATTTCTTAGGCTCGGGCACATGGACGTGAATAATTGAGATAATAAAATAAAACGTGCAGTATATCAAAATTCTCGCTCAGCCCACAATTTTTAATATATATAAATCAAATATTTGTTGGGCTAACTTCCGAAGTCCAAGGTTATGCAAAAATTCAAGAATTCATGAAATGAAGCTCTACTCTTCGGATAGAATGGTGTTTTTTTTTATATTGAGTTATTATCCTTCGAGGGTTTAACATCATATTCAAAACAAAATATAAAAGTTTGACTCAATAGTGTCCAAATTTATGCAACATTTTTTCTTTGATAAGCATATGGAATATATATTATTCATTAAATACATAGCTACAAAATATAAAAATACAATATTACACATACGATCAAGACAAAATACAAAACCCTTGAACCAAAATGTCACTTTGAATCTCCCATCAAAGAAACTTAAAAACAAAGATATCACACACACACACACAAACACACACACATAGAGAGAACTCATTAGAGGAACTTGTAAAGAGCAGTCTTAACGACATGATCGGCCACTATACGGCTCGTCTTCTCCGTCGGGTGAAAAGCATCCCAAAATACGTACTTATCCGCATCCGTACACGTCAGAGGATTACGTTCGTTACATGCGTATCCCATCTCGAACGTCCCCGTCGCACAACAAGCCCTCTCCGAGACTTCAAACCCTGCAAGAAAAAGCAAAATGTCAAAACATCATTCTGTGTATAATGAAATGATTACTTAATATCTGAGAAAACTAAAAAAAATGAAGGAGTTATTACCATATAGAGAAGGTTTGTCAATGATCTGTTGCAGTATGAAATAAGGGTTGGAGAACACCAACTGCAGGCCAGGTATATCCTGGTTCAACTTCCTTACCAAACCGTACAACTTGTCGTTGAAGCTCATTGCAATGATGTTATATGTCTCGACACATTCGTTCCCATTCCCGAGATTTTGTGCTCTTTCCAAGGGCATACATCCCATGGGGGGCAGCCCTCCGAGGGATATCTTTCGAGCTCCGAGATTATGGAGGTCGACGATGAAATTTCTGGCGATCCCGACGAGGAATTCTTGGTACTCGTCTATTGTGTATTGGGCCCTTCTTTGGGAATTCGGCGGGAAGGCGAAGTAGTTCTCGAGAAAATCGTTCGTTCCCATGCTTACGATGTACACTGCGTTGGCTAGGGTTTGCATTGCCTTGCCGTCGCCTTGGTAGGCTCTCAGCTTTTGTTGGTATTCTTTGTAGTATTCGAGTTCTTTCCATAAGGGAATTACATCCTGAGAAATATGATGAAACAAAAGGTTTCAAAATATAAGAACTTTCTTCGATTTAGAAAAAGACAAACAAAAAAAAAAAGGAAAATAACAATTAATCGTATTGCTCACAAGCACGTTCGAAGTAGCATTATCATAGCCAGTCCCAGCGGAAGCAAAAGTGACGCCGACGGCGAAATCCGAGATGTTGTAAGAAGGGTCGAGATAAGCGGGTACGATGGGTCGGAGCTTGAAAGCCTCGGATAGGAAATCCGTGGGGACCCGCCCGTTAGAGAATCTTCCGGTGGGTTTCCCTCCGGGGAAATCTCGGCCGTAGGGTTTGAAGTCGCTCCGAGCAATGGTTGGGATTTGGTTGTTATTTCCTGCGTCAACTGAGGAGTCTCCAAACACTATTACTGCAGGGACGACATTGGAGCATGTAATAGTTCTTGATGATGTGAGGAGTTGCAAGATGAGTATGTACTGTAATAATAATATTATTGGTGTTTGAAACATAACGTTTAAGTATGATATCTGTTATATGTTGCTGTTGTTGATTTTTTCTTCTGTGTTGGTTGTTGTAGGCATATATATATATATATATATGTGTGTGCATATAATATTAATATTAATTATTTTTAAGAGAAAGGAGATGCATGGTTGCAATTAATTATGGTACTGGTGAGCAGCTTTTGTAGGAAATTTTAATTGCTTTTGGTGGTTGTGTTATGAATAGCGATCATGTGATGAAAAGGCTTTCTTTGGATGAAATGAAAAGACTGTTTGATATAACTTAGTATTATCATTGTTATTGAATTATACCTTGAATTATTATTTCAAATTAAATTATATTTCAAGGCCAATCATGATTTGATGGCTAATATATATTTGTATTGATCTAGCCTAGCGTCATTACCTATATAAATACGTGCGGTCAAAATGTTGATATAAATCTCTAGTTAATTAGGGAGAAAATTGAAATAATCTTCATCTTACTATGATATAATTTAAAAGATATATAATTTGATAGGTTTTCTAGTGTCATAAAAATATGTTACTACAAGAAAGAAGGCCCTCAAATTCAACGTTTACAAGTACGCTATTCCTTTTAGGGGGTAAATATTAAATATGTTATGCATTTAAATCGAACCCTTGTTATTAAAGACGACGTAGGACTCTCATTAAAAAATAGACTGGCGTTGTACATTCTAACTTGTGAATAAGCACCTCCATTTCAGCTGAAGCTTTAAATGTATATATTGTATATATATTATCATATTTTACAAGTTATTACTCCCACCCATCAGAAATGGAGGTTTTCATTTATGTCCATGGTTTATTGCTTCCATCTTTATTATTGTTATTATTACCGTTGCATATTGTTTCTCAATTATTGAAGATACAATACAACGACGGACCTATGATTTAGATACGATTAATTCCAAATTTTCTCCAATTTCGTATTACAGTGTAGTTATTGCATTGATCATAACATTATTAACATCATTACGTTACGTGACCTCTCTCTCTCTCTCTCTCTCTCTATATATATATATATATATAATATAAATATTACATGCATAGCATGGCGTTTACGTCCGTAAGTATATGAAATACGCAGGGAATAATGCAATGGAACATCGTTGTCCTAAAGCTTAGTCTCTATACTTAGAAAGATCGAAAATAGATGAAGACTAAGCAAGGATTTATCAACCCTTTACTTCTTTCCCTATATTTAGAAAAATCCTATTGACTGTCGATGCTTAAGCCTCGGAGTATTTGGCAAAAGCCCTAACTTCCCGAGGGAAATTTCGATGGCCTCCGTGCCATGCTCAACCTCGTCCTCGAAAAATTCCGATGGCAAAGACAGAGAGCTCTTCGACTAAATTGTATATAAATTCTCATCTAGCCTTGAATAAATCATAATAAAAACAAATAAATAAAAGAAAGAAATAAAGCACAACTAATTAATTATAATCTACCATGGCTAGATCTTCCACATTGATGGCTTCGATCTTCGCGGTGCTCCTCTTGGCCGGAACGTTCGCCACGTCATCGCCGATTTCTGTCGAGACAGCCTACATTAGTTATCCCGCCATCGGAAGGAATACGCCCGCAAGAAATGGAGCTCCCGGCGCGCCCGCCAATGGATACTCAAGAGGTTGTAGTGAAATTGAAAGGTGCCGAGGCGGGGGCGGGACCAGGAAGCTGCTGTTGTCGTCGAATTAATTAATTTATTAATACTAAATTAATTAATTACTACGCAAATTTTTTATTTGTAGGGATAATGAAATCCCCGACGTTGTGCTGTGTGTGATGTACTAGCGTCACTATTTCTTTCTTCAATTTAATGAAGAGCATTGTGATATTATAAATAACATAATGATTCGTTTATATGCAACTTTTCATTGATGAGCAAAATTTATTATCACATCTTTCTTCGAGTTTCTACGTCAATCAACTTCAATATTTAGAAAGAAATCTATATTAGATTAGATGATATTAGAAACAAATGTTACACACAAAAAACAGCATATATATATAGATATAGATATTTTAGTAGTATATAATATAAATATAATGGAGCGAACATGAATATATCGCATCTGCTACAGCCGCTCAATATAAATCTGAAGCGTAAAGGAAATAAAGAACGACAAAAACGGAAGAAATGTATTTTGGTGATTGCAAAGTACTTTTTTAATTAATTATCGAGGAAATTCGAGACTTAGGTTATGGTCTAAACAAGCCACGTGTAGGTTAATTAGTGTATATCAATCTTGTATTTTTGTAATGCAATGATGTGATCAATATATAATACATTCTCAGGATTCAAGAGTTTATTAATTTATTCAGAATGATCAATATAATTTATTTTTTGAAGTGCAATGATGCGATCAATCGTTTCTTTTTTGTAATGCAATGATGGGAAGAAATATTTGATCTCTATAGTTAATTTCATTTGTCATAACAGTATTCATGATTTATGGAAGCAGACATTATTTGTCATAACATGATTCATTGCAATGATGTGAAGAACTATTTGATCTCTATAGTTAAATCATAGGTATTGCATTACAATTTGCTTTTGATAAACATTATAATTATTTTCATTAATTTCAAGCATTTATCATCAATATCAATCAATATATAATAAAAAAAACTTTGAAGATATATAATACCACAGATTTATAACAACCTTTATCTATAACACTTTCTTTTAAAAAATTACAACAGTTTCAGGTAATTTTTCTAAAACATACCTCAAAGTGTATACTTGCAGCTGCACTATCTGCATTATTTGGACTCTAACTTATCTATATAAGTAATAATAATAATAATAATAATAATAATAATAATAATAAGAATGTATAATGTCTGGCACCCTTACTATTCGATAAGCAAAATACACAGAAGTTATTAAGACAATGTTAGTTAACTAGTGTTTATTGTCATTAGGCATCACTGTCCCAGCAGCATCAGTACGGCATCTTTCGATGGCCCTGCAAGGCCTCGTCCACGGATTGACGGGCTCGGTGGGCCCGCCTGGTTTGTTTGGAGCCTTATTACGTTCGATCACACCATAGCCTAGACGCGTCGCATGTGATGAGGTTAGTAAGCAAGCGATTATCATAACCACAAGGGCAACGCTCATCACAAGCTTCCTAGCCATGGCTTGCTGCTCGCTGTAATAACTTCCTCTTCTTCTTCTTTTGTTATTTCGCTTATTGGATTAAGGTTGTCTGCATATGCTCGTTTATATAGCAGACGGCTTTCAGCTTCGTGCTAAGAAAATCCTACGGCAAAGAGAATAAAGTGCCGAGGCTTTGCTCGAAATGAGGACTTTCTATGGTTTTCCATGGTTTCAATTAGTTAAGAAATTATAATGGTTTTTTTATTTAATAATTAATATAATTTAGAAAATGCCAATAAAAACCCTATTTTTGCGAGTCACTAACTTCGAATGTCTTCCCTTCACAAAGAGTTAACCGCTACCATCGCATTCCAACTGAAAAAAAACAGAATCTTTGGTGTATAAATATGTAACAACTCATACGACGTGAAAGTTATAAAGAAAAGAAAAGAAAAAGAAAAGTAAAACATATATAGTTGTTAACTTTTAATCAAGAACAATGGGGAGATCAACAATGGCCGTAATGAGCTTTGTAATAACGGTGCTTGTATTAATTATAAGCACTTCTAATTTTGCGATGGCCAGTAATCTCGGCTACGGTGCTATCGGGAGAGGTGGAGCGCCTAACAATGAGCCGCGTTCGCCAGCAAACCCCTACACAAGGCCTTGCACGCCGAACCAACGGTGCCGCAGTGATGGTGCTGGTCAAGCTCCTTGAACGATGAGTAATTATTGCAACATTAATTTGTAATCGCTCGACGTATAATTTGATTATGTTTAGTATTAACTAAACAAAAGCTTAATTGAATTAGTTAGAAGTACTTAGTCTTTAAAGAGGAAACTAAATATAAGTGTATTCCTCTAAATAAGGCTTTATAGGTTAGTTCTATGGTGTCAAGATAAATGTAATGTAATGTATAGCCATGCTGTGGTCGATTTTAGGATGATATGTAACCTCTGATGATGGAATAATGGAATACATTTAGTTTGGAATATATTAGGAATGCAACTAGAAAATAAGTAATTATTAATTAATATATGGAAAATTAATATCAATCATCCTATGCATGACTTTCTTGGATAAATAAAAGTGGATGGAGCCCTAACGTTCTTTGTTGAGCCCAACTGATGCCCGTTAGTTATAGCAATGAGCCCATGTTTCAGTATGGCTATGGCCTAACAATATCTGTATCGTTTGAGCCTAAGTGATCATATAATTTTGTACGGAAAACCCTAAAAAATGTTATTAGAAATAATGTTTAGCGATAGATAACGATTTTTATTTTTTTTTAGTTTCTGACAGCGTAGACTGGTTTCAGTCAAAATCTAGTAGCTGTGTTCGTTAACTGTCCAAGTGCTCTGTCAGATCAGAATCTTCACTTAGCTGGATCTTATGGCACTAAGGAATATTCAGCATAAAAATGGAGTCAATAGATTCACTATGCTAAGAGCAGTAGCACATCATATAGAGCTTTTATGTTCACAAAGTTAATCCCATTACAGTAATAAAATATTTTCTCAATCCATTGTATAACTGCATTTTCATTTCAATAGTTGAGATTTGAACAAATTATATAAACTTGTATATGTGTGTGTATACATATTACTCTCTGACAAGGGTCTGTCATGACAATGACTACCATTTGCAAGGAGACTACATTACATATATAAATGTCCCTTTTTTTAACTCCAAAGAGGACCGTTGTTTGCACTATCCTTTTTTCTGTCTTCACTCCCAAACTACCACAAATCCCAAACACAAACTCCCAAGACAAAGTGACTGAGCACCCTTTGTCTTTAACGCACACTCACGCACAGAGAGGACAGAGAAATCAAACATGGCGGAAAACATACGCCTTCTCTCCTTCTCCTTCTTCCTCCTCCTCCTCCTCGCCGCCGTCGCCACCACTTCGCTAGCACAGCCCTACACAGTCGTCCACCCTTCCGATTTATCGGCATTGCACGAAATAAAGAACTCTCTGACTGAAATCCCATCTCTGTCGTCTCCATCTTTCTTATCCTCTTGGAACTTCACGAACGGTAATGACCCTTGCTCGACTTTTGCAGGGGTGACTTGTTCTTCATCCAAGCGTGTCACGATTCTTGCACTGGGCACGGGCCTGTCGGGTTCGTTGGGCTTGTCTGGGACGCTCTCTCGAGCCATCTCACGCCTGACCGAGCTGACGCAGCTCATTCTATACAGCGGCTTTGTCACTGGTCCGATCCCATCGGAACTGGGCTCGCTTCGCAAGCTTAGGGTCTTGTCGCTGACCAATAATCGGCTCACGGGCCCCATACCAGCTTCGATATTCTCGCTGCCGAGCTTGCACACTCTTGATCTGAGCCGTAACCACCTCGCTGGGACGGTTGCGCCGGTGGTGTCTGCGGCTCAGCTCAAAGTTCTTGTATTGGCGGGGAATAAGCTTTACGGGCAAATGCCAAGAACCTTCCCCGGCGGTCTCTTACATTTGGATCTAAGCAGCAATTTCTTCGCCGGAGGTTTGCCCTTGAACCTGCCTTACTCGCTCCGTTACCTCTCCGTCTCGAAGAACCGTCTGTGGGGTCCACTGAATGGGTTCGATCAAGTGCCTGACTTATCGTACTTGGATTTGAGCATGAACAGCTTCAGCGGGCAGATCCCGCCGGAGCTTTTCGACCTGAAAATCACGTCTTTGTTCCTTCAGCGGAACAATCTATCAGGTGGGCTGCCGCCGCCGCGCGCTGCTGCATTCGACGAGTCCATCTTTCAAATGGGCCCCACCACCGTTGACTTGAGCCACAACCGCCTGACGGGCGTCGTGACGGCGTCGTTCGTGAACGTCGAGACGCTGTTCTTGAACAACAACGCGCTGACGGGCGATGTTCCGGCGGAGTACGTTGCGAGCGTTAGGAATGGTGTGATGAAGACGCTCTTTCTGCAGCACAATTACCTGACGGGTCTTCCGTTGGGAGACGGCGGCTCGCTGCCGGACACGGCGGCGGTGTGCGTTTCCTACAACTGCGTGGAAGCGCCTCCGACCGAGGCTTTGGCGGCATGTCCGGCGAGCGCCGGAGGTCAGGCGGTGAGGCCTGCGTATCAGTGCGCTAGAGTTCGCAATGGTGATTGGCTGGATTAAGCGGGTAATTATGGGGGACATAGCACATAGGGGTAATTAACTATATTGTGCAATACACTATAAAGATTAGTCTATACTTTTTATCTCGCTTTTAATTACAAATGATGATTTTATTTGTTTTCTTTTTTATTATTAATTACATGTAAGCTCTTCATTTGCTTAATTGCGTGGTTGGTTTCGTCTTCAAGCTACAAGTTCCCACAAATGTGTTATTTATTGCATGACCGTTGTAAAATACTTGGCACGGATTAGTTTGTCCAAAATTTAAATTTAAAGGACTTATTTGATATTAAATTAAAGTTTCGGGGGACCAAAATCATATTTAGTATTTCCGCTTGGTTTATTACAGTAAGTGCCTTGATATATGTATGATAAGATAAATATTCTAAAACGTAACACCAATTCGCTTGTTTCATAAAAAGTAACATGGTATTTATTATTTTGCAGGAAAACGTATTATTTGCTTCACGACATATATTAAAAAAGCTAGAAGCATGTGAGACTTTATTATATTTGATAATAAACGCATAGCGACAGTTAGTAAATGCAGTAGAGTAGATCATTTATAAAGTCATAATTCATTTATTACCATGTTACACACATGACCTCCCCTCCCCCCGGCTCACCTATGTTTTGACGCAACGCATATATATCAATTTAATATGATTGATTAATATCGATCCTTCGTATACTATTATTACCTTTATATTCATTCTCGCTCCTTTTTCGGATCACGAGCAAACTCTAAAAATGAGTTTGATATTTATTATATATATATATATATATATATATCATATTCTTGAAAACTAATATTATTATACTACGAAATCATTTATGTTTGCACGCACATGCTTGTTGCCGTCGGTGGCTGTGGCGCGTACCCATACTACATACCATTTTATTACATTCAATATAATTTTATCCATTTTATGTCACCACCACAAGAATAGCACTTGCAGCGTTTTGTTCAAGTAAAGCAATCTCCACACGCATGAACAATAATGATGATGATGGATGGATAGTTTCTTGTACTTTTTTTTTTTATTTACTTTTTTCCCCTACATTTTAGGGTTGTGACCGTAATATATGGACAAGTGGGATTCGTATGACCTAAAGTTTAATATGAATTAATGTCTCCATAAATTATTTTTAGTACTTTTTCCATGAACACATAAATGTCGGGACGGGAGAGTACGACGTAGTAACCGAAAATGAAATGGGCAGTTGATTCATAAAAGGAAATATATGATAGAATTCTATGAGATATAGCCGAGCAAGCTTGTTCTTCAAAAAGATTAAAATGTCACACTCCTGTCGGTGGTAGGTAAACTTTTTAATTTTTTATTTTTATTTTTTATTTTTAAATTATACTCGCACTCGTAAGTCGTACATATACCATTTTCTAATTTAATTGTTTTTGTGGTGTACAATATTGCTATGTATAATCATATTTCATCATATGCTGGCTTAGAGGACCATATGTAAAGAAAGCAACTGATTTTCCAATAAAGATTAATATGTGAGGACCAAATATGGGTTATAAGCAATTCATAATGTTTGACTTACAAAAAAAAAAAAAAATTTAAAATTACAATTGTCTGATATAACAAAGTCATAGATCTCAACGTTTTTTGTCGATAGGAGGGACAGACAATCCATTATTTCTCTAGAAATAAAAAATAAAAAATAATAAAATTTCAACCCCAACGGCTACTTTTTGTGTCTGATATATAAACGATGCCATACATCACCGTCGGCCTTTTCATTACAAGTAAGAACGCCATCGTCCCTCCCTCCAACTCACCACCACCTCCACCACAAATAATGGCCAGCGAAGAAGAGACACTGCCACTGATGCAGACGGTGAAGGTAGTTGAGTTCTTAGAATCATCCATGGCGAAGGACCTCCTCTGCAAATTCCCAGACAACTCAGCCTACGACTTCGACTACACACAGAGTTCGATTTGGTCTCCCTTACTACCTCGCGCAGCTCGTGGGCTCGATCTCTGTAGGAAGCCATCTTACTCCCTCGAGGGCGACTTTCTTGCTGGACTGTTTGAAAACACAAAAAGAATCGCCACCACCATTAAGAAGAAGCTCACTGGCGCCGTGTTAGAAAATGTGGTGCCTGTGTGCCGCGGTTCGAAGAAGAGGAAGAGGAAGTCTTTTCGGTTTTCTCCAGCCTCTGCTTCTTCTCCAAAGGTAAAAGATTTATAATGTGATTAAATTTGCAGTTAAAAGTGCTTCTGAGCTGACTTTGGTGGTGAGTAATGGATCTGTGTTTGGACAGGCGTGGGCTAACATGATGAAGGCGGCTTCGAAGCATTTCAAGAAGAAGAAGAAGTATAAGATGAAGAGAGAACTTGATGTTTCCTTCGATGTTTCAAACTACTTACCGAGATGAGATGTGATCTCTATGTTGAAGAAAACATACATATCCTCTGTTTCTTTTTTCTTCTTTTCATGTAGTAGTTTCTTTATTCATTTCCATGTTATAAAAATGTGATTTTTAGGGCAAAACACCCATCGTCTTGAGATGCAATAAAGAAAGATTACCGACGGCTGCTGTCTGTAAGATTTCCCAACAAAACTAAAACGAGACTGAGAAAACTGCTATAATAAAAATGATGTCCTCAAAGCCCATATATGAATTTTTTTTCTTCCACTCTTTCGCATATTTGGGCCCATAAAATCAGCTGAAAAAAGTAGATCGACCAAAAGACAATTAAAAATCTAGATCATGCTCGACAGTATTTCAAGAAATGGGCTCAAAATTATTTCGTTTTTCATTTATTAAGATTAGACTGAATTGCCAGGCACTTCATATATTGGACTCTTAAGATATTATGACACTTCAAAGATAATAGATCTTTCATTTAATGTTGTTAGAGAAAGTATATATGGCGGCTAAGTGTGATATTGAAGAAGATCTTGGGTGTCGTGGCACATTTAGTAACAATACTTTCTATATTTATACGGTGATCAAAATTAAAACAATTTATTGATGTGTTAAATATTGAATGGCGGGCTAGGCTGTATAGCCATGTAAGGAATTAGGCCATAATCTTTTATTACCACCAGACTGTAAAGTTTAAAAAAAATAAAAATTAGAAACTTTAAATTCAATTAATAAAAAATGGAGCAAGTCAAAATTGGATTTGGCAACATTGAGGCTGTTTCGCGGAACCAAGAAAAGTCAAAACAAAATTGATAAGACTGAAATTTTCTTACAATGGGGGGCTTCACTTGTAATAATTGTTGTGCTATCCCCACTAATTAATTGATCTTTGACAATGCCATGATAATAATATATACTTATTTATTCCTCGCAAATTTACCTAACCATATATGGCTTCGCCACAACTAAGCGCATACATACGAACAAACTATATCTAAATTAGTTAGTTAAATTTAGTGTAGTAGACATAAATACCCCAAGTCATTCTATTTGTTGTATTATTCTGATTATTCTTCCTTTTTTTTTTTTTCCATAATAATGATCACTATCCATTTGGAAGGTAATGCACCTTAAAGATGCGTTGATTAAAAAAAAATCCAATTAAAAAATCGTAAAATCAGTCCAAGGACTAAGCAGGGCAAAATAGTCATCTGCTAGAAGTCAACAGGCCTAAGTCAAAATTAACCGCGTCGATGAACAAGTCTCATCCGGCTTGGCTTATTACTTGGTCAGACCCGTGCAATAAATATATGGTCATGTATATCATCAAATAATTATAAAAAAAAAAATATATTAAATGTATATCATCAAATACATCATCTTTTTTATTTTTTCCTTTTTTTTTCTCGTTATTTGATGTCCTCAATCTGCTTTTTTCTTCTAGTGGGTCCCACTCAACCTTCGGTATCATCATCATCATCAATGATTCCGTCTATATATTACAGCGGTTGCCTCCAATTTCTCTTTCACTCTTCAAACCCAATTCTCCATTTTTCTACATATTTTCCTATTACGACAGCTCTGTTGTAAGAAATCAAGCAGAGTAAAAGAAAATCTACATGGGCAAGGTAATGAATCTCTCCTTTTTGACGATTAGAATCCTTAGAAAAGAAAGCCCAGTTTCTTTACAGTTGTGGCGTTTTGTTTTCTTTTCGTGGATGAATGAATATTCATGCTTTGTGTTTTGTCCTTGTTCAGAAAGTAGAGAGCAAAAAGGAAGGAGACAAGAAGGCGGCGGCGGAGAAGAAAGACGGCGATGGGCCGACCACCGTCGTCTTGAAGCTTAACTTGCACTGTGAAGGCTGCGCCAAGAAAGTCAAACGCTCCATTTCCCATTTTGAAGGTATAGGCTTTTTTTTTTTACCCATCAAAAGAAAACGATAATGAATATTCTAGTATGTATCAGTCCTATTTTTATTTTGTATATATGTATATTTTTATTTACGGTGGGAATTAATTAATTTTATTTATGAAGGTGTTGAGACGGTGAAGGCCGACTATACTTCCAACAAGCTGACGGTGATCGGCAAAGTCGACCCTTCTGGCCTCCGCGAGAGAGTTGAGTACAAAACGAAGAAGAAGGTCGAACTAGTTTCACCTCAGCCGAAGAAAGACAAAGACGCTGCTGCCGGCGGCGGTGATGATAAGAAGAAGAAGGCAGATGATAATAAATCCGACAAAAAAACTGAGGATGTTAAGAAAGGAGATGACGATAAGAAGAAGCCCAAAGAGGTAACGGCTACCACCGTGGTGATGAAGATCAAACTGCACTGCGATGGATGTGCCCATAAGATTAAGAGGACTATATTCAAGAACATCGACGGTGATTGTTTTCTTCATTATTTTATTTAATCTTCTTCAACGGCTCTTGAATATATATGTAAAAGTAATGGCTTAAATTTGACTTTTATTACAGGCGTTGACTCGGTGAAAACCGATTTGGACAAGGATTTGGTCACTGTGACGGGGACGATGAACGTGAAGGAGCTGACGGCGTCTTTGAAGGAGAAAGTAAAGAAAAACGTCGACGTTGTGCCGCCAAAGAAAGACGACGGTGATAAGAAAGGTAAGGAAGGCGGCGGCGGCGCAGACAAGAAGAAAGATGACTCTAAGGCCTCCGACGGCGGCGGAAACAAGAAGGTTGAGGTCAACAAGATGGAACATCACAGTACTTTCAACCCACAGACGTACTACGCCACGCCGGTGTACTACAATCAGAGTTATTACAATCAAGATTATGGCATCCCAGTGGTCCATCATCAACAGTATTATCAAGGAGGTTCATATGGTAGCAGTGGACACGTGGCGCAGCATTACTACTCTCACGGCGGCCCACCACCGCCGCCGCCGACGTATCTGAGCGCAAACGATCAAATGTTCAGCGATGAGAACCCCAATGGATGCTCCGTTATGTGAGATGTTAATTTTTATTTAATTGTAAATAAATACTACAATACTGAAATGCGAGGGGGGCATAGTTTTGGTAGAGAGATTAAATGTTAAAGGTAGGTTTGTACTTTGGTGATAATGTTCAAAACCAACAGGCCGGTGTGGTTAATGAGATCGTCTTATTGTTTGACTTATATGTTAAATAGCTTCCTAATGGTGGTTGGTTTTAGTTAATATACAATTATAATTAATTATTCAAGTTGGGGGTGATGTATGGATGTTTTATTTAATATTATCTATAACATAAAATGACGTGATGTGAATTATAAATTTCCATGGTTGGAAGCATACGTAGCACTAACTTTAAATAAAAATATTTTGTGATACATTCTGACGTGTACTAAATAAATGTGGTTACTGTAGGGGGCACAACGTATTGACGATTTATACATATTCAAAAGTTGAATTTAATTACAAACTTTTAAGGGATAACTTTGTTTAAATACCCATCAGCTAAACTTTCTTCCACTTAACTCCCATGTCAGATATTTTTTCACTTAAGGACCAGTTGAAAACTTTTTTATCATTTAAGGACCAATTAGACGAAAATAGCCCTCAAAACTTATATTATTACAATTATACCTGGAATTAAAAAAAAACAAAAAACAAAACAAAAAAAAGATCAAACGATGGCAAATAGAAAACCCACATCCCAAATAAAAAACCTCACTCTCAATTGAACTCCAAATCGAATACCCACAATAAATTGCTTCCACGAAGAAACGTCCGAGGAGTCGGTGCCTTCACTGGATCTTGAAATTTCTCATTTTGCTCTCACGCCCTAGAAAGTTTCGTAATTTTTATTTTTCGTCAAATTATTTTATATTATTGTAATTTTGTGTTCTTTATCTATTAATTGCTCGATTAGAGTTCTTCAATCTCGATTTTGATAATTATATTTCGATTAAGGCTTATGTTTAATTCGGGATATTTATGTTTAGTTTGGGGCTCTTTAGGTTTAATTTGGGGGTTTTTTAGATGTTGATCGATTAGGGCTCTTGGAATTTTAAACTGAGTCTTTTCAAGTTTCGTTTTTTTTTTGTATTGTATCTTTCATATTTTTGGTACGCTATATATATGTTTTTAGTACGTTATATGCATATATTTAGTACCGTATATGCATTATAATGGTACGACGTGATAGTATAAATTAGTACGTTATATGTAGGATTATGGTACAATGAGTCTTTTTCATTATCACATGTCTGGTTGTAATTACATTATGTTTCATGTCATTTTTATTATCTCGTAGTCTACAGAAATGATTAAAGACTATGCTTAGTGTATGAGACGTGTGTGAAATATCATGTAAGCATGGTGTAGTATGTATAACATATAAGAGACTGATTTTATGATTATTGCGACCCTTACTTTCGTGTTCAGAATACAGCCACAGGGATGCATAGATGACTATCATCAATCCTATTTCGACTCATTTAAAGAATGCCGATAAAACCGTTGATGGGAGGATTCACCGTGTGTGTTCATCTCGATCGTCGAAAGATGCAACAGTTTCCTTCTCAAATTGACAAAAGATCTAACAAGTGCGAAATATGTGAAAATATGGGCACAATCATCGTACGTGTAGAGGAGTCTTATCTACATAGCGTATTTGGCCATATTAACCATATAAATTTAATTGCTCGTTTCATTCTTTTGTCCATAAATTGTATATAGTTTATGACATATTTTTTTGGGCATACGTTGCATATATGTTTATTCGTTTGTGGATATTTAAATTATGCGTATGTTATTGGTGTTGATGTAATTTTGGATGTATGACAACAAATAGTGTTATCGCCAAAATGTTGTTTGTTGTGTGTGAAATTTTTGGTACGGTAATAATGTAAAATAAGATACGGTAATCGTACGTACAAGATACAACAAACACCAACTAAATGGTACGCTAAACACATTAAAATAGTACGCTATATTAATAGCTGTAAAAAAGAGTGATAAAAAATACAAAAAAGTCATCATTATCGATAGCTGGCATCTTAACGGTATTATAGAACATATTCTGACACGCACAGAAAAATCTGACATGCACAGAAAGTTTTCTTGTCAGAAAGGTATACTATGGACCGATAAAACTTGGTACGATATCGATATTTATATTGGTACGACAAACTACTGAAATGTGATACAATATAGCTCCATAATAAGATACAGTCATTGGTTGTTCAATAGTACATCATACACGTTATATTTGATACAACTTATTAGGATAAGCGTTTTTCGTCGCAATTCGAATTAGTTTTTATGGGAAACTATTTTACTATATGTATATATATTATATGTTTTACTTGGTATCAAATTTGATGGTTTAACTCTTATACAAATGATTTTGTATTCTAGACTCCAAGTTTGATAATAAGAGAATGATCATTGTAAGAACATCATACCATTAGAGCTTGGATTTTAAACAACAAATTCGCGATTTTAAGTATTAACCCGTTAAATTTGATGCGAAATGAAACCTATGATATTTACGTATACTAAAGTGATTTTGTATCGAAACTAATGTAAAATGCGATGAAAAAACGTTTACTCTAATAAATTGTACCAAATGTAGCGTGTATACAGTACCTTTAAGAAGCCTGAGACTGTACCTTACATTCGAGACATAATGTACTATATTTTAGTAGTTTGTCGTACCAAGATAGGTAATGATGACGTACCAAGTTTTATCGGTCCACATAATATCCAAAATTACGAGTCCATACCGTCAACTAATAAATGTGAAGCCATAAAAATAATAAATAATAGAATACTAAACAAAAACATCTATAATAAGTTGAATATTTTCAATTTAACAATCATCTATATTAAGTTGTAGTAAGTTGTTCTAGCATTATTTATCATCTTCTAGTGAAACTTGAGGTTTATAATATAAAATAACGAGTGTAGGTTTTACTACGTGAAATATGATACAAAGTGAAACATATAACTTATACACATATATAAATATGGTTTTCCAAAAAAAAAAATTGAATTCCCACAAAAAAATGCTTACCCTAATAATATGTACCAAATATATCATGTTTAATGTATCATTTAACAATTTGTGAATGTACCTTATTGTGTATATATATTGTACTACAATTAAGTAATTTGTCGTACCAAAATTAAGAAAGAAATGAGTTGACATAATATAATTTCTGACAGGAGAACTTTTTTCGGATGTATTTCCTGACATGTCAGATACCGTTATTTGTCAGATACCAAAGTTGAGCTGACTTTTTGTATTTATCATGAAATTTGTACGGCTCTTAATATAGTGTATCATTTTAATGCGTTTATCGTACCATTTAGTAGGTGTTTGATGTACCTTATACACACAGTTACCGTACTTTTTTTAACATTATTACCGTACTAAAAATTACAGACATTTTCCACATATTTTTCCATTCTCCGCATGAGCAAGTTCGTTGTTGTTCACTTTCAAGCTACGGACATCGCAGTATGACGATCGAGCTTCTTCTCCTGCTTAGGACAAAGGTCACCGACAAGCTGAGATAATTTCTCATGTCTCTCGTGCATCATCGTCATTATCTTCAGGTTAATACTATTCACCATTCTCGTCACCATCAATAAACACAAAATTTAGCATCAGAGTAACCTCATTTATTATCAAATAGGAATCTTCTACATTTATAGCTCGACGCAATGTAATGTAAAGAAATATGGTACCCTATCAACAGGTGAAGGGTACACAATATGACATTGAATTGATACAGGATATCAAATGCATAAAAAAATTGGGGATTTTGACAGAGTAATCTCATTTACTATCAATACATAGTTTTTCGACGTTTACAACTCACTCATATGACAGAATTACCTCAGTACAAAGCAGAAATCGATATCTTATTTTTTTGTAAAGGACATGGCTCTTCACGAGCATTTTCTGCTCACTGATGTCTTCTCATCAGCTAAACAACCTACCTTGCTCACCTCTGATGTCGCTTGATGATTCGATTGCGTCGGCAGGAGCTAATCATAACTTGACAGAATGAAATTAAAAATTTAATTGTACCGCGTAGGTCGGAGCGACTTACCTGGAGGATGACGACATCAATTCCGGCAACCGACTGACCTGGGCAAAGGAGGCGACGATGAATTTGATCGGGATTTCATTCGCATTTTTCTCTGTTTTTGTTTTTTTTTTATTAATTTGATCGATCGAATGTGATGTAAAATGAGAATTTTGATTTCTTTTAAAATTAAAATAATAAATTCAAGGGTAAAATTGTCTTTTCTGAAAAACTGGTCCTTAAGTGAATGAAATGTTTCCATTTGGCCCTTCACTGAAATTTTTTCTGACATGGGGAGTTAAGTAATATTATTTTATGCTGGTAGGTATTTAAATGAAGTTATCCCAACTTTTAATTCATCTGTCCGTGTATTTATAAGACAAATTAATAATCTAATTAAAGTATCTATCTACCTACCTACCCCATAAACAATTGAACACCACCAAAAAAACAATCAAGAAAACCATGTGTGTGAATTAAATAATATTCTTAATGTATTTTATTTAAAAACAGTTGAAGAAAAGAAATACATAATGCTTAGTCTGTAAGAACAGACGGAAACAATCTTCTTGCAAGCGGCAATTTGGCGCGTTAGATGTCTGATCTTTTATTATTTACTTTTTCCCATGAATTTGGAGGACGTGAAAATGATAAAAATACAAATTTATTTGGAGAAAAATATAAGCAAAAGAAAATAGCGAAACAATTCTTTGATGACGCATTGAGTTCCGTCCTTGTTTCGACTTCTTGGTTGAAATAATAATAATAATAATAATAATAATGCAATATTACGTATTTGCTTACTTCATTTTCCATGCTTAGGTACGTGATTGCGACGCCGTAACAAGAGATTCATTCATAGGAAAAGAAAAATGTGATTTAGAAAAATAAAATAAAATAATTTCTAGTGTCATTTATATTTATTTTCGAAATTCATTTTAGATACTCACGAAATTAGTTTGCGGATGTAGGCGAGTCATAAAATATCTGAATAGCTTTGAAATCTTAAGAAAAAAAATATATCATAAAGAAATAGAAAACAGTGTAAATAAATAGGGTTATTTAAGCTAATTAATTAAACAAGACGAAAAAAAAAAAAAAAGAAGAGGGAATTATTTTATATTCTCGATAACGTATATATATTGTCAAGGAAAGAAACTCATGAATATTGACTTTGGATCGACTCTGACGCAGCACTGACTTTGAACATCGTTGGCTGCTTCTATACATCATCATATTATTATTCTCTCTCAATTAATATAATATTATAATGTTATAATTGAATGACTTGACATGCCATTCATGGATGGCTTACAATATTAGTTAATTTACTGAAAAATAATCGAAACATTTGATGGGATTATGCAACTGTAGTGTGTGAAGCGGGTTGGGGTTTGGGAATCAATTTAATACACCATTAGAAAAAAAAAATTCGGATTATTATTATTAAATATATATATATATATATATATATATATATATACTTTATAATTGAAAGAAAGACACGAATGGATGTTGATGGCTCGAGCCCACGTCAGAAGGAGGTGGCGCTGCGTCGGATTTTTGTATCGAATGTGTGACGTGTTGCCACGTCATTGTTTTCCTGTCAAATTCGAGGCTTTAGCATTGACCTTATTACATGGGTTTTTATGACTATTTTCAATCAAACGCCTAATAAAATAATAACATAAAAAACATAACTTTTATTCTTTTTTTTTATATATATAATCTTTATTTACATATGAAGATTGCGCTGGTTAAGTAATAATGTTGTCGACCTAGAAGTCTCGAGACATTCCATTCCATTCCACCAAAGAAGACGATAAGTTCTTTTAACCTAACAACCTTAAGGAAGGGTGATTAGTTTATTTACATATATAAATCTTAAAAAATTATTTTGTAATTAAGTTGATCTTACTTACTTACCCTTTTGTGGCCTGCGGAAGGTAGCCGAGTCCCACAGAAAAGTATATATAAATGAGGAAATATTTAGATTTTTTTGCTAAATAAAGTAGAACCTATCCATCCATCCATCCCCAAATGTGATTTAGAAAAAAATTCCAAGTTGAACAAAACACCCAATCTTTGAATTGAATATTCCACATGCGACTCTTAGGAGTCACAAGAAGTGGATTTGATTTGTAGGAGATAATATTTCTTGAGGCATCCCAAAAGTCAATATACTATAATTCCATGTCTCCAAAAGTTATACCCATATTTACTTCCATTGCTTTCTATGGTCCACAAAACCTAAGCCTAACACGCCATCGCTTTTGAATACTGCCTACGTAGTATATGTTTTTCTTTTCTTTTTTTTTTCCCCAAATATTATTTATTTATTTTTCTATCGACAGAGGCTGCTGATTTGGGCTAAGAATGAACTTGCTCTTATTTCACAAACTGCCTACTCTGTAAAATGGGCCAACTTACGGGTCTGTTCTAAATGGGTCGGGTTAATGTATGGCTACCCTTTCGAAATTAATCAGCCCATAAGAAGGTCTGACAGATGGGCTAAGGACAATTTGCAATTATAATTGAGATTATAATTTAGAAACAAATAATACTATTGCTACTAACCAAAGTCAAATACATATACTTTACTATATACTAAATACTGTCAGAGGAAATTAAAGAGGACAACTTGGATATTCACTCCTAACCACCTTCGAAACTACATCTATTTACAAAGATTACAGCCAAGGAAGTTGAAAGAGAAGGTCGAGTCTTTGATGAGAGGTAAGAATTCCGAGTATTTAAGGAACTCAGATTAAGGATGTTAGGGTGATTTTAGACGAGGCATTGGCGAGCCATGGATCGTCTGAGACGAACTTTCGTCTGTTCGTCGAAGATTTTCGGGATCTAATCATGAGGAAAAAGAAAGGTAGAAGTAGTGATGTTGAACTAGTAGTAGTGAAAGATGGATTGAGGAATGATGAGCTTTTCCCTTGCTGAAATGAAATTCCAAATATGTAATAAATAGGTTTGAAATCCATGCAAAGGTTTTCCTGTGTTCGGAAAAAAAAAAAAAAAGCGAAAAAGTCAAAACCCTAACCATATCGCCAAGCTTAGGGTTCGGGCCGCGGGTTTTGGCTCCGACCCATCGTGGCCATACATTTCATTCAAAACAATCGTGAAATCTCAACCATCGATTCTGAATGAGTCGAACCGGCCGCTTAAACCGCGGTCGGGTTTCTATTTTGCTACTGCGGAACCGAAGCCGTTGACCACCGCCTACGGTTCAGACCCGGCTTTTGGAACCGCCTGACCACCTCTTACACCACGTCATCCTCACTAAATTTTAGAGATAGTGATCAAAATCCTCATGCGGGGCCCACGGCGTCCTCTTAAAGGGCCACCATGGAAACATAGTACAGAGACCACAGTCGCACATCTCTGCCCGCCCCCCAAGCCAAATCCACCACCACCACCACCACCAAACGGCGAATGGCGTCCTCTTCCCCCGACACCACCATCACACTGCAAATGGCGTGCGCTCCCGCCGACAACCAACCACCTTCCATTCAGCCCATCGCCACTGATGATCCGCCCAAGAAGAAATCGAAATCTCCCTCCAACGCTCTGTCGTCAAGGCCAGCCAAGGACCGGCACAAGAAAGTCGACGGCCGCGGACGACGGATCAGAATCCCGGCCGTGTGCGCCGCGCGCATCTTCCAGCTCACGCGCGAGCTCGGCCACCGCTCCGACGGCGAGACCATAGAGTGGCTCCTCCGCCAAGCCGAGCCTTCCATCATCGCCGCCACCGGAACCGGATCGGTTCCCGCGGGGCCTGTTTCGGCTTCGTGTGGTCCTCTGACGGCGTCGACGCCCCGTGACGCGGCGACGACTGCGGGGCTGGCTCCACCGCCGCCTACGGCTTTGCAGCTTTTTGGAAATGGTGTGTACAGGTACGCGCCGCCGTTCACGGCGCTGGCGCTTCATCTGGCGCCGACGAACGGCGAAGAAGGGAGGCAAAACTCGGAAAAGAGTGAACTTTAAGCTGTCTATGATTAGTGGAATATTAATTAGGATTAAACTAGAAAATGAGTGGCATTCCATTCGCTGCTTACTCCTAGCTTATAGCCCATAAATGCAATAAAAAACAAGAATCATTTTTATATTTCAGTCAGTGAAATGGGATTATGGTATCTGAACGGTGATGTAACTAGTATGATATGTTGAAGGAGGTGTATCTATTTATAATTAACTCATAGTGAAGGGACCTAAGTGTTATTATCCTAATTACTATTTTAAGCCCAAAATATTTCCTACATTCTCATCATCAGTCCCAAAAGAGCTCTATAGCCTAGCCGTTATTGTAAGGACAAGACAGTTCCATGTATGCTTATACTTAACTTCTCTATGTACTTCAACTATGAAAGAGCATTCTAAGTCAGCAAGTTTTCACCAGCTTGTTAACCCACATTCGACCGAGCCAATTATCGTCCCTCGCCTTCGAATCGACGGGTCTCTTCTTGCCCTTTTCTTCCGTTTCTTCGAAACCGTACTCAACTTCTACGCTCTTCAAGGACGGTTGAGAATCGTTGCTGCTGCTGCCGAGCAACGATGCCTCGTAGACTTGACTGACCATTTCCCTGACTTCGGTCATCTTGGGCCGTGTCTTGGGGAGCCTAGTAAGGCAGCGGTTAGCCACGAGGGAGAGCTTGTGGGCCGACTTGAAGATCTTTCTCCCGTCGAGCCGAGGATCCAATATCTGCTGAAATTTCTTGGCATCGTTAAGGTAGGGCTTCACCCACTCTAGCAGCTTCTGCTCGCTTTTGGGGCGGTTCCTATCCAGCGGGCGTCGCCCCGTGATGAGTTCGTAGAGAAAGACTCCGTAGCTCCAAACGTCGCTCTTCGACGTGAGGCGGCCCGTTTGGACATACTCAGGCGCCGCGTAGCCCATTGTCCCAACAACCGCGGTGGATATGTGTGTTAACCCATCGGCTGGGCCTAAACGAGCTAGCCCGAAATCTGATAGCTTAGCATTCCACCGTTCGTCTAGGAGAATGTTCGAAGATTTAAAATCCCGAAAGATGATCTGGAGGAATAACAAGGTAAATCAGTAATCCAAAGCATGCCATGCAATGAGAGGGAAGCAAAAACAGAGACCTGAAAGTCCATTTCTTCGTGCAAGTAAGTCAAGCCGCGGGCAGCATCGAGGGCGATCTTGAGCCTGGCGGGCCAAGGAAGGGGAGGGCTCGCCGAGTTGCTCAATAAGTGGTCTTCGACGCTTCCGTTGGGCATGTATTCGTACACAAGGAGCCTCTGTATTCCCCTTTCGTCGTCCTCCGCGCAGTAGCCGACGAGCTTGACGAGGTTAGGATGCTCCACGACGCCAAGAACGTTCACCTCCGTGACCCATTCTTTGTGGCCCTGCAAGCCCCTTTTTCCGAGCTGCTTCACGGCGACGTCGACTTTCTTGGATGGATCTTCGGAGCTTCTGATGAGTCCCTTGTAAACACATCCGAACCCGCCTTCCCCGAGCTTGGCGGTGCGGCTGAAGTTCTTGGTCGCTTGTTTCAGCTCGTTGAAGGTGAAGACTTTAAGGTTGCTCGGCGGCCTCTCGGACAGATCGGGCAGCTGACTCCGCCCTTTGGACTCAGTGCTTGCGTCCGACGCAGCCTGGGAATCGAAGAAAGACCCCGACTGCCTTATTTCACGGTCTGAGAACGATAGGTGGGAAGAACTTGGCCTTGGGCTGATGATGATGGCCTTTGCTTCCTTTTTCTCTCCGATGTAAAAATGGAAGCACCTCATCACTGTATATCCTGTCTGAAAATTCAAGAAGCACTATATATTTAGTTGCTTCTTAGTAAGCAATGCATTAAGATCAGACAAAAAAACTCAGATTTATCCCATGAAAACACAGAAGAAGAAAAAATCGTACCTTTTTGTCTAATTATGGCAAGAGTCTTGATCCACGAGGAAATGAAGAAAAGAAAAAGAAAACCTAATCTTGGAGATAACTATATCGATGACTTTGCAGAAAGACAACTTAGAAACGGAATTAGCAGATTGATAATCTCCTCCTCAATGAGCTTGGAAAAGTAAATCAATGAAAAGCCCACAAAAAATATTGCAATAATAGAGAGATTATTTCACGAAGGTAAGCAGTTTTTTCTCCATAAACGCAGATCAATCTGTGAAACTGGATATACAGGTGTGAAGGCGGCTCCTTAAGCAATGAAGATTACGACTCTACTCTATGGAATGGACAGAAAGTCATAAGTCATCTGATGATGATATGATTGCCTTGCCTGCAATGCAATGACTTGGTCAGTCAAAGAATGTTTGTATTCAAATGATAGGTGGCATGGCATATAGTAGCATAATATAATGATATAAATTACATAAATAAATGCACAAATCACTTGTCAAATACTATATATTTGCTTGATCAAATATATTTTATTCCCTCTTACGTATACTGCGCTCATATGCAGCTGCACTGCATTAATCACGTACATAGCTGTATAACACTTAAAACAAAGTAAATTGTAGGTAACAATTATGAAATAAAACTGTACTGTCCAAAAACTAAGTACTATCAAGAATCATTGGCCAGCAAGTTTGATCAGTTCCACATATTCTTCTAATCTCATAGATATTTCTTTGGCCGGTTAACAGTTTATTGATCCCATTGATAGTAGTGCTCTGAGCTCGTGTATAGGTTGCTTCTGCATGAAGAAGAGATTGTCCCCAGCGATGTGCCGAAAGGTCACTTGGCAGTTTATGTAGGAGACTGCGGTAAGAGGTTCGTCGTCAGCATTGATCTGTTGAAGAATCCTTTATTTGTTCCAAGCACTGCTCGATCAGGCTCGTCAAGTCTATGAATTTAATGTGCATTCTAAACTTCACATCCCTGGCGATGAGAGTATTTTCTTCGCTGTTGTCCAATGCGCAAAATCTCCTGCCCGTCGAGGAAGGCTAAGCATCTGCTTATGATGACATATTAGGCGGCAGCAGCAGCAGCAGCAGCAGCATGATGTTCGATTATAATGCGAGCAAATAAGAAATGTAGAAACGAATTTCAATCACTAATTTGTAATTGAAGGCTGTTGATTTAAAAATGTGGTTAAGGGGAGACTATTTTTTGAAAGACTTTTTTGGGTGGTTACTTTTTAAAGTCAACCGTTTGTGGTTTTCAGATTTTGTTTTTGTTTTTTTAATATTTGATTTTTTGGGCTAGAAAATGGGCCTTAATGAATTTAGAGTGGTTCATTGGGCTTCTCGTTATGGGCCTAGGTCCAAGAGGTGTCAATGAGGAAAGTGCTAGCATGGATCGAAGAAACATAAAATATAGGAAAATTTTAGGAATTGTTATTAAATATAATAAATTAATTATGTATATCACGTTATATTAAAAGAAGAATACTAGAGAGGTGTATAGTATAAACTCTCACAATAAAAAATAAAATAGTATTTTGATTGTTTGATCGTAAAACTAGCAATCAGTTGACTTATTAACGTGGCAGACCATACAAATTACAAAGTCCTTTGTATTAAAAAAATAGTCAACTGTTGCCCTATTTTACTTATTACCCCGACATATGTCTGGTTTGAGGTGGTATGGTATGGTACTAACCTAACCTTATCACGCAATAAAATCATTCTCTCCTTTTTCTTTAAAAAGAGAAAATATCATTCATAATTTTACAAACAATCATTTCGAGGTCAACGTGATTAGATTGCAAAATCCCTTCCGAATCCAAAACTAATCATGCTATTTATTGTTTGGGACTAAGGATTAAAAGTGAAATTACCAATCAATTGCGAGCTTTTTTTTAAGATATATTATTTCAATCATATATATGATTAAGTAAGATAATTTATGATATGATCCTTTGCTTCCATAATTCTTAAACCTAATGATTACTAATGGTATCTTTGATGATTCGTAGGACCATTTGATATACGGACTTGGTTTTGTTTTCATACTAACTAAATTAGGGTCTCATTTAATTTTAGCTCCTATTAAAAGTGACTTTTTGTAAATTGAATTCTTCTTTATATATTGTTATTATTATTATTTCTTGATGATAAATATGGGAATTACATGTTATTGCGAACAGCTTTTCCAAGAATAGAATATGATGCATTTGAATCAGAATAATGAGCTGTGTGTATGAGGCAAGCAGCTGTATTTGTAAATATCACATGGCTCTCTACCTTTTTATTTTTTTCCCCTTAATTATTATTTATAAATACGCAGTGTGTGTTATTTTGTTGAGTAATATCATCAATATCTATTTATATATTTATACATCTTCCTATAATAATGATAACATGTTAGTGTACACACACATATCGTATGATTTGATTTTCTAGTCAACTTAAACTTAAACGAGTTATAATTCTTTATGTTATCTAGCACAGCAATGAAGAATTAATGGATCCATATAGGTATTAGTTGGGAGGGGAGAATTTAATTAAATTATTATTTAATTCTTAATTACTCGATTTGCCAATGATTATTATTTTACTAGGGATATGACGTTACTAGGGTTTTCTCAAGTTGCACAACGATTTCTCAAGTTGCAAAGTTAAACAAGAAGATCCTATGTTTATAGTAAAAAAAAAAAATTAGAAAATTTTATAAAGATATATATTCATATATATATAATAATAATAATTCAGAGAGTGTTAAGTGGGCAGATAATGTACTTTGGTAGTGGCATATTCTGACAGGTTGTGTGGATTCACTTCCCTTAACATGAAACTATGCAAGATTTCAATTTCTATATATGGTAAATGAACATGTACTCTCATTAAAGCATTGTCACACGAACCTTAATATATTTCCATTTTTTTTTATAAAACTAATTGCAGATTCGCACTATAATAAACTAATAGAGTTGTCCACGAGCCCTCTCTCTATACTTCGCATTTTGAGAATATTAGCTGTCTTCATACATATATACTTATTATTATTATTATCATTCTATTTTTATGTTTAATTATCATTTGGATTCATGCATTGACATTTATTACAGCATATGACATGAATTCAGTGAGATGACACTCTCGGGCCAGGGTGTAATGTAATGTAATGTAATGTAATGACCTTCATACATTTTTAAATTCAAATTAGATATGTAAAAATATGAGAAAATGTATTAAAAAATCCTATTTACGGGGGGGTCCATGCAGTGCTTTAATTAACTTTCATATAAAGCTTTGGTCCCAATAAATTCGTACTGCGGAAAATCTCATTTATACATTAGAATATAAAATAATAGAATCAAGAAATAATATAACTATTTGAACTTACTCCCAAAATCCAGTAAAAATGTCTCGTAAAAAGCACCCTTCGTAACAATGCATAAAAGTTATAGGAAATTGAAGACTACGGGGACTCTCAAATCTTTTTCATATCTCACTTTATTATATTTTTTTTTTTCAAATTTCATCTCTCACTTTAAACCACACACATAATATATATATATATATATATATATATATATATATATTACGCGCACAATAGTAGAATTCCAAAACATATAACGTTATTACTAGCGTTAAGTACATTTCCAAAATATAGGAAAGTCCCACCTCACATCTACGCACTGCAGTCTATATAAGCAACTCACAGAATATTTAAATATTTACCATTTGGAAATTCAGATTAAAAAAAGAAAAAGAAAAGTCCATATATAATATAATATAATATATATTCGTGGAAGAGAAAAAGAAAAAGGAAAAATCCCAGCTTGGTCCTTGTCCTTCTTCTATTAATAGCCCCCCAACGAAGTGATGATAGAGAGATATATCAACTAGCACAAAAACGTATTGCCAGTTATTACAACACTCACACTCCCTATCTATCTATCTATCTTAATGAAATAATTGCACCATAACATCACACATCTCGCCATTACACACACACAAATATATATATGTAAAAAAAAAAATAAAAGACAAAACAATACGAAAAAGAAATAGCTAAGCTACCCCCAATTCCTACTTGAATTGACCTCATACATCCTTACGCTCATCTCAGCGTACAATCAAGCTCTTCTTCAAAGCCATGTGCAACCCCAATAATATCACCTCCACCTCCTCCTCCATCTCCGATCACAAACAGCCACCGTCTCCTCCACCTCATCGACGCCTCTACCTCGACCTCATCTCACCACCCAAATCCCACATTAAAACGTCACCACCACCACCACCATCAGCGCCGTCGTACTCGATCTTCTCCATAACTCTCTCAGAAGTCTTCACAGAAACAAAAGCCCTGACAACCTTAGCTTTCCCAATAGCCTTAACAGCCCTGATACTCTACTCTCGCTCGATGCTCTCCATGCTCTTCCTCGGCCACCTAGGAAACGCCGAGCTGGCCGCCGGCTCCTTGGCCATAGCTTTTGCGAACATCACGGGCTACTCGGTTTTATCTGGGCTCTCACTTGGTATGGAGCCACTTTGCTCGCAGGCCTTTGGCGCTCAACGTCCCAAGCTCTTGTCCCTAACCCTTCAAAGAACCATCCTTTTCCTTCTTGTTTGTTCTGTTCCCATCGCCTTCCTCTGGCTAAACGTTTCAAGAATCCTTTTGTACTTGCACCAAGACGCCGATATTACCCACCTGGCCCACATTTATCTTTCTTTTTCACTCCCTGATCTCCTCACAAATTCGTTTATCCACCCCATAAGGATTTACCTTCGCGCACAAGGCATTACGCACCCTCTGACAATTGCGTCACTCGTCGGCGCAGCTTTTCATCTCCCCGTCAATTATGTTTTGGTCTCTCGGCTTGCGTTTGGAGTTGCGGGCGTGGCCTTTGCGTCAGCGCTGTCGAACGTCGTCGTTCTTGTGTGTTTGATACTTTATGTCAAGGTGAATGAACTCCACGTCGCCACGTGGACGAGCCCGAGCCTGAAATGCCTCACAGGGTGGACCCCATTGGTCCGCCTGGCTGCGCCGAGCTGCGTCTCGGTGTGCCTCGAGTGGTGGTGGTACGAGATCATGATCGTGCTCTGTGGTCTGTTGGCGAATCCTAGAGCCACGGTTGGGTCGATGGGTCTGTTGATCCAAACGACGTCGTTGCTCTACGTGTTTCCCTCTTCGCTGGGGTTCGCGGTGTCGACCCGCGTCGGGAACGAGCTCGGAGCGAACCGGCCCGACCGGGCGAGGCGGTCTGCAGTAGTGGCGATATCCATCGCCATGTTGATGGGCGTGACGGCGATGACCTTCGCCGCTTCGGCGAGGAACGCGTGGGCGAGGATGTACACGGATGACGTCAGCATCATCCGGCTGACTTCGGCGGCCCTGCCGATTCTCGGTCTTTGCGAGCTGGGAAACTGTCCTCAGACTGTGGGGTGCGGCGTGGTGCGCGGGACGGCGAGGCCGAGCACGGCGGCCAACGTGAACCTCGGCGCTTTCTACGCGGTGGGAATGCCCGTCGGGTTGGTGCTCGGGTTTGTGCTCGGAGTTGGGTTCCGCGGGCTGTGGATTGGGCTTCTGGCGGCGCAAGTATGCTGCGCCGGGATGATGCTCTACGTGGTGGGGACCACGGGATGGGATTACCAGGCCGTGAGGGCGCAGATGCTAACGTGCGCCGGGGAAGAGGCAGTTATTCTGCCATGTCAGCGAGGAGAGGATGGCGAAGATACGGATGAAGAAGGCATTGGTTTGTGTTAAAAAAAAAGTGACGTCATCGCATGATGGGGAATTAATTAATTGGTGAATATTGTAATTTTTTGGCGAGAATGCTTGGATTTTCCATTTCGACCTTTCTTCAATGGCTAAGATTTTTATTTTATTATTTTCATATAATTATAATGATTTTGATCGGTGTTCTTCATGGGATTGCTGATATTTTTGGGTTGGATATTTTTATGTGATTTCTGTAAAATATTGTTAGAGGAGAATTTTATTTAATAAAAGAAAAAAAATTGGCATGTGATGATGTGAATAATTCTCAATAGTCCTTTTATCATTATACTATAAATCGTCTTAAGATATGAGAAAGAACCATTAAATATAGATAAGATATGACATATAGATAAGAAACGTTCTTTTTCAGTTCTGAAATTTCTGATTATGATGTAATAAATTGGAACTCCCTTCAGACGTACGGTGGTTGTTGTCTCTTGATAAGCAACATGTTATCTATCAAGCTGTCTTAATAGTTAAGTGTGACGTGGTAAAAGAACTTATGCGACCCATGAAAATGATTTTTTTAATATATAGAATATCATAAAATGTTAATAGATTTTCTGTAATATTATTTACATTTCTATTTTAGGTGGTGGTCCAAAGTACAGTTGTGATTTGTATATATTATCGCAGAGCCCAAAAGAGTCAAAGTACTCTTACATGCAATCAAGTCTCAACTTGCGTTGCTAACTATCGCATTCGACTTTAATTAAAAATGATATATTTATCTCGCAATAATTGGCATATAATCACACGTATTAAAATATTCTCTATGCATCCATATAAACATATATCGCCAGTAGAAATATAATATATAAATGTGTAACTCTAGATATTATTCCTGTTAAATAAACAATAATTGCGCAAACTGTGATTTTTTTTTTAATTATTATAAAGTTGATGCATGGAATAAGAGGTGCCGTCACTTCGAACCTTATTACCACTAACACTCTTCTGCTTAAGTATTCCTTAATTTCCTTCTAAAGCATAGATGTTTTGAATTTTGATTTAGACATTGAAACATAATTACTCACTCATTTACTTAAAAAGAAAAATGGATATGAATTAAATTAAAAGAAAAAAATATCGATAAAAGAGATATATGTAGTAGTACATGATTGAGAAGAGGAAACAAGGATGGTTCTTGTCTGGTTTTTGAGTGTCAGAAACTATGGCAGATGTCACAGACACGAGTGGGTATCCTTTTTCACCACAATTTATTTATCGTTATTATTATTTTTATTTTTGCAGTGAAAAAAAAAGGTTTCACTTTGCATAAAATCGAACTGATCAAGCATTTTAGTATGTGCCTTTTTTTTTTTCATGTCTTAAAATTCATTTATTGAAACCAACTTGATCATATATTTTGATGATTTAAGAATGTCTTGTCTAAATTTAATTTTAATTCAAATAATACAAATCCATGTTCCATCATTTATTTCATTAACTTGTCGATGTCGATTGTATTTGTCATATACATATTTTGTGGTCTTATGCAACGACTATATTATATTTGTCCTTTTGATTAAATGCGTTGACATTTGTTCCAATAATACATACAGTGAATCCATTCCATGGTACCTGCTAATTATAAATTTTGTAAGAGAGCAATTAATAGCACAAGGGTATAATGCAATGAAATGACATTATATACTCGATTTCTTGTCCCCATCCAATAATTTTAATATGTAAAATCATTATAGAGTATATCAATAATTGGATCGAAAACATTTGAATATAATTTTTGCAGAATACCCAATAGTCAATGCTCCTATTTCCATGTCTCTCCATCGAAGAAATTGAGGGCCATGCCATGCATTCATTTCTCGTGAAATCATATTATATATCAAACATACAATTATGGACCAAAATACTATTATACAATAACAAGGTTAGATAAAGAAATATATATATATATTTGAATATATATTTATATATACACACCTCTCATTTTAGCTAGACTAGACCATTATGCTTCTCACATGCAAGTGCTACTTATAGTCGTATATATGTATGAATATATTTATATACTGCAGACATATGCACACTCACATCCACAATGCAAGCACTCATACTTGTTTCCTAATCCAAAATATATAAAACCCCACCTACAATATATATAAATAAATATATATTATTTCAAGCATTAGTGCCATTTCTCAAGTTCCGATAAATCTTCATGATTCATCACAGCTAACCTACTCCATATATATAAATGATACAAGCCAACATATATGCACATCTTTACATACTTTCTGTCACAAAAAAAATTATAAATAAAGAGCACTGTGCGCGCTGCTACTGTATAAAATAACTGATCCTAGGTTCTATGCGTTAACCAAACTTCGTATTAAAAAACATCTATCAGAATGGTCCGAATTAATAATGTTTCAACGAACCTCACAGTTCCATGATGATTCTTCATCGACTTATTGTCTTTCTTTATTATTTCATGTTTCCAACGAGGGGAACAGTGATATCTGTAGCTTTCATGCACATACTGAAGTGGATTATTATGTATAATATCTTCATGCAGGCCATTTACTTTCATCATGATTTGCCCTATAGTTTTAGGGTGGGCATGAATATTAACTCCCACTTTGGTTGACATGTGTAGTCCCACACCTTCACACCTGCTAGACCTGCTAGACTGTGTGTGTGTGTGTGTGTGTGTGTGTGCATTATGGAAGAAGATAGAAAATTTTATTGCTTAATATATGAGTTAGTTGCCATGTTGTTGGCTGTATTTGGTTAGATCCGATCATGGAAACATGCGAAGGAGATGAGATGTGTTCCATTATTGAATGAATGATTCAGACAACATGTTGTGATGGAGAAGAACTACTGATCTGACAACATTGGAAACGACATTAATAACATTAGGATAATAATTAATATTGTTAGAATGAAATCAAAAACCCTATAAAATTTGGATTGTAGAACGACTGTTAAAACTCTGTGGGCTTTGGGGTGTGGAGCCTGCCAACGAGTTTCTCAAACGAGCGGCTTGGGTGGGCTGGGCTAGGCTAGGCTAGGCTGGTTTGAAGTAATTTGTAGATCTTCAGTGAAGTATATAAAATGAAAAGAAATCGAAGGCATTGCATACATTTGAGAGGATGAAAACGTGAATCATGTGAAAGAACAAAGAAACGAATCTTTCGTCGTTTGGTTTATTTTATCAGTTAAATAACTATAATATGATCATCAAGAGAACGAAATGATTAGAATGTAATGATTAACTTGTATGCAATATGTATACTATGAACACGTAAGGATGATTAATCAAACTATACAACGTTGGTCATAGCATCATTTTTTAATGAGAAATGATTGATCTCTTGATAGTTGATATGCACAAGTTGTAGCAGTGTTAATATAAAAATTTATTAGTGGTAACAACTATTCACGATTCCACAATCATGGTAAAAGAGGAATTTGGAAAATTTACCTACTACGTAAAACTGGTCATAATAAAATATATTATTAATTACCTATGCTTTTATAAAGTGAAGGGCAATTAATTCCAAATTTTAATGATAAATTAATACATTGATAGGATCTAAAAGCAAAGCTTATGCAATCACCATTCACCAGTCGATGTTATGGAACTTTAAGACTTCTTTTGACCACTTTGTTAGCGAAAGGAAACTTAAATAATGAAACCCTAATTGTTTAATATTTATTCTAAAAGTGGAAATATGAAAATGATAAACGGGATTAATGCACAGTTAACCACTCCACTGTTGACATTTCCACGTTCGATGAGAATGTATGTATGTAATCTCCACTACTGAGATAAGAATATTTTAAAAGTTTTAATTCTTTTCGCAGACGATGTGTTTGTTCGATAAATTATTCGAAGACATTGCATACCGTGGTATAAATGGCAATTGAAAAATATGTAAATAATACTATTCTATAGTATTATCTGGCACAGGTGCTTATACATATATATTTTTATTTAATTTTATTCTATTGTATATACGCATCTGCAATAGAATAAACAGTATTCATCGTGCAAGAGGACCTATTCCACTAGGATATTATAATAACTCTTCACACACACATTGCTTATTGGTAAGATTCTAATATAGGATGGACGCTATATGTACAACGATTAACTTGGGATAATATTCTCATCTTTTACACACGTGATAAATAAAAAAAATATATTCATTCGCAGTCTCGTGCGAGAATTACTATTATGAATGATGTGCTGAGATTCCAATCAGATAAGCCCATACATCATGTAATATGTATGTGAGTGTGAACATATAAAGAAGTGTCTTGTCTATTATTCATTCGAACTCAGAAATAACACCTCTCCTATAAATACACATAATTTCATTCAAGAAAATCAGTAGCTTGTATATTAAAATCTGTTCTATTGCTAGTTATAGTAAGTATATGTCCTTCGAACGCTTCGATGAATACATCAGATAATGCAACGTCATCATGGTTTTCCCAGACAGAGACAGGTTTGCCGTTTCTTTGCATTTCTCATAACGTTTAAATAATTTGTCTTATCTCCTTTGTGAGGCTACATAAGTAGGGTTAAATTAAATTCTGACCAGACGAAGTCCACACAAACACACACACACACATATATATATGCAATAAGGTTAGAAAAATTGTCAAAACACACAACCTAGGTATAAGTATAGGTAAGAATTGTAATGCTAATTAGTAACATTAATATACGAGTGCATCGTCGTGCTACTTTACGTGTTTATTTGGTGTCAAATAGTATTTCAAAAGTTGGTGATTTGAAAAAAAAAACCTAATTTCCCGTATAAATTATCTTTTACGTAAAAAAGAAACTATTAATTAGCAGGAAAGATATGATGAAAGTTTGTTGCCGACCATAGCTCATAAGAAAGTTGCAACTTGCAAGAGATGCCTACTTTTATTTATTATCTATTGACAATTCTACTTGAAAGTAAGATCGTAGAGTGACATGCTTTTATGCTGCCAAATGAGATAATATATACATTATATATCAATATTTTTTTCTCGATTTGATCAATTATTTGGTTTATTATGATCCAAAAAAAAAAAGTATTCTGTCAAGACGACAAACAAGATCGTCAAAGCATTTAGCTTAGGCTTTGCCTTTGCCATTACCAACTAACGAAAAGCAAAAGATAATAATAAAAGGAAAATAAAAAAGGCTTGGAAAAGGAGATAATAAGACACATCGTCCCTCGCCTTTCTTGAAGACCCCAACTAATTAAATCTGTATAACGATGCTTTGCTAGTGTATGGTGGGCTAATATATATGGAGAAAGTGACTTTCACTATAACGCACGAAAAACCATATATAACCATGCAGCCACATATAAAATATTTTATTTAGTCATTTAGGGCTCCATTTGCATGGAAAAAGTATTATATGGCGGCCTTTACTGAACAATAAATATCCTTCTGTCCATTCTTGTTTGAAATCTGTAGGAGGAAACTGATGATCATTATACTCTGATATATCAAAGATTTCAAAGTTGCGAAGTATTATATGTTCTCCTGAAGTTTCAACGAAACAAGCCACGGAAGATGGACAAAACAAACCACGGAAGGCGCTCGCTAGCTATCATCTTCAGATTTGCAGACAAGACAGACATTTTGCTTATGTTGCTGGGAACATTCGGTGCTGTCGGAGATGGTATGTCCACAAACTGCTTGCTCGTGTTTGTTAGCCGACTTTTTAACAGCTTGGGCTATGGTAAGTCGTCGTCAAATAATTCTCAGATCAACAACCATGGGAACTTCATGCATGAGATTGAAAAGGTTAGATATCAACACCATAGTGATTTATTGTTCTAACTTTTGAGTACTTTCAACGTCCTAATTATTGTGTGTGTGATTCTTCCACTACAGTGCAGTTTATACTTTGTGTACCTGGGGATTGCAGTCATGTTTGTGGCATTTATGGGTATGTTTTATACGTAGTACTTTCTTACGTGTTAATTCAACTTACTGCAATATTACAGTCAGTTTAAGAATCTTTCGAGTGATTTAAGACAGGATTTAGTTTAGCTTGTTTCCCATGAAATAAGAGAGGTTTTCTTTGAAATAAACCCTAATTAACTGCTGTCTTAGACAAATAAATCCGTATGTAATGACTGCAGAGGGTTATTGCTGGAGCAAAACTAGCGAGCGGCAAGTTTTAAAGATTCGCTACAGATACTTGGAAGCTGTTCTGAGGCAAGAAGTAGGGTTCTTTGATTCGCAAGAAGCCACAACTTCAGAAATCATAAGTAGCATTTCCAAAGACACTTCACTCATTCAAGAACTCCTCAGCGAAAAGGTAACATACATATGTTAAAGCTGATGATCTCAATACATTTGCTAGTAGCAGCTTTCATATTTCAACAGTGAATAAGAAGTTATTCTGCTATATTAGGTGCCGTTATTCATCATGAACATGTCAGTGTTCATCTCTGGGATAGCGTTTTCGGCCTATTTCTCATGGAGATTATCGCTCGTCGCTTTCCCTACGATCGTTCTCCTGATAATTCCTGGACTTCTGTACGGAAAATACCTCCTCTACTTATCGAGAAAGAGCTTCAGAGAGTACGCCAAAGCAAACTCCATTGTAGAGCAGGCTTTGAGCTCCATCAAGACTGTGTACTCATTCACAGCAGAAAAGAACATCATCGAAAAATATTCCCTCATATTGGATAGGGCCAAAGATCTAGGAATCAAGCAGGGAATCGCAAAGGGCCTCGCCATCGGAAGCACTGGGCTTGCATTCGCTATATGGGCTTTGCTCGCTTGGTACGGTAGCCACTTGGTGATGCACAAGGGAGAGAGCGGCGGAAGAATCTACGCCGCCGCGGTTTCCTTCGTCATGGGCGGATTGTGAGCTCTCTCTCTCTCTCTCTCTCTCTCTCTCTCTCAAAGTAATTTGCAACTCATACAACTTTATGCAGGGCTCTAGGTGTTGCTCTTCCCGAGGTTAAATACTTCACCGAAGCCAAAGTAGCAGCCTCAAGAATATTCGATAGAATCGATCGAATCCCCGAAATAGACAGCTCCAACTCGAAGGGGCGTGTCCTAGACAAGATCAGCGGCGAGCTTGAGTTCGAACACGTGGGGTTTACCTACCCATCGAGGCCTGACGTTCCCATCCTTAAAGATTTCAACCTCAAGATCGAGGCGGGGAAAACCGTGGCCCTCGTGGGTGCGAGTGGCAGCGGGAAATCGACTGCAATCGCTTTATTACAGAGGTTTTACGACGCCGACCAGGGATCGATTCGTGTCGATGGCGTCGAGATAAGAACGCTGCAGCTGAAATGGCTGAGAGAGCAGATGGGTTTGGTGAGCCAAGAACACGCCTTGTTCGGGACCTCGGTTAAGGATAACATCTTGTTCGGAAAGCTCGATGCTACCATGGACGAGGTTGTCTCTGCTGCTATGGCGGCGAACGCCCACAACTTTATCAGGCAGCTTCCAGAAGGTTACGAAACGAAGGTATACAAGCTAACGAATTCTTGATTAGGTTTGGGCAATAGTTTGAATGGTTATATTTTTATATCAGATAGGGGAAAGAGGAGCACTGTTATCAGGCGGACAGAAGCAGAGAATCGCCATAGCCAGAGCTATTGTAAGAAATCCAGTGATTCTACTTCTTGACGAAGCGACGAGTGCCCTAGACTCTGAATCTGAGACGCTAGTTCAAAATGCTCTTGATCAAGCTTCCATGGGCAGAACTACCCTGGTAATTATTCATTAGGCACTGTCTATTCTATTACATAATCATAAACAAACGACGATTTTGTGATCTCCCAGGTTGTTGCCCACAAGCTATCTACGATCGTAAACGCCGATCTGATCGCCGTAGTAAGCAACGGATGCATCGTGGAGCTCGGGGCCCACAATGACCTCCTCGAAATAAACGGACATTATGCGAGGTTGGCTAAGCTTCAGAGGCAGTTCAGTACGTTCGATCAAGAGCCGGGGCACGAACCCCATGTGGTCTCTTCAGCGGGACGGAGCAGCGCCGGGAGAAAAAGTGCCCCGAGGTCGAGCCCAGCATCTTTTGCTTCGCCGCTGCGTTTCGATGCTGCTTCGACGAAAGCACTGCCGCCGGTTCCTTGTTCTCCACCGTCTTTTTTCAGGTTGATTACGCTAAATTCGCCGGAATGGAGGCAAGCCCTAATGGGAAGTATTTCGGCTGTAGTGTTCGGGACCATACAGCCCGTCTACGCACTGACCATAGGCGGTATGATCTCTGCGTTCTTCGTTCAAAGCCACCAAGAGATGAAGGATCGTATTGAGAGGTATTGCCTGATCTTCGCCTCGCTCTGCCTCGTCTCCATCGTAGTAAACCTCTGCCAGCACTACAACTTCGCCTACGCGGGCGAGTTCTTGACCAGAAGGATAAGGTTCAAGATGCTCGAGAAGATACTGAGCTTCGAGGCCGCTTGGTTCGACGACGAACGAAACTCGAGCGCCTCCTTGTGTTCGAGGCTGAGCGGCGAAGCCTCGATGGTGAAGTCTCTAGTTGCGGACAGGGTTTCCCTTTTGATTCAGACCACCTCGGCTGTAACGACGGCCATGGTAATGGGCTTGGTGATCGCCTGGAAGCTCGCGCTGGTGATGATCGCCGTTCAGCCCCTGACGATCCTATGCTTCTACACGAGGAAAGTCATGCTCTCGGCTCTTGCAGGGAAGTTCGTCAGGGCGCAGAACCAAAGCACTCAGATCGCAGCAGAGGCCATATGCAACCACAGAATCGTGACGTCGTTTGGGAGCGTGGAGAACGTCCTCCGAATCTTCGACGGTGCTCAGGACGAGCCGAGGAAAGAGGCGAGGAAGAAGTCGTGGCTGGCCGGGTTCGGCATAGGCTCTGCCCAAGGCCTGACGTTTATATGCTGGGCTTTGGATTTCTGGTACGGAGGAATGCTAGTGAACAGACGCGAAATAACCGCCGGGGACGTTTTTAAAACCTTCTTCATTCTCGTCAGTACGGGCAAAGTCATAGCCGAGGCCGGAAGCATGACCTCCGATCTGGCCAAGGGCTCGGCTGCGCTCGCGTCTATATTCGGAATCCTCGACAGGAAGTCGCAAATCTCGGGTTCTTGCACGGTACGCAACTAACTGATTCTTCATTCTCATTACAGTACAGTAGGTCTTGAAGTGATTGAATTTCGACGTTTCATTACCCTGTAGGGCGGCGATGAAAACAAGGGAGTGAAGTTAGAAAACATGGCTGGCGCGATAGAGATGAAAAGGGTCGATTTTTCTTACCCGGGCAGAGCCAACACGCCCATCCTACGCAATTTCTGCCTGGAGGTCAAAGCGGGCACGAGCATCGGGCTAGTCGGGAAAAGTGGATGTGGAAAGTCGACTGTAATATCTCTGATCCAGAGATTTTACGACGTCGAGCGTGGCTCCGTGAAGGTCGACGGGGTCGACATAAGGTTGCTTGACACAGAATGGTACAGAAAGCACATGGCGCTCGTGAGCCAAGAGCCCGTGTTATATTCGGGCAGCATCCGTAGTAACATAATGTTCGGAAAGCTCGACGCGTCAGAAAACGAGGTGGTCGAGGCAGCCATAGCAGCAAACGCTCATGAGTTTATCTCGTAATAAGCTTAGACGCACTTCATTTCTTCTCCATCTAACTACGTTTAGGACTTATCGAACTCCGATTAACTCTGGCTTTCCTTTTTCCTGCAGTTCGCTGAAAAATGGATACGAAACAGAGTGCGGAGAGAGGGGCGTGCAGTTATCAGGCGGTCAGAAACAGAGGATCGCCATAGCCAGGGCGATCGTGAGAAACCCGACCGTATTATTACTCGACGAGGCGACTAGTGCGCTCGACGTTCAGTCGGAGCAAGTCGTGCAACAAGCGCTCGACAGAATCATGGTCGGGAGAACTACTTTGGTCGTGGCTCATCGCCTTAACACCATCAAGAACTTGGACTCGATAGCCTTCGTCATGGACGGAAAGGTTATAGAAAAGGGGACCTACGGCGAGCTCAAGAATAAGAGAGGCGCCTTCTTCGAACTCGCCAAGCTGCAGAGCTTATCGCGCCCGCTGTGAACCTTTTTACTACGCCTATGCTGCATGAGGTGAGGGGCTTAAGGGCTAAGGCCATTTGTGTTTGTAAGGATTGCCATGAGCTGTAGTACGGATTGTGAAGCTATCTATCTATCTATCTATCTACATGAATAAATAATAAGTTAAAAAACATACATCCCAACATTATTATACCCTCGTAATCTCACTATCCCTCGAATTACTCCAATGATTTTGTAATGAAGAAAATGATGAAAATCTTCAACGTTATATACATATACATAGATGTCTGAGCAGCCATTCAAATATTGTGGCTACTAGCCCGCCCATTATTTTATTCACACCTATTATTTTATTATTAGAATAAAATAACTCTTAGTTACGATAAACCCGCTAGTGAGAAGTTTATACATATATATAATGTATGTATGTATAACTCGCTTAGTTATTGTTAATGGAAAACCCTCTTAATTAATTAGCGTATTATATATAGTTAGGGCAAGAAGTGAGAGTAGAACGAAGTAGATGATGGTTCGAGGAAGCAAAGATGGCTCTGTTAGGATTCATGCATGTGTAAAATCTGGAGATCTCAGAGGCGTCAAAACATTACTTGGCCGCAAACCTTCTCTTCTTAACAAGAGAATCATCCCTGTCTGTAACATATATATATCATCTTATGATTCTATGTTTGTTTTCTTTCGCATAATATAATTTTGTACGAAAAACAAACAATGTGTTTTTGTAATAAGCGCAGACGTTGGATACTCCGCTGCACATCTCCGCCAAGCACAACAAAGTCGGTGTAATGAAGTATCTGCTATACGAAGCTGCAAAGGAAGAAGAAGTATTGGAGTTGGAGGCAAAGAACGCCGTACGTTAATTATCCTCGAATTTCTTCTACGTACTTCGGATATTTTTTTGCTGCGACGTTTAATAATAATAATTTTTTTTTTCTCAGCTATGTGAGACGCCACTGCACGTCGCCGCCAAGAACGGATGCGAAGACGCAGTGCGGATGCTCCTTCAAAGTGGAGCTAACATAGAAGCGAGGACCAATGTACGGCGGCGGCGGCGGCGTTTGCTTCCTTAATAATTGATATTGATTTTTTTTACACAAAATATTATTTACTTTCTTTCTTGGCAGGAGTACTTGACCCCTCTTCATCAAGCAGTTGTCTACGCTTTGCAATCTGGTAATAACTCGACGGTGAGGGCTTTATTAGAATATCGCGCCGATTCGACCGCAGCCGACGATGTACGCTTCTCTATTCATGAGTTTTACCTTTTAATATATTGATCTGAACTTGCTGATCATCGTCCCTTGTTCGCAGGAAGGCATGAAGCCCATTGAGTACCTTCCGGAGATTCCGATGAACAGTGAATTGGCAGCGCTTTTAAATAAAGGCAACGCCGGGACTAGAAGAAAACAAGTCGTTAGGCACGACGATTCCAAAGATAAGAGCCACGAAACCAACGAAGGTAATTTATGCGAAGATAAAGATGCCAACGATAATGGAACCAAATGCGGCGATGATGTGCTTGAGGAAGAACTAGGAAAGATCGTTGGACTAGAAAACCTTAAAACGCAGCTTAGGAGATGGGCAAAGGGTATAATCTTGGATGAGAAGCGGCGGGCCATGGGGGTCGATCTTGGCCCTAGAAAACCACCTCATATGGCTTTTCTAGGCAGTCCCGGGACAGGTTAGTAGGAGGCAAACGCTTTATCAGTAGATTTTCACTTTATTAGGTCGTAAATTGCGTACAATCGCATTATTTCTGCGTTCGATCTTTAGGTAAGACCACCGTAGCACGGATCTTGGGAAAGTTGCTCCATTCCGCTGGTTTGCTGTCGGGAGAAAAGGTGGTCGAAGTGCAGAGGACGGATTTGGTCGCCGAATATGTAGGTCAATCCGGCGCAAAGACTTGAGCAAAGGTACGCACGCCTGCAATTCTCCCTATAGAGCATTGGTAATAGTGAGTGTTGATTAATAATAACACGACAGATCAAAGAAGCCATGGGCGGGATTTTATTCGTCGACGAAGCGTACCGCCTATCGTCGAGGTCTTGCAACTACAAAGATTACGGCATGGAGGCGTTGGAAGAGATCATGTCCGTGTTGGAAGACAAGGACATCGTCGTAGTATTCGCGGGCTATCCCGAGGAGATGAAGCGCTTGCTCGGTTCTAACCCTGGATTGTACAGACGGGTCACGCACGAGGACTTCACCTGCGAGGACCTGACGGAGATGCTGATGCTGAAGATGTCCAAACAAGACGAGAACAGCCGCCTTAACGGATTCAAGCTCCACGAAACGTGCGACTACGAAAGCGTCCTCGCATTGATCGAGGGCAACTCGAGCGCGGATATGCGCAGTAGGATGAACGGCGGGCTGGTGGATCACATGCTCAACGCTGCCCGAGAGAATTTGGACTCGAGGCTGAGCTTGAGGTCTCAGGGCGACGAGCTGTTCACCATCACCTTGGATGATTTGGAGGCCGGGATTCGTGAGCTGGCCAAGAGAACAAGGGCCGCCACCGCCGCCGACCTAAAAGATAATCCCGCCAAATAGTTCGTTATCGTTTTTTTTTTCTCTGTTTTTGCTTGATTGGAATAATAATAATAATATGGTAAGCATATTTTTCTTACCTTGGGAATATTATTATTATTATTATTATTATTATTATTATTACTATTATTATTATTATTATTATAATTATTATATAGGATTATGTATATTCAATATAAATAGTATTTTCTATAAATAAATATTGGCCGCTTAAACTAATGTATAAGTATATGACTAGTGAATAATTATCATCTCCAAGTTTTTAAACCCTAACAACTTTTTTTTGTTTCGGGGCCGTGCCAAACCGGCAAATTTAAATTTTTATTTATATTTTATTTTGTTTTGTTTTTTTTTGAATTTTTCTTTTATTTTTTTCGGTCAAAACCGGCAGTTTCGGTTCCCGCTGATTTTCAAATCGTTAGTGAATTGTGGCTGTTGATCTCCAATGGCCACGAGATCTGAACCGTTAATAATTAATTTACTTATTTTTATTTTGAAAAATAAAAATCGGCGGTTAATCGCCGGTTTGTAACCGTCGGTTTTCGGTTTAAAAATAAAAATCGAACTGTTATAAATAACGGTCGTATTCTAACCGTTCGAAAAAACGGAAACGAATTGACAGTCAACGATTCTGGTTATAAAAACATTAATATAGAAAAATAAAATATAATTGCAAACCTTTGATTTGACAATTAATAAATTAATTTTTTAAATACGTAAATAAAGTACTATTATTAAAATTTAGAAAGAATATTAATAATAAATTTACTTCATTACCTTAATTTAAATCGGATATCAATTTTCTCTTAATAAAATTAAATCGAAATGGGCCTAGGTAATATAGGATAGTCTATTTGAAATAGATTTTAGCTCAACAAAAATTCAGTCCATTAAGCATATAATATAAATTCAATTTAAGTCCATTTATGGGGTTTTTTTTTTTTTTGTCTTCCTCCTCAATCTTCCCAGAAAATCAATGCAGACGCCACCACCCACCCTTCTAGCGCCGGCCGCCGAGGGGTCGGCCGACCCCTCGACCCCTCTCTATTCCCGTCGCTGCCAGAATCCGCAAAACTGTCAGTCCTCGAATAAACGTAATAGTAATAATGAAAAGAAGGCGAAAGGGAAAAAAGAAGTTGCCATATTTGGGAACTACAGGAATTACTACGGCTACAGGGTAATAATCTCATATGCTGTTCTATTTTTCATTTTATTTTTTTTTTCAAAACTGAAATTATTATTTAGTTGTGGGATGGGTACGATTTTTATATTTATTATCCTTTTAATGGTGTAAGGTTGGTCGGGAGCTGGAAGAAGATCCGAGACTGAAAGTGTTGAAGAGGGAATGGTTTGAGGGCAAGGATTGTCTTGACATCGGCTGCAATAGTGGGGCCATCACCATTGCTATAGGTACTAAAGTTTGCTCCTTTTTAAGTCCTTAAACTGTGTATTGTTGATTATGATCTTCACTTGGAACTCCACAGCGCGGAAATTTGGGTGCAAAAGCATTATTGGTGTTGACATTGATGGAGGTAATGTTCTCTGGTACCCCTACACCATGTGTTTGGAAGTTCGTATTGTCTGCTTTGATAAACATCCGATAAAGAAGTAATTTATAGGATTAGGAATTATGGTAGGGATTGTTGTTTAGAGTAACCTTCTCTTTATGTGGAGGTAAGCATTGATCCATGCAGCATGTTTTGAGTTCTTCTGGGCTTTTACTTAATGGGAACATGGTTAGGTTGGTCGGCATAGCTTAACTACAGTATCTCTTACTGCATTTTCTGGAGATATATGCAATAAAATGAAGTAAGCAGTTGATAAGTAGGCTTTGGGAATGTCCTTGCTCTATTGAGGTAGTGGGATATCATAATTGTTTTCGAAGAAGTGTTAACATTTGGGATTAATGCCAATACCAGAAAATATATGACTATCCTCCTTGGTTCTTGTTCTTTACACGTTCAGCTCGAATAAGAGATGCAGAATGGACTCTCAGGAATGTCGTGAGGGAAAGTATGCCTAAAAAGACTTCAAAGGTGCACGAATCCACTGATGCAGAGCCAATCAAAGGCTCAGAGGATTCAGCAGCTGGATCGGCAACTACTCTGACTCGAGACAGTTCTGGTGATTCTCCACAAGCGGTGGAGAGAGATTTGTTCACAGTAGTTTCCTTTCAGAAAGGAAACTTTGTTCAAAACTGGCATCCACCTGCAAATGCAGCATACGATGTAGTTATTTGGTAATAATCATCGCTCTTAATCCTACTCGAAGCATACCATGTGCCAAGTTTGGTTTTCTTTCGTTTTTTTTTTCTGATTTGTTCATTAGGCTAATGTCCATAAACGAGCCGTTTGTCTATTCTTTCCAGTTTAAGCGTCACAAAATGGGTACATTTGAACTGGGGAGATGACGGACTGATAACCCTGTTTTGGAGAGTTTGGAAACTTCTTCGTCCGGTATGAGACCTAATTTTGCGATAAAAATTATCCTTTTTTGGTTTCATTTACTGTATGAATCTATGATCTATTGCTAACTTATTGCAGGGTGGTGTCTTCATATTGGAACCTCAACCCTGGAGCTCATACCACAGCAATCGTCAAGTATCTGAGGTATAGTTATAAGAATTAACCGACCCGTGTAAGAACACTTGGATATCGACATAACTAAGCTGCTGAGTATGTTAAAAATCTAATCTTTTTTCGGGTTTTACAGACAGCCTCTGCTAATTATAAGAGTATCGAGATACCTCCCGAAGATTTTCAGGATGTTCTTTTAGACAAGGTGATTCGAATGTCTTCTATCTTTTCGAAATTATTAACTGTAGTGCTGCTCATGTTGATTTTATATTGGTTTTGCGACGACAGATTGGATTTCGAAGAGTCGAAGACTTAACATCGAGCTTGTCTGGCACCAAAACTGGATTCAACAGGCCTCTCTTGGCTTTCTGGAAATGATTCTCTTCTTTTCTTGAAATTTATCAATCCTTATTTATTATATTGAAATTCAGTGAGTTATTGCTTTATCAAGATGACTTTTTTGTGCAATGATTATCGGGGAAATTAAGGATGTGATTAAAGAAGGTTCAAAGAAAGGTTAGAGATTAACAACAATCAAAAGTATTAATAAAAATGCAAAAAAAATATTCACAAAACACAGAAACAAACGCCTACAACAATGAGACAAGTACCAAACAATGCCAGGCCGACGCGCGTTTCTTCGCCGAGGATCATCCCGGCGACCGCCGTAGCAGCAAACGTCGTCGCATTGGTGACAGGGACGGCTAAGGAAATCGGTACATCGTTTAGCACGGCGAAGAAAGTAGCCGACGCCGATAAGTTCACCAAGAAGGGCAGAGTGTACTGCCAGATCGTGAGAAGCTTCAGCCATCTCCTCAGAGGGGAGGTGCTTGCCTCCGCCGTCGATTTCAAAGCTCGGTCCCACGCCACCGCGCCACGCCGCATTAGCGCGTTTGTCGCCCCCCAAACGAGGCCTACGGCCACCATCTTCTCCACCTCTCGCCCCATTCTCCGTCGATTAGGGGATTTTTTTTGGGTCGAAATCTCGCCGTAATTTATTTTTATTAATTCACATATTAATTGGCGGAAAATAATAAATGGAAATCGATTCAACAAATCCTTGGGCCAAATGAGGCCCAATTACATGGGAGGTTAATAATCGTATTGGGCTTCTGGGCCCAGTTTTTTCGAGTTAAATTAGTACATACATACAAAGGCAATAATAGTTATCATATTAAATTTGTAATAAATAACAACACATAGCATAGCTATAGCACACCACAAATTACAAAGAAATACGTCCTTTATTCATACATACGATCACATAACCTTATTCATGCATAGTTGCATGGCACACAATAATCGTCGAAATATAGAAGATTTTTAGGCATTTCTGACGATCATCCGAAGATATGAGTCTCGACCTCTTCGGTGAACTCGATGGCGAACTTAAGTAAAGAGATGGGGTGCGGGGTATCCACGGTCAACGGCTCGTAGTCTATGGTCCAAGTGATGTAATCGACCCCATTCTTCGTCTCGACGTGGAATGTAACGACCAAGTACTTGTAGAGTTGTAGCAATTCTCCTCCAATGAACCTGTAAGAAACTTGCTTCTTCTCCTCGTCGAGGTCTTGAAGGACTTGCTTCGCAGTTTGCTCCTTCCCATCTACGAACACATAGAAAGGGACAGTTGAAGTTTAATGTTTTACAGCATTGTGAGTTTATAATGTGCTTACCAAGGGTGAATGTCCATTCAATGACCGATCCATGAGTGTTGAAGCTTCCTTGCTGAAGCTCGCATTTCTGAATCTTGCCGGGGGTGACGTTGCTGAAGTGGTGGGGGTTGCTGGTTAATAAGCGGTGGAAGACGTCGCCGCCGGCCGTGAAAGCCACCTGAGCGATCAGCTTACAAGGTAGTGAAGCCATTATTACTACAATCTCTCTCTCTCGCTTTTTTTTTTTTTTTTTCTTGTATTCGTTGATGCTATGCAATGATTAGTGCAGCTAAAGGTGGGCTATAAATAGGAGAAAATTCGACTGGATAAAATGCATGCTGATCACGGCTATGCATTCGCTAATGATTTCTTTCTTGGGTAGATAAATGATCATCGAAAATGACAATTCATTGCTAATCTACAGACAGAGAAATTTGTTTTCTGCTATTATGATCGCTTGTGGAGATGTGTTATCTATTAAATTACTATTTATGGGAGTAATATGTTGACGACTAAAGGTGAGTACTTGCGGAAAGTGTCGTTTTCCGAATCATTTAGCTTACCTAAACAATAAATTAAATTCAATATCATGTGAAAAAATTGATAATTAACAATCCGAGTTTCCACATTATTGCTAATTGGTAATTTTTGCAATGTAAGATGGTGCAGGAGATGAACCTTTTATTACATTAACATGTGCAATCATGCAGTTAGACATTTTGCTTTTTTCTTTTTTTTTTTTTCCCGGAAGTCTAATTTTTTTATAATTCATACATTATATTGGTTTATTAAATTATTTTCTTACGATTATAGCTTCTGAAGAAATTGAATAAAATGATTTACTCCTAAACCCTAAAATAAGTTAAGACCAACCGATTCAAAAAATGTTGGAGATTTAAATCTATGACTTTTTTTTTTCCTTTAACTGGTAAGTTAGATCATTACGGAGTATATCCATTATGTAAAAGCTATTAATTTTTTTAAAAAAAATATAAACTTCAAGTAGAAAACAAAAATACGATCTTAAAACCCATTTCGAAACGATTAATATACAATGCAAGCTTATTTCATACAATACAAGCAAAGCAAAGCAAACACACGCAAAACATAATTTATTCATGCAATAAATCATCACTCCTTATTCATATATTATTGCACTACATATTATGCTTCAAACATACACACACACATAGATATACATATCGATTTCATCCGAATATATGAGCCTCGAGCTCTTGGTTGATGTCGATACCGTACTGTAAGATGGAGATAGGGTGCGGAGTTTCTGGGCTAGCCAGCTCGTAATCTATGGTCCACGACACGTAGTCGACTCCATCTTTTGTCTCGACGTGATATGTAATGATCAAGTTCTTGTACAGTTCGACCAATGCTCCTTCTATGAACTTGTAGGAAAGTAGCTTCTTCTCCTCGTCAACGCCTAGGATTAGGGTTTTTGCTACTTGCTCTTTTCCTTCTGCAAATAATCAAGTGCTAAACATCAATAAAAAAAATAAAAATAAAAATTAAATCCATGATTAATGATCCCTAATATAATGGACTATATATCATAAAGAAAGTACCGAGGGTGAACTTCCATTCGACTACTGATCCAACGGCGCCGAAGCTAGTTCCTTGATGCAAGTCGCACTGCTGAATCTTTGCGGGGTTGGTTTTGGCTAAGTGCTGGGGATTAGTGGTGAAAAGGCGATGGAACACATCGCCGCCGGCTTTGAAAGCCACCTGCGAGACTAGCTTACAAGGTAGTTTTGATGAAGCAACCATTTTTTTTTTTCGTTGTTTTCTTGCAATTATATTATGTATAAGTTAGCTATGGCAAGTAAGCCTATATATAGTCTTTATGGGAGGGGAGCAATATCTCGACGATTAAAGGTGAATACTTGTGGAAAGTGTCATTGTCCAAATCATTTACCTACAAAATAAATAAGTTCAATAATTATCAATCCAACTACTTACCACGTTATTGCTAGCATGCAACTTCTGCAAAGTATAGACTTTGATCTTTTTTTTTTTTTTGCCGGCAGTCTAATTATTGATAATTCATAAATTGCAATTTGAACAAAAAAAGAAATATTTTTTTTCTTACATAATTATAGTACTCTAAGCAAATTTAGGAGATGTGGAATGGCCTTAATGTTTTGAAAAAAAAGAGGAAGGAATGATCTTAATGTGCCTTGGTACTAAATTTAAATAGAACGATTTAATCATAACGACGAAAATAAATTAAATAGAAGGCCAGCCGATTCAAAATGTTGTATATTTAAATCGATTTCCTTTTTCATTTAATTTGGTACGTTAAATTATGACGGAGCATATTCATTATGTAAAGCTATTATTTATTTTAAGCACAAATTTCAATTAGTAAAAAAAAAATATAATCTGAAACGATGAATGATGCAAGCAAGCTTATTTCATACAAATAAACACACAAAAACATAACTTATTCATACAATAAATCATCAGCCCTTATTCATATATTATTGCATTACATATATGCTTCAAACATGCATATAGACGTCGATTTTATCCGAAAATATGCGCCTCGATCTCTTGGCTGATCTCAATACCGTACTGTAAGAGGGCGACTGGGTGCGGCGTCTCGGGGCTAGCCAGCTTGTATTCTAACGTCCACGACACGTAATCGACCCCTTCCTTCGCCTCGACATGATATGTAACAGTCAAGTTCTTGTACAATTCGACCAACTCTCCTTCTATGAACTTGTAGCAAACTAGCTTCTTCTCCTCGTCTACGCCTAGGACTACGGTTTTCGATACTTGCTCTTTCCCCTCTGCAAAAGATGAAATCAACAAAAAGTGCTTAAACGTCGATCAAAATACCTCGAAGTTATCAACGTACTGAGGGTGAATTTCCATTCGGCGACAGATCCAACGGCGCCGAAGCTTGTTCCTTGATGCAAGTCGCACTGCTGAATTTTCGCGGGGTTGGTTTTGGCGAAGTGCTGGGGATTAGTGGTGAAAAGGCGATGAAACACATCGCCTGCTCCGCCCTTGAAAGCAGCCTGGGAGACTAGCTTACAAGGTAGTTTTGATGAAGCAGCCATATTTTTCGATGTTTTCTTGCAATTATATTATGCAGTTAGCTATGGCAAGTGAGCTTATATATAGCTCTATAGACCTATACATATATATATTGTATTTTCACATTAAATACAAGGCCCATATATAGTTCAAATAATCTCAAGTTAGTCGACTTTGCTATTAGTCCATCCCAACATGATATGTAATGACTAATAAGTTGTTGTACAATTTCTCCATTGATGAACTATTCTGCTTCTTCTCCTTTATGCAGCAGCTTGGCGACACTGCCGAAGCTTTGTATACGGAAGTGTTGAGGATTAGTCACGGTAAGAAAGCGATGAAACACATGGCATGCATGATCTCCTGCCTGAGCCGTACGATCGGTCGGGTGCTGTTGATCCAACGGTTTAAACCCGTTGTATATGTTATTTTCAAGATTATTATTGTTATTATTACATATATTATAAGTGATCGTAAAGTATCTTTATTAATAATGTTATATTCTTCCTTTTTTCCATGGAAACACGGAGAATATTAAGGATATCTGAGAAGATTGAGCGAATCGAATGAACAATAGAATCAACTTTAATTCTCCTCAGTGTCACATGATGATGATTGCTTCATCAACACCATTAAACATAGACGACCCATTATATATATATATATATATATATATATATAAATTGCATCTAGTTTTTACTCTACAGTATGTAAAAGAATGCCCCTATTCTACCATGGTTAAACTAATAAGTGCTTGAAATGGTTAACAAAAACTCTAATCAACGTAGTTTTGCCAAATCCATTATTACGATTTGATATATTAGGTTTTTGTATTGTAATTGCTGCGAGTTCACATGTTTGTTAGAAACAAGAATCTGGGAATTATCTCATCATTAAGCACTTTACACCACACAACAACTACTCCTAAAAAAAATATGACCCTACAAATCATGCATGGAACAGCTCGATTAGATTTGGTGCTTATTGGCAACTCATTTTATTTAATTAGTTATTGAATTAGAACGTAAACAATATCCCAAAGACCCATAAGTTCATTTATTTATTTTTTTAATTACACAAAACGAAATCCTAAAAAGATTGGTACCCAATTCGTACTTAGGAAAGATTAAAATATATGATTCTGTGAGGACATCTATATCTTGTACAGACAACATTCATTGTTCGACACATGTGTGGCTTGGTTGGGTTGTTAGTTAATTCGCATGAAATCTTTCTGTCTGAAAATGGTATCTAATGGTTATTAATACCGATGATATCTATCTATAAAGATTTTAAGACATGATTATATATGCGTTAAATGGTTGGAATCTATCATTATTATTTATTATTTTGTATCCATATTTGTGGGATAATGTATATGTTAGATGGACATAATTGATTGTTGATAACGATGTGGGTGTTATTGAATATCTGAATTTATTAAGAATATATATAAGATATGAAATACAATAATATACGTGATTGATGTGGTGATCTAAATATTAAATGGTTTATGATGAGTGATCCTTAGTCAACATATCTTGAATAATAAATTACGGATAATATAATATTTGATAACATTTTTCACGACGTGCGTTAGAGAGACCAAATGCCGTCACCTCTTACGTATTTAATAAAAAAAAATTACACATAATTTACTTTATTTTATTTCATATTCTATAATAGAATGACATTGGAAATGCAAAAACTAAAAAGCAAATGAAAAAAAAAAGAAAAGAAAGGAAATTATATGGAATATATTATTAGGATTAAGGAAATAACGTCCCACCAGCTGTGGTTCGTAATCTCGAAGCAAATTTTTTATATGATAATGTTCACACTGTATTTTTTTAATAGTAAAAAAATCAAAGACAATCGCTTTCAAGTCATATAATATTACAAATCATTGATGTGTATGCATAACGAGCAGCGAAGCTAAGAAGACCATCATTCGTATATTAATAAAATAATAGAGCATTATACTTCGCAAAATCTACACACAATCAATCCAGCGATGCTCATGAATATTTGCAAAAAGTATTTGACAGATTTAAAAAGGGTTTCTTTCTCACACCGATCTCTAGATGTACCTCAGAAACTTCTAACCAATTTCTTTGCAAGTAGCTGAGTGTCTCTACCCTTTGTGTTTGCAAAGACAAAACTTATACTCTATATTGCAATCACATCTCTTGCGTATTCTTGTCATATATATATATAGAGAGAGAGAGAGGGGGAGAGAGATGGAAAGCAATTATTTTGGTGGAGGAATGTCACAGTCATCTTCTTCGTCGTCTTCATCGTCGTCAAGAAGAGGTAAAAGGAGTGGTTCTGATAAGCCAAAGCAGCCTCAGAGAGGACTTGGTGTTGCACAGCTTGAAAAGATTAGGTTACATGGTCAACTGGGCTCATCCAACAGTTATGCTTCTCCTTTTGTAAATCCTAATTATCCCTCAAACTCAAATTATAACCAGCAGGTAATAACCCTATTTGAACACCTCTCATTATTTATATACTATGTTTTCCCCCCTTCTTCTTCGTGGTGAGTTCTTTTTCTTTAATGAAAAATTTGACGATTAATAAGGGTTACAAATCTTTTTCTTCAGGCTGATCATTCAAGGATGCAAACAGTTTATAATTCTTCATCTTCTCCATCGGCTTGCTGCGGCTTCCCAGTGGGAAACAATGGAGTCGTGGTAATGATTAATTTGCTTGTATGGATATTCTTCTGCATATCGTAATTGTCTGAGTCCTGAAGAAGCTGGTTGATTCACTGATAAATGAAACAATAGTTAAGGATGTTGTGTTTAGGCATGAGATTATTTTCTTCTTGGGAAACAAATTGATGATTTGTTCATCAAAGTTATGATCTTTAATTCCCAAACCCTAAACTTTGACTTCTTGGAAAAGTTGGATCTTTTCCCATAAATAAGTCCTAAAACAATTCAAACATATGATGAGCTACACTCTACACTCTACTTCATATAATAATGACTTCTAAATTATGAAACATGAATGCATTTTTCAGATGGGATTCCCTGATATAGCAAAGTCAAACATATATGGAGATTCCCAATCTTCCACCAGTGTTCCAAGGTATGATGAATACATACAAATATCTTTCTGAAGATCAATCTCCTCTTGATACAAAATTCAATTGGTTTATAATTCTTCTGAAACTTCCTAACTCATAAACTTTAAAGACTATTGGCTCCTAATGGGTGTATATATATACATATGTGTATGTATCTGTATATTAGATGGCTCTCAGGAAACGCAGGCATAGGAGCTCATCAACAATATAATGCAGTAGATTCAGGTTTTACTACAAAATCATTCTTCGAACAAGGGCCTACACATCAGGTAATAACCGTTCATATTCTTGACGCATGACAGTACTACTTAGGCTTGTTTGCAACTGATAGAAACTACTTCCCATATAATATAACTACAGTTGAGTTACCATCTTATTAGAGACTGCAAACAGTAGCTTATCTTACACAAACTCGATAAAAATAACGTTTCATTGGATTGTCTAGGTCGCATTTAGCAACAACATGGGTGGGAGGAAAGAGATGGCAGGCTCAAGTAGCCAAGATTCTGATCCTGAAGATATAGATTTGGAACTCAGGCTTTCACGTTAATGATCTTTATTAGGACACTGCTTTTTATATTTTTTTTAAATAATTTTTTCTTTCTTGATTAGATTTAACTCTGATGGTGGTCACAAAACAGTAAGTTGATCATAAGATAATAAAGATACACGTCATCACTTGTGTAGGACGAAGATGATTGGAAAGTTTGATTCGAGATCTGTGAGTGAGTGCATAGTAGCCTTATTAATAATACATATATATATATATATCACATACGTATAAGTATCTTCTGTATTTTGATCATTTTTGCTTTGTTCTTATTCTATTTTTCTCCCTAGCTGTCAGTATTTGTTTGCTTGCAATTATATGCGGAAAGATGAATATAGGAATACGATGACTATGGTGTTTCATATGTAAACTAGGCGAGTTTCCCTTCCAAGTAATATAACAAATTTGAGCAATTTTTTAAACCGTGCCCCGGGTTTTTTTTTTTTTTTTTTTCAGTCGTCGTACGAAGTTGTTATCTGATGAATTTGATAGTGAAATCAAGGTTACCACGATAATTTGACAATATTGGTAGTAAATAAGAAAATCTATGGTCGGAAAATAAACAAAGAAGTTAGTGGGAAGACAATGAATCTACTTTGGTTTTTATCGTTGCATATATTAGAAAATGATACTTGAACTTCAGCATCACCTGCGATCTCTAACCTTTTAACAGAGGCAGGACAATAAAGCCACGGATTGAAGTAAGTTCGTCCCAGATTCAGACTATGTTTACTGTAACTATCACTCTATGGTTCGAATAAATCAAAACTTTGCTTATAAGACGAAATCATCGTATTTATGCAATCAGCTATTTGAATCCGTGACAACAATCTTTGTTGCTCTATAACATCGAAATGCCATTACCAGTTAATCCCACGAAGTACGATCCTAATAATTCAGCATCGAAGGGATGTAAGAACACACATTTAAAGGAAGACCCAAAAACCTCAATCGTTGCAACTCAATAACAAGTGTATTCTGATTCAAGGCATGATCACTAATAGGTAATCCAAAGACAACAGATGGCACTTACCGAACACATTAGAAGTATTAGTTCTGTAGGAAACATGAGAAACACAACCAGTTAAAAGTGGATGTTCTGTGCATGTATTTATTATCACAAACAAGTACCACTAACCTCTCACAATCCTCAATAAGAAGAGCCTTTGATTACTGTTTCCGTGCAGAACGGACATAAACTGCTACCCCCAGAGCAATGGCTGATGCAAGAACTCCTCCACCGACGACAGCCACCACCAAATCTTTCTTCTTCAGACCATCAAAGACGGGTTTTTTATCAACGCTCTCACCGTTAGTCGCCTTGGTTTCGAACCCATTAATAACCTTCTCCTTCTCCTCCAGATTCTTCTGCAGCACGACGATCTCTTTCTTCATCTTCTCAACAGTCACCTGCAGCTCAAGTTTCAGCTTCTCCAGCTCAGCATCCTTCGCCTTCTCTTTCGCTTTCATCTCCTCCACAACCTTTTGAACTGCAACCAATTCAGAACTTGTGTCCTGCAAATCAATCATGGCAGAGGCCAAATCGTGCTCCAGCTTAACGGCATCTGATTCAAGAGCTGCAGCTCGAGCAGTGACTTCCCCCAGCATTCTACCTTCAGATTGAGCCTTTTCGAGCTGGCTTTTCAAATCTTCGTTCTCATCACTCAATTTTTTGATAGAGGTTGTTAACTCTTCAATCCTACGCTGATTCTCCTTGTTTTCAAGAGTGATTTTACCGTTTTCTTTCTCGAGATTGCTGATTTTTTCATTGAGGCCAGAAGTTTCAGACGAATCGTTATCACCAGAAATTTCCAAAGACTGACAGTCAGTAAACTCTCCGTCGATCGCCGTCTCATCAGCCATTTTCAGATAAATCCTACGACCACAGAAACTAAATTTTACCAATCGATTGGATAAAACATACACCGATCGATCATTTCTATAAGAAAAGCAAACCAACAGAAAAATGCAAGATAATCGAACCGCTACTACTCATGAGTTAGATCGGATCAAACTAAAAAGTAACGGTAAACCATGAAGATCGCATTACCTTTCCTATTCGCGTTAGAACTCTGCTGCGTGCTGACTGTTAGCTCTGCAGTGAGAGTTAGGGTTTAAGGTATTATATCTTAAAGAATCGCCTCGAGCAGCGCCGATTCTAGCTTGTATCGTTGACCGATTTTGACTTGATATTTTTCAAGGCTTCTCTGAAGCCCATTTAGAACAATTTGCCTTTGAACAAGCCCAAGTACGTCATCCTCGATTCAATTTCATACCAGCTGAACGATTGCATCTTCTTCGAAAGTAATGATCTCCATGGCGAATGACCTAACGATGAAAGATTAATCGTCCCCGCCTGAAGGTAACAAATGTAACTTTGGATGTACGCTGGTAGAAAATGCATTACTGTTGATATATAATTTGATGGTGGAAGAGATGTGTAGCAGAGCAGCGATTTGCTCCAAAGATGCAATTTTTGTATTTTCAAAGTAGTATCGTTCTTATTACAAATCACGCGATTGGGTACAGCTCAGCAGATGAAGAATGAAAGAATGAATAATCTCTATGAACAACTGTGAAAGGGAAGAAAAAGGAAAGCGAATTTTAGACTCTTTAGCGCTTGCATTCTTGAGGGAGCCCTTGAGGGAATCTAGCCAAGTCGGTGCAGTAGTTGTATATCATATGGGTCTTTTGAACCCACCTCAGCCTGCTCATCTCTTTAGCATCGAGTTCTTTCGTCTGCCATGCCTGCGAATTGAACTGGTTATTAGTGGACGACTGCGACGACCCGCAAGACTGGCCCGCGACGCAGCCGTCGATGTTGAAATCCCTGTAAGAAGCCACGAACGGAGCCTTGGTCCAATCCGTCTTGACCCTACCGCCTTGCGTGGCCCAATCCTCGGCATCCCACAAGCTGCAGTAGACCCTCATGGGCTGGGTCGTGGGGAAAGGAGTCCCAATGGCCTGATAGTTGCTGAACACTCTGAGCGGAACGTTGTCGACGTAGAATATGATGCGCTGAGGATTCCACAGTATCGAGTAGGTGTGGAACGCCGCGGTGGGATCGAACCATAGCCTGAACTGCTGCTCTTTGTCTCCCTTGCCTTTGGCGTAGACGTTGGTGTGGACGGTGTAAGGCTCTCCTGTGGAATTTCCGAGGAACTCGAAGTCGATTTCGTCGTGGGCCTGGCCTTGAGACGACAAGAAGAAGGTGGTCACAGTTCCGGCCGAATTTCCAGGGACGAGCTTGAGCCGCATGTCGAATCTTCCGAACAAGTATTCGTTCTTGGACTGAAAGCCCGAGCCAGAAGACTTATCGAGGGACAGTGTCAGAAGATTGCCGCCTTCAAGAATCTGGGCTCGCCCGTCGCCCCATTGAATCTCAGCGTCGTTGTAGAAATTGGCTGAAGCAGCCGCCGCAAGAAACGCCAGGAGGAGAAGGGAAGGTAATAAGAAAGCTGATGGCTTGGACGACATTGTTTGCTATTTCAAGCTGCGATCTTTACGTTCTTTTCTTTTGATGATGTTCGTTTGTTTTTTGTTGTGATGTGATGAATGAAGTTGAAATGTGACCGCCCCTTTATATAGAGAGAAGAGTTGCGCGTCTTGTTGTGGGCTTTGAGGGGAGCTGTTGCTGAGCTTTGAGCCTGAAGGAAAAAGGAACGTTAGTGAGGAGTGTTTGGTAATAGCTTAGCTGGCCTTTAAAGTGGCATTTAATTTGTCCATTGTTTTTAGTATTGAAGCGTGTGGCGAAACGCGTAGGTTATTGATGATACCCCCCACTTGGTTTCAATGCTAGGAAGTTTCTTTCATGGGATTTCCTTCTTTTTTTTTTCACCTAATAAAATATTATTTGACATCGTTGGTCTTCACTTGAGGCTTTCGGTAGGAACTAGGGATGTTCATGTTTCGACGATTCTACGAAGGTTCTTAGAATTGGATAACAATGCAGTGAAGATTCTAGATCTCCCATAATAATTGAATGGGCTATGAAAAAATAATCTATGGGCTCATTTTGTGCGGATTCTATTTCTCATCATGGGTCAATTCTTTGAATCCAATAAATATAAAGGCCAAGAAAACTGTCAAAGCCCATCAGTCACGGATTGGATATGAAACTTATTACAAGCACTTTCCTACGCACGCACAGATGGGCTCTTTTTGATTACACGAGGTTTTCTTACAGCACCGTGTAGGTCAGGGGCACCTTCTTGGCCTCGTTTGGATCGAACAAGGCTGCGGTGGGTCAGGAAAGATTGTTTAAGTTTGGCTCATGAAGGAAGAACTCATTAAGCCTAGACCTTGGATGCTGTGTGTCGTTGGTGCTAGCTGATTACCTTCTTTGTGGGGACCTTTTATGTATTTTCAATCTTGTACTGTTAATTGCGGAGTGAAGACATTGAAGACTATCATCCTATGTGAAATTCATGTACTTGTAAATGGTTGTTTTTCACTGCACATTTTGTGTCAATGTGGTAGGTAGCAAATTAGTTATATTAGGTCGCCATGCAATGCAATGCAATGGCTCATGGACTCCAAGAGTCACCTTGTTTTTGAGAGACGGAAAATAAAAAACACAAGTACGAGTGGAACTTAAGTACCAAGTTTTCTTGCAATAATGAAGGAGGCCATAATTGATACTAGAGGGAGATAGAGAGAAGGCTGCATATATCCTCCTAACACTGGCAAAAGCTTCCCACTTCCTTACCTGCAGAGCCAGGTGAAATATATTCATGGAGACGCTTCTCATTATACCGTAGTTATAAAGTAACAAGTTCGTAATTATACTGAGGCATTATGTATTTTTTTTTTTTTTTATAACGTACACGAGCCGAAGCGGCGTTTGGTCCTGGCATGAATTGTTCTGATGATCGGTGGGGTCCAAGAGATCCATGGCCATGAAGTTCCGAGCATCATAGGGCTGCAAATGATCAGCCATGCAATTAGTATTGTTGTATCCAGCAGCTGAGGAAGATGATGATCCAGGCATCAGATTGATCATATGATGCTGCTGCTGCTGCTGATTATTATTATTATTATTATTATTTTGATGATTTCGCTCTCAGCAATCTGTATACGTCGTGTGTGAATATTAAGGATGCTCCACATAAATGTATGAAGACAGATTGAAAGAAATGGACAGTGATGAAAGCTAGGTTTAACCTTTGCTCTGAGAAAAAGTTGTTGGCGTTGTGCAGCTCTAGCTCCTATTGCATCATCAAAGTTTAAGACGAATACGTCAATCATTAGGGTTGGGATAATAAATTTATATAGCATCAATTCCTGGAAATTAATTGCAGATTTATATACCCGTCTCTGCATCGTTTCGATCTCGGCGAACAACAACTCATTCTGGAAAATATATACCGAAAACGTCGCATGAGTACCGAGTTAAATGGATAAAGAACTAATGATGATTCTGAGCAAAATAAAGGGCACCAGCGCCTAATTAACCTTCTTTGAGTGGATTCTGCTGATAGCCTTCTCTACTTTTACCTCCATGTTCTTGAGCTCCTTCAGGGACATACCAGTAACCCCCTCTCCCAGAGTTTGCCTGCAATCACAAATATATATATATATATATATATATATATATATGTGATTGAATAACATATGATTCTCATCAACAGTCTATTCTATATACTTTTAATTGTCTGGAATTAACACTTATATTAACCTGTTAGAATTCTGTATGTCTCTTATTTGCCTACGCAGCTTGACCGCTTCTTGCTGGTAAAACTGGAAGTAAAGACTCAGCAAATTATATATTTATTTAATTTATTTTTTAAAATTTAAATGTATAGAAGAAGTACGCTTACTTGGGTGTTAGCTTCAGATGTAGACATGGAGTTCGAGGAATCCGAAGAAGTTGCTTTCTTGTACCTGTCAATAGTAGCCCTAACACTGCATGCATGCAGCACACGAGAACTCTAGGATTGATATTACAGTATGCTGACATATATATATATATATATATTATATATATATATTATATAGGATGATTATATTTCGCTAAACATTGAAAACAGTTGAGTGTATTGAATTTTGAAACAATACAATGTAATACTCGAAATAATCAAAAGATGGTAAAAACCTTATTTCCCTAAAATACAAACATTAGCTACATCACAAAAGTATTTTGTGAAAAAAAAGACAGTTTTTTTCTCCATTATTATTAAATTTTGTAACCATTTTATGTAGTTATCGACTCGTAGGGTTTGTTCCCTAATTCATGGTAAAAGAAATGTGCCCATTCGTGGAAACATGGGTCAAAACACATACATGCACTTCGAGTCATAATCGTCTGTAACCTTAATTTCGTCGAGCCACTCTGATTGGCTGCTCTGTGACGCGCTGGCGTAAAGATCCCTTTAACATGATTGCAGGCTGCAGCCATCTTTGTGTTGGGATCCATGTTTTGTCACGATATTGCACCATGGTTAATACCCAGAACATCATCTTATTACCCACCTCGATGCATTCAAAATCCCGATATTGCTTCACACTGTTTCAGTTTTCTCTAACTTTTCTTGGCCAGGACTTTTTTTTGGTCTTAAAACACAGAGAAATTTAACCTATATGCATGAATTCTCCCATGAAAAAAGCAAATAAGAGTGGTTTTGTCTTTAAGACTCGTAGACATGTTATCAGAGAAGATGTCCCTTCACAAAGCATCTACTTTTGGACTCTCTTTTTCTCCGTGGAATCAAAAAATAGAACAAGTCTCTTTTAGTAGTTATATAGTAACATATAATCTACATGCATATTTCTCTAGCAAGATAGTGTATGATAGATAACATTCATATTTTAGGAAATTTAATTTCACATTCAAAAAGGGCCGAGAGTAATTATGAGAGGGTTGGAAGAAAAGGCGAACTTAGTGAGGGAAAAGGAAAATCTAAGGGTAAATGGATAGGTAATTAAAGACTTATCGTATTTAAAGATAAAAACTTTTTAGGCAGAATAGTATGGTGTAAGAGAAAACCCGCATAAAAGTGGAATGTGACAAGCACCTTTGTCTTAAATGTAAGAACTGAAAAATCATGTCTGACATGTGTTGGGAATCCCCGCAGGGGCCCGAGGCCCTCGTTCCTTGAACGACGAAATTTTAAAACTTTAAGGGATTCTCGCCTTCCCTTGGATCGCTCGGTAATAACACGAGAATATAAAACACGAAATAGAAAGGTTTCAGCCATTATACCTTGACGAATAACGATGAAGGTGGCTAGCTTCGAACCCTTCTAATCCCCGGGATGTCGTATCCCTCTCCTAGCACCTTTACGCGCACGAACGGGGCAAGAGCGTCACGCCGGCACCTTTACAACGTCACGACCGAACCTTGCTTGAGACGGCTAGGCCAAGGCTCGGGCAGCACCTCTTCACGCGCGGCCACCGAGAGCGAGAGAGAGAGAGAGAGATGAGATCGAGAGAGAGGGTGAGAAAGAAACCCTAGTTCTTCCTCTTTGCTTTTTTCGAAAAAATGACTTGGTTTTGTTTTTAAAAACAAAACCCTATTTATACTAGGGGTATATGGCCGAAAATAGTAAGTTGGGTGGAGAAAAATTCTCACCCACTTTTTCATACCAAGTCTCCTTTGCTTACTTGGTCTTTCTCTTTTGAATTCAAACTCAAATTCAAATTCAAATTAAATATTAAATAAATTAATATATATTCTATATTTAGTATATTTAAATATATTATATCCAATATAAATATTTAAATAATTTTCGAAATTATACTATATAATAAATCGAAAATTATATATATATCTAATATATATATCTTATTTAATTCTAAATTAAATATTATTATTTTTCTAAAACAATAATAAAGATTTAAATCACATTTAAATCATATACTAAATATTAAATATCCAATATAATATTTCCAAAATATTTCGTGAGGTGAAAAGACCATTTTGCCCCTCACTTGATGTAACCAAGTTTTCGGCCATTTAGGGTTTCGGCCAAACCCTAAACCCTAATATCTCAATCCAGGCCCCAGCCTGCTCTATTCTCATATTGACGTTGTGTTGGTTGCCCTTTTTAAGCCCGACTCTCTTGGTTCGTCTCAACCGGCTCTGGGAGGAATCCAAGAGTTCAGTATTCACCTAGCCAGCCCCGTGGTACCGAACCGATCCCGAGTTGAGTACGAATAGGTATTATTCACGAACCGACTATAGATTATCGTACTACGTATAAACCCTTTACGTTTGTCACGGTCGAGTGAAAGTCACGCGTAGTCGAACTTACAGAACTCGACTCTATGATGTTCGTGTCGGAGACATTTACCAAAACTGCCCTCCACGACACTCGTGAGTCAGTTTTATACTCTGGCCAGAGGCTTAGGTAAATTCCTGCACATCGAAACTGCATAGGACGTTAACCTTGAATTTAATCAAGGCCGTAAATCCCGCTCCGCGATTTAACCGGCAATCACGTCGAAAGGTCAAGACCGCATTTCGTCGCTGACCCATGCTACATGCAATTCGGGCCTAGCAAACTAGTGACAAATCAAGACCTTAAGACCAACCCCGAGTTAACCCTTTCGATCTAAGGTTCACGTAGACTACTATAGTCAATCGATCGATCAACGACTTTACCAGCGTGTGATCGTTCGATTACGAGTCAGTGTCCAAATACAGACAATCCTCTGATTCGTCTTGTATCAATGTCACGAGCTCCCACTTCCCAAGTGAATGGTTGGCACAACCATTTTGGACCCGTCGACAGACAAGTCGTACTCGTCAATCCAGTCACCCCACTGGAGACTAAGACTTGTGGACTTAATTTAATATTACAGTATGTCAGCTTACTGGTGCCCCCTCTCTGTCCCCACAGAATCAGTAACTGAACTGTAAATATTGGGGTTTTATTAATTCGTCTTATTACCCGATTGCAAGGTTAATTTATTTAGACGAAATAATAATATGCCTTTGTATTGTTTGTTATGCTAAAATCGACAATAAACAAACAATAATAATTTCATTATCAAATAATTCAATTACAAATGTTAAACACATCAAAATTACACAAATGCCCTCGTACTATCTAATCCTCGTACGGCATCTAGGGCATAAACCTCAACAACATGACCAAAGATTCCATATCTAAACCCCAAAAAGAAAAATTAAGCATACAAAACCCTAAACATGATGACCTAATGAGGCAAGTTTGAAGGGAACTTAAAGTCTCATCTTGTAGACATGAGCAAACTAAATCTCATCAATGGTTTTCTTGACTTCCATGGATTAGTTCTACTCTGATGCCCTAATAAACAATTAAGGATTTAGGTTCTAAGAGTGACTTAGATTTCTTGATCTGACAAGTACTAAGGATTGGTCTTACTTCTGCATGTTAGCAAAACTAGGATTTGACAGGTTTGATGAAGAGGTACCTATGGCCTTAGTTTGAACAGTAAATAACTTCTGTTGACTGTATCACCCTTCCATTTCTCAATCAATCAGAACAGATCTTGAAGGTTATGAGAAGAGAAAGAGAAAGGAAACCATAAAGACAGCTCCTACAGGGAAGAAAACAATTGGATCTAACTGAACTTATGAAGAGGTTTTAGAAAGAAAGAAAACAGAATAAACAAGCCTAGCTAAGATGCAAACAAACGAAGGTTGAAAGCAAGCCGATTCACCTGTCGTTAGCATATTCGTAGAGTCTTCCACGGCTTGAAAAGACAATAAGAGCAACTTCAGCATCACACAGCACAGATAGCTCATAGGCCTTCTTGAGCAATCCGTTCCTACGTTTGCAGAAAGTGACCTGCCTGTTTGTAGTGTTCTCAATCCTCTTAATCTCAATTTTCCCTCTACCATTTTTCCTAGATGACTCAGATTCTTCATTGGGGAAATCCATAAATCAAAAGCTGAAAAAGCAAAGACAAATCTTGGTGGTAAGGCTGGAAAGAGGACGATGATTATGGCCAGATTTTAAGTACAGTCATAATCAAGAAGAGAATAGTTTAATAAAACTAGAAGCATCTAAAACAATAAGCAAAGCAAAAAAAGTGTACTTGTATGAATATATATGGTTTGAGTTATATGGTCTGAATTAGTTTAGTTTCTCCAACCTGGTAAGGAAACTGTGGATCCAAGAATGGGAGAAAGAAGGAGATTTAAGAAGAGATCTTTTGCTTCTTGTCGAAATTTCTCTGTGCTGTACTATATAGTTGTGGAGGACAAGAGAGATGTAGAAAATAGAATTGAGTGTTATGGCTGAAAAAAAAAAATAGACCCTCTCCATCCAAGTACACTAAGTATTTTTTTCATTGCGTATTTTACTTCCTAATAGAGATTACATATAGGCACATGTAAAGGCAGCAATCTAATGCTATTATACATATATATTATATACATTTAGGTAAGCATATAAGACTAAAATAGGGTTTTGTTCAGTCACTTAAAAAAGTTGCATCAAGCAATTTGTTTTTCTCAAGTATGCTAAGAAAAGTGGTAGGACGAGATGAGATAGATGATAGGGTTCTATAGAGAAATATGGTAAGAAATGAGTAGGGAGAAATGGAATGGGCGGGTTTGGAGCGGGTTTGGTGAAATCCATGACCCGCTCCTACAGAGTTCAGGTGTCTACTGTGGACTGTGGAGTGTGGAGCTGGAGGGGCGAGGATTATTAGTTATTTTTATTTTTAATTTTTAAGGGAAAAAAAAATAGCTTAATGAAGAAATAGATTGCATCCCAAGAAAGATTTAAATAAATTTTAATGATTGGACTTATTAGTTTACGTATTAAATTTAGATTTTCTTATATTACTTTTAATTGAAAGTTGTTTTAAGAAATTAAAAAAAAAAAAAAAGTAGTAGTTTGTCCCTTATTTTATCCTTACAACATATAATATTAGGACATATGAAATAGAAGGCTTTAAAAGGGTTATAGTAGAGTAATCTCCTATTGTGACTCCCGAGGCATGCGTAATAAACTTATTTAATATATATATATATATATATATATATATTCTGATAAGGGCCTGGAAAAAAAAAATTGCCCTATATTAAATTGCTTTAAATGTGATATTCAATTTATTTTATTTTTTGAAGTGTTAAAAAGGAAGGCAATATGTATCCATAATATATTCACAATCACACCGCACCAAATACTCGTTCTCCGTTTTGGTAACAGAATCGTCCTCGACTTTATCCGAAAATGGTGAATTTTGATGATTCTTCTATAGTTGCTTGGAGCCGATTAGCTGTTTTATCAGCTCAGCTATCTGTTTCTGATTCCATGGAGCGATCTACCGTCGGTGATTTGGAGCATTCCGCCTGCTCAGCCGTGGCGCCAGCCCCGAATCTAAAGGGGAGTCTAACTCTGATCGACGATCGCACCGGACAAAGATATGAGATTCAGGTTTCTGAAGAAGGTACGATCAAAGCGACGGACCTCAAGAAGGTAAATTTGATTCGGCGAGAATGTTTTTTCGTTGAGTTTCAATTAGGACTAACTGAGGTCGTCTTTTTATCACCTGTCATTATTTCTTGGTTCATTTTTCGTCACTTGCATCCTTGGATTTGGCTGTGCAAGGCGTGTGATTTTACTGAGGAGCTTTGTGTTTGTATGATGTGCATGGAGAGTTGGGATAGATATTGATGAGTAATTGAACTTTGAAAGATTTGAAACACGAGTTAGTTTGTTCGAATTTGATCTTGGATCCTTACTTGTATGTTTCATTAAGAATTTGGGATTTGCAGATAACAACAGGAAAGAATGACAAAGGAGTGAAACTTTATGATCCTGGGTACCTTAACACTGCTCCTGTGAGATCATCGATTTGCTATATCGATGGTGATGAAGGTATCTTGAGATACAGGGGTTATCCGATCGAGGAGTTGTCCGAGGGCAGCTCATTTCTTGAAGTTGCATACTTGTTATGTAAGTAAAAAAAAATAAAAAAATCTGCTATTTAAATGATGCATGTCTTGACCTATCGTTTGCCATTGATGAACTTTGAAACCTCTCAACTGCAGCGGTTTAGTTTAATGTTCAACCGCTTGATAGTTATGATGTGTTTGTTGTTTTTAGTTTCCATTGATCCATATGGAGTGCATGTCTGCCATCATATGCATGTGCCATCTTCAGCCTTATAATATTGTAGAACTTCGATGCTGGAAAACTCTTTGTTCTCACAATTTTATTGATGATTTGTGGTATCAGCTTTTCTTTATTATTGCTTTTACCCACTCCTATGTCACATACTTTACTCATGCATTCTCTTTTTTATGACAGTATATGGGAATCTACCATCTGAAGGTCAATTGGCAGATTGGGAGTTTGCTGTATCTCAGCATTCGGCTGTTCCACAAGGCATATTGGTATGGTTTCTCGTCTCTACAGAAACCCTTAGATAACAAAGCGTTCCAATTGATTTTTCTCCTTCCTTACTGTTGAAGCTTTAGCCAAACATAGGTTAGGTGCAAATTCCTGTATTTAGTAATGTATCTGTATTTCTTATCGATGTTCCAATATCATGTTACTTTTGGATGTGGTGTGGTGTACAATATCACACATTCCAGATAAGCATTGATAGGAAAATTCTGAGTTTGCTTTGATTTGTCGTTTACAGGACATTATACAGGCAATGCCCCACGATGCTCACCCGATGGGTGTTCTTGTCAGTGCAATGAGTGCGCTGTCTATCTTCCATCCAGATGCTAATCCAGCCATAAGGGTGAGGTGTTCAGTTGAATATCTGAAGTAATTATATGTATTGCTGTTATATATTCTTTTGATATTCCTTCATCAGAGTGGAACTTGGTTTATAATTCTAAAATCTCTAACTACATTCTTTGGATTTTCTTTTAATCTAGGGCCAAGACATTTATAAGACCAAACAAATGAGAGACAAACAAATAATACGCATACTTGGAAAAGCTCCCACTATTGCTGCAGCTGCTTATCTGAGGATGGCAGGGAGGCCATTTGTACTTCCATCTAACAACTTGTCATACTCAGAAAACTTCTTGTATATGCTTGATTCATTGTACGTTCTCTATCCACATCAATTTTGGGAAAAGTACTTGGAATTATCATTGCTAAACTAGCTTAACTTTCTAAAGATGCTCCATTTTTGTGCCGTTCTAACTAAGCTTTATGTTCGTGGGACAAAACAGAGGTGATAGGTCTTATAAACCAAACCCTCGACTTGCTCGTGCTCTTGACATTCTTTTCATATTACATGCCGAACATGAAATGAATTGTTCCACGGCAGCTGCTAGGCACCTTGCGTCAAGGTTCTCTGATTTCATCTGCCATTTTCGTGATTAATATAGACATTAATTCTTCAGTTATCCATTAACAACATACCGTATTTGTAGTGGTGTTGATGTATATACGGCCCTCGCTGGAGCAGTTGGAGCCTTGTATGGTCCACTTCACGGTGGAGCAAATGAGGTACTGAGTTGTGTGTTACCATAAGTCAGACCTTCAAACTCATGCTATGTGATTGACTCTGCGTAGGCTGTCCTCAAGATGCTGAGTGAGATTGGAAGCATTGAAAACATACCTGGATTCATTGAAGGCGTAAAGAACAGGTCGATACCATTTCTTTAAATCCTCACTGACTAGTCTTCAATCGTTTTCTTATTTTCAAACGCCATGGACTTGTGTCTTTTGACTCATCTCTAGGAAGAGGAAAATGTCTGGGTTTGGACACCGTGTTTACAAAAACTACGACCCGCGAGCCAAAGTGATCAAGAAACTCGCAGAAGAAGTATTCTCCATTGTTGGCAGGGATCCTCTCATTGAGGTATAGTTTTGATCACGTGAAGAGGCAATTTAAATGCTTTATTATTCACCAAAAAATGATATACAAGAAAGTAGACCTACCCCTCCAATTCAGTGGTCACAAAATTATATTTTAGTGTACACAATCATAATAGAATTAGGTGCCTGAACAAAGTTTTCGTTGATAACATTTTGCATGGCTTTGCGTCGTCATTTCATACGAGCTTCATGTCTTTTTTTCCAGGTGGCCATAGCTTTGGAGAAAGCAGCCTTGTCGGACGAGTACTTTGTGAAGAGGAAGTTATATCCTAATGTCGACTTCTACTCTGGGCTAATATACAGGTACGATCTTCAGCATAAACAACTTCTGTAGCTACTATATCATAACTGCAACGTCTTCAATTCGTGCTCTCTGTTTCCGTTCATCAGGGCAATGGGCTTCCCAACAGAGTTCTTCCCCGTTCTATTCGCAATCCCTCGAATGGCCGGCTATTTATCTCACTGGCGAGAGTCTCTGGATGATCCCGACACTAAGATAATGAGACCTGCTCAGGTTAATCTTCTGGTTATGTTCAGTTCTTTACTTTTCATCAGTTCAAGTAAGACATCTTATTTCATTTTATTACCACTGCAGGTGTACACGGGTGTATGGCTAAGACACTACACGTCGTTGAGAGAACGAAAGGTGTCGAAAGACGCCGATGAACTTGGTCAAGTGGCCGTGTCTAATGCCACGAGGAGGCGATTGGCTGGCGCTGGTAGTTAAGTTAATTAGACTATTACACTTGCTGCACACTGCCTTACATGCTGATGAGGGTGGATTAATAAAAGTCAATAATAAGCATTAAGCAAAGTATGATGTTTCATTTGATGACTCTGATTTGATTATCTTAAATAATTGTCGAACTTTGACATGTTTGGATAGCGTTTGTTGACTACCTGCTAATATTTTCATGTGTAGCTTTGTTTTTTTTGGCCTTTTTAAATTCTCTAAATATCATCATTGTTTAACAATATACACTTCGGACATAATCTGTCTTCTTCTCACTGGTTCTTCGATGGGTCCCGCAAGTGCCAGGAAAATGCTAATATTTGTGGAGGAGCTAATTTTTGCCAACCGCCATTTAAATTGAGGTGGTCTTTTAACGACATATTTCTTTGCAAGAAAATTTAAAAAATAAAAGAAAATACAATGGAAACTGAACAGCTGCATTTCCTTAAAGAACCCATTTAACATCAATTTCTCCAAAACAAGAACATAATCTGCAATCAACTGCTGTGCAAAATGGCCCTTAATCTCAAAACTGCATCTACTCTACAGCACAGACCATTCACTCAGTTCAATGTTCCAACCCAGAAGAGGCCCGCCTTAAAGGTTTGCGACGCTCCATCGTATTCATCTTTCTCCAGGTTAGCTTCTGTTTCGCAAGGAACGGAGAGGAAAGTCTCCGTCGAAGAAGATTCACCTGCTTACTATTCTGGTAACTCATTTCTTGATTCTTCAGTTTTTTTTTTCGTTTTCCTTCTCTTAGCTGTTGTTTGATTAATCTTTATTCATTTTCAGACGAAGGGTCGCCGTCCTCTGCTCGGACTCAACTAGATCTCTTACAACGGCTCAGCCCAAGCAGTCCCTCAGCTGATGGTATTCATTTATTACTTCTTCAAAAGAAAAAAAATATAGTTCAAGTCTGAATTTTTCTTTCACATGTTCTATCAGCAGGTTATCAGAGTGATGATGGCTCTTTCAGGCCAACCATTCGCGAGCAGCTGGCCAATATATTCGGAGACCGTGGAGGCGACTTTCTCATTCCATTGGGCAAAGATCTGAAGAAGGCGACTGCAAAGTTCTTGACTGTATCGCAGAAGAGAAACATTCGAAGGCAGGCTTACTTAAACGAGGTTTCCCAGAGGAACGACTCTGTTTTCTTCGCCACCATAGGTGCCTTTGTTATAATCCCGCCTATCGTTATATTAGGAGTTGCCATTGCAACGGGCTATGTTCAGCTTTTTCCGTGATACGATTCGATATCTTTGTATATAAATGTAGAATAATGCAAAAAAATAAATAATCTTGAAAACAATCCGATACGAAAAACAAGCCTTGTTAGTGCAGTGAATTCTTAACTATGTTCTGAAGATTCATGTTTCTGCTGGGATCTTGGAGACATCTCTTGATCCGTCGGTTGAACGGGTTTGTTCCCTAGAATTGATCCCTGCTTCTCTATGTAACTCCATTTCTCTTGAAGAAGGTACGCCAGGAAGACGAAAGAGATTTCAACCGTAAAAAGGATGGTCCATTTCCTTACATCCTTGGATGTTCTTCTGTGATATGCTTGTAAGCCAGTGTATATGTTGATGATCCCAAGCAAGGAGACTGTTAATCCCATTAGCCAGTGGAAAACAAACCAAATAATCCTACCCTTGCTTCCCCTGCACAGTAACATATTTCCGAGCATGTTTAACTACGAGAATGATAATATCATAGACGGTGAAGTTTATGTAAGATTTTTTTCTTTCTCCTTACCTGCGCGGTCTGAAGAGCCCAGCTAATGCTTGAAGCCACATTAGAACGTAAAAGGCCAACCCGATTCTCTGGTGGTCGTTGTTGAAAGCGTTGTCGAAGTACTTTATGGACATCACAGCTGCTGCTGTTGCTAGGAGCACTGCAATAATCTGCAGATATTCCAAGTTAGATATGATTCTCTGAGTTTTTTAGGAATAGAAATATGAAGACTTCTTTCTACCTGCGTTATTGCATGAACATAGAAAATGATTCTTAGCCTCTTCCCAGATTGCCCTTTACTCATCGACATCCTCATTACAAGTATAGCAACTGGCATTAGAAAACCGATCGATGCCCACAGAAGGATTCCATGGAGTTTGATATCGAACAGCAGCTGAGGACTAATGTGAACTTTATCAACTGCTGATTTTGTATCCACTTTAGATGAGCTGACTGGGGACAGAAAGTTGAAGACGCCGAGTGCTATGAAACAGTGTAAACGCAAAAGCTTATCTGTATACAGCATCGTTTGTCTTTCTTTCAATTGTTGATGTAAGAAAACGACAGAGCAACTAAGTAAAAAAACCTGGAGGAACAAGAAAGAACGAGAGAATTATAACAATGTTAGGAACTCAAATTCCTTCCTTCGCATCTTTGCTATGTGTCCAAAAGTAAAAGGCGTATGTGTAAATCTATACATAATTCAACTTACCCCTTTGCTAAAAGTCGTCTTCTTTCGGTTTATGATAAGGCAAAGTGGGCGATTAGAGGTTGATAAAGTAATGCAATGAGATTAATAAAGCCGTTTTTATTGTGCATATTGTATGTAGAAGGGAAAGAATCGAGTTTGAGAAATGGAGCAATGCTTTCATTAATTTATAGTGAGAAATGGGGCCAGCTTTAATATACACATAAATACATACATACATACATACATACATACATACATACATACAAACATGCATATATGCTAGACAACATTATCTTGTGAGGATTCCACTATGAGGTACATACAACTGTGGAAGCTGCACTAAGATATATATATATATATATACACACACACATAGACTGCTTCATCATGTGCTGCACACTGAGAACATGGCCTCAGTATATACACCTCTAACACTATATATTATCTGAAGTACGTACACTTAAAGACTTTTGTGGGCTTCATTACATTACATGGTATTAATTAAGATACATATTCTGGGATCCTTGTGATGATGGCAGTTGTTAAGAAACACAGCTCAAAAGAGCACGAATAGGCTTTGAGAAGACAAAGATGGGCCATAACTGTTTATAAAGCTCTCATGCAGTGCAGCTTTAGTTTGAGAAAATCTATTACTAGCCAGTGATTGCAGGATTCAGAAAAAAAAAAATGTAGAGAAATGGTCCCTTATTATTATCATATCTTGTAGTTAGGTCTCTTTTCAAAATGAGAATGATTGTAACTTTATATTCTTGGTCTCTTTCGTGCTTGGAAATTTATTATTTATGAAAAAAGTTGAACGTCGTAGTTATCTCTCATGATTTTTTTTTATTTAAAAGGAAATATATATCTATATATATATAATATCATATTTCATATTAACATTAACTTGATTAATTATATGTTAATAATAATAAATTCGCTTTAACTGTTATATTGGAAAAAGTCAAAACTTGTGGATCAGTGTGACTTGATTTTTTTGTTTAGCTGGTAAGTCCTTAATTTCAATGGGCTTCTTGATTATCAATCAATTATCATTTATTTCAGTTGAAAATAGAACTAGGTGGGTGATTTGCTTTTAGTAACTAACATTCGAATGAATTATAACGAAATACTAATTGAAATGATGACTTAGGTCCCAATCGAAATTCCCTTTAGAATATTGCAATTGTTATTTAAATAAATAGTTTTGTATGGTAAAGGAAAAATACAATAAAAATACTTTTTTAGAAAAAAAAAAAAAAGAAAAAAAGGGGAAAGAAGAGAAGTCCAAAGGCGTCTCTATTCACCTTCTTTCTAGTCGAACCAATTAACTGAAAAACTCAGCTATGGTCCAGAAATAGTCGATGAATTCATTTCATTATCTGGGATCTTTCCCATGTTTTTGACATCGATGAATATGTCGTCGCTTATCTCTTCAAGTACATTATCATCGCTGACACAAGTATGCTATGATATCTAATTTCACTTTTTCTTTTTATTGCCATTTCTATGTGGGTTTTTCTTCTGTATGTAATGGAACACCATTTCGGAGCTGTTGAGTTGTTTATCTGATCTGGGATTTGAATTTTTATTCGTAAGGTTTGGATTGTATGCAGAATTATTTGCTAAATTTACTGCTGATAAGAAGATACAAAGATAAAAATTGCTTCTTGGTGCTTATTTAATAACTATTTTAGATTGATTTCATTTTATGTGGGCAATGGAGGGACATAAGTATTATACATATTATTTTGACAATTTGTAATGCGACAGAGAACAAAAGGTGGATGATTGAATGCCAGTTGTGTTGGTTTTAGATAACAATCATGATTTGTTGCTTATTAAAAGAGATGAAAATTTCTTTGGATGTGATTGTCCCATCCCATGGTCATTTGATAGTTTATCAAATATTGGTGGGATTCTTGCAAGTGTTGGAAAATCGTGTCTGCTTCTGCAGTTCACGGACAAGCGCTTTCAGCCAGTGCACGATCTGACCATTGGCGTCGAGTTTAGAGCTAGAATGATCACCATTAACAACAGACCAATAAAGCTACAGATTTGGGACACAGTATTGTCTTCTTACCCTTATTCATTCTTTTCAATAATTTCATGTTTTATACGACATGGCATAAGCCGGCCTATGCAACATCATTGTTTATGGTACTAGAAAATATATGTGCACAGTGATTTCGGATTGTCTTTACATTAGATATACTCGGGCAGAAATGATGTTTTGATTCTGTTATGATCACGCTAGGCTGGTCAAGAATTGTTCAGGTCGATTACAAGATCGTAGTACAGAGGTGCCGCTGGAGCCTTGCTTGTGTATGATATCACAAGGTTCCATTTTTTATCCCTATTTATTGACACACTTAACTTTGTAAGAGTAATCATATCGGCAAAAGATATAAGCAGCGTTATTTCTGGTATCATGATTACAAAAGGGTTGTGCCGATGTGAGGGTTCATTAGCTGAAAATATACTGAATTGGCTTCAAACACCTCTGTGATGACCCTTTTTTCCCATCTACTAAGCAGAGATTTCTTCTAATATTTGAATTATTATCTGCTACGTAAATAGTATGAACACATAGTACATCACCATGAATGTTCCTCAATATATATCCTCCTACTTCATTGCCCGATAATTTCTGTGTCAGGAGGGAAACTTTCAATCACCTTGCAAGTTGGTTGGAGGACGCTAGGCAACACGCGAATGTGATGCGAACATAATAAGTGTGACCTTGCACACAGAAGAGCAGTGAACACTGAGGAGGGTGAGCAGTTTGATAAGGAACACGGCTTGATATTCACGGTGGCCTCTGCTAAAACATCTCAGAACGTCGAGGAGGTAAGACATAATCGTCACTTGACCATTAAATCTCCTGAATCAACAATCTATAAGAAGATTCAAGATGGGGCTTTTGATGCGTCTAATGAGGTATATATGTTCTTTCAATATATGTAGGGCTTTGATGCATAATAGAATAAACCCATAATGATAATAATTTAGGAGGAGGAGGAGGTTGCTGTAGCTGACAGATGTGCTTGATTTGTTCAGTTCAACCACCAGAAAAAGAAAAACCTGGCCATGTTAGTTATTTTCTTTGATGGAAAAATGCAATTGTAGTATGATATTAATGCACCTTGAGGAAATACAATACATAAAACTGAAAATTTGAATACAATATACTACGATATTAAACTTCATTCAACATGCAAAAAATTCAAGAAGTACACCAGACATTATTAATGGAGATTAAACCGAATAATTCTTATTTAACTAATCTATCCATTTCTAGGAATAGGGCTGTGATTGGTATTAGCTGCTGGAGAAGGATAACCACCTCCGACGGAACCTTGTTTTGCCATGCGCCTGCTGGGGACGACGACAGCTGTAGATCAGAACAAGAATTAGTAATCAATAGAGAAAAACCTTAATTCCCCATAGACGTCAAAGATGATCGATAACCTGCAACATCGAAGAAGTATGATGGTCTTGCAGCTTCGGGTAAGTTGCAACTGCTCAACACAAGGAAGTTTATAACCACTAGGCCAAGGTTACCTCTCATTTTTAGTACTGTAGTGACTTGGAAAGGACATATAGCTCTACCTCAATTGCACTGTTTATATTTTGGGACATTAGTTCTGTGGGCACTGAACTGCTAAGAAATTTCCGACCATGAGTTAGTTTAGTTGTATGAACAAGTCTACTAGACGACTATTAAATAGTCAAGTTTTGACTTTTAACGGTTGCTTGACAAAACAATATCCAAGAGCTGAGGTGTGAGGTTGGTTATTAAGGAAAGAAACAGTTAATAAACTAATCGCATCCCTAAATTACTTCATAATTACGGATTTGTCCCCCTTTTAAGTTCAGAACTACAAATAACTTGCAGTAGCAGCAGCAAGCGTAGTAACCTTCGACGATGACGACTACGTATATTTTGTTCCCGACTTCTCCGACGTGTCCTTTAGTATGGTTAATTGTCGTCTGTCTTCAGAAGAAATGACTGTTTAGTTTTCTATTGAACGTCTTTTCAAGACTATCGTAAACGGTACGACAACAACTACTATTACAACTGATCGTAAGTACTTGGAAGAATCTGAATAATGGTGAGTTTATTTGGATTATAATTAATTAACAACAGATTTTTAAAGCCCACCAAAATCACAACCACCGCGGCCCACCGTCGTCAGATTGTCTGTATGTCAGCCACCTTCATGAAGGGAGACACACAATACAACACTTTTACAATGTAATAACGAGCATTCATCAGTTTCAAGTCAACATATTGACATTAAACACACACAAACACATACCATGATAAGGGTTTTTATGTACAATGATACCTCATCATCAACGCCCCATCCATCTCCACATCATGGGCAGCATTTTTATTATTATTTCTTGATGTGAAGCACGAAGTGAAGCAGCTAGAGCAATCTTCGTCCACATCAGCACAGTAGCAGCGCACACAACAACTAATACAGCAGGCAAGTATCCCAAACACAAGGCCGCACGCAGCTGAGGCACACACGACGATACTTACCACAAACACAAACAGCATCTTTCCCTCCATTTTCTCAATATTATAGTTACTATTTACTAGTAATTAGTTATATATACTAATGATGTTTAGTTGCATATAGAATGATCGAGCCGCTATATATACAAGTGGTTGCGTTGACTTTCCAATAATGTCTTGGATGATATTGGCCGAGTAGTAAAAAACGCTCATTAACATTCTTTTAATTACCCGAATAAACCGTCGCTGGCAATATATACTTCATCATTATGTATAGCCGTTGCTTCTCAACGACCTATAATCTATAGATTATTAAAAAAACTCAATAAATGCAACCGTCTGTGTTGTATATAGTATTGTAAATTGTAATATATGTCTTCTGATGCGAAGAGTTTGCTTAGTTGGTCATCCTAAAACAAAGTTAACTAGGCCCAAGATGTAATTTCACTTCTATTTTCTTTTTCAGAAGAAATTAAATCCCTTGATTTAATGGAGAAGTATATGACGAGGATGAGTAATAGTAGTAGTAGAGATGCCACTGAATTATTAAACTTATACGCAGATTATATGATTATTACAAAATTACAAGCAATCAAATATACAAGAAAAGTTCTCTTAAAAATGAATTTAATGCGCGTGAAATATAATTAACGTATTCAGAAAATCTAAGCCTGCTGTGAGTATAATAATAATATATCAATCATCAAAACCGCCGCCGCAATCACCGCCGCAACCACCACCACCATTTGAATCATAAGCCACAGCAGCATCGAGCGCATCTCCCACTACAGCCAAATAACCATCTATTTCATCGTCAATATTCTTACCAGAATCTCTTTTAGTTTTCGATCCATCAGCACCACCCATCTCAAGGTCGCCAGTACGAGGTTGCAGTTGTGGCTGTGCAGCAGCAGCAGTTGAGGTAGGCCGGTTTCTTCTCCTCCGCCTAATGCAATCCTCCAACCACAATGAACCATAAACAAACAGAAAAAACCCGACGACGGTAATAGCGACCAAGCCGAAATAGACCCACAAAATGATCAGACCTGCGTTCATATTTTCTTTCTTCTTTTTTTTTTTTCTGTATTTTGTTTTTATCTTTCTCTTCAAGATTGCCAAGTATGCGCGGACATTGATTCTATGTAATAAAGGCGCTGTTGAGAAATTTCCAATCATTTCATTGAGTTGTGTATTGCAAGTCTTGGTCAGTTAGCCAAAGCCATGCAAAAAAAGTCTATAACTTGGACTTTAAACAAGTTTTGCGTTCACAAGACTATATGTTTACGGTTTAGTCCCCTTTTTTTTACTCTTACAATTGCTAATACTTCCTAATTCTTTTTTTCTTTTTAATTAATAAAGATCCACAGTTGTTGCCTGCTGGTTTGATGAAGGATATTACAAATTTCAAGATGAATGAACTAAAAGGAAAAGGTAATTAGCTTTGCCAAGACATTGAGGCACGAAGGGTATTATTGTCACCAGAAAAATATGTCGTAATCTTACAACCGCCATAATTAACCTATGTAATACACACTGATGCACATACTAGGTATTTCAAACATATGCAAGGAAACCAGCGTGATACTTTGAATGATAAATTGCATATAACTCATTTGTGGTTTAAAAAAATAAACACCAAATCCATCTGATTTGTAAATAGCATAAAATATCCTCGTAGTTTAGTTAATGATGCACTCATCATCATTTACACCCCCTAATTGGGGGTACAATGCTATGTTTTCGATACCATCGGGGGTACGGTGCTATGTTTTAGACATCACAAGGGAGTTTCGTGCAATAAAAAAACCATAGGATAGTAATATGCATTTCAGTATAACCACATGGGGTATAACATAATTTACCCTACTTTGAAAGATAAAATTCGTTAATGTGATTTCATCTTTTTATTTTTTCAGGATATTTTTTTTATATGTAGTAGTCACCTTTTGATTTCTATTAAAAATCATACCTATCATCATACAACACATAACATTAATATTCCTAGAAATACAAGTTTAATATTCATTATATTATATATATGTGCATTTTATTAATATTATTAGTTTACATAAATGCAAAGTTTAAATTACATCACCAATTACAATTGCAAAAAAAAAAAAAACTTCATCTCTGGACATTCGCGCTTAATTAGCAAGATCGTAATAATATCAACCACCACAACCTCCGCCGCCGCCGCCACATCCCCCACCGCCTCCTCCATCTCCGCCGCCACCAGCAGGAGCAATAACCACACCAGCGGCAACAGCAGATATTCCCATCATCACCATACTCCCATCTTTGGTATTAGTATTACCACCGCCCATTTCCACTCAAGGGTACGAGGTTGGGGCTCCGCAGCAACTGCGGTCGGCCGTGAGGAGACAAACTTGTGTTTCTTCGTCACTGCCTTGCAGACATGAGTAGAACGATGTGCCCAAAAGACATAGTCATATCGTAGCGATAATGGTAAGAACCAAAGCGAAGAAGACCCAAGAAACGATCGCGCCTGCCTTCATAATTTTATTTTTTTTGTGGGAATAATTTTAATATTTCTTTTTTATAGTGTACGGCAAATAATTAATTGTGGTGTCATGGGCTTTATTTAATTGAATGCATATTTGATGCGTATTTATATGTATCATTACATATATCCAAAGAGGACGTTGACTTTAGATAACCGTTGACGTGGAAACTCCACGCGCTATTTAGATTTTCCAAGAAATTCGACCCCACCGCAAATTTGACTTTTAGGCTAAATAGTATATTTGACTAACCTTCTAATTCCAATTAGGTTAAAAACAATTTTAACATGCAATTATTAAAACCATAAAATTTCCCTTTGATCTTAAAATTGTTACATATGTAAAGGAATAAATTACAGTATATTCTGCAAAAGATATTATAATTGCAGGTCGTGAACCAATATCTAGGAAATTATTGCAGATTGATGAAGCCAAAGAAGGTAAAATCATATTCGGATATTAAACAAGTTGAATAAAATTACTATTTAATGATGAAATGGAAGATCATGGAAAGGGAGCTGAGATTCAATATTGACGATTTGCTTACTAGTTTTTATCGATATGATTATGAAAATATGATGAATAAAAAATAAAATATTTAAAGATACAACGATCAAATCATACAGGTCACTCTAAATCTTAAGATGACAAATTGTCTGAAAATTTGCAGCATTGGGCAATTATGGTTACAATCTCCATCGGGTGTTTGTGTGCATGGACGTCAACCACTACAACCCCCGCCACCGCCACCACCACCACCACCACAGCCACCACCTCCACCGCCACCACCACCGCCACAGCCACCACCAGAAGCTCCAGCTGCGTTGCCGGAGTTGTTTTCTCGTGCTTTACGAGGCCCAAAGCAAGAAACAAAGATAGAGTAAATGAATAGAAGAAGATAAAATGCAAATCCGGCTGCAATGGAAAGACAGACTATCCATACAATTATTAGAACAGCATCCATTAATAGGGTTTTCTTATTTTCAGTTTAACACGCCCATGGGCATCTTTTTATACCCTGTAATAATATGTTGTGTTTGGGACTTTGCCCTTCATCAACTTGTCCTGATGGTATATAGATTAAATTAAAATCTAGTTGCTTATAATAATATATAAGTCATTGTCGATCACTGATTCTTTTTCTCGGAAAGTACTACATTATCGAATGTGGCTTGCAAGTTAGCTCTTTATTTTTTTAGATCTCAACTTCCCATTATTTGACGTGCGAAAGTAAGTTTTAAGGTTTCATCACAATTTTTTCTAGAAGTGTGACTATGCATCGCTAGTATTAATAACATTTATTGGCTGGGGTTTTCCACGTAAAAATCTTGGTGTCTACTTTATTTCCAATTGTTCAAATTTTAACTGTGGTGTTAATCGACCGGGTCCGCTGCCCAAACCCAACATTACATATGTACAAAGGTAACTAGCTTGCCTTGAGACACCATTACCAAGGGTATAATTAACCTATATATACAATATATACACACACATACTAGGTATTTCAAGGATTTGTCTTGTCTACCCACTTGGGTATAACCCAAGTCCAATCAAATTATGACATATGTCACTTTACATCTATCCTATACATGTTGGTACACCAACAACCTCGTAAGATTTTATATAGTGTGCCACATGTCAAATTATGAATGGAGTTGGGTTATACCCAACTTGGTAGGATAGAATAAACCGTATTTCAAACCTATGCAAGGAAACCTAGCGTGATACTTTGAAAGATAAACTTTGTTAATGTGATTTCATCTTATTTTTTCAGGACATCTTGTTAATGGATATATATGTAGTAGTCACCTCTTGACTTCTATTAAAACTAATACCTATCAACATAGAACGTAACAGTAATATTCCTAGAAAGACAAAGTTTAATATTATTCATTATATTTATGTGCATTATGTTAATAATATTAGCTTACCTAAATGTAGAGTTTAAATTACACCACAAATTACAATTGCAACAAAAAGAAAAACTTTATTTTTTTAAAATTCGCGCGCTTAATTAGCAAGATGGTAATAATATCAACCGCAGCCTCATCCTCCACCACCACAACCGCTATATTTTTTAAATTCCCTTTTATATGTAACATTATTACATTTACAAAGAGGACGTTGACTTTAAATTACCGTTGACGTGGAAATTCCACGCGCTATTTAGATTCGACACGCCACAAATTTGACTTTTGGGCTAAATAGTAGTATATTTGACTAACTTTATAATTCCAATTAGCTTAAAAGTTAAAAAATTATAAGATTTCCCTTTGTTCTTAAAATTGTTATACATGTAAAGAAATAAATTATAGTATATTCTTAAAAAGAAATTATAATTGCCGTTTTGACCCAATATCTTGAAAATTGCAGATTGATGACCCTAGGAAGGCAAAATCATATACGAATAAATAAGCAAATTGAATAAAATTACTATTTGATGATGAAATGGAGGATCATGGAATTGGAAAGGGAGCTGAGATTCAACATTGACGATTTGCTTACTAGTTTTCATCGATATGAAAGTAATATGAAGAAAAAATTAAAATATTTAAAGATACAACGATCAAATCATATGGGTCACTCTTAATCTTAAGATAACAAATCGTCTAAAATTTCGTGGCATAGGGCATTTATGGTTACAATCACCATCGGGTGTCTGTGTGGACGTCAACCACCACAACCCCCGCAGCCACCACAGCCACCACCACAGCCACCACCACCATCGCAGCCACCACCAGAAACTCCAGCTGCGGCGGCGGCTGAAGCACCTGCAACAGCCCCCATTATCACCACATTGCCGGAGTTGTTTCCTCGTGCTTTACGAGGCCCAAAGCAAGAAACAAAGCAAGAGTAAAGGAGTAGAAGAAGATAAAATACAAATCCGGCTGCAATGGAAAGAAAGACTATCCATATGATTATTCGAACAACATCCATTAGGTTAGTTAAATAGGGTTTCTTATTTTTGTTTTTAATTTGCACGCCCGCCATAGCATCTTTTTATACCCTGTAATAATATGGTGTTTTTGGGACTTTGCTTATCGTCAACTTGTCCTGCAGGTGGTATATAGAAAATAATATACATACGTCATTGTCGATCACTGATTCTTTTGCTCGGAAAATACTACATCGAATGTGGCTTGCAAGTTAGCTCTTTGTTATTTAAATCTCAACTTCCTATATTTGACTTGCGAAAGTAAGTTTTAGGGTTTCATCACAATTTTTCTAGAAGTGTGACTGTATGTATCGCTACGCTAGTATTAATAACCGTTTTAGTTTATTTTTCGCAATAATAATTTTATAATAGAAAGTCTAAGCGTTGACGATGACATCCCAAGGTCTTTTTCTATTATCATATATATAGATAGAGAATCTTTTCATTAACAATTGCAAGTATACTTGTAGCGTTAAGACTTTGGTTAATTGTTCAAACGAGTTAATTATTATTCATTATAACAGCCGCGTTGTTTCTGTGTAAGGAAGTTTGAAACGCTCGTTGGAATGCAAATGAATACACATCATACATGCCATTTGCATCGTATTATTGATTCCATTGTAATGTAAGATTCGTCTTTCAACTATAAATATAAAATTGGAACGCTTTTATTAACAAATACAGTCGCTACAATTTTTCGGAATGGTGACCTCAATTCTAATACTTTTTCGACGAAGAGCATTCATCTCCAAAGCCGTATGATCACTATCGCCTAGGGTTTTTCGGGCAGTTAGATCAATATTCTTTTAACTAATAGAATGAATGCGAGTTTAGTGTTTTAGACTTACGAAAGTTGAGTTCTTGGTACGCCATGCGCATTAATCAATGCAATAAAACGTACAATTAGTTTATGCAAATCGAAGACATAGATAGACATTTTGACAGAAAGAAAATACAACACCGCATCAGCTTCAATGGATGAACAATGGAAAATATTAAACACACACACACACATACAAATGCAAACAAAACACCTTAATAAAGTTGTGTATGTAAAATGATCATCGTCCCGCCCCCCCCCCCCCCCAATTACACATTTGCGGCTGCATTATTATTTCGAGATCTGAAGCACGATCCGAGCCGTCCATCGCAGCAAGAGCAAGCGCCCTCACATTCGTCACTAAAGCAGCAAAGCGCAAGACACTGAATACAGCACGTAAGTAGCAGACACAGAAAGCTAAAGGCAAACGAAGCGCAGACGATGATGCTCACGATAAACGCAAACTGCAGCTTTCCGTGGTCGTCCATTTTCCGAAGATTGTTATTATTTTTTTTAATACGTCGACCTAACTATTTGTTTGTTGGTGTCTAGCTATATATTACAACGATCAAGGAAGACAATTCAATTACGTACATAGCCGTTATATATATACGAGGGTTTGAGTTGACTTTAGATGTCTGATGATTGGCTGACTAGTTCAAATCTCATGTTGATGCATTCATTCATATTTGGATTATTGGCTGTATCATTAGCTTACCAAGAAGGCATTGCCAGCTTTCCTCTTGCACTTACTAGGCCAAACTACATTTTATAACAAATGGATCGAAGAGAATTATTATCATAAGTTGACTTGTAGTGTAGGTCATGCAATGATACTTTATAAAATTGGAAGAACACTTGATATTATTCCTTCGATTTGGTTCGTCAAGACTAGTTATTTTTTACAAACAAGTTGCAATATTTGCCTTGGTCGTTACCTAATAAATAAATATGGTTTTTTCTTACCTACCCACTTGGGTATAACTCAAGTGGGTTAAGATTGTGACATGTGTCACACCTTCACAATCTAAGGTGTTGATGTCAGCACCATCTTTAAGATGGGACACATGTCACAATCCCAACCCACTTGGGTTATACCTAAGTGGATAAGATAGCATGAACCAATAAATATATCGAGCAAAGCACGAAACCGAACAATGCGACTTGGTTATTATTATCAACGTGCTAACGTTGTCAACCAATAATAACGGCTAAAGAAATGCCATTACTATCATCCCATTATGCTAACGACCGTTCTTAATCTTCTTGTTTTTATTTTAGGAACTTAAAAAAAGAAAATAGTGGAGAACGTTTGTATTTATTCATTCAATTTCATGACGTTTTCTATATGACGAGGAGGGTTGACTTGACTTGTACCATGTGATGTTCAAGATATATCTTATTAGCCGTTGCTTCTCGACGTATATTAATTACATAGTCTCGTATGGTAATAGAAAAATGAATATACATAGATAGATATATGATACAGTTGATAAGGACAAGTAAGTAATTCGAAGAGTTCGCTTATTAGGTTTTCCAGGTTAATTGGGCCCAAGATGTAATTTTATTTCAGCTCTCCCAGCTCTTACATCGGACTAAACTAGACTAGGATGAGGAGTTCTTTCGTATGTTTGACTAAAGAAACAAACGAACAAAGTATAGGTTCGTTTGATCGTACGGCATGTTTCTGCCCATTGAGTTTTAATTTATTTATCAAAATTATGCTGTAAATTGTGGAATATATATGAAGGTTATAGTATACACGAACTTCGCCGCATGCTTCTTAATATCTTATCTCTTAACATAATTTAATTTGTGGACCTCATTTTTTCCATAGTGCTGATAAGTCTATATACAAAAAGGAAAACTTAGCTTTACAACTTCGTTCGTAGGATCTCATTCGCCGGAGAAACGATTATTGAATCGCCTGACTGAAATGGCCGCATCTGATCTCTTCAAGCTTTCGTTCCTCGTGACGTCTCTCCTCTCCAGTTCGAACCTGTGGGCGGGGGAAAAGTCCGGCGGCGGCGGCGGCGGCGTATCGCCGCCCACGTGCAACCGCATCGAGTGCCCGACCTACGACGTCGTTCAGACGGGAAATGGGTTCGAAATCAGGCGATACAATTCAAGCGTGTGGATTTCCACCGACCCTATCGATGATATTTCGTTAGTTGGGGCTACTAGAGATGGGTTCTTACAGTAAGTAGCTGATTTTATTTGTTCTTCGTTTTCCTTTGTCGACCGACGGCTTGTTATTTCATTACCTCTCTCTCTCTCTCGCAGGCTCTTCAACTACATCCAGGGCAAGAACGACAAGAACCAGACGATAGAAATGACGGCGCCGGTAATAACCGAGGTAAAGCCCAGCGACGGGCCCATCTGCGCTTCATCGTTCACTATCAGCTTCTACGTCCCAAAAGAGAATCAAGAAAGCCCGCCGTCGGCCAAAGGCCTTCATATCAAGAGATGGGGCCCGACTTACGTCGCGGTGAGACAATTCAGCGGATTCGTGGAGGACGATGACGTCGGAGAAGAAGCAGCAGCTCTGTACAACAGCGTGGCCGGTACGGTTTGGGGCAACGCCATCGATAAGAGCCAGGAAGGGGAGAGCGGTACGCAGTATATTGTCGCTCAGTATAACTCTCCGTTCGAGTTTCGTAATAGAGTGAACGAAATTTGGATGAAGTTCAATGTGGATGACGCCGTCGGGATTGAGAGGATTAGCGGCGTATAATGCGATATCCGTTGTAGAAAGGGAATCCTCCTTACATATCATTACTCAGAATAATAGTGTTTGTCTGTTCCTTGCAACCTTGTGCAATGGTTAAGACCTCATCGTTATGTAATAAATCTGCTTCTTATGGATAAACGAAGACGCCATAGATTAATAGGTTCGAGACATAGCAATCTACTAGTTAGTAACCGTAGTTACCATTCAGTCAAATACGACACAAAGATGGCGTTTTCAATCTAGTAGTACTAACCGTTATCGTTCGACCAATGTTCTACTTAGCCGGCATATGCCTACTATTTCTGGCCCTTCTTCTTCCACAAGTCTCCGAACATTCTGATGCCTGAAGAACTTTTCTTCTTACCACCTACGAATGCGTCATCCGAATCGTTGACGAATCCAGGCGAACGCATCGAACCATAATACGAACCGACGGGTTCGAATGAGTTGCTACCATAGTACAGCTTGTCCATCGATCCACATCTCTCAGATACTCTCCTACCACCGCCGCCCTCACTTCCGCTCGTCTCCATACCGCCGGACAAGAAGTACGCCGCAGCGTCGGCCGCTTTTCTCCACTGCTCAGTCTGTACGCGGAGGCTCTTCATCTCGTTCTCTAGTTCTTGTTTGGCTTTCTCGGTAGCGGCTAACTTCTCATTCATGTGGGCTGCTTCGGTTTTACTCTTTTCAAGCTCTTGATCGGCTTGCTGAAGTTTCGACTGCAGTTCCTCCACCTGAGATTGCATAGATGTGATCTTCTCCGACTCTTTGGCGAGTTGGGTTTTGAGCTTATCGTTTTCTTGGCGCAAGTCTTCGATTTCTTTTCCCTTTTCCTCTAACTTGGTCATGAGCGAATGAATCTCGTCGTCCTTCGAATCCTCCAACTTAGGCATCAAATCATTCGATTTGTCAGTCGAATCTTGTTTGGCTATCTCATCTGCTTCAGTATGAGGTTCTAAACTAACTTTCTCAGTAGGGACTTCAAACACATCAGTTTCAGGCAGCATCTCTTGCTTCTCCATCACTACAGGGACAGAAACCTGCTGCAGTTTCTTCGACTTGCTGTCATGTTGCTGCTGTTGCTGAGCTTTCTTTCTTACAGGCTCGGCAGAAGCTAGTTGGTTCTTGAGGCACTTGAGCTCGTCTTGCGCCTGGCCGAGCTGAGACTCTAAGTCCGCAATGCGAGTTCCGAGCTTCTTCGGCTGCTTGGCGGGATCGGACTGCGAGCCGCGGGGCGATCGGTTATCGGACAGTCTCGACTTCGAGCGGTGGTGCAAAGAATCAGACTCTGAGCTCGAGGATGTCCTGAGACTAGGCGGCCCTGATCGAGGAAACGGCCGTTGCGCCATTTCTGCGGTTCTGATACAAAAAAGAAAGATCTAAATCAGTGTGATGAAAGCAAAAAACACATCTATGATAACGCATATCACCTTGTAGTTCTTGGCATTTCCTTTCCTTCGATTCAACGGCTGGTAAACAACGTTGCCCTGCTTGAGCACAATGGATCAGTTATTGATTATAAAGATGAACAACATCAGTAGATGATAACGAACGATACACCCCCACCCAATACGTGCCCTAAAGCTTTTGCTCTTTTCAAGAAAAGAAAAGCAACTTGAGAGTGAGACCAAATGCAGAGATGCTACATGCCAAGAATCATGAAAAGGTGCGCTTTTGTACAGTAAAGACTGGTCAATCTTTGGCCCATAATTGGTAGTGTGCCCTGCAATAATAATGTGTGCAAGTGCAACTGTCCTATGAACTATACCACTACGCATTTATGAATTAGAACAAGGAGAAAAAAGGGGGAACAAAAATGAAATCAGCCAAGGAGTTTGAAAGGAAGTATTCTAATGTTTGTTATCAAATCATATCAGTGGATTCTTCTCCTTCTTTTAACAGTCTTAGCTATTAATAATTTGCAGTGTAATGAAACCCTAGTACCAGGCCAAGCAAGCTAGCTAGCTAGCTACCTCCTTCCATGGCGTAATTTAACAATCAGCAAATTCTAAAGAACAAAATGCCCCAGCAGTTCTTCCTTCGAACAGTAAAAGGAAAAGTGTAAGAATATGATACAATGAAGCTGAAATGTCACCTGGGTCTTCTCTCAAACGCGCGGACACTAACGAACAAGAAGCAGCTTGAGAGAAGGGTTTTGAGCCGTTGAGTGATATTTATTGCAGGAGCACTGCGTGCATTTGTCGGGACCAAACCAAACAAACGGTAAAAATATTATAATATTATTATATATATATATATATAAAGTCTTTTCTTTTGGATTTTGAAATTTTGAACTATGGTTTGTTATTCCTTCCTACACTAGTTCAATAGAATATATGTTTAAACCGTGACTTCAAGTCAATTGTCGGATTTAAGAGCAAGCATCAACCTTTGTTTGTGGTAAGTTATTATTAATTTGGAAGAAGAAAAGAAAGAATAATGCTAATTTATTATATATATATTGTAAATCGTGTCTCTCTTTCTTGATACGCGAGTGAAATTAAACCTTTAAATTTTCCAAGATTTGGAGATTTAATTTCTCCTCGTGACTATTAATTAAACCATTTAAAAAAAAAGTTTATTCTCTAAAGGAAGAAAGAGCCTTTTCGGTACTTTGTGCAACTGTTGGTTGGTCGTTTTTACTATCTCAAAGTTTGAATTTTGTTATATTATTATACATACTGATATATTATTAGATCGATTAAATTAGGAGTTATACTCTACTAGTTGGTCTTTCAATAGGTTAAGACCAACTTGTGATATTGGGTAGAACCGTCAAACCGGTCCGCCCGCCCCACCCCGCCATTAAACGGGGCGGGGCGGGGCGGGCCAGTCCGCCAACATAATGGGCTACTAAACCGGTAGCCCGCCCCGCCTCACAGCGGGGTGGCGGGCTAGCAGGCCAACCAGCAAAATTTGAAAATTTAAAAAAAAATACCCATATTTTATTAAATATATTACACATTCAAAATAATTCATATAAAAATATATTTTATGTAATATATTAATTACTATTAAATATTATTTATTCATATTTTTAATAACGGGCCAACCCGCCCCGCCCCGCTTCAACCCGCGGCCCAAACGGGCTGGCCCATGTAGGCCCGTTTTTAAACGGGTCTTTAATATATCAACCCACCCCATCTATTTTTCATGGCGGGGCGGGCTAACCCGATGGACTCGATCCATTTTGACAGATCTAATATTGGGTTGTTGGATGATATGGGGTAGATCGTGGCCCAGGCTTAAAAGAGTCAAGCCAACTACTTTATAAAAATAATAATAAAAAAAATTAAATGCCATTATTTGAACATCAAAGTTTATCAGTTTTTTTTTTTTTTTTTTTTTTTAACTCCTTTAGATATTTTTATTCATTGACGAATAAACAAATCTAACGATATATATTGTGTTTACCTAATTAACAAGAGAGGGCAATATATATCATTCCTAGTATGTAAAAGCTCTTGCAATTCCTCATAATTATTATTACAAATACACGCACACATATTTATATATATACACACATTATATTCTATTTGCGCACGTTGGAATATTTAGCATTCCTATTATTATCGCATGCCCGCATTATCAGAATGAGTGGAGTCTTGTAGGGATAATATTATTATCCAATCACAAATAAAGATTCCAATAGTGGCCAAAGAGCTTGAAATATCAGAAATAATCGCTGACGACATGCGCATATATAGTGCATTATGACTAAGCAACAATTAATAATTATAAGTTCGTTGTATTTGATTTGAAATTGATGATGTTTCCTTTAACACTAAACCAAAGAACCCTAATAAATACGAAGAGCTAATGGAAAGTCATATCTGTATAAAGATGAAATGGATATGTAATAATTTGATTTTATAACTGTCGCGCCTGTTTTTATTTTAGGTAAGGTTGTCTAATCAAATCAAACTGCCCATTTAATATATACGTTCCACGACATTTATATATATATATATATAAAATGAATAAATAAATGAATAACCTATCAAGATCGATAAATAGTCAATGAAATTTGACCTTATGCATTAGTTGAGATAGGATGCATCTAACTCATGCATCGTGCATCGGTTAAATCATACAATCATATATATTTTATATTTTAAAATTTCCATGGAAATAGATGTAAAATCTAGCAAACACCGTTGACATATACCATTGTATTGCAACCTTCCAACTAAAAGCAATCATATATCAAATGCAATTTCTATTTAAATATTACCCACTACTAAGTTAATTAAAAAAAAGTAATAATCCATAAATTAAAAGTAAGTACTCCACTCCACTATAAATCCATTGAACCGCAAAAGAAAAAATAACCATCCAAGAGCAAGAAAGATAAGAAAAAAAGATGTTGATCACAACAAACACTCATAGCAAGGAGATGATAAGGCCATCATCTCCAACGCCACAAAGCCTACGAAGACTTCAACTCTCCTTCTTAGATCAGCTAGCTCCACCGACATACATTCACATCATTCTCTATTACAAGCCGCCTACCCACCGCCTCGACGTGCAAGAAACTTCCAAGAACTTAAAACGGTCCCTCTCCGAAGCTCTAACCCGATACTACCCGCTCGCCGGTCGGCTCCAAGACCGCAACACGTGGGTCGAATGCAACGACTCGGGCGCAGAATACATAGAAGCCCTTTTCGACAACCTTAAACTTTCAGACATAATAGAAAACCCTAATCTCGAAGAACTCCAAAACTACGTGCCGCCGTGCGCGGGACACGGAGTCCCGCTAGCGGTGCAGGTGAATTTTTTCGGGTGCGGAGGGATCGCGGTAGGCGTGTGCGTGTCTCACAAAGTTGCCGATGCTACTTCCATGGTCGATTTCGTGAATGCATGGGCAGACATATCAAGAAATAACAGTATTATTAGTCTTACCACAGCGTACGAAACTGCTCAGCCTAGGTTTGATCTGTCCCAACGTTTTCCACCTGCAAATTTTTCAAAGTACTTTCCGGCAGTTGCAGCTCATGATCATCAGAGCCTTAACTTACCAAAGATCATGACGAAAAGGTTCGTGTTTGAGGAGAAGATGATAGATTTGCTGAGGAAAATGGCTTCTGGCCCCACGATAAAGAAGCCAACAAGAGTAGAAGCTGTCTCAGCCTTCATATGGAGGCATTTGATCGATGCCAAAGATGATGCCCAAAAACGGACAGTCTATGCTGCCTCCTACGCAGTCGACATTAGGTATAGTCTACTGAATATATATTTCTTTTTTTTGTGTGTAATAATTTCAAACAATTACATATTGACTTCTCTTTGACTTGCAAGGGCGCGAGCTAGGCCTCCACTGCCTGAGCACATCTTCGGCAACGCATGCGCACGAGCCATGGCAATGATGACCGAAGCTTCGGGCTACTACGAGTTGGTCGTGAAACTGAGAGAAGCGATAAAGAAGGCCAACGCTGAGTATGCAAAACGGCTCGAGGATGGAGATGCTTTTCTCGAATACTATTCGAAGAACGAAGAGAACGAAGCGGGCTTTAAGGACGGGTCGAAGGCGCTGGAGATCTGCTTCTTCACGAGCTGGTGCAGGTTTCGGGCCTACGAGGCTGATTTCGGGCTGGGAGGGCCCGAATGGGTGTCGATCATAGGCGTGCCAGTGAAGAACCTTGTGTTCTTTCTGGGGACTAAGGGCGGCGATGGGCTTGAGGCGTGGCTGAGTTTAGCTGAAGACGACGTTGAGGTGATTGAGGCTGCTTATGGTATTGTTCTTAGAAAAGTGATCAATGAGAATCAAAAAGAGCCAATATGAGCTCTGTGTGTGTGTATTTGTGGTGATAAATGTGTGTTTAGTTGTCCAATTGTGTAACCGTTTGGATAGAAGACTAAGTAAAAGTTTGTGCTGTGTTTATACCGTTGGGAGTTGCTCTTCTTTTTCAGAAATAACTGTCAATCTCAGTAAGAACGCTGTTGGCGTCGGCAAATTCTCTCTCCCATTTTATTAATTATGGGCCTTAGTAACCCCTGAAAGGTGGGCTTTTAATGTATTTGAAGCCCTAAATAACGAAGATGTGATGTGATTCGATCGCCATCATCATCCATCATCGCTACTAAAATTATAGAATATTTATTATTTTTTATTTATTAGATTATATTTTCCCAAGTGGGATGGATATCTGCGTCCTAAGAATGCAGCCAAATGAAGTATATATATAATCTGACATGATGTAGTATGTCAAAATCGGATACTTCCATGATACTTCTTGCAATGGAAGTCCCGAACCGATTTTGTAGCTTGTTTTAAATTCAATATTTCATTTTATAATGACTTCTTTGGTTGCAATTAACAATCTATTTCACAGAAATAAATTATAAAGTACAGTGTAGGTGAAATGCATTGTAATAATACTCTCTGTCAAACGTAAACTAAAATGGCGACAAGGCTTTTGTAAAAAGAAAAAACGTTGGCGCTGGTGGCGATTAGGATAAAATGATGCGTACTACATTAGTCAGTCGCTTGAATGTTAGTACCAACTACCAACCAAGTACAGATGTTACTTGAGAGCACATGGAATGGCTTTGACTTGTCATGAAGATACTACACATAATCTATTTAATAATAATAATAATAATAATAATAATAATACCTCCGAAAGCAAAGCTCATCTCATCTCATCTCGACAGTTAATTTTCTCATCTTCTGTCGTTTTTCAAAGAGTTAAGCAATTGTTGTACTACTACTACTACTACTACTTGTATTATCGGTACTGCGTTTTCCGTTAGGTATCGTTTTATAGTACAAGAAAGGGAAAGTACAAGTTATAATAATGATTTGATTACATATATATATATGCCGCTAGGCTTCTCCCTTGTTTATAATCAGATATAGCCCAAGTTTTGTGCTTATATCAAGAACAGAGTTGCTTGCTTGCGCCTATGGCAATGCTACCACCGTTGATGGTATCAAAATCGACCCGAGAGGGCCCGACCCGATCTTGATACCACCAATGGTGGCTGCATCGCCAGCCGGGCCGGGCCGGGCTTGTTCATTATTTCCTTTTTCTTTCTAATTTCTCAGAAAGGAGACAGATTTCTGATCTTACACATGGTTTGCTATTTTATGAGTTGAGGAGGTTTGTCCTGTAAAGCGAGGGCAAAGGCATGAGAATTTTATCAACAAACCCAATCACAAAAAAAAAAAAAAAAAGGTTTCAACTATGGAAACAAACTATATTACCTTCGATGTAACAATGGAGAGTGGAGGAGACTATGATAAAACAAAAATTTAAATCAAAAAGCTTTTATTATTCAAGAACAAACATAAAAAGAAAAAAAAAAAAAAACTCAAAGCAAACTAATAGCTTTTTAAGTAGCCCTCAATTTTCTTAAAACCCCATGAATGATTATTTTCCAATAATGCAGAAAAAGCTCCAATCTTTCTTTCTTGAACTTCTGCTGTTAGAAAACACCACAGCACAGCCCTTTATAGACTGACTGATCCCCCCTTACAATACAAGTATCATCATCTCTTACACATCAGTCAGTCGATCGAATTGGGCTACAAATGCCCAACTGTATTGTATTGCCCCTTAGTAAATGGCCCATATGAATATCACAATGAAATAATCTACCACCATAATACACCATATAATAGATGACCAAATTAACTGAATATAGATAGATAGATAGATAGATTAGTGGTGGGAGGGTCGGTCGGTTCTGCTTTATACCAAAACACGGCAAAGAGAAGAGACGTGTCAACTAACTATTGTCAACGGTCAATTTTCCTACCTTCCTATTACATTACATTACATTACATATATTCTTATTCTCTTGCTTTTCCATCCACGTAGCAAACTTTGATTCGTCGTTTGTGTATATGGTTTCCTATTCCTTCTTTTATTTTTGAGAAAATCAAGGAGGTTCATTCATTGATCCTTACATTTTGCAAACAAAAAAAAAAAAGGAAAGGTTGATAAAACGTCAAGAAAGTCCAACCAATTTCCCATTGATGGATCCTTCGTTTTTTCTAATCATTTGATTTTGTCCATTTAAGTATATATATATATATATATATATATATATATATATATATATATATATTATGTCTCTGTCAATGGTCAACAAGGAAGCCAAAATCAAACTAACTGATGTCGGCATTTTATTGAAGCAGAAAAAGGAAGTAGAATCATCACATAACTGCAAGAAGATCAATAATATTATACTCTTCTCATTTATAAATAATCATGAGTGGTGCATGCCTTTGGTTACTCTTGAGAGGGAGATAATAATTTGCGATACTTGCATTACAAGTCAGTGTAGTGTCTCAGGCAATCACATGAAAACAAGTATTATATATATATATATATATATATATATATATATCGTAATATAAGTGTTCTAACCGTTGAAGTTGTTGATAAAGTAAGTTAACATAATAATAGCTTAAACAGAATTAACGATCTTGGCACGTTGGAAAGTTAATGGGCCCACCCACAGACATTGGACCGACAGTGATACGACATGCCTGGGACCTTTCAGCCCAAGCTTAACAGATAAAATAAGGACAGCTGTTGTGTTATTTCCTCCTGTGTGAGTGTATGTATTGTATATGGTGACAATTGGACATGTAGGATTCATACATGTGTGTCGTTTCATTCCCTGCTCGCCGTCGTTTCACACTCCAATTCCAGGTGTGTTCTTTCTTCGCTTTAATTTAATAATGGGGCAATTTGTGTTCAGTCCCTTTTTAATTTTTCAGTCATTGTTCAGTCCCTATCAGTAAAATAATTAGTTTTAAGGACCAATTTTCTGTTAAACTTAGAGTTAAGGACCAAAAACTATGTTTTGACGAAAATACCCTTAATAAAGTGTTATATGAATAAGTATTTTACTCAAGTTTTCTGTTACACAGTTACAATATAATGTTAATTTAGAAAACTGAAATGTTACATTACAATAATATTGTGTTACTTTACGGCTGTAAAATGTTATCGACATATTTTTTTTTAATTTTTTTTGATGATCAAACTCTTTTTTTTTTACACTGAATCGAGCACAAAAATTTCAATTGTCATATTAACCGACCTATTTCGACGTGTCATGTATGATTTATTCTGAAGCTTTTATTGTCATGATTAACATTAATAATTCTCGTTGATTATGAAGACTCATGATCAAATTGAGTCGATTTTACCTTATTCGACCATTAAAGTCGAGGTTTCACTCATTTTTCAATGAGATTTTTCAATTGGGTTTAACACGTTATTCTATTATAAACTTCGATAACTTTCGATGATTGTTAAAACCCATGAGAAATTGAGGTCGATTTAACCTTATTCGGTCATTAACGTCATGATTTCAGCAGTTTTTAACGATTTTTGGGTGTCATCCGCGGTTTTCGATCTTTTCTTCGCGGTTCTTTGTTTGTGTACAGAATATGTTATTATATAGAAAACATTTGTTATTTTTGGTGAATTATCTGTTATTATTCTGGAAACATTTGTTATAAATTACACGAAATGTGTTATATTCGTTGCAGAAAGTGTTACACAACTAGTATGTTAATTATCAATCGTTTCAATCTTGTGTCGCACTAAAATTCTTCAGTATTACATGATCAATATCAACGATTCTCATTGATTAGTAAGACACATGATCTAATTGAGTCAATTTCACCTTATTAGTTCATTAAAATTGCGATTTCACCCGTTTTTAAATGAGATTTCGAATTGATTTTGACGCATTATTTCGTTATAAACTTCAAATGTTTTCGTTGATTATGAAGACCCATGAGAAATTGATGTTGATTTCACCTGATTCGAACATTAACATCGAAATTTCAACCGGATTTTGAACGTGAATCGTGATTCGTCACTTGGAAGAGACAATGGCAAATAATCGTAATTTTTGCATTATTTGAGGAATAAATATGTCTTTTCTCAGCTTTTAGGTAGTTTTCTCTAATATTTTGAAAATATGCGTCCTTCACTCTAAATGAAACTCTAATGGCCTGAACACCTTTAATAATTCACAAGCGACAGTGAAAGTGTATTATTAGTATCATTATTAAGCTTTTCCTCAGGGAGAAGAATATCAGTTCGAACCCTAGGACGGTGGGAGAGAAGATATAATAGAGTTCTAAATCTTTTTTTTTACAATTCATTATTCAAATTAATATACATATCTTCAATTTAATTTTGAAAATGGATGATCATCGAGTCCCAAGTCCAAGTTCTTTTTCTTCTAATCGTTCCAAGTATATGGGGTTGCCACGTAATGAAATAATAAATAATAGAGTTCTCCACTATAGTTGATGATTCTAGGCTCTAGCCACTAATAGTTAGCCTCCCTTTTTTTTTTTTTGTATCCTTTGTTCGTATTATTGATTGAGATGAGTATTATTTAAAGTTTATTACCAGCATATCTCTTTCATGTTATGATATACGTGGCCTGGGAACATGCAAAAGAAAACAAAACAAAGAAAAGGGAGAAAGCTTTGTATAACACATGTATGTATATATTGTCCAATCTCAGTCAGAGCAATATCGAAACATGTGGTAGTAGAAAATGCTAGGGTGGCATTAGGAGTACAATATATTTTCAACCTTTCTTACATAGAATAAATTGGATATTAGAAGGGAAAAAAAAATGAAAATATTACGGTAGACGATGTATAGTGAGTTTCACTTCTATTGCTTTAATGCATGCGTAAGTTTTGTGATTGAAAACATCTACATACCATATGTATGTCGATGATAATGGTTTATACCAAGAAACTGAAATTAAATAATGGGAGGTATACCAAAAACATCAATAGGCCTATACATGTATATCCTATGGTCCCTAATATAAATTAATAATATAAAAATGAAACAAATCTGTTCTATCAACAAGGAGCGTTCAGACGTTTCTTTGTTCTTAGTTACATTACAGTCCCCACCAATATGTATTGTGTTGAGCTCAAATATCATTCGGTAATAATAATGCATATCCATGTGCTGCTCTCTCTTCAGATAATATTTCCTCAAATGGACCTTTCTTCATATAGTCCCACCATAAATAAAAAAATGGAATAAAACAAATAGTATGGTCATTGTCCAAGAATGGTCTTCTGCACATGCAAATATATAAATATATATATATATGTATAACATTTATATTAAACATGTTTGCAGTGTATCGTAAGAGATTAATTCGAAGCTACAAAAACATAAAAAGATTCAAGGAATTGAATTTGATTCGCCCACTGTTTTCTCGAATGTAGTAGCCGGCCTATGATCTTATTCTCAAGTCAAAGGCAGTTACACATATATAAATATATCTTATCTCTGCATGTATGTATATATATATAGTTCAGGTTATCATGTACAGTTGGTAGTTTTTTCAGTTGGCGTCAGTTGGTTTACAGAATCCTAGGTTCATTACTCCTTCTTTTTACCAATATAACTAATAACTGAAATCGAATCTCTTTTGACTTAAATGACATGTTAACTGAACTTGCTTAGGTGAAGATTATTGAGTGAAGGTATATTTGCAGACAAGTTAATTAATGTAATTCAAAGTGTCTCTCATATCATGTCTAGATGCAATAATTATATGACAAGAACCACATTAGTTACATGCATTAAAGACTAAGATACTTATAATTTCATGGAAATACTCAATGATTAGAAGATTTGGACACCGCCCAAATCCAAATAATTCATTGGAAAGCAAAAAAAATAAAATAAAAATCAAATTAATATTTATACCAAGTTGCAATATCGACAATTAAAGAGTAGCGTGGGCTATGCATGAAGTAACATGGTTCAAAATTCAAATCTTGTAAGGGCGCAAGTGGGACTTGTTTGGGCAACCCCCCCTTCTTTAGTCAATCATCATTTGTTTTTATAAAGTCAAAAAAAATTAAAATATATTGAATAATTAATGGGGTTTTCTTGTACATGAATTAAAATAAAATGTAGGATGGTAAGAATAATGGAGTTTATCGTAATCAATGACTCGTTAATTAGCTTATTTCATATATTAAATTTAAATCATGGCAACTCAAACCCGTCAACCGAATTCTTTTTCCAATTTGTATAATAATGACAAACTTTTTTATCCTAATTTTTGTAATTGTAGCGTTGAAACATTCAGCTTTCCCCACTTTCCATGATTTTACTAAAATAATACTAAAAGTCACCTGAAATGTTTGGCACATATATAATAATATTTGCAATATTAGTGGAGAGGAGATAATGATATATGCTATTTCCCAAGCAAAGTTAGGGGACAAGCGCGTTGGACATTAGATGTGATATGTGACATTTACGTACGTTAATTAATTTAAGACAACATTTTTTTTTAGAGCGCCATGTGTCTTGCAAAATCCCACCAAAACGCGGTTTCCTAATTATTTATTTTATTACCATTGTAATAATAATATTTTTTTTGTTATTATACTATAATTTTGTATAATATTAAAGACGATTATTTTTATTTTTTTGTTGCATATCAATATTATACGATAATTTGATTATGCAAAACCAGATGATTTAGTATACTCATGATACCACGGCCCGTTGTGCTTATTAATATTAATTATTTCTCTTGATACAATGTCACGTTAGAGATATATTTAAATAAATGCCATCATAATTGAAACAATAATATCATTGTTTTAGATGATGCTAATTCGTAACCGACTTTTCAAAAGTAAAACTTTTTTTTTTTTTATAATTTCCCAATCAAACTACCTGCTAAATTAAATTAATAATATCTCGAAATAGTTTTTGGTAAGTGGAAAATAGAATTATTGTGTGTTCTCTCTCTCTCTCTCTCTCTCTCTCTAGCATCTAACACGTGGTCTTCTCCTAGAAGTGGACCTCATTCCACTCACTTCCCACTCTATATATACTCATCAAATCATAATTCCACAACTATTATTCACAACACACAATCTCTTCCATCTCTCTCTCTCTCTCTTACACTAACTACTAAGCAAATCAAATAACACCATCCATACATTCTTGAAAGAAAGAAAAAAAAATCCCCTTTTTTTATAGTATTTATTACCAAAATAGGGAAGAAGGAACAATGTCCGCTACAACCACCACAATCCCATTGGCTAAGCCAAAGATATCATCACATACTCCACCAATGAGTGAGTTCTTTGGCTCATGCAAACAACAACAAAGCAACAAAATCGTCAAAGTACGACCTCACAAAAACAATTACATTAGCTGCACTATTCAAACGCCCACCCTAAACTTCCCCACTATACTTCCCACGCCACAGAAAAAAACCATCGAAATATCATCATCAAGCTCGCCGAAGCCTAAATGGAACTTCATTCAACAGGCGGCTTCAATGGCCTTGGACGCCGTAGAAAAAGCCATCAACCAGCGAGAGTTCGAGCGCCCACTGCCCAAAACGGCCGACCCAGGCGTTCAAATCACCGGAAATTTCTCGCCGGTGCCGGAGAACCCAGTCAAGCACGACCTTCCGGTGGTTGGAAGAATTCCGAGCTCCATAAAGGGCGTCTACGTGAGGAACGGAGCCAATCCGCTGTTTGAGCCGGTGGGGGGCCACCACTTCTTCGACGGCGACGGTATGATCCACGCCGTGCAGTTCAAGAACGGGTCGGCTAGCTACGCCTGTCGGTTCACCGAGACGAATCGGTTCCTTCAAGAGCGTGATTTGGGCCGACCCATTTTTCCCAAGGCCATCGGCGAGCTGCACGGCCACTCGGGGATAGCAAGGCTGCTCCTTTTCTACGCGCGCGGCTTGTTCAAGCTGGTCGACCACGGCCATGGGACGGGCGTTGCTAATGCGGGCTTGGTATACTTTAACAACAGGCTGTTGGCCATGTCCGAGGATGATCTTCCTTACCACGTGAGGGTCCTTCCCAACGGCGACCTGAAAACGGTCGGGAGATACGACTTCGACGGTCAGCTCGAGTCAACCATGATAGCCCACCCCAAGCTCGACCCTTCTTCCGGCGAGATGTTTGCCCTGAGCTACGACGTCATCCAAAAACCTTACTTGAAGTACTTTAGATTCTCCAAGAACGGCGAGAAGTCGAAGGACGTCGAAATCCCAGTTAAAGAGCCGACAATGATGCACGATTTCGCTATTACAGAGAAGCACGTAATAATCCCAGACCAGCAGGTCGTGTTCAAACTGCAAGAAATGCTTCGCGGAGGATCGCCGGTGGTTTACGACAAGGAAAAGATGTCGAGGTTCGGCGTGTTGGACAAATACGCAAAAGACGCCTCCAACATAAAGTGGATCGAAGTGCCAGACTGCTTCTGCTTTCATCTATGGAACGCCTGGGAAGAGCCAGGAACAGAGGAAATCGTTGTCATAGGTTCTTGCATGACTCCTCCCGACTCCATCTTCAACGAGCACGAAGAAGGTCTCAAGAGCGTACTGTCCGAAATCAGACTGAACTTGAGGACTGGGAAGTCAAAGAGGAGACCTATAATGTGTGAAAAGGACCAAGTCAACTTAGAAGCAGGAATGGTGAACAGAAGCAAGCTGGGACGAAAGACCCAATACGCTTATCTCGCCATAGCCGAGCCGTGGCCTAAAGTTTCGGGCTTTGCTAAAGTGGACTTATTTACAGGCGAGGTTAAAAAATTCTTCTACGGCGACGACAAATACGGCGGCGAGCCTCTGTTTCTTCCGAACTCAGACGACAGAGAAGACGACGGCTACATTCTTGCATTCGTACACGACGAAAGAGAATGGACATCTGAGCTGCAGATAGTTAACGCAGCGACGATGAAGTTAGAAGCCACCGTTAAACTACCGTCAAGAGTTCCGTACGGTTTCCATGGAACCTTCATCAACGCCAAGGATTTGGGCAGTCAAGCTTGAATTTTGGGTTTAAAGACAATTATTTTCTGCTAATCTGTAATATATATATATATATATATTATATATAACGGAGGATTTACCAGAGGGATCTGTATATGATATACATACATCCCCGGGATTCTCCACGAGCCTTCTTTTGTCGGGCTTATTTTCTTTTTTCTTTTTCTTTTTTTATTTTTATTTACGATGTGTTTGAAGAGGGGATTTCCCAGAGACGAAAGCTTGTAGCTTTTGTATGTTAGGTTGAAGAAAGCTCAGCTTTTGTCCGGTTTATTCCCTCGAGTTGAGTGCTGCTGTTTGTTTGTTGTAATGTAATAAATGAATACATACAGTTATTATTACATAATAGTGTTCTTCTTGATATGTTATAGTTCCCCTTTTTTCTTGGATTTTTTTTTCCAGCATTTTCACCTGATTTTCTGCAGTTTTTCTCATGATAATATATAATAATATCATATAATAATGTTTGGGGTTGGGCCCACTAATTCCTTCGTTTTTGCTTCCTCGTGGGAATTTGAATTGAAAGTAACTCCACGAGATTATCGGAGGATTGCATGATGATCATGAGATAAAGATGGGAAGTTAAAAAACTTTACAAACCTACCACATAACAATAATATCTATCATTATTATTAGGTATATTATAATATAATAATAATCTAATGAATATATGATTAGTTAGGCAAACCGCAAAAGCAGATGGGGTTAATTAAATATGCGTATGAAATGCGACAAAAGGTGATTTCTTTACTTTTGAAGGCATGTCGACGAGCTGTCGACTTCGAGGTTTCTTCATGATTCACAACACACAAAATACTATTTAATGAAGATAATGACATCCCATTTAAAGTAAAAATGGTGGGTCGTTTATATTTATTTATTTTCAAAATACTATCATCATGTAAATCACAATGTTATATTCGTCATTCTATGATTCGCCGATGGCATTTTTTTTGTTTCTTTATTCCGTCGGATGACAAATGAAATGACGGTTTCGTTCTATAATATGTTAAAAATTGAATATAAATATACGATTCAGAAGTGATCAAACGTCATTTTTAACAGCCGAAATTTCAATTGTATATTTATAATAACATTAATAATAGTGTCCCTTTGTTTTATTAGTGATGTGGAGGAGACACCATTACGATCTCATATGTTTAATTATTATTATTATTAGAGGGAAAACTATGGATTATTAAATTCAAGCCCTAGAATACATTTATGAAAATTATTGAATAAAACAACTTTGTTTAAAAAAAAAATAAAAAAATTTAAAGATTGGCATTCATACAAAAGAATATTGATACTTGACAAACGCTTATTGGCGGAATGGTGAATGATGATGCTTTATTATATTTCTTTAGTTTGTCCGATAGAACTTTTTAGCATAGTAAAATATAATCATTTTTTAATGATAAAACTCAATAAAATAGTGACACGAAGGATCAATGCTACTGCTCCAAGTGATATATTTGTATGAAAATAATAATCATGTGAGTAGTGCGGGGAAAAAATATCACATTATCTATAATAGTCAGCGGTTAAAAAGTGCATAAATATATATATTTTTTAAACTATTAGTCTATCAAACGTTATTTTAAACTTAGCAACCGCCCTTATAAAACAATAAATAAATAAAAAATCCTATATACGCACAAGGATCCATCATCAAATCTAGCAGTTAGGTTAAAGTATTAATAGAATAGTAAGTCATTTTCCACATCAATTCTTAATTTGACCTATAAGATCAATAATTATCGACCCCAAATAAAATAAAGTCGGAACCTTTGAAAAATATCTCCTCTAACTTAATAAACTAACGCTGCATTGTCCATATTTAATTTAATTTAATCTGCATGATGAAATTAGTTTTAGCCACTAAGACGACTTTCATGTTTGTGGAGCATATCATACATAGTATATGATATCTACGTTTTTTTTTTTTTTTTCAAATAATGTATTAATGGGACTAATATATCGTTAAACATTTTACTTTTGTCCTTTTATATTTACTGTAGGGCAGGCAATTTCTGGGAGGTTGATATTATAACATTGAATGCAGCTAAAATCATATCCTTTCATGAATGGGGACAATGAAAGCTTAGTCTATGTGTTTGCCCCTTTTGCTAGGGATGTTATGTAAACCATAAACTACTAGAGACAAGAAAAAATCATACAATGAAATATATTTCTATTCAAGTTATTTAATTACCACGCATGTGTTGGAATTCTTGCAATTATCAATTTATCAATATTAATTAACTGTATTAACATTAAACAAAAAGAAAAGAAAAGAAAAAAAGAAGAAGAAAAAAAGGACTTCGTTTGGACATAGTCAGCTTGACCTTACTAGTCCGACCGACCAATCTTACTACAGCATTAGATGGAGTCGTAGACCAACTTGCTCTTTGCGTGAAGACCAAACTGTTGACCCATAATAATATGATTTGACTTCATTTGATTGATTTAGTGAAGTTGACCATTAAATATCATTTTATTCATTAATTTTTATAAAAATATTAATTGTGATTAATATTATATTAAAATTATTTTATTATAATTATACTTATATTAAGATTATAATGATAATATAACTTATAATAATAAAGAGAGAAATTAGAGAGAGATTAAGTATTTCAATACTTGGTGTAATTTACAATGAACTCTAATCACATATTTATACTACTAATAATTTACTATTATAACTAATCACATTAATTACAATTATACATCTCACACTAAAATACAAACTTTTCAATTAAACACCCCATCTTATCATCTTATCATCTCATCAACATTTAATACAATACTTCCAAATCATCAATCATTTAACTAATATTATTATTTAAAACATCCACATTATTAATTATTTCATAATACTCCCCCTTGGATGTTTTCAAAGAATATGTCTCGTTAAAACCTTATTAGGGAAAACCCAATGGGATAAAAACCTAATGAAGGAAAAAGAGTACATGATTTTTTATATACGTTTTCGATTGTTGCCTCATTAAAAACCTTATTGGGAAAACCACATGGGAAAAACCTCAGTGAAGGGAAAAAGAGTGCAACGCGTATTTACTCCCCCTGATAGTAACATCATTCCAAATCTCGAAGTCTTCGAACTCCAATTGAATATATCAATCTTTCGAAAATTATTGGAGGAAGTGCTTTCGTGAATAAATCTGCAAGATTTTCACTTGATCGCACTTGTTGTACATCAATATCACCATTTTTCTTCTAAATCATGTGTAAAGAAATTTTTTGGTGAAATATGCTTTGTTCTATCTCCCTTAATATATCATTCCTTTAATTTGGCAATGCATGCAGCATTATCTTCATATAAAATCGTCGGAAGTAACTTTTCCGATAATAACCCACAAGTTTGTTGTATATGCTCAATTATCGATCGCAACCAAACACATTCTCGACTAGCTTCATGAATAGCTAAAATTTCTGCATGATTAGATGAAGTAGCCGTTAAACTTTGTTTAACTGACCGCCATGAAATAACGGTTCCGCCATGCGTAAATAAATAGCCCGTTTGCGATCGAGCATTATGTGGGTCAGATAGAAAACCAACATCTGCATACCCAATCAAATCTGCTTTTGATTCATTTGGATAGAACAATCCCATATCAGTTGTTCCTTGAAGGTATCGAAATATTCGTTTAACTCCATTCCAATGTCTACGAGTCGGTGACGAACTATATCTTGGCAATAGATTTACAGCGAACGCTATATCAGGTCGCGTATGACTCGTCAAATACATTAGTGCTCCAATAGCACTGAGATATGGTACTTCAGGACCAAGTAGTTCTTCATTATTTTCACAGGGTCTAAACGGATCTTTATTTACATCTAAAGATCGAACAATCATTGGAGTATCCAATGGATGAGCTTTATCCATATAAAATATTTTCAATACCTTTTTCGTATAAGTCTCTTGATGTACGAATATCTCATTCTTAAAATATTCGATTTGGAGTCCAAGACAAAATATCGTTTTACCGAGATCTTTCATTTCAAACTCTTTTTTTCAAACAATTAACAGATTTTGATAACTCTTCAGGAGTTCCAATTATGTTGATATCATCAACATAAACTGTAATGATGACAAATTCACTTCTAGATCTTTTCATAAATATGCACGGGCAAGTTTGATCATTTTTATACCCCTCTTTCGATAAATATTCACTTAGGCGATTATACCACATACGCCCAGATTGCTTTAATCCATAAAGCGATTTATTTAGCTTGATTGAGTACTCATTTCGGGGCCCTGAATTTTCAGGCAGTCGAAATCCCTCGGGAAGTTTCATATATATATATATATCACTATCAAGCGATCCATATAAATAAGCGGTGACAACATCCATTAGACGCATATCGAGTCCTTCACGTACTGCCAGACTAATTAAATAATGAAATGTAGTTGCATCCACCACAGGAGAATACGTCTCCTCATAATCAATACCAGGTCGTTGTGAAAAGCCTTGTGCAACAAGCCGTGCTTTGTATCTCACAATTTCACCGTTTTCATTTCTCTTTCTAATGAAAACTCATTTATATCCAACCGGCTTTATATTTTCTGGTATACGGACTACAGGTCCGAAAACTTTTCGTTTCTCAAGTGATTTTAATTCTGCCTCGATTGCATCTTTCCATTTCGGCCAATCATTTCTTTGTCTGCATTCTTTAACAGACATTGGTTCATGATTCTCATTCTCATTTATCTCATTCATTTCATGTAGCGCTACGTTAAATGAGAATTTATCGTCAACGTTGACTTTTTCTCGGTTCCATCTAATTCCATTTTGGGCATATTTTATCGAGATCTCTTCATTATCATTATTCTCAGAAATTTCAGGTACCTAATTTTCATTATCATAATCATTAATGCCCATTGACTCTTCTAGAGTCGATAAATCATTGACTGGACCATTCTTATTATTTGCTCCTTTTCTTTTTCGAGGATTTTTATCTTTGGAACCCGAGGGCCTACCACATTTTAGTTGTGGCTTAGGCTCGATCATTATATGTTCTCCAGAAACATCAACTTTTGCAGGAGCATTAACAGCTTGTATATGTGACTTAGTCACTCTTTTAAGGTCAGTAAAACTATCTGGCAGTTGATTAGCTAATATTTGTAAATGAATTATCTTTTGAACTTCTAGTTCACATTCTTTCGTTCGAGGATCATAATTATTTAGCGATAATTCATTCCAACTAATACTCATTTCCAACTGTTTCTTTTCTCCCCCTAATGTCGGAAAATTCGATTCATCGAAATGACAATCGGCAAATCTAGCCGTAAATAAATCTCCAGTTAGAGGTTCTAAATATTTTATTATCGATGGAGATTCAAATCCGACATATATTCCCAACCTCCTTTGAGGTCCCATCTTAGTGCGTTGTGGTGGAGCAATTGGAACATATACCGCACATCCAAAAATTCTCAGATGGAAAATATTTGGTTCATGACCATAAACCATTTGTATCGGGGAGATATCGTTATAACTTGTTGGCCTGATGCAGATTAGTGCCGCTGCATGTAATATAGCATGTCCCCAACAAGATGAAGGAAGTTTCGACTTCATTAATAATGGTCTAACAATTAATTGCAACCTTTTAATCAACGATTCTGCAAGACCGTTTTGCGTATGTACATGTGGCACATGATGCTCAACATCAATTCCAATAGACATGCAATATTCATTAAATGCCTTGGAAGTAAATTCACCAGCATTATCAATGCCTATTTTCTTTATTGGATAATCCGGAAAATGTGCTCTTAATCGAATCAACTGAGCAAGCAATCTCGCAAAAGCTACATTCCGTGTTGATAACAAACACACATGAGACCATCTAGTTGATGCATCAATCAATACCATGAAATATCTAAATGGTCCACATGATGGATGTATCGGTCCACAAATATCACCTTTTGTACGCTCAAAAAATCTTATGGATTCATTCTTTATTTTTACTGGTGATGGCCGAATAATCAATTTCCCTTTAGAGCAAGCAGCACATGATAATTCATTAGATTGGAGAATCTTCTGGTTCTTCATTAAATGTCCACATGAATTTTGAATTATTCTTCGCATCATAATTGAACCGGGATGGCCCAACCGGTCATGCCAAACAACAAATGTATTATCATCAGTAAATTTCTGGTTTACGATAGCATGCGATTCAATTGTTTTAACATACGTATAATAGAATTCAGAGTCAAGTGAAGGTAATATTTCAACAACTCTTTTATCATTCGAAACCACTTTTGTAATGTGCAAATATTCAATATTTCTCTTTTCTGCAGTCTCAATGTGATATCCATTATGTCGAATATCTTTAAAGCTCAATAAATTTCTTTGAGACTTAGGAGAATATAAGGTATTTTCAATTATCAGTCTTGTCCCTCTCGGCAGTATAACATTAGCTCTTCCGGAGCCCTCAATTATATTTGTGCTACCCGATATAGTGATAACACTTGTTTCTTTCATATCAAGATGGGAGAAATATTTCTTATTTCTTAGAATCGTATTAGTCGTTGCACAATCTGCAAGACATAACTCCCCATTGCACTTGTTTTTATCCATTGTATTGATAAATATATAATAACTAGAATTATTAAATAAATAAGCGTCAAAATAAAATTATATATATAAAGATAAAATAATAAATAAATAATGCTTAAATAAAATTTATATCGACGTATCAGTTTTCCTTATTTGGATCTTTAACAAAAATCAAAATATTCAAATGAGCATAGGATCTAGCACCAATTTTCTGAAATATCGTAATCTTGAGCAAAATTTAATTTCATCGACACTTCACTTTTAATTGCTCTTTATAAAGATCAACGGGATCTTTGGGTGCGAATAATAACCAACGATAATATATAATAATCTTTATATTGCTCAATACATCTTTCTCAATCATATACTAGTTGTCCACTTCGGGGAAAATATTAATAATAACCACGGTAAATATAATGGTCACGCCCACTTTTATTGTTTGCGCATACATTCACTTCAGGGAATGCAACATAATCATTTAGTCGGACTTATGCTTCTCATTCATCCATCATAATATTTTCTGATCATTTTCTCACGATATTTATTCGTATTATATCCGATGGACTGAACGTGGTGAATGCTTTATAATACACCGAAGTAACTGTGTAAATCAGTAGCAAGTATAAAATCGAGATTGATAAATCAAAGTTTTGCAAGATTCAATTTATTGATATCATGAAAATAAAATCATCATTAAAATATTAAAAGGAAAAATTATAATTAATCTTCTTTTATATCTTCTTTTGTAAAAGTTCAAATGAAAAACGATATCCACATCCAAATAATTGTCGCTGTAATAATAATCATAAGTAATAGATCAAACATCGGACACCGTAAATAAAGAAAAATTATAATTAATAAAATATTAAAAACATATTTTAAAGAAAAATTATATTTCAGTAATTATATTTCAGTAATTATAATATTAAAGAAAAATTATAATTAATAATTATTAAAGACATTGGTAAAAACATTATCCACATAGCCGTAAGGATCACCGTAAATAAAGTAAGCAACAGAAGATCCATCTTTGTATAAAACGACATGATTCTATAACATGAAAAAGAACATAATAATCAGATAACATATAAATCAATGATAAAATATATGAATTGTTTTATGAAACTCGTTCTTTATTATTTCATAATTATTGTCCAAGCTCCGACAAGGTTGCGGTAATAAAATTTGTCCAGTGTCCAAAACTATTCGGTCCAATAATTACTTCAAGATTGTTCAATCAAAAAATCAATAATATGCCGCTACTGAGGTGGGGATAACCACAAGACCTCGTGGACTTTTGGTGTTGTGTACGTGAATATATAAAAAAAATAAATCGTAAATAAAAATTCCACACACCACCAAGGGGTATGGAAATCTGGACCTCTCGTCACTTATAGTGAACGATATTCCGCGAAACCACTCGGGTATTGACGTTTAGTTATAAAACTTTTAAAATATACTTTTATAATATATATTTTTAAATTAATCACAATTAATATATGATTAGTATAAATTAAATATTAAATTACCGTACCTCGACTAAACTCGTACGAGATCTTCGACGGAGGTTGATCTTGACGACGGAGAGCGGTCGTGCTGATAACGTGTTATAAAAATATTAATTGTGATTAATATTATATTAAGATTATTTTATTATAATTATACTTATATTAAGATTATAATGATAATATAACTTATAATAATAAAGAGAGAGAGATTAGAGAGAGATTAAGTATTCAATACTTGGTGTGATTTACAATGAACTCTAATCACCTATTTATACTACTAATAATTCACTATTACAACTAATCACATTAATTACAATTATACACCTCAAACTGAAATACAAACTCTTCAATTAAACACCTCATCTTATCATCTTATCTTCTCATCAACATTTAATACAATACTTCCAAATCATCAATCATTTAACTAATATTATTATTTAAAACATCAATATTATTAATTATTTCATAATATTAATCCAATTGTGACGGCTTCATCGCCTACTCATTGTCAGTTATGCTCTAATTATTATTATTATTTTTATATATAATTGTTCACCAAGATTGGCCTTTCAACGACAAATCGGACAACTTGAGGGTTGCAAGAACATCATTTTCAGCATTCACCTAATTAAAACTAGAAGCATATACCATACATTAATTATTCTAAAATAAAAAATAAAAACAGTGACATTACATTAATATTATATTATATAGCATTCAAATATGTTTCCGCTTTTCTAGGGACCTATCTTGTGACGTATATCAGTTTTTCTGTAATAACTAATAATCCATCATTCAAAATGGTGCCTGACCTCACTGCGTTTGTCACAACTTCTAATTTAATATATATATATATATATATATATATATATAATATATATTAAAATTTTCTACAATTTTAATTTTACCACCGTTCAGCCAATTAAATCAAGCTTCAGGTTAGGAAGAAAATTGTACCACCAACATAAAAAGGACAATTATTATTTTCATCATAACAAGCACAACTAAAAAAAAAAACTGAAATCACAAATTTCATGAAGATTGCATCATATAGTTAGTATGCGGCCTAAAAAAAAAAAAAGAAAAGGAAAAGGAAATAGCAAGCCCATCAATTCAAATTTCACCACCGCCGCGCCAGAGAAACACTACTGGCAGAGCTGCTCCACGGCAGCCACGATCTGCGGAGGCTGAACCACCGTCCACTCCTCAAGCGTGCCCGCATAAGGCGTGGGGACATCTTGAGAGGAGAGACAAATAATCGGTGCGTCCAAATAATCGTTGAAATTCTCGTTAATGGCAGCGGTTAAACTAGCCCCGATGCCGCCCGTCCTCATACATTCCTCGACGATCAGAACCCTATTCGTCTTCTTCACCGAATTCCCGATAGTATGGAGATCGAAAGGCTTCAAAGACCTAATATCAATAACCTCGGGATCATAGCCTTTGCTGACCAGAGTCTTTGCAGCTTGCATCACATGGTACCTCATCCTAGAATACGTAAGTATCGTCACGTCCCCGCCGGGCCTCACCATCTCAGCCTCTTCTAAAGACAAGACGTACTCCTCGTCTGGGATTCTCTCTTTAAGGTTGTAAAGAAGCACGTGCTCGAAGAGGACGACTGGGTTCTCACTGCGTATGGCAGCTTTCATCAATCCCTTGGCATTGTACGGCGTGGAGCAAGCCACCATCTGTATCCCCGGGATGGACTGGAAATAAGACTCGAGCCTCTGAGAGTGCTCGGCGCCCAGCTGGCGACCGACCCCGCCGGGCCCACGTATGACAGTGGGGATGGTGAACTGGCCGCCGGAGGTGTAGTGCAGCATGCCGCAGTTGTCGGAGATTTGGTTGAAGGCCAGCAGGAGAAAGCCCATGTTCATGCCCTCCACCACCGGCCTGAGGCCGGTCATGGCAGCTCCTATGGCCATCCCGGTGAAGGAATTCTCGGCGATCGGCGTGTCGAGGACTCTGAGGTCGCCGTATTTCGGGGCTAAGCCTTTGGTGACTTTGTACGAGCCGCCGTAGTGGCCGACGTCCTCGCCAAAGACGCAGACTCGGGGGTCTCGGTCCATTTCTTCCTCGAGGCCTTCTCTTAGAGCTTCGAAGAGTAAGAGCTCGCGCCTGAAAATATTTGGCTGTTTTAAGTCCAAAGCTACGAAAGCATAAACGACACCATTATCGACAAGATTCAAGAAACATACCCAGACTTAGAATCTGTTGAGGCAGAATCTGCTTTAGCCTGAGACAGAAGTGGCCAACTTATATAAGAAACATTCAAATTCTTCCAACCTCGATAACACACACATTAGAGAGATTGTGGAAGGAAGAAAAATTTACGGCGACCGCTTTCGTGGCGAGTTTCCCAGCTTTGTAATGTCCATCAATTGGATCAAAAGCTGAGCTTCGCTGAGATCTGATTGCTGGTTGAAGATAAACCAACAAAAGATAGTTACTTTAATCAAGAAAACAGAGCATACGCCTGAAACTTAGGGATATTCAACAAACATTAAGCAGTTAATAACGAATATGAAATTTCTAACAGACGGTATGTCGAGAACAGTATAAACGGTGATCCCAATAAAGCTCAACATTCAACAATCAACAAAAAGTTGTCTTTTTGAATCGAGGCTCTTGAGTTTATCACAGGGGCAAAAGGAAAATACAACTAGGGCAAGAGAAACGAACCTGGCCGAGAACGAAGAGAGGAGAAGGAGGGCGTTGATTTGCTGGATTGATCTGAGAAACAAAACGACGAGGCCGATGCAGCTCCAACTGATTGCAAAATGGAAGCCATTGAAATGTATCCTCACCTCAGCTCAGATCAGACCACTTATTTGTGCACTACAGATCGAATGTTTACTATTTATATAATTAGGCATGAAAAGAGAGGGCGGAGATACAAATGTGTGAGCGGCGATGATAACAAAGAGGATTTCTCGTTTTCTATTTCGCATTGTTTTAGGCTCCATTGTCATGCCACAACTGTCTCCCAGCTACTTTTAGTGTCTCTTATCTTACATTTATATATTGGGCCGATTACAAGGTTCTCTATCTGCAAAAACCCAATAGTCATACGTATTTCTTGTTCTTGGGCTTGGTTGGGTCTAGCCTACAGTTGTACTCAATATATCTATATATATATATATATATATATATATCTAATATGAAATAAGTTAATTATGGATGGTTAAATAATTAAGATGTAGATGTTTTTGGATTATTGATGGATTTGGAAGTATTATATTAAATGATGATAAGATGATAAGATGAGGTGTTTAATTGAAGAGTTTGTATTTTAGTGTGAGGTGTATAATTGTAATTAATGTGATTAGTTGCAATAGTGAATTTTTAGTAGTATAAATAGGTGATTAGAGTTCATTGTAAAATACACCAAGTATTGAAATACTTAATCTCTCTCTAATCTCTCTCTCTTTATTATTATAAGCTATATTATCATTATAATCTTAATATAAGTATAATTATAATAAAATAATCTTAATATAATATTAATCACAATTAATATTTTTATAACACGTTATCAGCACGACCGCTCTTCGTCGTCAAGATCAACCTCCGTCGAAGATCTCGTACGAGTTTAGTCGAGGATATTATTTGATGGATGCGGGCATGTGCAATGAAGAATTGTGTCTTGCAGACTGTGCAACGACGAATACGATTCTAAAAAATAAAAAATATTTTGATCATCTTGATATGAAAGAAGCCAGTGTTATTACTATATCGGGTAGCACGAATATAATTGAGGGCTCCGGAAGAGCTAATGTTTTACTGCCCAGAGGAACAAGGCTGATAATTGAAAATGCTTTATATTCTCCTAAGTCTCAAAGAAATTTATTAAGCTTTAAAGCTATTCGACATAACGGATATCATATTGAGACTGCAGAAAAAATGAGATATTGAATATTTGCATATTACAAAAGTGATATCGAATGACAAAAGAATTGTAGAAATATTACCATCTTTTGACTCTGGGCTATATTACACATATCTTAAAACAATTGAATCACATGCTATCGTAAACCAGAAGTTTACTAATGATAATACATTTGTTGTTTGGCATGACCGGTTGGGCCATCCCGTTTCAATTATGATGCGGAGAATAATTCAAAATTCACGTGGACATTTAATGAAGAACCAGAAGATTCTTCAATCGAATGAATTATCATGAGCTGCTTGTTCTAAAGGGAAGTTGATTATTCGTCCATCACCAATAAAAATAAAGAATGAATCTATAAGATTTTTGGAACGTATACAAGGTGATATTTGTGGACCGATACATCCATCGTGTGGACCATTTAGATATTTCATGGTATTGATTGATGCATCAACTAGATGGTCTCATGTATGTTTGTTATCAACGCGGAATGTAGCTTTTGCGAGATTGCTTGCTCAGTTGATTCGATTAAGAGCACATTTTCCGGATTATCCAATAAAGAAAATACGCCTTGATAATGCTGGTGAATTTACTTCCAAAGCATTTAATTAATATTGCATGTCTATTGGAATTGATGTTGAGCACCCCGTGCCACATGTCCATACGCAAAATGGTCTTGCAGAATCGTTGATTAAAAGGTTGCAATTAATTGCAAGACCATTATTAATGAAGTCGAAACTTCCCTCATCTTGTTGGGGACATGCTATATTACATGCAGCGGCACTAATCCGCATCAGGCCAACAAGTTATAATGATATCTTCCCGATACAAATGGTTTATGGTCAGGAACCAAATATTTCCCATCTGAGAATTTTTGGATGTGCGGTATATGTTCCAATTGCTCCACCACAACGCACTAAGATGGGACCTCAAAGGAGGTTGGGAATATATGTCGGATTTGAATCTTCATCGATAATAAAATATTTAGAACCTCTAACTGGAGATTTATTTACGGCTAGATTTGCCGATTGTCATTTCGATGAATCGAATTTTCCGACATTAGGGGGAGAAAAGAAACAGCTGGAAATGAGTATTAGTTGGAATGAATTATCGCTAAATCATTATGATCCTCGAACAAAAGAATGTGAACTAGAAGTTCAAAAGATAATTCATTTACAAGGAAAAGCTAATCAACTGCCAGATAGCTTTACTGACCTTAAAGTCACATATACCAGCTGTTAATGCTCCTGCAAAAGTTAATATTCCTGGAGAACATATAATGATCGAGCCTAAACCACAACTAAAACGTGGTAGGCCCTCGGGTTCCAAAGATAAAAATTCTCAAAAAAAAAAGGAGCAAATAATAAGAATGGTCCAGTCGAGAATTTATCGACTCTAGAAGAATCAATGAGGATTAATGGATTGATTACAAAGGTTGTTTATCGTCAAGAACCCAATAGCCATACGTACTTCTTATTCTTGGGCTTGGATGGGTTCAGCCTTCAATTGCACGCAATATATATATATATATATATATATATATATATATATATACTTCCCATTTCATACAGTAATCATCTTCTTTCACCTCTCTCTCTCTCTCTCTGTGATTGTGCAAGAAACATGGAGAACAAGGTGATTCTTCTGGATTATTACGTCAGCATGTTCGGAATGAGGGCTCGAATAGCCTTAGCAGAGAAGGGCGTCGAGTATGAGTACAGAGAAGAGGATCTATTCAACAAAAGCCCGGTTCTTCTCGAGATGAACCCGGTTCATAAGAAGATCCCTGTGCTGATCCACGGCGGCAAACCCATCTGCGAGTCGCTGGTCATCGTTCAGTACATTGACGAGGTATGGAGCGGCGATGATGGCTCTAAGCAGCAGCTGCTGCCTTCGGATCCCTAAGCCCGCGCTAGGTTCTGGGCGGATTTCATTGACAAAAAGGTGAACTTTTTTTTTTTTCCAAGAAATCCCTTTTTGCTGAGGTTGTTGCTTCAGACATTTCTTTGGGCTTCCTTTTTTTTTTTTTCTCGTTATTATTACAGGTATACGATGCTGGTAAGATGATATGGCTGAAGGAGGGAGATGAACAAGAATCGGCAAAGAAAGGGCTCATAGACGCCCTCAAGCTGCTGGAAGGTGAATTGGGAGACAAACCATACTTTGGTGGGGACAAGTTTGGATTCTTGGACATAGCCTTGATCACCTACTTCAGCTGGTTCGAGGCTTGTGGAAACTTCAAGATCGACGATCACTGCCCAAGACTGGTCAAGTGGAGCAAAGCTTGCATGGAAAGAGAGAGTGTGAAGAACTCCTTGGCCGATCCTAAGAAGGTCCATGAGTTTGTTAAGGTCTTGCAGAAGAAGTACTGTAGGGATTAGATTAGATTAGATAAGGGGTGGTGTTATGTGACTTAATTCAGTACAATTTGGTAATACTCAACTTTCTTATGTTGTCTGCACTGTGTGTTTTCCACTTTTCCTCTCGGTTGATCAGATTCACACTCAACTGTGTGTTGAGTTGAGTACCATGGTTGTCTGGTTTCTTGTTCCAATAATAATAATCTCAGACAAGTTTCTGTAAAAGAAGAAGAAAAAAGAGTTAAAGTTAATAAAGCCAAATCATTATTTTAAGGGCACATTTTATATTTATTTAGTATTCAGATACTTTCAGAAAAAAAATTAGTTTTAAGGACCCAATTTTTATAGTAACAATTTATTGTACTGCAATAACAATATTGTAAGTTTGTAACACAAAAAGTATATCTGATACCTCTTCTATAACACTTTTGTAAGTTTGGGTTCTTTGAAATAAATTTTTTTTTAAGAGGGTCTTAACATTATTTCGAAACTATAAAAAGGGTTGAAACATAATTAACCCTTATTTTAATGAGTAGAGAGTTTGCTCAGACAACTATAAACTGAGGAGAAGCAAACATAGACACAAGCGAAGCGAAGGAGGACAGCTTATGAACCCAAACAGAGTAATGTCAGGGTTTGAAAGTTAGCTACGAGCAATAACTCCAAACACGACAAAAATCAGCATATATATATGGGAACCCAACAATCTTCACCTGCAAATATGAATGAAGAAACGTTTCAAAAAAAAAAGTCACCTTCTTGAGAGAAAGTCTATTACCTTTCTGCCCTTTTCCGATGTAATAATTTATGAAGATGAGATGGTGCCATGTGATCTGGAAATAACTGCAGCGATTGAATTGAGGTCGCAACGACTTTTGTAAAACAGAAAATGGTGTTCTCCTCTTGAAAATGAATATATTATATATATATATATATATATATATATATATTCTCTCTTAACAATAGTCGGCTTTTCTAACAAATAGCGACTTTATTCAGACCAAGAGAAATCGCTTGGGATGACCTACCTCTCAGTAACAAAATAACACCACGAATCTTAACTGCTTCTGTCAATCTCATCACTGTAGGCTCTGCAGCTAATACACCGTTCCTCTGAGACCTTCTCGAAGACGAAATCCTACAATGGCATTGGCGGTGAATTTCACCACATGCTCTTCTTCATCTTCTTCGTCTATGTCGTTTGCGAAACCTTATCAGAAAGTACTCACCATAGCCACCTCCAAGACGACACCTTTTCTTGGAGTACCTTTGGCTGCTTCGACCCGACTAGCCGTGAAACCCAATAAGGGCTTTAAGATATGCTGCCAAGAGAAGGCAACTCTTATTCCGGCTGAGCAGCAGTGGATGTTCGAAAATCTTGATGGCCCTGTAAGAAAAATCAAGCTCCGTCCCTTTTCTTTTCTTCTTGTTTGATTGCTCTGTATAGAATGTGTTTTGCTGTTAATGTTTGAAAACTACTTCTATCATGTTCCCAGTTGAAATTTGATTCATTTTCACTCGAGTCAAGGCTTTGTTGTGCTTGCAATATATTCTTTCTGCTGATGATTTCATACATACCCTTACTCAATAAAGGTTCATCCAATTTATCTGAAAAAGATGTGTTCTTGCTTGTGGTTCTAGGATGTCTGGAACAAAACATGGTATCCCAAAGCTGCAGATCATGTGAATACAAGCAAACCTTGGTATGTTGTCGATGCCACGGACAAAATACTCGGAAGATTGGCGTCCACCATTGCCATTCACATCAGGGGAAAGAATCTCGCCACATATACTCCTAGTGTCGATATGGGAGCGTTTGTCATTGTGGTAGTATGCTTATGAGACTACCTTAGTTTTTGTTTGAGGTTTTCTTTTCTTGACACTCATGATTGGGATGTAATAATAAATAGGTAAATGCTGATAAAGTTGCGGTTTCTGGCAAGAAGAGGATGCAGAAACTGTACAGGAGGCACTCGGGTAGACCTGGTGGTATGAAGGTGGAGACGTTCGATCAGCTTCAGAAGAGAATCCCCGAGAGAATCGTCGAGCATGCCGTTCGTGGGATGCTTCCTAAGGGCCGGGTAGGACATGATGTGCTTGCTTGCTTTGTCTTTAGATGTAAGGAAAAACAATGAAAAGAATGTTGTAGTCATCTTTTTTATTGCGTTGCAGCTCGGAAGATCTTTGTTCAACCATCTCAAGGTTTACACTGGTCCAGACCATCCTCACGAGGCTCAGAAGCCTGTTGAGTTGCCCATAAGAGACAAGCGGATACAGAAGCAGTCGTAGATATTACATTCGACGTGCCATTGTCTCTGTTTTTCGGGGGTTATAATCTCTGCTTTTCAAGTACATTCTCCGTTCTACAATTTTCCGAGGCTTGTAATATTACAACAACACAGAACGATGTTTATTGATTTTACTTACAGGGTTGTTCTGTCTGCAAACAGTACAACGGAATTATCAACGGCATAAAACAGTTCCGATGTTATCTAGCAATTCTTCTAAAACAATGTACAATAACAAGCACAGCCTTTTGAACATCAACTCCCATGAAACAGAAACTCTCCATGACAATTTCATCTTGTACTCTTTATGAGTGCATTCATCAATTGCTTCTCGTAAAAGGTCACGGCCACAGTTCTTAACGATATGAAATAGAAGTCACCCAGAGTTAAAATTCGATACCACTATTCAGCTGAATAGAGAACGAAGGCCTGATGAAACTGCCAAGAGGAGTTTCAACTTTTACAACCATCCCTGTGCTCCCTACATTTCCATTCCACTTTGATCTTCCAACCTATATAAATATGTATATATTCAGTAACATGAGAAGAAATAAATGTTTCAGGAAAGAACTGAGATTTAGAGACAGAATCTATGATACTTTTTGGTAACTTACAGATACTGATGCAAATGCAGAAGGATGAGTCCCAAGTGCACATCCACAGATAAGATTCAATTCCTCTTTCAGAGAATGGGTAAGTTCCATTCGCATCCCGGGACAGCTTCCACCAAATGTTGGACACAAACTAATCAAATAAAGCATGTGTCACTACAGGAATAAATATAGGAAAGGACAGGCCTCATAAAGTAAAAAACAAGGTATGCAAAGGTATTATGGGTCAACTCAAGCCAACCTCATTTGAATGGTTGGCCGCACCATGAGGCCCGATCTCTTCCAAGCCAATGCCTGATCCAGGCCCAATGCAAACGACTTATCAGGCCATTGCAGTGTTGGTGTAATCCTTGTTCCCCATTTATTCTTTGAATGTTTCACAAAGTACATATCAGAGGTTACGAAGTAAGAATGAAAGAGTATACACTATAGTTATTCTAGAGAACAGAAAAAAAAAAAAAAAAGTATAGCGAACAGTATTCACCTTGCAAGAGAAGCTGAACTTCATTTCCCCAGGGTATTGACCCTGTGCTTGTAGCAGACCTCCACAAACAGGCAGAAAGGCGCTGGTGGAGAAACCCTCACCAGATACATAGGTGACTTGACCATTTGGAAACTGCAAATCCATGAATGACTGCAGGGGGGAAAATAGATTTAGAAGACGTCCAGCTGGAAAAAGCTATAAATTGTTGTAAAAAAAAAAAAAGAACCGAAGATCGGCAGTCGAGAGGCAAAACATGAACAAGCTCAAGATAACGAATGAATAAGATCTTATGCAGTTTCGTTTAACTAGCTTAGCCGAGCTGTGAATTCAGAAAAGCAGCGAGCATCAAATAAAGATTGATCAAGAAGTAACCACATCACACTGAAACAAAACCCATCCCCTAAAGAAAAGGAATCAAAATGGTTTGTTCAACCATAGAGTATAAACCAAGTTCTAATTAGCATATCAAACTCTCACAATGAGATGAAATCAGTCATTGATATAGAATCGACTTACACAACCCAAAGGGTTTAGGCGGACCATTGACATCAAAAGCCACCGCCTGTGCTTCGACCACACAGCTGGACAAAGGGAATGAAATCCGTTCTGCCAAACAATAAGGAACAAACATTAATTCTGCATTCAGAGGACAGATGCTTGAAGATAAAGACGTATCTGAAAAGCATGTGTATAAAGCTGTGACGAGACTGAACAACAACGTCATTAATAACATCAAAAGGAGATTTTTGGGAAACACGTATAAAACATAGTAACTTCATTGAATCAGACAAGTACAACGTGTTATGGGCAGTTGCCACACCTTCCTGTCATAGCCGTACCACAGCAGGTGCTGCTTTGATAAATGGACAGGCAAGAGGAGTGTGGAATCACGAACAAAGAGTACCGGCCCCAGTTGGACAAGAAACATAGATGAAGTATCATTTCCTGATGTTGAACTCCCTTGGGATGCCTCTAATCTCCATAAATCACCCCTAGCGACGAGAGAACTTTCAAAATTTCTAGTTCTACTGTCATATATTGATGTCAGATTAAAAATACCCTGTACGAGGAAGAATGTCAGCAAATGGCTAAGGGGGTTCGGAACCAAAAATAAGAAGATAAGGGCTGATTTACAAAATAATGATGGACATGAATATTCAACGTCAAACTTCCCGAATATAATGAAGATTATTGGCATTTGATTATACTACAGCTGAATGAGCGATTCTAGGAATAGTCATTTATTCTACAAAGCCGTGACTATGACCAAACACAGAGAAGGCAACAATGAAAACCAACTGTAATAATTCAATTGGAAAGAACCACGTCGCATCCACATGTTCACCTGTGATCGACCCAAATGTTTCACAGCCTTGGCATTAATACCAACCGCCTCATCCTCCGTGGACTTCTCTGTAACTACCCCGCTATTATCACCCAACCCATAATCCTTAAAGCGTTCTGCCAAAGAACCCAAATCCTCCTGTCCCATTGTAGTCATTCCCTTCCCACCACTGTCGTTTGCCTCCATCGACAGTGTCAATACCTCCTCATGACGAAACGGCATGGGCAATCCCCTAAAAACCTGTTGAACCATGCCATCTACACATGCCCCGAGATCTGCTCCTACTTGTCCAATCCTAGACCCGATATCGAATAAAGCACTCACACCATTAATCGCAGAATTATCCAGGGAAAGCCCGAAATCATTTTTCATGAAATTTTGGTACGGAAACTCGACTTCAAACAGCTTTGGCGTGGGAGGATTGGGCCATTGAAGCAACGGCGGAGTAATATGAGACTGAATCAGACCAGAGAACCCCTGCGCTAACTTATCTGCTAAATCATGACCGTGTCGTTGAACCTCCTCCCAGGCATCAAACGGCCTCTCGATAGACATCATCCAGCAGCTAATAATAACAATATTTACAGTTTCAAAGTCTTCACACTCTCAACCCCAAAACAATTACACCTGTAGCTAGTCAAACTCTAAACGAACCACCCAAGACAGAAATATAACGATCTCCAAATCATCATCAATAAGAATCGCAGAATAACAACTAACCAGCTGAATCAGATCTAGGTTTTGCACGATAAAAAGTCGTAACCAAGCAAATCTACAGTAATCAAAGCATCACCACATTCCCAATATCACAAACTCAGCTGAAAGTCAAACCACACAGCTTAGACGAGCGGAATAATCCCAATTATTGCCGGAAGAAAGTCGTTAGGGACAAGACTAATCTAACAACCATATCGTGGGTAGAGTTTGAAGGAAAAAAAAAGGAAAAGCTGCTATGGAGAATATAAAATGTAGTAGAGTTGCTAATCATCAAAACGCGCCTTTGGATTAAAATCTATGCATGTGTGCCGTGTGGGATTTTTTTTTTCTTTTCTTTTTTATTTTTTGTGGACTTTATGCCTAAAAAATAATAAATAATTGAAACTTACTCGATTTTTCTGTCGGCTCAAGTTTGTTTTACTTGCGAATCTGAATTAATTATTGGGCCCATTATTGAAAAAAAAAATCTGATTTTTAAATAATTTTGTTTCAAGGGGTAGATACTTCAACTTGAATATATAATAATGTAATATATATATATATGTATAAAATATAAATCAATGTATTTACTTACGTTTATCTTTGTCAATTGTCCTAATCCACAATCCACGCAACGAATGATCATCACTCTACGTGGTCCACATAATTTAATACTTTTAAGTGGTATTCTTTTGTCATGGTAATAAAAAGTTAAACAAATAATAACTACAAGAAAATAAATAAATAGAATCCAATATAGAAATGTGAAAGTGATTTGGTTTCTTCGAGTGAAATAATTGAATGCGACAACTTTACGAATCAGCTATAGAATATATAATCAGTATAATTATTTTATTAAATTACCCAAATTGCGATGATATATTGTATTAAAGAATAAATAGATAAGTAGAGTAGTTAGAGTAGTATTGTTTCGTTTTCAAGCTGAGTCCATTATTAGAATAAACGAGACACGTCAGCATCACCTCATCATCATCGCCATTGCCAAACCTCAGCTCGCAGACCAGAAAAAAAGCCAAACCTCATTCAATGTCAAAATCACTTCTACTCATCGATGTCCCCGCCGTCGCAACCACCGCTGCCACCACTCTCAACGACCACTAAGTTCCTTACTCCGGCATCCGACATGTTCTATTACATCTGCATCGCGATTCTAATCGCTTTATCTAAAGACCTCTCGGCTAATGCCACGTCATCGCCTCTCCTCCTGCCTTCAGGTAGCGACGAAGAAACCCACACTAGAGGCGTCTCCGACGGCTTTCATCGGTGTCCGGCGACTGCAGATCCGAACCTCAACTTCCGGCCGGTGATCGGGATCGTTAGCCATCCCGGAGATGGAGCTTCTGGGAGGCTCAGTAACGCGACCAATGCTTCGTATATAGCAGCTTCGTATGTGAAATTTGTGGAATCTGCCGGTGCTAGAGTTATTCCCTTGATTTATAACGAGCCCTCGGAGATTCTGTATGAGGTAGTCGCATATATTTGCTAGAAAGAACTTAATGGTTTCACCTGCATGCTAGTTTGAATGGCACCCAACAGTTTAATTCTGTTGGGCAAATCAATTCGAGCTTGTAGGCTCTTTTAAAGGAGTTGCACATAGAGTCTTAATGGAGGAACTTGAATCTTTCTGATGAGTTTAACCATGTTGTAGTCAATGGAGGCTAACTCAAACCAAGCTTCCTTTTTTCCTCTTTTTTCTGTCAAACAGATCATGGGTTGTGGCATAGTTTGGTTTATTTTTGGTTTCTAACAAATTGAATTTTCTTTGTATATTTTTAAGTTGCTGAATCATTATCCTCAATATCGCCACTGTGTTGATTCTTCATTTTCGTTTGTTTGTTATGTTGCAGAAACTCAATCTGGTGAATGGAGTGATCTTCACGGGAGGGTGGGCCAAAAGTGGTCTCTACTTTGAGGTTGTTGAGTCTATTTTTAAGGTAGTGGAGATCATCTCATTCTCCATGCTACTTTAACCCAGCAAATTTTGCTACTTCCATGCTTTTCCATGGTTCAAACAGAAACAGCATCTCTATTTTTGTGCAGGATATTCTTAGTAGGAATGATGCTGGAGATCATTTCCCTTTGCTTGCCGTATGCTTGGGCTTTGAATTGTTAACCATGATTGTCGGAGAGGTAACTACGAAAAAGAATACGTGTATGTGAAAACGATCATATTCTTCATACGCCCTTCCCTTTTTTTTCAATTACTTCCCTATACAGAGTGGCAAGAATTATAATATTTGAGAGTGGAAAATATTCTAAATTTCTTTTGGTTTCTTTATGTAGTTGCAAAACTTAAATGCCATCTCTATCTGATTAATAACAGGACAACAATATTCTAGAGAAATTCAGTGCATCGGATCAGGCCACTACATTGCAGTTTTTGTCAAATTTCAATGTGAATGATACTATGTTTCAGAGGTAATGATTACAATTAACGGAAAATGATGTTTTCAAATAGCTGACATGATTAATCTTCTGTGGTATGTTATTTTCTTTTCATTTGCCGCGAAGGCTGTTATTGCTCATCTTTGCATAACAATACTTCTAAGCTTTTCAAGTCACGCTTACCGTCTTGTCATTGTTAATGTTCTTCTGTGGGTCATTCTCCAGATAGATTAATCTAAATGAAGTGGCAATGATTTCGTGAGAACAAATATAAGTTCGTTCTTATTTAGCTTTTCATTTGGCAGATTTATTGGTGGTTTTTACCTGTAACTAAAATTTTCTTTCTAAACTTTACTGGAAACTGATAAATGGCCAGCCATATGCACCAATACCAGGTTGACAACTGCTTTTCCGCTAGCCATGTTTTTTTCCTTCCTCAGTAATATTAAGCGTTGTAAGACCTTTCGTTTGCAGGTTTCCTCCAGTTTTATTACAAAAGTTGAGTACAGATTGTCTTGTGATGCAAAATCATCGTGTAAGCTTCTTATCTTATGTTGGCTTATAGTAGTTTTATTTTCCCATGTCATACTTGCTAATGGGTTTGATGAGACCCCCACAGCACATCCCCACCCATCAATATGAATATCCTATGGATATAGAACGAGCACATTTATAAGGGAAAGCATCACAAATTGTGATTGTTATATATCATATATCTTCTATATCTGACTATGTAGATCTCTCTCTCTCTCTCAGCATGGAATATCACCAGAGAAGTTCGAGAAAACGAAGAGTCTACGTGACTTCTTTGAGATGCTCACAACTTGTGTAGATGAGGACGACAAGGTAACAACCTATCTTAGCTATGATTTTAACACTTCTTCTCGCTTCACCTGTGGCTCCTGAGTTATGGTTATCAATCTTTTAAACAATGTTCAAACAATTACTCTGCATCAGGTTTACGTTTCAACGATTCAGGCCCGTAAATACCCAGTTACTGCTGTTCAGTGGCACCCAGAGGTATCATATTTACTGCGATCTCTTAGCGGTGAACGAAGTTTCATCTCTAAAGTGGTGAACTACAGTTATCTACTCGGTTATACAAAAAAAATATTGGAATTTTTTTTTTTTTTTGGTTTTTGGATCAGAAAAATGCTTTCGAATGGGGTTTATCGGGGATTCCGCATACAGAAGACGCAATTCAAGTGACTCAACATGTATCCAACTTTTTCACAAGGTAATATTTTAATCATGTTTGGTGCAATCTATATTTCCCGTTTATGTTAAAAACATTGTTTTTATTAATATATATATATATATATATATCAAGATTAGTTTCCCACTGGAATTGCATCTATACTTGATTATAATTGTGTTTGCCAAACAAGTCTCTTAAATCAATAGCCTGTAGAATTAAATCTCTTCCAGCAGGTGCTTGAAGTTGAATCTCTCTCCATTAATACATGCAGTTATATTGGCAAATATCTAGAAGAATGTCAATGATTTATTCATCTTTTACGATATATGTTCAATCTGCTAGGGAGGCTAGGAAATCCATGAACAGACCACCTGCTAAGAAAGTGCTCGACAACCTCATTTATAATTACAGCCCCACTTACTGTGGCAAGGCCGGGTAAAATCTCTCTCCCTCTCTCTCTCTCTTGGATATGATCAATCATCAATGGCATCTCCTTCCTTGTTTTTGTAATCTCGCAGAAGGGGGTTTGATGAGGTTTACATTTTCAGCTAAGTTTGCTGGAAAATGAAGAAAATGGAGTATGTATGTATGTATGTATCCTATGTATGTCAAATTGAAGTCCATTAGGCACTTAAATTATGTATGAATAAAACTATAACCTTGCATGGACATGAAGGCATGCAAACACAATATTACTACTGATAAACAGATTCATCAAAATCCCTTCTTTCTTTCTTTCTTTCAATAATGCAGTGGAATATAAAACCCATTTGTTTCCATCTGTCACGTGAGTAAGTGACCGTTGGATCATGCCCCATGGCTCGGGTCATGAAATGGGTCCTAACCCGATTTTCTTGCAGTGATAAAAGAAATTTGATGGGGTCACTTCTTCGTACTACCCCTATCATATCCTTCCCCCCCTCTGTTGAAAGACTAGCAATAATGTTCTGAAATACAGTGTGCATTGAATAAATGCCAGTCCAGTCAACTAAAGAACCACACTACCTATGGTATGCTAATTCTATTAAAATAGAAAAATCGAGAGTTCGAAGTACAAAGAGAATCGTGCCATCTTGAAATGAATAGAGAATTATTTAATTAAAAAAATTTTAAAAAAAATAAAGGAAAATTGAAACATACGAGAAATTTCTTGATGGACTAGTTAGTTGTTGCCTGTTAGTGGATGCAAATGGACGAACATGTTGGACTTTTACATGTATAATATCCCATCTTAACTGCCTCGTATGCTTTTCTTTGTTTAGCTATTTCAATAATGAATAAAATAAAAAATAATTGTCGGAAGTCGGTGTGTAATGGCCTGCCTGCTTTCCTTCCTCTCCTCATCAATGTTTTAATGATATATTATTTAGTCAAATACTTGTTGTAAAAGACAAATACAGATTTGCTCTCCTCTCCATCTTTTGGTTTTAAGCCAATCTCTGTTTTGTCATATTCATACACGCACAGATACACATCATTACCTTTTCTGTCACCAGCTTTTGAGATTGTTGTCCTTATACCATCTCCACCACCATCTTTCTACTGTTTGTGTGTGTGTGTGTGTCCGTTTCTTGAAATAATAAATGCTGTTTTTCCACAAATGGCCTCGATCCAAGAGATAAAGCACCCATCTTTTTCATTCTTTTCTTGGAACATTATGATTAAGCATCGTTGTGTGTGCGCCTTCGTTCCATAACCATACCTAAGCTTGATTTCTTTCATCTGCTGTTTTTTTCTTGTTTTTTTTTTCGGATGGATTCATGTAAGAATTCTTCAGTTACTACTCCGAGTATGGGCAGGTTAGCTCGAACGATTGCTAAGGTTATTATGCACGTCGGAGCTGTGGCGGAAATACCTTCAGACAACGATTTGAACAGGAAGAAGAAGTTCAAAGATCACAGTCCCATCGAAGAAGACGAAGTTCTTGCGAAGAGGGCCGTTGAAGAAGCTTTTATTGCAAAGGTGTTTGCTGCTATATCCTCTGTTAAAGCTGCTTACGCTGAGCTGCAATACGCGCAGTCTCCTTACGACCCCGAAGCTATTCAGTCGGCGGACCAAATGGTCGTGGCGGAGCTGAAGAACTTGTCCGAGTTGAAACAGCGCTCTTTGAAGAAGCAACTAAAGGATAAATCTCCAGAGAAAACTCTGCTTTTAGCAGAAATCCAAGAACAGAGCAGCCTTCTAAAGACATACGAGGTAACAGCTAAGAAGTTGGATTCTCAGCTGAAGCTCAAAGACTCAGAGATCACTTTCCTTAGAGAGAAGCTCGCAGAAGCCAATGAAGAGGCAGCTTCTCTCGATAAGAGGTTAAAATCGAGCGGACAGTTAACGTTGCCGAACGATACTCAGCTTTCGGGCTTAAGGGCAAGTCATTTTGTTGCATTTCTTCATCAGGCAATGAGTTCGATACGAAGCTTCGTACGTCTAATCGTTAGCGAGATGGAGTCAGCAAACTGGGATTTGGATGCAGCTGCAAGTTCGATCCAGCCCGGGATTTCGTTCTGGAAATCGAGCCATAGAGTTTTGTCGTTCGAATCGTTCGTCTGCCGGGAAATGTTCAACGGTTTTGATCAGCCCTTCTTCTCCAGAAAAACAGAGCCTTTCGTCCTGAAGGAGAAGCATCGCGGATTATTTTTCGACAAGTTCATGGAGTTGGAAGCACTGAGGGCTTCAGACCACTTAGCATGGAAGCCCAAGTCCAAATTTGCAGGCTTTTGTCGCGATAAGTACTTGAAGCTTGTTCATCCCGATATGGAAGTGTCGCTGTTCGATAATCTGAATCAGAGGAATTCAGCGAAAGCCGGGAATTTCCCAGAGACGGGCTTTTTCATTACATTCGCAGAGATGGCGAAGCATGTCTGGCTCTTACATTGTTTGTCCTTTTCGTTCTATCCCAAGGTCTCCATCTTCGAAGTTGCGAAAGGAACAAGATACTCTGAGGTTTATATGGAGTGCTTAACCGACGAGGCGTTTGCTTCCACAAAGGATCCTCGCGTGGCTTTCTCTGTTTTCCCAGGATTCAGAATTAGTAAAACAGTTGTTCAATGTCAAGTGTATCTGTGCTGATGATGATGGTCATATTCAGACATCTATCCCAATCTTTGATTGTAAAAATTCAGTCAGTAATTGTTGTATATATGCCCAACTAGCACTTGTTTTCGAATAAATTTCACAAAATTATGTATCGCAAAGTAAACAAACCGGGAAAATTGTGCAGCATCTGGGTTGTAAGAAAGCAGCCCTTTAATCCCTTTTTCTCCTAGCCGCCGTATCAAGAACATAAGCATTCAAATTTTGCCCGAAGGTCTTGGTCGAGAATGTCTGCTCGATATGATCTCTAGCATCTGTCCCCATAACTCGAGACAGCTCGGGATCTTGAATGAACTTAGCCATGGCTTCGGAGAATTTTTGTGGGGTCGGTTCGCAAAGGAAGCCTGTTATCCCGCTCTTTACCGTCTCGACGGGACCGCCACTATTACATGCAATAACAGGCTTGTATGCTGCCATGGCCTCCAAAGGAACTATACCAAAGTGTTCGTCCTACGTTCATTTCACTGTCTAGGGTTAGAACATTGTGTCATGTTCTGATCAATTGACAACTATGCGTAATAAAGACAAAACCTAACCTGGGGAGTGTAAAGAACGCAGAGGCATTCTGAAAGAAGATTATTCCTCTCAGCCGTGGAACAAGATGTGACAAACTTGACTCTGTGGGATATGCCTTCTTTCTCGGCCAGCGTTTTCAGTTCCTCCAGATAGTCGACGTTTTCTCTGAGACGTTTATCGTAGCCACCTCAAAGAAAAAAAAATGAATATCTTACATCAGTATTTGAGTATATTTACTGTTTAGTTGGACCTCGAACACCTATAGGCAGACAACAAGTAACTTTTCAATATTAAGGGACGAGAAACTTATAACCCACCACATGAAGCAGTGTAATAAAACTCTGTGAAAATCCATAAACTAGTTACCTGCAATGACCAAAGAAACCTCCTCTCGGGTTTCTGATTCGCTATGGTAGAGATTAGCAAAGGCAGATATAGCTAGCTCTATGTTCTTTTTCCTCTCAAAACGGTTGATGGACAGAAAACTCGAACTGTAATGTTGCACAAAGTAAAATCAAAACTTGAAGCCTGAAAGGGCCCAAGCTAATAATATAATCACGATCAAATCCAAAACTCTATAGTCCATGCATCAACTTCAGATACAAAGAGAAAGAATCATGCATATTACTTAGTAGCATTAGGTCTGTGAAACTGATTGACGTTAACGGCGGGATAAAGTACAGCGGGTCTGACTCCTCTTGAGTGTAAACGCTTGAAGGTCTTTGCGAAAGTGGAAGAAGTAAATTTGCTGTTTACAAGAATCAAATCGGCCATACCTAAAATAAGGACCGAAATTAAGATAATATCTATTAGATGATACGAAACAGCTCACGGAAAAGTAGAAACTTAAAGGACCTGTGGTTACTTCTTCTAAGAAGTCAATGGGCTTCCGATATATTATTCTCATGATGGTGTTGTGTTGAGCTAGCAACAAGTCGGGAAAATGGCAATAAAATGTGACCTAAACCCAGAAAAGAAAAGGAAAAAGCAATAATCATAAGGCAACAAGCATAGGCAACAGTCGAGTAAACAACAAAACTGGAAATCTGAACCTTTGATGACCTTTTCAGCTTCATCAATGGGATGACAACAGAGACCTGATCTGCAAGTACAACGTGGAAAGAAGGATGCAGAAACAACACACATAGAGCAACGTAGATGCACCTCACGTATGCACATACTGCATGGAGACGGTAGAAAATGTGCCGAGGTAGGAAAGCACCGTACACTGTGACTGGAAAAATACCTGGACATGATACACAATCATCATTATAAACAAAAGATGGAATTTACACACACGCATATATATTTAAGAGTGAAAGATCATAAATTATCGTAAAATACCAGAGACTGTCTCCTCAAAACATCGTGTTTTGTCATGGTGTGATGTAAATATATGCACATTATGCCCATAAGATGAGAGCTCTACAGCAGCATCAACAATTAACCGTTCAGCACCTCCTGAATCGTTGAAAACGGATTAAGAACAAGATGGACGAGGAGCAGATACAATCTAAAAATTATTTATTACCATATTGATGTTCTCAGAATTACAATGATGAATAAGAAGCATCGCAAGTTTAAACCTTTACAATAACATTGGACATCTTGCACAAGAAACACAACATTTGTCCAAAGAATTTGCCCAAACATTCCACTAAATGGCATACATAACAAAATCTATTCGTCAGCAGCAGGTTTTTACGGCGCTATCTGCCCCAATCACTTCAAAACCAAATAGCAAAAGCTTCCATTTAAAGTAGCATAGTATCAACTCAAACTGCATAGCTGGTCTACACAAAAATGTGGACTTTGTCTTCATATATTTATCTCAGTGCTTGCCAGCTAATCCACAAAAAAATTACCATCTTTAGCAAAAAAGAACAATAACCCAGCAAAACAATTCATATCAAGAATCAAACATATAATCAAACGTCATGACAGAGAATGAAAACATAGCATATGTACGCAGTCGATTCCTTGAATATGAAGCTAACTAGTTCAGTTTTGGGGTTTTACGCGCATAAAGATGAATCGATTTACCTATTCCAAGATCAGGATGAATAATTGCTACGTTCAATTTGGGGCTAGCTTCCCTCTCCATTGCCGTCCCGTTGTTTTGGTTTCCAATTTTCACCGTGGATCATAAGGATGATGTGCGGTGCCTGCCTGCGAGTGTTCCCTAAACTTTAACCCGAACAAACTTTTTTTAAGTACCATTTTTTAACGTTTTGAAAATTCAGGGACCAAATATTAATTTCTCGATAATAGTTTTACTGCGTTTGAGTTGAGTCAAACGGTCAACGAACTAGAAACCTTACCCTGAAACAATAGTTGGGCGATAAGAGGTAGAAGAGGAACAAACTGAGAAGAAAGCAAGGAAGAGCTCACCAATTTGGATGGGATTCTCCACGTTAACGACGTAAGATTTGAATAAATGTTCATGTTTTTGGATTATTTCCTGATGATGAACATAAATGTGTGATCTTCTGCTAAATTTGAAGTGCCATTTGATTATGTATTCAATGCCTACTGCAGTTATTGCACTCCAGGACTTGGATGGAAGTCATCGAGCTTCTTGAATTATGCTCCCAATGTTAATTTAACTTCAAATGAAGTAGTTGTCTCCTATCGCAAGCAAACAAAGAAGTTCGCTTCAGTTCGCGCGTGTGCTTCTTCATCATCTTCTGGTAATATTTTCTTTTCTTGCCCGCGCGCTATGTGTTTGTGGTTTTGACTCTGTGAAATGTAGGCATGAGGTACACTTGCATACTTTTCCTTCTAAATTGTGCAATGTATCAACCTTCGTATCTGTTTCTTCATGGCAAACATTGTCAGAATCATTTTTTATTCCCCTCAATTTATTGAAAAGGAAAATGAAATTCAGATCCACTTTTGGTCAAGGCTGCTCGAGGCGAACCAGTAAGCCGACCTCCCGCATGGATGATGCGTCAAGCGGGAAGGTACATGGCTGTTTACAGAAAGCTAGCAGAGAAATACCCTTCCTTCAGAGAGAGATCAGAGACAACCGATCTCATCGTGCAAATCTCTTGGCAGCCATGGCAAGCTTTCAAACCCGACGGAGTTATTATTTTTTCTGATATTCTAACTCCATTGCCAGCTTTTGGTGTTCCTTTCGACATAGAAGAGGTTCGAGGCCCTGTAATACATTCTCCTATTCGATCAGAAGACGATTTGAAAACTCTTCACCCGATTGACTTGGAGAAGCTGAACTTCGTTGGAGAGTCTCTTAGTATATTGCGAAAAGAGGTTTATTTTTCGTCCAGTGATTGAGCTTTTCACTCTGTTTTGCTTAATGATCGGACTTTTTTTTTCTATCGCTTAACTTTCTTTTTGTAGGTTGGAGACAAGGCTGCAGTTTTGGGATTTGTGGGCGCACCGTGGACAATTGCTACATATATCGTTGAAGGAGGGACTACTAGGACATACACAACAATAAAGAGTATGTGCCACACAGCACCAAATTTGCTCAGGGGTCTTCTATCACATTTGACAAAGGCATTAACCGAATACATAATCTACCAAGTTAAATCCGGCGCACACTGCATCCAGATATTCGATTCATGGGGTGGTCAGCTTCCTCCCGATTTGTGGGAACATTGGTCCAAGCCTTACATCAATGAGGTGACTGTCATTTTACCTAATCCACAATTTTGTTTTCAGCGACATATCTTTGGAACCCCATAAGAATCATGATATACTGTATACTGTTAATCTTATTTGGTGCTTTTTTTTTTCTTGCCGTGGCTTGTTAGAGCTGAACGTTCTGGTTTTCACGACAATGTTTTTATATTATCATCTAGATTACATATCGATCTGCTCTTATGGGGTCTTATGATCGAATTGTCGTTTGAGTCTCTGACATATTACATGAATGCTCTGTGATTCACACAGATTGTAAGAGAAGTTAAAGACAAATGCCCACAAACACCACTTGTCCTCTATATCAATGGAAACGGTGGACTCCTCGAGCGGATGAAAGGAACAGGTGTTGATGTCATTGGGTTGGACTGGACCGTAGATATGGCCGATGGAAGAAGACGGCTCGGAACTGATATCACCATACAAGGAAATGTTGACCCAGCCTACTTATTTTCTCCACTCCCAGCCATAACCAACGAAATCGAAAGGTGTAAATGTCCTTATTACCACAAGTGATTTAAGTACCCTTTCAAGTCATGAGTAAGTTTTCGAATCGAAAATGATACATATATATAAGCTGTTGGTTTCGGCTGCTTTTTTTCCTTCGGCAGGGTTGTGAAGTGTGCAGGGACAAGAGGGCACATTCTAAACCTGGGACATGGAGTTCTCGTCGGTACGCCCGAGGATGCCGTGGCTCATTTCTTCGACGTCTCTAAAAGCTTGAAGTTTGATGATTCCCAAAGTAATTATGCAGTTGGAGAACCAAGCAACGCAGTTGTGTAAATCCCAGAGTTCAGCATTATCTTGTAATAGCGGAGTAAACACATTTGTTTCTTATCTATCAACGAGAGACCTTTTTCTTTCTTTCTTTCTTTCTTTCTTTCTTTCTTTCTTTCTTTCTTTCTTTCTTTCTTCCTTTCTTTTTCCATGTAGTACGAGGTAATGAACCTGAGTGTATTCTGAGTTGTCTGACACTTTACTTGCATGCCATCTAATTTAGTTAAAACCTTCTTGCTCATTTTTATCATTAACAACGATCGAGAAGGTGTAATAATTTAGGAGGCGCACACAAAAAGAAAAAGGAAAAAAGTGTAGAGAAAAGATGCGTGGGACTAAATTATTACTGGTACGAGATTAGATAACCTCTCATGATTATTGTTAGGGCCTACGTATGAACTTTTGTTTTAGCTTATATAATTTCGTATCTTCAAAGTTCAACTATGAAGTTGTATATAAATATATATATATATATATATATATATATATATTCTTGGTTGAATAATATCATTTACTTGCTACTTGTGTGTGTTAATGTAGTATTGTCTATGCATTGGAAAATGGAGGAAACCCTAAAAGTCTGCGCAGAAAAGGAAGACCATTGTATGCATATATATGTGTGTATATGTGATCCTTGCAACGATCATATAGAAACAGTTCGTCGAACAAAAATGGATATTATCAGACATGGCGAACACAAAATCACGCAGAATCCCAAAAGACGAGAAGGATTGGACAAACAGTAGATAAATAAAATGTCTGATTGACATATATATTAAATTAAGAAATAGTAATAGTAAAGAATCAATCTGATGTGTTTCTAGTTGATGTTCACTAATTCTAGTAGGCAAATAACTAACTTGATGTCTGTTAAAGAGTAATATCACTGCAAATCTAGCCAAACACATGCATCTCATGTAATGAAAATCTTACCATAGTCTCTTTCTTTCATGTCTTTGCCTCATTCAAGTTAGGGTTTTCAAGCATAGCTTGATTGTTTCCTTCTTCATTAGGGTTCTCCATTTGTAACTAAGTATACACGCAAGCCAGAACAACAAATCTCCATAACTACGAAATTTCATCACTATTTGTATATATTCTAGGAGGCAAGAACATATAACACTCAGATATGAATATATGATATACTAATTAAATATGTATATATCTTCAAATCATATTAAGAAATGAAAAGTATATATACTGTTCACCTGATCAGTACTCATATGTTTAAATTCAAGATCAAAGAAACTGAAGACGGATTACGAGCAATATTGAGAACTTACACAATTAAGTAATATCTATATATATATTTAGTGCCCACAAAATATAGAAGGGAAAAATTGATGAATATATAACCATATCTCAAATAAATCCCTGCTGATATATCAACCAAGTTTACATCTGAGGGAAGCTAGAAGAGCTTACCATCCCTTGATGATGATCATCTTCCCCAGAGTTAACTATCCTCTTCCTCTTCTTTTTCTTCTTATAAGGTATACCTCTTGCTTTGGCCTGAGCATCCCTAACTTCCCTCAGATGAACTCTTATCTCTGCCTTGGCAAAAGGGTTGTTCGCAGGAGCGCCACCATTCTCCTCGTACGCTGCCCTAAGCCGGCCGATGAGAGCATCGAGGCTGCCCCAAGCTTGTCTGAGAGAACAGGTACACTGACCGGGAGGCTCGGGCTGCCCGTAAAAGACACAACCTTGTACATGAACCTTAGTCTTTCCAAACTGGTCGAGGTACCTCAGAAAGTCCAAGACATTGTTGTAGCTGCACTGAGACAATGGTATCGGCGGGTTTTGGCTCCTCAAGTACTGTCCGAAGGTGTTCCAATCTCTTCTCTTTTGAGACTCGTATCGGCTCAGCTGAGCCGGCGGTTGCTTCTGCTGATGATCGGACGATGCAGAAGCCGATGATCCAATACCAGACGGATCGATATTATTGGACATCATATAAAAAATATATAAGTAATATAGTGATCTCTAGTTGGCGAGTTCTTGATGCAAGAAACTAATTAAGGATCATAAGATCATATTATTACATGATTTAGGATGAATTATTCTTGCTGTAAATGAGCAGGGCAGGGGGAGGATTTGAAGAAGTGGGTAATCATCAAATCAAGAAGCTGTTGAGGAGACAAATACACAACGCTATGGTCCAATCAAAGTGCTGCCTTTCCTTTACTTCTTTTTGTTTTTTTTCCCTTACTTGACAACACTGTTTTCTTCCTTTAAATGGTACTGCTAAGTGTATTAAGTATATATTCTCCTTTTAATTATGTTTCATATTTACATTATAATTTTAAAAGTATTTGTTTTCTTTTCTTATTGGGGTAGCCTAGCATCATATAAAGTCTACTAGATAAGCAGTCACTGTCTATCGAGTATATATTGAGATGAGACACAGACATGGTTAATTATCCTAAGGTCACTTGGTAAAACATGGCACTGTTAACCTCAGTAATTCTCTAAGGAGAAAGTAAAGACAGCATAATAAGATTTTACTTTATGCATGCCCAAGTCTTGTTGATCTTTGTCTCCCATAAGATTTAGTGTAATATCCTTTATTGCAATAACTCTCACATACGCATGTGTCTGTTTCAAGCCGAATAATGTTTTAGAGCTGGTGATTTCATGATAATGTATATATTTTCCACTTGCAATTAATGGTAAGATCATATAGTGTGACAGCTAACTAATTAATATATATAATATTCACACACACAAGCACACACGTCTATATAGTATATACGTGTTTATATGTATTTCTTACACTTCATCAAATATATAGGGTTATGGTGATTGATGGCTTCGTCTATCTGATTGGTCTTACCTTATTGCTTGACTTTTCCATTATTTTTCCATCCAAATCATATCTACAGTGCCTTATCATCTACTATATTTCTTTTAAATTATTAATTAGTGTCTCAATTATAATATAATATAAATTCCCTGTCTAGCTATAATTGATTTTACTAGGTAGAGAGCACTTTGAAATTTCGTGTTCTTTTTCATAGCCAACTATACGTAGCACGAGAAGAGATACGATCCGTGATGAAGAGCATCATGTGAATGAAAGAAAAATGAAATTCAGAATATATTTTAGAAAAATAAAAATTGTTTTTTTTTTTAATCTCACTCTCCATTTCTCAAAATAGGGTTTTCATTGAACAAAATATTTATGATAATAGTGTATAAAATATATGATTATTATATATGAGTTGTTTCTCTTTCCGTTGCCATTAACTTCAATAATTCGAACCTAACTATATTTTTTTTGTCAAAATGTTTTACTTTTCAAGAGAGGGTAACTCCACAGTATATTTATCACCAAATAAATTAACAAACTTAGGGCCCTTCATACCATTTTCATTACATATTATTTATTCCAAAAGTCCCCATCATCTTTCGTTTTGTTAATAAGCAGAAAACTTTTCTCTTTTGAATTAGCCATTCCCCACTAAATTTCCAATTTTTATGTTCAGTTCGATTATCCAATTCAAGACTATTTACTAAATCAATTATGAATAGTTGTTTGTTTACTAAATCAATTAATGAATATTTATAGAAATACAACTGTCGAATTATCTTGCATTATATATATAAATCATAAAAAAAAAAATCAGGACAATGAATGAATTAGTAGCATTATAGTATATATATAGCGACGTTATTTACCTGCCAAATTGCACCATATTATAATTTATAGTATAGTAGAAAATATTGATTGGGTTCTAAAACTAAAGGCCACCCTTAAGAGCCCATTTTGTAAGCCCATGTAATTTGTCATAATAATTCATATATATTAAGATAATAATTACTCCAACCTACCATGTTGTGCCACGAAAATAATCGATCTATACATTATTATGTTTGGTTCAACGAATACAAATTATATATATAATAAAATAAAATAAAATAAATATTAAGATATATTTTCTTACATTAATTATTAAAATCCTATAAAAATGCATGCAACACTTCCCTCGATTGACGTAAGATTTCATGCGTAATCAAAGTCATAACTTAAGTTGATGATATAACTAGTCAGGCGCACATTCAACAATTGCTCTTACGTATGTATCATCTTCATAGATATTTCAATAAAGTCAAAATCATTAAATAAAAAATCAAACGTCACTAATATAAAAATAATTTAATAAAAAGGTCTGAAGAAAATTTAATTCAGAAAGAAAAGGGAAAGATGATTACTGAAGAATATACCCTCGACAAGACCGGGTCAATTTAAGAAAAGGGATTAGTATTTATTTTTTTTTAAAAAAAGGAACTTTCACTTGATCAATTAAATAAAAGGGATTGGATTTAATTAATATATAATTAACTTAAATAAATCATTTAATATTTTTTTAATTATTTTTTTAAATAAAAAAAAACCAACCAACAACCAACTAACATTAAAATCCAACCACAAACTTTAAAACAAAAAAAATTCACCAAGAAACGAGATATACTCTCGCACATCAAGATCCAAGGCAAACAAACATCACCCAACAAGCTCGTCGAAGGTATAAGATCGAAGCAAACACATTCGCACAGGTCGACCACACAAAATTCGCACAGTTCGAAGCCATTTAAGGTTGTCTGACCGTATGTATTTACATTCCAGTTATTTCATTCAAATTTTAGTTATTATGCATACATTGTTCATTATTCATCGTGGGTAAGTCCAATCTGAAGTTGTTTCACCTCTCCATGTACTATGCAGCTCGATTGAAGAAGATGGATTCGTTCAGTCGTTAGTGTCGAATTATTATTTAATTCAACGTTATTCGGTTACTAACTCGATATTTAATCGAATTAAATATTAATACAAAACTATTCGATACTTAATTCGATAATTTTTTTGCGTTAAATATTAATTCAAATAAAATATTAATTCGATTAGGTTAAATATAATTCGATAGTTATTCGATTTTAATTCGAATATGTTTTGAAGCTTTGTTTTGTTTGTTTTTGACAGGATGCCGACGAGTATCATCATTAACTACGACGGAGAATGGGAGGTCGGCAATGATAATAAATATAGATGGCGGCCAAATTCAGGAATAACCATGCGACCTATTGGTTTTCAAGGAGATTGTTGTTCGTTCGAGGATCTCGTTAATGAAATATACGCATGTATGGATGCGATTGGGAGGTCGGAGTTGAAGCTAAGTTATCAACCATCTATAAGGGGATATGAGAATGGTGTTCCATGGTATATAAGGAATGACAGCGAATTGAAGGGGTATATATATTTAGGGAGTCCAATGGAGAGATCAATTCTCCACGTAGAAATTGGCCACGCAACTGCTATGTGCACTACCGTCGAAGATTTTGCATCTCGGGTGGAAGCTATTCCGGATGAAAACGTGAACTATGATGATTATTTTGATCGTATTATCAACCGTGATAATGTTGTTGTCGAAGATTTTCCATCTCCGGTGGAAGCTATCCCGGATGAAAACGTGAACTATGATGATTATGTTGATCGTATTATCAACCGTGATAATGTCATTGTGGTTGAGGATAGTTATGAAACGGAACAACGGAATGTGGAAATCGATCTTGGAGACGACGAAGATAATATTCTGAGGAATGATGAGGATGCCTTGAACGACGGGATAAATGAGGAGCGAAATGTGGAGGGTGCGAACGTCCTTATTAGTGATCGATATTCTTTTACGGACGGTTCTACCATGAAAATAGGGGATGAATTTGAAAACAAGAGCGCGGCGAAAAAGAAAATTCAAAGAGTTTCCGTGGATGCATCATTCGAGATCCGGAACATCAAATCCTCTCGATCAATATACGTCGTACGATGTAAAGAGGAGGGTTGTACTTGGAGGATTTGGACATCGAAGATGAAGAATACGTCCGCGTTTTCGATTCGGAAGTACTGCAAGACTCATACATGTGATCTGGCAAATAGGAACTCAAGATTAACGCAAGCATCTTCATCTTCGGTGAGTGACATGTTGCTCGAATCTTTTCAGGGGTCGAGTAGTACACCAACGCCGAAGCTAATCCAAACTATGATGAGAAATCGAGGGATCGGAATTTCTTACTTCAAAGCGTGGAAAGGAGGCATTTTAGCCCAAAATACATTGAAAGGCGACCCGGACGAGAGTTATAGATTGTTGCCTTCTTATTTGTTGGCGTTGAAAAGAGCCAATCCGGGTAGCATAACAAGTTTGTGCGTCGACAATGAAAATAGATTCAAATATGTTTTTATGTCGCTTGGTGCGAGCATTGCGGGATACTGTCAGATGAGAAAGGTTGTGTGTATCGATCGCACCTGGTTGAAGGGAAAATATAATGGCACCCTACTAGTTGCTTCGGCCCAAGATGGTAACTCGCATCAATATCCGCTCGCGTGGGCCATCGTTGACGTAGAGTCCACCGATTCGTGGTCATGGTTTCTCAACGAACTTACGGCGGTAGTACCCGATGAGGAAGACCTCGTGATTGTTTCTGACAGACACGCGGCGATCAAGGCAGTCGTGGCAAGTATTTACATGCTTGAACATCATGGTCACTGCATTTGGCATCTGTCTCAGAACATGAAAGTTATGTTAAGAAATCGGGCGCGACGGATCATTTTTTACGCATTGCAAAAATTTACAAGCAAAGCGATTTCGAATCCGAGTTTAAAGATTTCACAAAATTGTTCCCCGATGCCGCAAATTATTTGAGCACAACGGATTCTAAAGATCGTTGGAGTCGGGCATACTCTCCCGTGTCTCGGTATAATATAATGACGACAAACGGCGTTGAATCGATCAATGCAAAACTTCGTGAAGAAAGAAAGCTACCAATTATTGCACTCTTGGATTCTATCCAAAGGATGACATGCGATTGGTTTGCTAGATACCGAGTAGAATCCGAGCAAGCAACTACTCAATTCACGCCGGTAGTGGAAACATTAATTCGTGAAAGGTACACACAAAGTCAGGGCTGCAAAGTCACGCAAATATGTTCGAGCGAGTTTGATATTCGACTCGCAGGGCGGCGAGCAATTGTGAATTTGGATAGGAAATCGTGTACGTGCCGAGTATTTGACATTGATAAAATTCCTTGTGCCCATGCGATTGCGGCAAGTTTACGAACATGTATGTCTTTCTATCCACTATGTTCGGATTATTATTCGGTTTACACTTGGCGATGTGCTTATTTTCAACGAGTTTACCCCGTTCCCGATCAAGACAAATGGAATGCCGTGGATAACTTTGTGAAGCCTCCTCGTGTAGTAATAAGGCGTGGACGGAGAAAAGAAAGAAGGTTCTCCTCCGTAGGTGAATTTAGTCGTAGAAATTAACGTTTTATTTTATTGGATTATAGTTGATAATGAAGGTAAAAATTTATATTATATGTAATATTTTATGTAATCGAGTACTGTCGAATTAATTCTAGAGTTATTATTTCTTTTATTTTAATGATTTTATTTTAATGTTACTTGATGCACGATAGAACTAAAAAACAGGACACGACAGGTAATATTTTACACAATCGAGTAATAGTCGAGTAACAATATCACTCGATAAATAATTCGATTATAGTCGAATTAATGCTTCGGTGGGTTATTTTCATTTAATACCTTAAAAATAAGTCATCGAATTAAGTAACGAGTGATTATTTTATTCGATACTTAATTGAATATCCTAGAATTAAGTTTCGATTTTTTATTTTATTCCCAATTCACTCGATTTGTATTCGAATTGCTTTTTAGGGTCTTTTCTCTTGGATCTCAACCACAAGTTTAAATTTGGTTAAATAAATTGTGTCAGTCTTTTATGACATCTCGTGGATCTCACCCATAAATTTAAATTTGGCTAAATAAATTCAGTCTTTTATGACATCTCGTGACATTGCCTTTATGAGGGGAGTTTTGGGTCGTCGGATGACAATCAATCCAAGGACTTATATTATATATTTTCCCACTTTTTTCCTCTATATATAAGTTCATATCATATCCTTTTATCTCATCGATCCATCTATCTATCATTTTCAAGCCATCTTTTTTTCTCTCATGTCGTTGAGAGCACTTATGGGGGCCGATCGTCCACCGGATCTTTTATGCGATTACAAGGGGTATTGATTGGATACTAATGCATTTGTGCGAGATCTTTTCACGATTGAAGAGGAGAGCCACCCAATAGCATATAGCTCCCCTCCTTATAACAGGAAATTTAGGGCATCATGGGTTTCTATGTGAGAGATTGATGAGGATATGGTTATCTCGGGGTGAAAAGTGAATCTTCGCACCTCGGGAAAACCATATCCTCATCGAGCTCGCCCACATAGGAACTCATGGTTGTCCTAAATATCCTGTTATAAGGGATATAGGATGTGATCTTTCCCCGACTGCAAAGGAGAGTCTCCCAAAGGCATATAGCTTCTCTCCTTATAACAGAAAATTTAGGGTAGCATGGATTTCTATGTGAGAGATTGATGAGGATGTGGTTGTCTAGAGGTGAAAAGAGAAGCTTCTCACCTCGGGAAAACCACGTCCTCGTCGATGTTATCACATAGGAACTCATTGCTGCCCTAAATATCCTGTTATAAGGAGCGAAGCTATATGCCTTTGGGAGACTCTCTTTACAGTCGGGGAAAGATCACACCCTAATGCATCAGTGCCCTGAGTGAAAACTATTTTCCCCTCGATTGTAATTTACATTTTGAATTATTTGTAAATTTTTACTTATGAATCGAGTTTGTTCGATTTATCATTGTATTCGACTATAATTCGATTAGATCCAGGACTCTGTCCTTTAAATGCACGGCTAATAATTTCCAAGGAACGCACAGCCTCAATGTACTTTATATTTTGAATAATTTGTAAAGTTTTTAAAAATTAATCGAGTTAAATTTGAGTTAAGGCTCCGTTGATGTAATTCGAGTACCTCGCAATAGTGTTATAAATTATTCATTTTTTATTCCCGAGCAATGCCGAATTAAGGATTGAATTTGTTTGAATTGCGTTAGTCGATTTATTATTTTATTCGACTAACGTTCGACTCGAATTCGATAATTTCCAAGGAACGCTCAGCCCTTAGTGTACTTTATATTTTGAATTATCGAGTAATAGTCGAGTAACAATATAACTCGATATATAATTCGAGTACAGCTTGAGTAATTATAATCCGAGTCTTAGGTTTGAGGGTTTAGGGTTTAGGGTTAAGGGTTAAGGGTTTAGGGTTAAGGGTTAAGGGTTAAGGGTTAAGGATTTAGGGTTAAGGGTTTAAGGTTAAGGGTTAAGGGTTTAAGGGTTAAGGGTTAAAGGTTAGGGTTAAGGATTAAGGGTTAGGGGTTTAGGGTTGCTAGTAAAGAGTAAATACTACACCATATTAATCGATTTTGATTATATCACTTTATTTTGTTGAAAACGAATTTGACTAAGAACTTATATTTGTCTCTCGATGTGTTGTAATATTTATCTATAAACGGATTAAAAAAACGTTTCAACGGTCAAAGCTTCAATGGTTCTCTATTTTTACAATCCCTCTATAGAATGGAATTATAAAATTTTATTTAACGAGAATTTTGGCAATTTTAGATCAGTATTAGAATGCAAAATGCGTAGTGATTATTTAATGTGAAGTTTTTAAACTTTAATCGAGTAAACGTCGAGTTAAAAGTTCGCTCAACATATAATTCGAGAACATTCATATTTTATTCCCGAGCGGTGCCAAATTAAGGACCGAAACTATTCGAATCTTAGTATTCGATTTATTATGTTATTCGACCTATATTCGACTTTAATTCGATGTTTTGCAAGCCACGAACAGCCTCAATGTTCTTTAAATTTTTTGAATAATCTGTGAATTTTTTAAACATTAATCGAGTAAACGTCGAGTTAAAAGTTCGCTCAACATATAATTCGAGAACATTCATATTTTATTCCCGAGCGGTGCCGAATTAAGGACCGAAACTATTCGAATCTTAGTATTCGATTTATTATGTTATTCGACGTATATTCGACTTTAATTCGATGTCTTGCAAGCCACGAACATCATCAATGTTCTTTAAATTTTTTGAATAATCTGTGAATTTTTTAAACATTAATCGAGTTAAAGTCGAGTTAAAAGTTCGCTCAACATATAATTCGAGAACATTCATATTTTATTCCCGAGCGGTGCCGAATTAAGGACCGAAACTATTCGAATCTTAGTATTTGATTTATTATGTTATTCGGCGGATATTCGACGTTAATTCGATATTTTGCAATCCACGAACAGCCTCAATGTTCTTTATATTTTTTGAATAATCTGTGAATTTTTTAAACATTAATCGAGTTAAAGTCGAGTTAAATTTCGATTTATTATGTTATTCGACGGATATTCGAATTTAATTCGATATTTTGAATGCCACGAACAGGCTCAAGAATTCTATATCCCAAAACTTTGACACAAAAGAATAACTAAATTCAAAAATTTTCGTCCCATTGCCAGTTATCGTCAAATAAACGCACAGCTAAATATTTTCTAAATTCTAAAATCTGACGATCGTTGAGCTACTGTAAATTATCGCTCTGGTCGAACATCAATGCAATGGCCGCCCTCAGCATATATGCTCCACATTCACCGCTGAAAAAAGAAACAATAGTCAGTTGAAAAAAATCACATAATTGCATCCCGTTAAAAAATGAAAAACATACGTAAAACTAACATACATTTGCTTCTGCTGAGCCATTGGCGCTCTAATAACTTCCAGTTCTACTAAACTGGAAGTTATCTTCAAGTCCAGGAGCAACCTCGATACCACTTCTTTAATTGATCCGATTTCTATGTTGATTAAGCGCATATCGGAGTCGCATGACCAGTCCGCGTCAAAGATCCTCAATTTCCCCAATCTGAAACGATAACAAAATAATTAAAAAATAATCCTTGGTGAGTAAAAATATTAATACCTAAATACGAACCTCAGACGAATCTCTACTAGTGCCCAATGGTTGTTGAACCACAAAGGCACGAGGATGAGCTCCGCGTCTTTCCAATGGATGGACGGCCAACCACTGAACGCACCGATAGAAAAATCGCGGAAATGATCGAGGATGAATGGCGGGGCCCCATCCTGACGCGCAAGCATGAGTAATTGCGTGAAGGTCGTTGGGATGAAGCATATGTCCTTGACGGGCAGGTTATATTTATCCTGCATCTTCATGAACCCCATGAATGTCGCGTCCACATGCTGCATAAAATAAAAATGAGTCGCAAGAACTATATTTACTACGAAATAAACTCGATGACATACCTCAGTACTAAGCCACACTCCAGCCGTTGTCAGCTCATACCAGAAATGGCCGTCATGTCCTTGCACCTTATTGTCCCTCTCCTTAGGGTCCGCTTCGATCACCTTCAAGTACGGTTCCACTCGACCCCATCCCGATCACACAGTCATCTCGATATTATTTCGGATGTGCAACACGGGGGGCTTCACAACTGAGGTCGAGTCCGGCAAAGTCGTGAACGGCGACCTCAACAGACGGGAACGCTTCCTCTCACGTGGCGGAGTGCTCGGGGATGTGTCTGCGATTTATACATTATTAATTACTATATACTTATATATTAAAATAATAACTAAAAAAATGAACTTACCACCCGGCCCCGTAGATGTGGACGTAGTATCTGGCGGCGGCGCCGACTCCTTCGCCGCCTGGACCCTCGGCTCCTCCTCGGCCTTGCTCTTCCTCTCCCTCTCGACATCGAAATTCCTCTCCTCCTCAGCCCTAATCCTCGTCTGGGCCCTCGCCTCCTCAGCCTTCTTCTTCTTCTCCGCCGCAACCTTTTTCTTCTTTTCCGCCGCGGCATTCTTCTTCTCCGCCGCGGCCTTCTTCTTTCTGTCCGCATCGGCCCTCGCATCCTCCTCGGCCCTCCTCGACTCCTCCTCGGCCTTCTTCTTTCTCTCCTCCTCGGCCTTCCTCGCCTCATCCTCGGCGTTCTTCTTTGCCTCGGCCCTCTCCTCCTCCGCCATCACCTCCCTCTCGACTTCCACATCGAAGTCCACATCCATGGAGTCTCCGCCATCACCATCTCCGCGGCCCTCTCCATCTACGACGTATCCTCCGCCGTCTCCGCGGCCCTCTCCATCTCTATCAGCGTCGTCATATCCTTGGCCCTCTCCGTCTCCAGCAGCGTCGACTCCACCGCGGGCCTCGCCATCTCCAGCGGCGTGGTCATATCCGCGGCCCTCTCCATCTCTGGCAGCGTCGTCATATCCGCGGCCCTCTCCATCTCCAGCAGCGTCGACTCCTCCGCGGGCCTCGCCATCTCCAGCGGCGTGGTCATATCCGCGGCCCTCTCTATCTCCGGCGGCATCGTCATCCCCGCCGTATCCTCCGTCTCCGTGGCCATCGCCACCATCTCCGTCGTCTCCGTCATCTACAATATAACATATAATATTAAAAAATAAAACTTTATAAATTATTCTCAAAAAAGGCAATACGTACCGCGTCTCCCGTCGCCATCTCCGCCTCCCCCCCCGCCTAATTGCCTTCACCTCCGCCAATATCAGGCCACATACTCCCTCCAAGCTTGTCAGCCGAGCATCCATCGTCGTAATGTTTCTAGCCATCGCCATGATGATGGACTCAATCGCCGTAAATCGAGCATCAATCCATGATGGCCGTGGTACCTGCGGCTCCGATGTCTGGGGGACGTGCGTCTCCGATCGGGGAGGGATGTCGCCATCGATCGCCATGTCATCATGACGGTCCGGCTGCTGCGATTCCATCTCTAGCTCCGGCTGTGGCTGCAAGTGTTCTTGGCTGCAGAACACTTGCCTATTCTCACGGAGATGCTCCGAGATTCTGACTGCAACGGCATCTTCCGCGTTCTCGTCCAAATCAGAAATCGTCGCAAAATGCGACGATCCGACTTCTTCGTCAGAGGGGGTAAGCCAACAGCGCACATCCTGTGCGTGCGTTGTGTGATTGTTATTATTTAAACTATAATTATATATAAAATTTTATATAGAGTCACTTACATTCATCAACGCAGAGTCGAACGCGTTCTCCACCATCTCAAGCGACGGAGACAGGCTTCTACCACTGAATTTTGTATTCCAGTGGCACATCCGTGACATCGGAAGACCCTCCCGGTCTTTATGGAAAGCAAACATGTCTCCGATAGCCGGCCAACATTCGTAGGCAAGAATCTAAAAAATACATCGTGTAATTAACAATCAATAATTATACAAATAAACGCGAGATCACTTAAAAAAAATATTACTTACTTGGAGCGGCTGAACGAATCCGCTAATGTCGTAGGTGGCCGCCGCCCGTCCCGAGGAAACCTTGGACCTATACTTCTCGTTCAGGTCCTTGTTCAACCCGTACACGGCCTCCTCGTACGCTACCCTACCCCAGGGATACTTATTGAATGCCTCAAAATCCGATGACAGCTTCACCCATTCCCTGCTCACAAGAATCTCTTTCTTCTTCCTACGGGGTCCGAGCACACTACACACAAAGTAGAGAGCCGCCACCCTCAGCTTCTCGGGGTTTACCTCGGACCCCTGGGCATCCCCATCTCAGTCATCTTCGCCTCCAGATCATGTAGGTAAATCGATGCCCTATCTATAAATATTAATTCGATTCGAAGATTAGCAAAAGAGAAAATCATTAGTTCGTATATAAAGAATAGTACGAAATCTTACTGTTGAAGTTTGTCCGTAAAAACTCAAACGAATTCGGTATCGAATGAGTGCTGATGGAGTCGCAGTGGAGACCGGTGATGAGGCAGTACTCCGTTAGGGAAAATCGGAGCGGCCTCTCGCGAACCACCATCCAGAACTCGTCCGCTCCGGGCCAATAGTCAACCTGCCGACTCATCAGATACCACAGTATCTGATTGGAGTTGCAGTATTCGTTGGCAACCGTTATGAGGTTGCCAAACTGCGTGTCTCGCACCATCACGGCCATCTCCGCCTCGTTAAGAAAATCCTGGATGCGATTCGATGCGGCATTGTAGTGCGACTCCAGGCAAACAATGCACGGAAATCTATTTTCCGGCGGAAGCTTGGTCGGAAAATATAACTGACATGCAAAAAAACCAAGAAAAAGTTGGTGTTAAAAAACGAGTTCGATATAGAACAAGATCGAGTTAAATATTAACTCGCAAAATTCATCTAAGTAGCGTCGAGTCAGATAATCGAGTTAATATTTAACTCGATTAGGTCCTCGAGTTAACTTCGATCGTGCTAATTCGATTTAAATATAACTGACACAATAATCGAGTAACCGTCGAATTAAATTATCGAAACACAGATCGAGTTAATATTAAATTCGATGACGTCCTCGAGTTAACTTCGAGTTAAGTTTGCGAAGTAATCGAGTTAATGATCGATTTAAAATAATTCGATCGTTAACTCGATTAGAGCCGATTTTAAAAATTTCAAATCGCCGATTCCGGCGAACCTAACCGTATTTCCGGCCTAAATCAATGACGACGAAGATAATCCAACCTAAATAACTTATACCCATCACCCATAACCCTCATATGTAAGATCAAATCAAGAAACCTAACTAAATCGAAAAAATAGGAATTTTACCGTGTATTTTTCGCCGTCGATGACTTCTTCGACGTGGGTACGACTCGGAGTCACGGCGATCTTTCTTTTTGGCCTCGGCATTGTTGATTTTTCCGGCGTTTTCGGCGTGGTAATTTTTCGCTCTTTTTTTTTTTTTACTTTCTTCGAGTGATCGAATTTTTTTTTTTACCTTCTTTAACGCAAGTCTAACTCGAGACGGTTAATCTTCTTCTTAATTAATATAATCAACGACGATCCTTCTTTTTTTATAAGGATATTTTCATCATTTTCATACACAATCCCTTTTGTTTAATTCTTTTAGATATCGATCACCTTATATCCTCTTATATTCTATTCTACGGTCTCCATCAATTACATTACAATTTTCTTATCTTTACAAAAGAGTTCAACACAAATTCAAGTTCTTTCTTTTCTCTCTCTCTGGCTCTCTGTCTCTCTGCTCTGTATATCTATATAGGAATCATGTGAAACATTTTCTGGATCTCTCAACGCTCTCAGATCTCTCTCTCTCTCTCTCCACTTCTTCTTCAAGAACGAAGGCCTTGATCGTATTCAGGTACAATTTTAATCAAACCTATAGTCAACTTTCCTCTTGAAAAGTAGGGACCATCACTTTATGAAACTCATTGTAAAGTATAAATACCTCAACTTCTGATTTTGAAGTGTAATTTCCTTTTTTTCCTCTTGATATTTGCTCAATTTGTTTTCGCGGGTTTTTATTATTTTGTGCAAGAACTCAGGAATTGCGATTTAGAGACAAGAGTACGATGGCTGCAAGAAACTTAGAGAAAATGGCATCCATCGATGCCCAGCTGAGGCTTTTAGTTCCCAAAAAGGTTTCCGATGATGATAAGCTTGTTGAATATGATGCTTTGCTTTTGGATCGATTCCTCGATATTCTTCAGGATTTACACGGCGAGGATCTCAAGGAAACGGTATGGAGTTTCTCTTTTTGCTGCTTTGGGTTTATGGGTTTGACTTTCTTAACTTCTCTGTCTTTTTTTAAGCTTTTTTCCTTATTTTATTGTCCCAAAGATTTGATCTTTGTTGTTTTATAAAGAATGAATTTGCAGCTTTAGCTTTATTTGATATTACAGCTTTACATGAACTACTTTTCACAAGAATCGATTTGCTTCGATCCTCTGAAAGGGCCTCATAGTTAATTGTAAAACCATGATTTATATTTCTGGGAATTTCTGAAAAAGATGTATGATTCTTTAAACAGAAACTAATCCCTTCCTCTTAATGATTTTAGGTTCAAGAATGTTACGAACTGTCTGCCGAGTACGAAAGCAAGCACGATCCCAAAAAACTAGAAGAGCTCGGCAATGTGTTGACAAGTTTGGACCCCGGCGATTCGATCGTTGTTGCCAAAGCCTTCTCTCACATGCTTAACTTGGCCAACTTGGCCGAGGAAGTTCAGATTGCTTATCGTCGTAGGAACAAGAAGAAGAAAGGAGATTACACAGACGAGAGTAATGCCACCACTGAATCTGACATTGAAGAGACCCTCAAGAGACTCGTCGTTGACCTCAAGAAATCGCCCGAAGAAGTCTTTGATGCCCTGAAGAATCAGACTGTGGATTTGGTGCTTACTGCCCATCCTACTCAGTCTGTTCGGAGATCGTTGCTTCAGAAGCATGGAAGGTTCGGGCTCTTACGTGTCTTTGACTTTAGTCCCGAAAGTTGCTGTCGGGGATTTTCCCCTAAAAAATGATTGACCTTTCTGTGTTTTATGGCTGTCTTGTTCAGGATTAGGGATTGCTTAGCCCAACTTTATGCCAAAGATATCACACCAGATGATAAACATGAGCTTGATGAAGCATTACAGAGAGAGGTAAACTTTATTATGTCCATGATATTTTATTTCCTCGTACAAATTGCTGTAAGATAAGATTCATAAAGCTATTGATACGTTTTAATATTACACAAAATTTGCAGATCCAAGCAGCTTTTAGAACTGATGAGATCCGAAGGACCCCACCAACTCCCCAAGATGAAATGAGAGCTGGGATGAGTTATTTCCATGAAACAATATGGAAAGGTGTGCCAAAGTTTTTGCGCCGTGTCGACACAGCTTTGAAGAACATAGGGATTAATGAACGAATCCCTTATAATGCTCCTCTGATTCAGTTCTCTTCTTGGATGGGTGGCGACCGTGATGGTATTGTTTTGAGATAAATTTGTTGATGGATTTTAAAATTCAATATTGTCTTATCCATCATTGATTTTTTTTTTTCCGTAAAATTTCAATGTAGGGAATCCGAGAGTTACGCCAGAAGTCACCAGAGATGTCTGCTTATTGGCTAGAATGATGGCTGCTAATGTGTACTTTTCTCAGATAGAAGATCTCATGTTTGAGGTATATATAGTAGTTGGCTACTGCTTTTGTACTTAGTTTCAAATGTTTTCTTGCATTAACTGATCGACGATACGTTTCCTTTTGTTCTAACATTCTACCTTATTGTTTACTCCAGTTGTCGATGTGGCGTTGCAGCGATGAGCTTCGTGTGAGATCCGACGAACTCCACAGATCTTCCAAGAGAGATGCTAAGCACTTCATTGGTATCACATTTATTATTATCATTACTCCGTGAACTTCACTAAGAATTTCCGCCGTCTATTAAATCATCAGTGTTGGATGAAAAGGAACTCCATTCTCCTTTTATAACATAGACATTTATTACAGTCTTATGCTTGTGCTGTCTCTGACATTAATATATTTTGTTAATCTTCCTTTTCATTTAGAATTTTGGAAGACAATTCCACCGAACGAGCCCTATCGTGTCATTCTTGGCGATGTTAGAGACAAGCTCTATCAGACACGTGAGCGTTCTCGCCAATTATTATCTCAGGGAGTCTCAGACATTCCCGAAGAGGCAACTTACACAAACGTCGAGCAGGTATTTTCTTTATCTATCACTTATCTTATTCTTCATAAATATCTGTTGTAACTTGAATTTTTGATGCAAAATCCATCCTACGTTAGTTCAAACGAAACAACTGAAATGATGAAAAAATGTAATAAAATCACCATGTGCAGTTCTTGGAACCTCTCGAGCTCTGCTACAGATCTCTCTGTGCCTGTGGAGACCGTCCAATAGCCGATGGTAGCCTCCTTGATTTCCTAAGGCAAGTCTCCACCTTTGGCCTCTCTTTAGTACGTCTCGACATAAGGCAAGAATCAGACCGCCACACCGATGTCTTGGACGCCATCACACGCCACCTAGACCTCGGCTCCTACCGAGAATGGTCCGAAGAGCAAAGGCAGCAATGGCTCCTGTCCGAGCTCAGCGGCAAGAGACCCCTCTTCGGTCCCGACCTGCCCAAAACAGACGAAATCTCAGATGTCCTAAACACGTTCCACGTAATAGCCGAACTCCCATCAGACTGCTTCGGTGCTTACATAATCTCGATGGCCACCGCCCCATCCGATGTCTTGGCCGTCGAGTTATTACAGCGCGAGTGCCACGTCAAGGATCCCTTAAGAGTCGTGCCCCTCTTCGAAAAGTTAGCTGACCTCGAGGCTGCCCCAGCAGCCGTGGCACGGTTGTTCTCCATCGATTGGTACAAAAGAAGAATCAACGGCAAGCAAGAGGTTATGATCGGTTACTCAGATTCTGGTAAGGACGCTGGCCGTCTGTCTGCCGCTTGGCAGCTGTACAAGGCTCAAGAGGAGCTTGTTAAGGTTGCAAAGGAGTACGGTGTGAAGCTGACTATGTTCCACGGCCGGGGCGGTACGGTGGGACGTGGTGGTGGGCCCACCCATCTCGCCATATTGTCTCAGCCGCCTGATACCATTCATGGATCTCTGAGAGTCACCGTCCAGGGCGAGGTCATCGAGCAGTGCTTCGGCGAAGAGCACTTATGCTTTAGGACGCTCCAGCGTTTCACTGCCGCTACTTTAGAACATGGAATGCACCCGCCGGTTGCTCCTAAACCCGAATGGAGGGCTCTCCTGGATGAGATCGCAGTTGTTGCCACCGAGGAGTATCGTTCGATCGTCTTCAAAGAACCGAGATTCGTGGAATACTTCCGCCTCGTGAGTATGAATTATCTCGTAAATATGATTAATGATCTTATTCCGAATGATGATTAACCTTTTTTTTTTTTGGGCATTAAAAACTGTAACTTTTAGGCCACGCCCGAGTTAGAGTATGGACGAATGAACATTGGGAGTCGTCCGTCGAAACGCAAACCTAGCGGTGGGATCGAATCTCTGAGAGCCATTCCTTGGATCTTTGCATGGACACAGACCAGGTTTCACCTCCCGGTCTGGCTCGGGTTCGGGGCAGCTTTCAAGCACGCCATACAGAAAGACGTAAGAAACCTCAAAACGCTTCAAGACATGTACAACGAATGGCCTTTCTTCAGAGTCACCATCGACTTGATCGAAATGGTCTTCGCCAAGGGCGACCCTGGGATTGCAGCCCTTTACGACAAACTCCTCGTGTCCGAAGACTTGTGGGCGTTCGGCGAAAAGCTAAGGTCCAATTACGGCGAAACCAAGAATCTTCTGCTCCAGGCAAGCAAATTTTACTACGCAGCTTTCGTTTTGCAATATCATACGTCGCAATAAACAAAAAAAAAAAAAAAGAAAAAAACCACCCCTTTTGTTTTAACATAGATTGCTGGGCACAAGGAAATTCTCGAAGGAGATCCTTACCTTAAGCAGAGACTCAAGCTTCGTGATTCTTACATCACGACTCTTAACGTCTGCCAGGCGTACACTTTGAAGAGAATTCGCGACCCAAACTATCACGTGGAACTGCGGCCGCATATATGCAAGGAATACGCAGCAGAGCTCGTGAACTTGAATCCGACGAGCGAATATGCGCCTGGTTTGGAGGATACACTCATCCTTACCATGAAGGGCATTGCTGCTGGAATGCAGAACACTGGCTAATGAATGAATAAGCAAATGTTTTTGTTTTTATGACAATGGTGTTTTAATCTCTTCTGGGAACTTTTGGTTGATGTAAGATTCTTACTTTTGGAAATTCAGTATTTGCCTTTCTTGAAAGGTATATTTCTTATTTATGAGATATTTTTTATACGCATTTTTTAACTTCCTCGTCGGTTGGGTGAAGTAGTCGGATCGTCATATCTCCATAAGGATATTATGGGTTCGATTCTACTTGGCTGCCTAAATTGTCGATGTTTTGTGTGGTTGAGACAGTGCATACAGACTAAGAAGACTATGATATTTTATGGGTACGATTCAATTGGGCTAAATAGTCGGAATGTGGGGGCGGAAAGTTGAGACCGTTATTTTTATATTCGATTCAAACTGAACTTAGTTAGTTTTTGTGTGGATATCTCTTCTAACACCTAAATAAATAAATAAAAGCATTTTAGAACAAAAATATAAAATAAAAAGGAAAAGGCTGACTCAGACTTTACTAATATATATCTGAACTGAACTATAAAACCCTTCCGCAGTCGTTGAGCTCATCTAAAACCATTTCTAGGGTTTTTGCTATCGTCACAGAAATATGGCGACTCGCTGTCTCACTAGCTCTCTCCTCACTAGACGAGCTCTTTTCTCCGCCGTATCCAGCTACTCTACCACCGTCTTCTCCGTGACCAAGGCGTCCTCCATTCTCCGTCGATTCCGTCCCCTCGTCGTGGCTTCATCTCACTTTCTCCGTTTTACTCCCATGAGAACGTTCGCGACGCGTCAGACCTCGTCGTCGCTCAATGATCCGAATCCTAACTGGACGAATCGGCCCCCAAAGGAGACGATTTTGCTCGACGGATGCGATTTCGAGCACTGGCTCGTCGTTATGGAGAAGCCGGAGGGAGATCCCACGAGAGATGAGATTATCGATAGTTACATCAAGACACTTGCTTTAGTGGTCGGAAGGTTGGATTGTCTCAATCTCGCTATTTTTTTCTCTTTTTTATGTCGTATTGCCTATTTTTTTTATCCCGATTCATGTGTTTTGGTAGCTTTCATGTGTGACAAAATTTGGAATTTGTAGTGAGGAAGAGGCAAGGATGAAGATATATTCCGTGTCTACGAGGCACTACTTTGCGTTTGGAGCTCTTGTGTCCGAAGAACTTTCGTATAAGCTCAAAGGTATGCAATCGAGTTATTATATATGTTTGCGTGGTAGGTAAGAGCTAAAGTTTCTTTTTTTTTTCTGCCAATTTGTGATATCTTATTTGGGGTACGCTTTGATGCAGAATTGCCTAAAGTTAGATGGGTGCTACCAGATTCGTACTTGGATGTGAAGAACAAGGACTATGGAGGTATGCAGTTTATTGGTTTGGAAAGAATTCATTCATAAGTCTATGTGTTTGTTCTGCATTCAGATATAGACATCCTGGATATGATTGTATTATGAGATTGTTTCTATTATACTTGGTTGTTCTTGTAGCTGTCTCGTTTGAATGAGATATCTAATGTGTTACTCCAAGATGCCCTGTCAATAGTCACACATTCTACTTAATGTCTCGTCTGTTTTTGCATGTTGTACAGGGGAGCCATTTATCGACGGTCAGGCTGTTCCGTATGACCCTAAATACCACGAGGAGTGGGTGAGGAACAATGCCCGTGCAAATGAGAGGAACAGGCGCAATGACAGACCTCGCAACTTCGACAGATCTAGAAATTACGAGAGACGAAGAGAGAATCAAATGGGTAATCAGAACACTGGAGGCAATTTTGGAGGCGGGCCTCCAAATAACCCTGGATCGAACATGGGCGCTCAGGCAACTTATGCAGGTATGCCTCCGAATAACGCTGGTCCAAACGTGGGAGGTCAAGCAAACTATGGAGGTGCACCTCCAAGTAACCCTGGACAGAACGTTGGAGGTCGACCAAATTATGCAGGTATGCCTCCAAGTAACCCTGGACCAAACATGGGAGCTCAGTCAAATTATGCAGGCGGGCCTCCAAGTAGCCCTGGACCAAACATGGGAGCTCAGTCAAATTATGCAGGCGGGCCTCCAAGTAGCCCTGGACCAAACATGGGAGCTCAGTCAAATTATGCAGGCGGGCCTCCAAGTAGCCCTGGACCAAACATGGGAGCTCAGTCAAACTATGCTGGCGTGCCTCCAAGTAACCCTGGGCCAAACATGGGAACTCAGTCAAATTATGCAGGCTTTCCTCCAAATAACCCTGGAAACTATGGGACTCCTAATCGTGCTCCAAATTATCAATATGGCAATGGGTCAAACAATGGAGGAATGCCACCATACCAGTCCGTTCCTGCACCAAATCAACCTGGATCTACGCCCAATATGGGTCCCGGGCAAGGTCATCAACAGAGTGGATATGGACCTAACCCAGGTGCGAATTATCCCTCCTATAACCAGAATGCTCCGAACAATGCATATGGTCCTGGACCAACTTCAAACAACTTGGGTCCCAATGGTGGATATGGTTCTGGACGTAGACAAAGCAACCAGGTTCCAAGTCCGAGCAGCTATGGTCCAAACAATGGCTATGCTCCAAATTCAGTTGGTGAAAATGCTTATCATAACGAGAACGTACCCGGCAGAGATTAGCCCAAGCCTCAAATTACTCTGAAATATGTATATCGAGGATAAGACGTAGTTGACTATATCTTCCCTGCTCTGGTTTCATGTCATAAACATAATGCGTATTGTTATTTTGATCGGTTAAATAGCGAACAATAGAGATATTGTGGTGATGTTTCTTCTCTACAAAAATTGGCTTGTTCTCTTTCTCTTTTCAGTGTTAAGTTTCAAATTCACTGATCCTTACGTATAGCTCAGCTTTCTGTGTTGAAAGCCTGGAAATGTATTTGTTGCTATAAGCAAACAGATAAAATCTCAGTCCACACTCCAAATCGTAAATTACACAAACCGATCCGAGTATATTGTTCATGACGACAAACAAAACCTTTTTTTTTTTTTTTTTTTTTTATCTATGGGATAGCTCATTAAGCAGCCTCTTGTGTGACTTTAGAAGATAACTTTCTTGCAAGACTTGATGAGACCCTTCCCATTGGACAAAACTGGCTTCGATGCAATAACTTTCTTCGAACACGAGTTTAAGGTAGTAGTAATAGTAGTTTCGCCTCTCTTGTGTTTAGTAGTCTCAGCGTTGTTTGTTATAGTCGTCCTCGCATGAAACCGTTTCTCCCATGGGCGAACAGCGATCCATCGTTCTTTCCAACTCCATCCCCAGCAGCTCTCTTTGCTCAAGTCATAGTAAGCTTGGCCAAAGTATTCATTCCCCTGTATTAGCCAGCCCTCCACTGCCAAGCAGGCCAAAAAACACAAATCTTTAAGTTTCTTGCTGTAATCAGTAAATGAAGATCTATTTCTCTTTTCCTTAAGCATGCGAAGATGCTATTAATAAATATCGATGAGATTAAACAGATATGCCTGGTGAGAAAACGCATAAGCCATGGCTCGTTCTCGTTTCGCCGCTGCTTCTTCCCTCTGGTGAATCCTGTTTAGAATCTCTTCAACTGTCTCTGGTCCACATTGCCATTCCACCTGTGTTTTGTTTTGAATCCCATATAAAAAGGAAAGAAAAATCTTTGGTGATCATTATCTGCAATAATATGTCACGAATTCCATTACCTACCTCTAATTCATGAAGCTTTGATTCGAGTTTTATCTGATTTTCGATCTTCTTCTGCCTCGCTTTGCCTTCCACGACCATCCCGAGCCATCAAGCTCTGATATCGGCTTGTATCTTGCTCCAGAAATGGATTTGACTCAACGCAGACGATGCTTGGTTCTTACCAGAAAAGCCTTCTTCGATGAGCCATCGAAATCTCTAGATTCCTTTCAAAGCTTTCCTCGCCTGAAAACAATATCAAACTACGAAAAACCCTCAAATGATTACATTATGGCATTAAGTAACATAGATCTGTTGGCAATAACCTTGTAAGATCTGAAAGCACATTGGATTCTTGTAGCAGCAACATCTTCTGTTAGTCGTGTCAATCTACTACCAACATTAATTCTTGCTTAAAGCAGCACCATTCATATGCTTCGATCCATTTGGCTTTCTGGGAACATGCTTTATTTTATTTTCATACTTTTTTTCAAGATGAAGAACATGGGATTAGAATGAATAATATTCAGTAATTAGGTAAAAGACATTCGATGAAACTATATGTTACCTCAAGTTGCTTGCGCTTAGTTTTCTTTATTTAAGCTAAGATATTCTTGAACCAATCAACTGAGTGAGGCCCATCTCATCTGCTGAATTATTACAGTATATATAACCTTATAAAAGACTCAACTGCAGAAGATGCCTAGCCTAAGCTAGCTAAACACCCAGACAACATCTTCAACCCAATGAATATGAATGAACAGGCATAATGCCAAAGGGAGCAACTAAATAGGATAGAAATCATAGCAATAGATATACACAAAATCGCAAGCAACGGCAAGAGAATGGGGCTTGTTAGGGGTGGATGGGATATTCTGCAACTAAAATGACAAAAAAAAAAATTATAAAAATATTAGAAAGATAAAATAATTTAAATAAAATGGTCCCGGCGGGGCTCGAACCCGCGACCTTCGGCTCATAAGACCAACGCTCTAACCAACTGAGCTACGGGACCTTATTAATAAGGTAATTCTATTTTGTTATCTATTAATTTATTTTCATTTCTAGCTTTTTATATGAATAATTGGTCCAAACTTAATCGGACACAAAATATCTCAGGCGGTCCACGTGGCCCGTTAAGGTTGTCAGTTTCTCAACGGTTGGTACCAATACTGAGAATCTTACTTGACGGTTCATGATTTTCTTATCTCCTTGATCAGAGAAACATACTATTTTATTGCATATTGTAAACCTGAATTCTATTCAAGAATATAAGAAGATAGTAGAGCCTTGCGATCGATGTGTAGTTGCTGTTATTATATGAGTAGGTGGCGCAAGTTAAGACGATGATCATGGAACAACATGTGCTTACTGACACAAGACATACATACATACATACGTGGCCTTTTGAGTCTTAACTATACAACGGAAAGAAAAAGCAAATCTTTAGGCAGTTACTTTGCTGCACTCAGAGTTCAATCTTAAGAGCCATTGTCACCACTTATGCAACATGTCTCAGTTTGCTGCCTGCCCTTTAGTCCGTATAGCAGCTTTATATATTTATTGAACTTGTAAATCATTACAGATGTTTAGCATTCTTGCCGGACGTTAGATGCAACAGCTCTAGCCCAAAACTTGATCTGGTCCTTGGTGTCATTGCTCGATCTCTTGCCGCCGCCCCATAAAGGGACTTGTTGAGCCGAGATGTTACCCTCTTTCAAGGCCTCGGAGTAATAATGATACGAACGCTTAATGTTCTTTTCCTTGAAACCTTGCGATTTTTCGGGCTTAAGCGGTGTTGAGATGCTCTTTGGCTCAAGCTGTTTCAATGGAGGCTGAGGTAATTTGTCAAGCTCTACAATATCTGTTACAATGCTTTCTACCTCGGGTTTCATTCGTGATCTCTGCCTTGATAATCTTGAATCAGTGGCAGCCGCCTGTAGAGCCAATCAAGTCTTGAGTTAGATGGCTATTCTATTAGTTTAATTTAATGGCGTAGCAGATAAAAAAACCAGCTATAGGAACACGCAGATGACACAATAGAGAGCTATGTGATCAATAGATTTCCTATCGGATAATCATAAAGAACTACTTCTACGTCCAACTAATCAATTACCTTCGTATCATGGGTTCTAGGTGGCAAGAACCTGTCTGAACAGTTCATAGAAGCTTGTCTGATCAATCTCCCCATAGAAAACTCAATCTCTTCATCTTCAAAATCTTCATCTCCGAGGTTAATTGGCAAAGATGGGGCACGAACCAAGTTGCTCCAAGATTTCTTCTTGTCTGACATTTTGCTTCTTCTGAGACCACTTCCTCTCGTCAACAAGCCCTTCTCGTTTCTCTCCGTGCTAGAAGGCATTGAAGGTGCCTTGACAAGAACAGGCCTAGTAGATTCATCATCTCGCCCCATCGAAAGTTTCTTGATTGATTCGTAAGTCTCTTCATAAGACTTCCCTGTCAAAACCTCTAGGCTGCAAGGATCAGAAAAACATATCGTTTTCTCAGGCCTTCTGCTACTGCTGCTTCTCTGAAGCAAGTTGCCAAAGAACCAAGAGTCTTGGAACAGTTCTTTTATCCCATATTCAGCTATGGTTTCTTCTCGAGTTTTCAGATCCATGGTTGTTATGTTACACAGCTAATGAAGTCAAGCCATTTGGAGGACATGTGGGATTGGGATGTCATGAAGATAATTAGCAGCAGTAGGTGGACAATTGAATATAATATGAGGTTGTGTAAGAATTTAAGTTTATGTGGACACAAGTATTACTATGAGATGTTTCAATCATTGAAACAGAAAAGAAATCGAAGACACTGTTGAAGTGAGATTCACGTGGTGATGATAATAAGATTATGTCAACAAGGATCTTATATATTACTCTAAAAATAGTTGGTAAAAAAAAAAAAAAAACCACTAAAAAATAACATGAAGTAAACAAATATAAACGAGAAAAAGGGTAATAGCCAAGAAGTGACCAAAGGCATGATGATTGATATCGTTTTTACATCAACGAATAGCCACATATCATAAATCCCGCAACTGTGTCAAAATCTGCGGAACAAACATATATATATGTTTGAAGCTATCGCATGATCATCGAAAATCTTTCCTCGCCGCCAGCCACTCTATAAGAAAACAAAGACATAACTTTTCGAATTTACAGTGGCGAGAAATATCAGAAGTGCCGCCTGTGTTTGAAGTAACCAGCATCCCGTCCTTGAAGACAAATTCCAATCCGTGATCTTGAGAGGAGAAGGAACTCTTTTCTTGCACGTTCGTATCATGGCAATCACATTCCGTGGTTGATGCTTTTTCCGACACTGCACAATCTGACATGTCCACTCTCTGGTATTTACGGCACGTGAGGTACTTGGTGGTATCTACTTCTCGCCCCATATGCGAAAACTCGTCTGGAGACAATTTGCTAAGTTCCAAGTGAAGGTTCGCAGAGAATGAGGCCAGAAAATCATGAAGTTCCTCGATCGTTAAATTGCTTGCTATGCGTCCCCTCTCAATACGTAGGATTCTCAACAGTAGATTGTTGAGGTTGACAAAGCATTCGGAACAACATTGATACGAGCACGTAACAGAATGTTCTGAAGGATTGCTGGCATCACGATCCTTTTCGCCAGAATCTTGCGTCATTTTTTCATCTAAAACGTTATTATCAGCAACGGAGGGGGCATTATGTTGATCAGATTCATCTGCCGAAGAAGGAAGCTCATGATTATGGTTATTAGGTGCATCACAAGGACCATAATTCTCTTGGGCATCAATACTATCCTCGGCTAAACCATTTGAAAGTTTGACAGGTTTCTCACATCCTTTATCCGCATTATGCTGATCATCTCCACTCTTTGACGGTTCCAACTTATCTTCATTTGATGCTAAACCATGTTCAAGATTATGGTCATCATCCAATGCAACATGTAGAGGAGGATCTTCAACAGAATGCATAGCATCTTCAGTTTTCTTTTCTCCATGAACATTTTCAATCACTTCTACTCCCTGTGATATTTCATTGGAAAAATGAGGCTTTTGACTGTCATCTTCTGCAATGCAGTTCTTATCGAGTCCTTCCATACAATTATTGGTATTCTCTGGCACACTGTCATCCACCTCTAATCTGAAAGGAAAATATTTGTTTCAGTGAGAATAAAAGAAAAATATGAGATGATGGAAGGGGAGACTAGGACAAAAAAAGAACCTTCGCAAGTTGTACGCCCAACTGTTAACCATATCTTCAAAATGAGCCATCTGTGACAGAAAACGAATGAACTGGCTTCTATCTTTCCCGGCTTGAAGTTTAGCTTCAATTCTTCGGCTTAGAGTTTCAGAAACTTTTTGTACTTCAGAACAAACTTCCCTTAGAGTGGTGTATTCACCTCTATATGCCGATAAACCAACAGCAACAAGGCCTCTGACGACACCAGGTCCTTCGCTTTTGGCATTTCCAGAATCAGAGATAGTAGTATCAACCTTCTCCAAAGACGTGGCAGGACGAACGATACAAGAATTGAAGGGCCAACCTCTCCAGGGTCCACTGACGCTGGTACACGGACCTTCTTTCAACTTGGACGTTATCCAACATAGCTCTGCCAAATGAGGATAGCACAGAATCTGATAACCAACAGCTGATATCGCTAATAACAAGTTTGATTTCCGTTTTAGTGTCTTATTCGTCTCTGGAACTGGAAAAGAGGGACTAGGTTGGCTGTATTTTCTAATACAGACTTTGCTAGCATCACCTTCGGCCACATCACAAGCTTTATTCTTCGTCAAATTCTCATGATTATGATCTCTGCCATGTAGTGAATGAACAAAGTGCTGTGTCAAGTTCTTCGAGAAGTCGGCAGCAAAACAGTGGACAACCTTATCATAATCGAATGTCCCGTCGAGCTGGACAGAAAATCGTGGCACCTTGTGGTTCAATGGCTTTGTGTCGCTGTATTTGACCACCTCATCCCCAAAAAATTGTTGCACTCTTTTGGGGAGGAATGAAACTGGTAATGCAGAAGTGGCCTGTCAAATTAAATTTATGAGAAGCATTTCTTCAAAATCAAATAGGTTATATATCCAGTATTAACGATGGGTAGCATGGCATGCCATAGTGAAATCTAAAAGAAGAGAGTCATCCAACCAATCTGTAACTACACCTATTTGGCTGAAACCATTGGTCTAACGACACCCAATCCCTAAAAATGGTAAGGGAGAGATGGCCGAGTGCTTTAAGTCGCAGCATTGGAATTGCTATGTATTATTTAGAAAAAGGATAAGGCTTACTCAAATAGGATGGGTATAAAAGTTATAGAAGTTTAGCGCAAAATATAAACAAAAAGCTTACAGCTAACACCACATTGTAAAATTAAAAAACGATTCCTATTCCATGATCAATATTACGAATTAATGTAAAGTTGAAGGGTTATAACAGAAGCCACATACCAGAACTACCAAGGATGTATTTATACGGACCGACTCCACCTGCTCAATAAAAGAGGTCCAGAGGTAGGAAGCCTTCTTCAAAGCAGCAGGAGTGAATAATGTCTGTTCTCCTGAATCTTCATGCTCTCTGGAAGAGGATTCACAGCCATTGTCAGAGGATACATCATATGATTCCAAAGCCCACAATTCAATCGCTGGCATGTATAGCATGCACAAATTCTCTCCAGCACAGCGCACTGCCAATAAATGCCAAGAAATTATAATGCTTGCAAGACTTAGATACAAAACTAATATAATCATTTACCAAATAAAAGTAGTTAATAATCAAACAAGTCACATCCTTTTCCACAAATCCAAGCAAAATTCAAGAAGTTTTATAACAATGGCGTATTTGCATCTTCTGCCAAATGAATATCAAACTTCAAGAAGTACTAGTCACAAATCTCATAAAATATTCCTCAAACTTATTTAAGAGGAACATTTTTGCCCTGATTCATTAGTACTATAAGTCGAGGATAAGTAACATTGTTGATACTATATAGCCGAGGTGTGTGTGACTAGTAATTTGCAGCAAATTACAAGCATAAGGAGCAAAGTTTAGCATTAGCGACAACTCCTTTTTGCATCGGAGAAAGAACAAAAATTACCAAGTTATAAATATTTAAAAGTAAGACATACTCAAAATACGAGTTAGCCCATGAACCAAGTCCCCATGTCCTTCATGAGAAATACTAGACATATCAACTTTCCAGATATTGACATTGCCCAAGAAACAGTGGAGAAGACAAGACGCCAGGTGCCTCTGGCCACATCCTGAATCTCCCGAAATCAACATTTGGTATCCTGGTTTATCATCCTGGGGCATTTTCTGCAGCAAACTGGAAGAAGGACCCCTATGCTGCCCCTTGGAGGAGAAAGATTTTATACAAGCCTCATCAGTGTTCTCCTCCATCAGATTAGGACCATAAAGGTTACTCTCCACGGTCAGAACATTTGAATGCAAAAGGTTCTTCACAATCTCGTTTGTAACATCCACCTCTTGAAGTAAATAATTGATGTGGGACCACCAACTATCGCTCTGCATTTTCCTGCTCTCCAGAGCAGCGACAATCACATTTTTCACCAATGTGATACACCTATTAAGTGACATTGGCAACCAAACACGCTCATCCAGATAAAGGCAAAGAAGTAGCTTAACCAGTGGCTGCAGAAGACAGGGAAAAAGATGGGCTTTGAGAGGTGAAGAAAGCACATCATTAAGCACAACTCCACTCTCTCTACGAGAACACGGAGGCGGTGCACAGGAAAGAGCCTTCAACCAATCTTTCTCCTCCACGGCAAATGTGGGAATATTAGGGAAGTTATTGCAAGTGGATTTGGCCTCAGCCCCGGCGAGAACATTTTGCAAGGGGAAGTTCCTCCTCAGCGCATTTATAGCAGCCTGCGTACAGAGAGCCTGTAGATCAGCACCAGCAAATCCTAAAGTTTTCTTAGCCAACCACTTTAAGAAGGATCCACTTATCGGCTTGGGCCACTTCTGCGTGTGCAATGAGAGAATCGCTTCTCTGTCCTTCATAGAAGGCAGCGGGAAATGAATTTCGCGATCAAATCGGCCAGGCCTTCTTAGAGCTGAATCTACTGCATCGGGGCGGTTAGTCGCTCCAATCACAATAACTGAACCTCGGGAATTTAAACCATCCATCAAGGCAAGCAAAGTTGAGACAACTGAATTGTGCGTTTGATCTTGCCGCTTACTGCGGCAAGGGGCTAAACCATCTATTTCATCGAAGAAAATTATAGAAGGTTGAGATCTTTCAGCAACTTGAAATAGAAGCCTCAGCTGGCGCTCAGCATCACCGACATATTTGCCAAGACAATCAGCACCTTTTCGTGCAAAGTACGCTATCCTTCTTTCTCCTCGAGCACAAGAACCAACTAGTGCACGCACAGCCAATGTCTTACCTGTTCCAGGATATCCATGCAACAGAATGCCCCGTGGAGGTGTAAGTCCCAGGTTGCTGAAATATTCAGGGTATAATAGCGGAAGGATAACAACTTCTTTCATGCATTGGATAACATCTTCTAGCCCAGCAACGGATTCCCATCCCTGGAATTGTGTATCACCCTGAGAGTTTGGACCTCCAATGTAAGTAGGAGCTATTCTACAGAGATCCCGATGAAGCCTCTTGCTCTCACGTTTCAGAAATTCCTCATCCACGCCACAGTTCTCTAACCATTTATCCTCTGCTTCAATATCCTTTCGAAATGCATCATGAGTCATCTTTCGAAATTCCAGCTTATGTTTTAAAGCCCTCATTTTTTTCAACCGTTCTGACTTCTGTATCCCATGTGGTTGAAAGAAATGGCGATGGTCAGTGCAGGCTATAAGAAATTTCCGATGGTCAAAGATGCAACCTTCAGACCGTGCACATGGCTACACAACAGAGTAGGATTCAGCCGCAATTAGAACAAGTCATTAAGTTTAAATAGAAGTAACATCCGCAAGTAGTAAAAGAAAGGCACAAAAGAACATTGGCAGGGAGGTGAAAAAGGGTTAAAGAGAAGCTAATGAGTTGTCAAGATACAAACAAACCACTCACTAAGTGGTATGTCTTCGGACATCGATCAACACGACACCCTATGGTTGCTCCAGGTCTCCCACAGCGACTGCACTTCAGCACTCTTCCACGGTAAAGCGCGGCCCTAACATTTTTCAAGTGTCCCAATCCAGCAAAGTAAACCTGACATAGCAAAATTATGATGATCAATATCGCTTCTCGAGTCACTCTATACTCATACTTTTAGAAACGTCGAAAATAAAAATTAGCATTATTCACATTCTATAGAAACTTTAGCTTAGTTAACAAAAACACGAACACAAATATACCCAGAGAAAGAATCCAATCTTGAACTGATAAGAAAATGACATAAGTAATTTGAGTCTTTAGATATAATTATAAGCACAAAAGAAAGAAGATAAAAAGAAGATGAAACCTATCTAAACATGATATGCAGAAGTTCCATATAGAACACACCTCAGGACTCCAAACAGCACACTGCTGATGAACCCAAATTCCTGCTATACCAAATCGATCATTAATGGGACCCAGAAGCCGACCAGCCCATCCAGGTTGGTCACCAAATCCATCCCAAACATCATAGTTGGGTTCATCAGAAGCAGACAATCCACTGTCTACGCCATTATCACTGCCAACACCTTCATCTACAAGTATCTTCGGAGGCTTGCCATCAGTACCACCTCCACATAAACCACAACGTCTTCCCAATTTTATTATTGGTCTTTGGCCCTCATCATGTATATCAATGCGCTTCTCTTTCGATTTCTTTTCCTTTTCATTTTCTCCAGGTTCAGCGTGTTGCTCCCCATCTTGTGCTTTGTCTTCTTCATCCTTTTCTTGATTGTCTGTTGCAGGATCAATCTCAACAGCTTCTCTCTGGTCAGGTACACTATCACATGGTAATCCATCAGTGCTGGTTTGATCACTATCCTTCACCATATTACCATTGGTGTGGCAATCTTCTGCATCAAGAACCTTCAGAACTGTAGTCTCCATAGTTGCACCCAATGGTGAATTCTCTTTTTCAGGATTGTCACATCCACATTCCGATCCCATCTCCGAAGGCAGTCCATCTCCCTCGTTCATAACTTTTCCTCCAACATTTGTATTATTTCCTTCATCGTCTTCAGCCTCGCCAACCATATCAATATCCTCATTTTCATTTTCGACAACATCAGCAGCTTTAACTCTTCCAGGACTCTTCGATTTAACAACTGTTGATGGGTCTCCCACCACTCCCTCTTTCTCATCATCATTCTGACGTACCTCAGCATCCTGAACTCCATCTGAATCCTCAAAAAGCTTCTTTTTCCCTCTTGTTGAATGTACCCCTTTCTCATTCCCAAAACGTTCGGTATTTTCCCTTCTAGATCTCAACCTCATACCCCAGCTGCTATTATCTCCTCCCAAATCCCTTGAAATTGAACATGGCATATCACTTGCTCCTCTTTTCCCCTTTCCTAAATCTCTATCCGCACTCCTAGCAACCTTTTGCCGCTTCTTTGGAGGCAAAGGCGACGTGTCGAGCAGCGCAGGAGGCTTACGGTGCCTACTACTTCTTCGGAGCTCCGATTCATTCCCTTCATTGTTAACCTCACTTGAGTTGGCCATTTTAACCTCCGCATGGTTGTTGTTGTAAGCCTTTTCACAAATAGCATCTAACCTCTTGTGCTTCTTTTTAGCCTTGATCTTACTCCTCGATTTCTGACCTTTCTTTCTCCCAACTGATTCGGACTGCGACAATCGCATAATCAGAACAAAAAACCCAACCTCCCAAAATCCTATATCGACACAAACTTTACCTCTCCTCTTAATCCCTGATTCAACAATTAATTCGGTTTCCCTCCGCGTGAAAGGAAATCAGATAAAAGATCAACGAATCGAGGCTCAACGTTGATAAATAGATCATCATCCACAAAACTCATCCAAAACAAGAAAAAAAAAACCCTAGAAATTATCAGATGATCGTCCAAAACAAACACAAGAGCGAGATTATCAAGCTCATAATTCTTGATACGTTACTAAAATCTTCCGTCCGTTCCCTTTTCTTTATTCTTTTCTCTTCTCCAAACAGTGCTCGTAGCGATTAGCGTTTCTTAGGGCTTTTTTCTTTCTACGAAGTGTGCTGTTATGTTTATACACTTTAATACTAAATAAATAAAAAAATATAATTATTTTGGACACAAATCACTCGCGCTTTTCGCGCTTGTAAAGGACTTGGTTCTTCCAATGACGTGGTGTGACTGCTGGCTGAGGTCAATCAATGGAGAGTGATTACACGCGCTGGTGCGAGGGAATGAGTTTTGGTTATGAATTGAGTGTGTTTTGTTTTTCTGAATTTTCTCGACTTTTTTTGTCCTTCCCACACCTAACGTTACCGCCAAATTTGAGATATTTGCAAATTTTTTTGGATTTTTTCAATTATTCTGCTAAATATTTTTTTTGGAATTTGGCTAGTTAACGAGTTGGACAAAGGAAACAATGATCAGATTTAAATTTTTGACAAAATTTAAAGAATCAATTGGAGCAATTTTCAATTTCTTTTCCTTGATCCGTGCAGCATCACGGTTGTCTTCACATTTCGACTAAGTTCAGTATGAAGCGAATTCGAATTTCACTTTTGACTATGGATCAATTCTGACTGGATTAATCCTCATGAACTATATGTATCATTCCAAATCCATTGTAGTCAAGAATTTTAAGTGGATTCTAACACATCACCTCTTTCTGAAAATATCATGACCCGAACGCCTAACCTATTTATCGGACTAATTTTCAATCTTTGAGAATTGAAACAACAAAAAATCTATTTTCAATAAGATCATTTGGGCCATTATTAGGCTTAATTATAACTCAAGGGAAAGTAATTTGGGCTATTAAAGCCCTAACGAAAATGGGCCTTAGCCCATAGCTACAATTGAAGTTTTATTATTGTAATTAGAATAATAGTTGAAAAGCTACGCGCTGTTCGGCGCGTGGGCTATAGAAAGGGGGGAAGTATAACCCGCACTTCTTGCGATTTTGTTTCTTTCTTTACGACTAATGATACGCCAAACCGACTTTCACTGCGATGTCACGTGCTCACGTGACTCTCGAGGATTACATTATTCTCTTCTTCTCATTAGATTTATTATTTATTACTATTATTACCTTTATTAAAAATAAATAATCATAATAGTCTTCTTAATAATCTCGCCATTCTGACACTTGGTAATATTTTTCAGAATTTTCTATAAAATAGACCATACTATTTAATTGACTGGTAAAAGATTCTTCTTATTAAGCTTTATTAAATAAAAATATCATATTAACGTGGGATGGGATTCAAAATTTTTGGAGATGAAGGGTAAGTTTGTAATTTGAACGATGGATTGAATTGATCAATTTATTCAATCTTTTACTTCCTAACCTTTCTCTGGCTGTCTGTTGGTGTGCTTTGGCTGAGGAAGATAAAAGTTGTCCCTACAAGGTTACGATGTATTGTATAATATATCTACAAAATAAATAGGTTTTTCTTTTTTCTTTTTTGTAATAAAAGATGCAAAACACTGTAAAAGAAAGCTAATACCTAGAAAGAAGGAAAGAGGCAATACAAAACACAAAATGAAAGTGATGAAGCAAGAAAGACCATGGCCTCTCCTCATCCCACCCACCCTCTTCACTCTCTATCTCTCTGAGGTTGATATTTGACAGCCTTTCTCAAGTTACTACAAGAAGCCAAGAACTATAGCAACCGCTGAAATCGTATAACTAAGTTAAAGTTTTGTATCGGACGTAGACATAGAAAGGAGAGAGAATGGTGGGCTCAGGAGCAAGAGACAGGAGCAAAGAAGCAGTAGCAATGATGGCCCTTCACGAGGCGCTGAGAAGCGTCTGTCTCAACTCAGAGTGGACTTACTCTGTTTTCTGGACCATTCGTCCAAGACCGTAATATATGTTTCCCCTGATCATCATTATTGTTATAAAGTTCCATCTTTTTTGTGTTTTTCTTGGCTTTTCTACGGTAAAAATTCTTCTTTTTGGGTGGAAATACTTTTGTACTTATGGCTTCATAATCCAGGAGAGTTAGGGGTGGTAATGCTTGCAAAGTGGGAGACGACAATGGCAGCTTGTGAGTACATATTTAAATCTCATGTTCATCGTATGTTCTTTATGAGGTTTGATGTAATGTCATGCTGAAAAGTTCGATCTTTGCTTTCTCCCCGGCAGAATGTTGATGTGGGAAGATGGGTTCTGCAGAGGCAGAGCAGATTCTTTGGAGGAAATGGATGGTGAAGATCTTGTCAGAAAGTCCTTCACCAAAATGTCTATTCAGTTGTACAATTATGGAGAAGGGTGGGTAATGGGTAGGTGTTGTTTTTTCCATTAAATGTCGCCATCATCGGCATCATCTTCTATCTAAATTACAAAAATAAAAAAAAAATCAAGAAAATACAATCTTTGTCTCATTCTACAGCCCTCACACCTACCCTGCCCAATCAAGAACAGAAAAAAAAACATGGATTTTAGTTAGCTGTAATATAATAGTTTTGAGTTTGTATCAGTGTGAGTGAGACTGGTTTGTTTGATTCTTAATATGAAAAAAAAAAATGATTGCAGATTGATGGGAAAAGTTGCTTCTGATAAGTGTCATAAATGGGTTTTCAAAGAGCCAACAGAATGCGAACCAAACATCTCAGACTATTGGCAGAGTTCGTTTGATTCTGTATGTATCCATATATATACATATATTACTACTGCTGCTACTTCAGAAACATCAAACATATTGTTGTTTGCACTATTCTTTCCCTGTCTGATTGACTTATTAACTGCAGCTGCCTCCTGAGTGGACTGAACAGTTTGAATCTGGCATTCAGGTCCCCAAGCCAATACTTATACATTATCTATTATTTTACATATATATATGTATATATCTATGTTATGGTAATTTTATAATATGTATGATTTCACCAGACTATAGCCGTTATTCAAGCTGGACATGGGCTTCTTCAGCTTGGTTCTTGCAAGACTGTGAGTCTCTTACATTGGATCATTTCTTACCATTTTCACCTTTCTGCCCTTATCTTGAAGATGTCACAAACTTGGCTCTTATGGTGTTCAATTGAGTAGATACCTGAAGATCTCCACTTTGTGCTGAGGATGAGACACACCTTTGAGTCCTTGGGCTACCAATCGGGACTATACGTTTCTCAGCTGTTTTCTTCGGCTAGAAACGCCTCGACTTCAATGACCATGCCCTTGAAGCAACCTACCATGCACGTTCATGCGCCGCCGCCGCCCTTCGACTGGGGCCCACGTCCGATGATGCCAAGCCCTAATTACCAGAACCCGGCCAGTGGATCACACGGGATGATGATCCCACAAAGAGATGAAGCCCACATGTTCTTACACCTTCCTCAGCCATCGTCGGAACCTCCTGCAAGAATGGACTATAATATGCTCTGCAACAACGACCGCGAAGAAGACATCAAATGGCCTAATGGGTTATCCTTCTTTAACGCCCTGACAGGAAGAACAGACGAAGCTGCAAAGCTACTGTTCGAACCCGAGGGATCGGGGACCAAAGCGGATCATGGCATGGAGATGCACCGTAATAATCCGAATGAGTTCTTGAGCTTGGATGCTCCTACTCAGATGGATGATGGTAATAACAAGTTCAAGAGGAGCTTCACTTTACCGGCGAGAATGGCGAGTTCATCCTCTTCAGCCTCGCTCCATCGTGAAGCCCACGCTGGAGAGTATAGGAACGATTCGGGGACATACAAGGATGTCATGGAGACATTCTTGGAGTGAGGGACTACAGTTGTGTACTTCTTGGTGTTTTTTCTTTCTAAGTTTGTTTTGTTAGATTTCTTCTGAATAATTTCTAGTTCGACTAATTTAAGGTTTTAAGACTTCTAGCCTAGCGTAAGATTAGCTATAAGATAGATGTGCTTGGTGTTGCCTAAAGATCAAAACAAATTGCTTCCCACAAAATCTAGAAGTCCATGTCCGAAAATAAATAAACGTATAGCTTTTTTTTCTCTCTCTCTCTCTCTCTTTTCTTTTTCCAAACATCAATAATTCACAAGCCCACAAGCTTGGCTGCAAATTACTACTTCGTGAAGACAATGTCAAAACCTTTCCTTTTACTACTAGGCGATCACTTTCTTGTAGTACAGTGCATAGCTGACCTATCCATCCTTTTTATTGCATGGTCTAGAAAAGCTATGCGGTATATTTGACTCTTTGTTCAATTAATGTGCTGCCTAACTTCATCTCTGTGTACAATTTCTGGCCTAACTCATAATCTTCGCGTCATTTAAAGCCATCGGTGTAATAATAGCGGCGGCCTCGCCTTTGTCAACCCAAAAAACTAACATCGTTAAATGCTTCCACGACAGCGAAATTTCGTGATTACTATAACTTGAAAAGCATTCTTGGCCGGACACAACTATATATATATATTTACATACGACACTGTCATGGCTCTCTCTGTCTCTGTCAATGGTACGATGTTTTGAGCTCACTGCTCAGCTGTGAGCTATTGTTGTTTATGTCGTAATAATATTATATGTTGTTTACCAGCTGTGTTGTCTGAATCTGCTTTAGTTTTTCTGAACTTGTGTTGATTCTGCAGCTTCGACGTCCTCTCTGAACCTTATTCACTATGCGGCCGCATAGCGAGTTCGGCAATTATTTAATCCCACAGTTTCGGGTAGATCAGCACGGAAAAACCCGAGAGAGTTTTTCGGTAATAACTCGGTCACTCACAATGGGGTACATGAACATGAAGAAGACGAAGTGGGTGTTTCCCCTTGTAATATCTTCACTATGCTTCACCTTCCTCCTTGCAACTTCATTCAACCTAGGATTCATTTCCTCGTCAAGAACCATAAACTCCATATTCTTAGGATTTTCGTCTCTATACACGAAGAGAAACGCCAGTCAAAACTTTCCCCAGATGGAAAGGAATCAAACTCCTCCACCGCCTCCATCCCGTCCACCCGTCCCTAAATTCGCGTATCTGATCTCAGGATCGAAAGGCGATCTTAAGAAGCTTTGGAGGACTCTTCATGCTCTGTATCATCCTTGGAATTATTACATCGTTCACCTCGACCTCAAGTCTCCTTCAGAAGAGAGGCTCGAGATGGCACATCTTGTGGACCACCACCCCCTTTTTCGGAGGGTCGGGAATGTCTTCGTAAACAGCAAGGCTAACATGGTCACTTATAGAGGGCCAACCATGGTTGCCAATACCCTCCATGCTTGCTCCCTTCTCCTGAAGAAGTATCAGGACTGGGATTGGTTTATCAACCTCAGTGCTTCGGATTATCCACTGGTGACTCAAGATGGTCAGTCATGCTTCAATTCTTACTCCGTTTTCGAATTTCTAGCCTTAATTTGTTGAATACTGCTGATATTTCTCTTTCCGTAGATCTCCTCTCTGCATTTTCTAACGTCAGCCGGGAGTTCAACTTCATCGACCATACGAGCAGATTAGGCTGGAAAGAGTGAGTTCTTTTTTTCTTCTTTCTTCTCTGCACTTACATATCGGAAATAAAAGGACATCGATGCAAAATTCGGCTTCATTACAGAAGTTCAAGGGCTATGCCATTGATCATAGACCCTGGACTCTATCAGACAACCAAAGCTGACATAATCTGGGTCAACCCACAGAGAAACTTACCAACTTCGTTCAAGTTATTCGCCGGTGAGCCCTAATTCGAGTCTCTCTTCTCATTTCTCTCAATCTCATCGGTAACTTCAGCCTCGTCTATCTTCTTCATCCACAGGTTCGGCTTGGATGATACTGTCAAGAGCATTCGTAGAGTACTGCATATGGGGCTGGGACAATCTCCCCAGGACACTCCTAATGTACTACACGAACTTCGTCTCGTCCCCCGAGGGCTACTTCCAGACGGTCGCGTGCAATTCCCAGGAATTCAAACCGACGGTCGTGAACCACGACATGCACTTTATATCTTGGAACAACCCGCCGCAGCAGCATCCTCGTTCTCTTACGGTTAATGACACTGCGAAGATGATTAGGAGTTGTGCTCCGTTTGCCCGTAAGTTTCGCAGGGATGATCCTGTTTTGGACAAGGTTGATTCTGAGCTGTTGAGGAGGAAGAAAGGAAGCGTTACACCTGGCGGTTGGTGTTCGGGCAAACCTCGATGTTCTGAGGTTGGGAATGTGACTATGATTAGGCCGAGCCCTGGTGGCAGAAGACTGAGGAACCTTGTGAGTAAGATAACCTCTTTGCCGGGATTGAGACGACGTCAGTGTATTTAGTGGGATTTACTAGGCATTCGAGCTATATAAAGGAATGAAATATATATAAACAAAAGTTTTTCCACTCACGGAATACTTCTTGACCTTCACAAATTCTAAATAATTCTCAGGCAATATTTGTCACTACAAATGGATTGTATTATCAAATGCATGAACTTAAGTATAAACATTTGATAAACAAAACATCAACATATATGGAAGGCTAGACTTCCTACTGAAACTGTACTCGGTTCGACCTAGCAGAACCCCTATAGACTGTTTGGTGTCTTCCCCTTGATAAGGAAAGAAACATAAGATGAATAATGGAAAAAACAAAAGGTAACTAATTACTAAAGAATCAGAAATACCTTGATGCTCCGTGCTTTTCCATTTTCTTTCATTTGACGGATGAAATGAAGTGAGTCTGTTGACCAAAGGATAATAACGAATTCAATCATACGCGATTCCCGTCAATATCCAGCTTTTCGAATTCTCTCCTTATCAATCCGAGCCCTTCGTGCGGCTTCTCGAATATGACGGTCATGGTCTTTCATCATCTGATCCACTTTGACTGCTGGAGCTTGTAATGGTCCGGAGTAATGAATTTTGTTTGCCTTCGAACCTTTACCAAGCTGTGAGATCGAGATTTAAGAGCAAGCATTAAGTACTGCCCAAAGTTCATTCCATAAAATCAACAAAATTTGGATAACGCTCGGATAATAGCAAGCAAGTAGAATATGTGGCAGAAAAGAAGCTCAACATTACTTACTAGAACGGGATTATGGTTTGGCCTTTCGTCTTCATGCTGCCCGTTACTCTTTTGTTCTTGTCTCGTCATTGGAATTGAAGCCTCCTTATATGATCCAGGGAATCCAGCTATAAGCTTTGGAACTTCTTGTTGATAATAAGATTTCGCTTGATGCTCTTCAGACAACATACTCCTCCTCGCAGCAACTGAACTAGACATAGATGATAAATCGGGACCAGCCAAATCTTTGGAAGCATCTTCCACGGTCTTTCCAGATTTTGCCCAAGCTGCTCGATTAACCAAAGGCCCGGAGTGCGAAGCTCTTTTGTGGAAATTCCCATGTTCACTGTCATCTTCATCTTCGACGGATTTGAATTGTCTAGGTGGATCAATTGGAAAACCCGACGCCACTTCTTCGGGATGAGAGTTGAAAATTTCACTCCTGCTCTTTGAGTTGGGCTGGCTTTGTCTTTTCTGTATACAAATGAAAAAATATGTAAGAAAATCATTGTACAGGGATGGTAATTTCCAAGGGCAAACACAATGTACTACATGAGAATGGCTAAAAACAAAGGTATGTCCTTACATTTTAGACGATTGTAGAGCTTTGCAAAGTAAATTAGATGATGATTACAACTTCTACAATGGCTACCTTTGATCACTCAAAAAAGAAAAAAAAAAAGCTTGTACTTCACTGGGAAGTGATATAAGATTCATCTTTTCCTAAGCCCACACCAAAAACTATCTTCAACAAGGTTTTAATCCATGATCATTGCCTCATTCACAGTTTCATGAAAACATATCTGTGGTTAATCATATTTCCAGTGCGCTGGCTTGCTTTCTCCAAGTGCCAGGATATTGGCAAAGTAAAAACCATTTTCTTTTGTATTTTCTAATCATTATAGCCACCGTAAATAAGAGATTGAAAATTTACTTACCCGCATTGACGAGATTAATTCAGCATTAGCATTGGGTGCTGGAACTGCACGAGATTCTCTCGGTCCTCTCTTTTCGAGGTCATACCTTTGTGTTTGACCTTTGCTTCCAGCAGCCATTTTTCTGAAGATAGATGCCAGTTTAGAAGTTATATCTGGTTCAACACATATTAAGCTAAAATGAACAAATATATAACTGATAACTTAGTCACCTTCTTGCTTCGTCATCCCGAACTTTTGCATCCAATTCTTTGCTGGGAGGATACTTTGGCAAAGTTGAGGGGTCACAAGGAAGGGGCGCGGTTGTGAAAAACTGTTATAAGAAGAATCAAATAAGTTTCAATAATTAAATTTAGATCTACTTCGAATCAACGAAGAACAAAATTTTTGGCTTACGGTGGATGAATTCCTTTCCTCCGGACATTATGATTATAACAAATAAAAGAAAATGGGAATTCTTATCTCCTATAACAAAGGTACAGAATTGACTGAACGTATATACCTCACTCTTTAAAGCGGAGGCTGCAGATCCACGATCGGCAGGATCTATGGACAGTAATATCTCTATGAGAGCTAATGCTGGCCTTGGAAATTCTTTAAATGTTTCGGCAACACGACGTTGGTAAGGCTGTTGGGGCTTGAAAATTGTGGCATGCGGCAACTTCGACTTTCTCCAGTATTCCTCTGAGGGTGATCCACAAAGTTTGAAAATTTTATGCAACTGCTCAACCTACAAAAACCATATCGATCAGTTCACAGTCACATATAGATCTTGGAACAACACTCTTACCCAATACTTAGATTGAAAAAAATAGCAGAGCCAAATCGGGAATTATGCAGTACAACTGTTCTCAAGCTTTTTCAAACAAGCGGGGTCATCTAGATTTGTAATAATAAACTAAAGGATTTATTAAATCGTCGATTCAAGGTTCAATTATGTAATAAGATACCTCTGTTCTTCCAGGCATGATTGGTTTTCCTGCATACAACTCAGCGAGAATGCAGCCTGTGCTCCATAAGTCCACAGCCACGTCATAGTATGTAGCGCCAAGTAGTAGTTCAGGTGGTCGATACCACAAAGTAACGACACGGCTCGTCAACGGTTGATTCTGATGAGGATCATAGAAACTAGCTAGACCAAAGTCTGCAATCTTCAGGACTCCATTATTGTCAATTAGAAGATTGGAACCCTTTATGTCGCGGTGCAGAACACCACAACTGTGGCAATGGTCTAGTCCACGTAATAGTTGTTGCACGTAACACTTCACCTGAAAAAGGGAAATAAAAGAAATAAATAAGAAATCCAACAATCTAACTTGTAGTTTTCCGAGAAGTTGAAGAACTCATTCAAGGACCTGAGGTTCGGAAAATTTGACCCCTGGATGGGAAGCAAGTCCAGCCAAATCATGCTCCATGTATTCAAAGACGAGGTATAAGCTGCCAGACATCCGTGATGTGACCAGACCTTCTAATTTAATCACGTTGGGATGGTCGAGCCTGCGCAGGATGTGGATTTCCCTTGCCATGAAACGAACACTCTCGGGCTCCAGGTTATCAAATCTAACTTTCTTCAAAGCAACAATCTTGCCCTGGTCAAGATCACGGGCACAATAAACATTGCTGTAGGTACCCTGGCCAATCTGAAAGAAAAGAAAACCAAGAATCACAAACAAACAGAGGTTGACAAATGTATGTTTGCTATATTGGCATAATTCTGACGGCTTACACAGATTGTGAAACTAGGTTGACAAATGTATGTTTGCTATATTGGCATAATTCTGACGGCTTATAGATTGTGAAACTATGATCTTTCGATGAATTGGGAACTAACAAAAAGAAAAAAAAATGGCCTTGTCCATAGGATAAGTACCTTATCCAACTTCTCGAAAGAATCGGCTTTCCTCGGCACCCATCCTTTAATGGCTTCACCAGCAACTGCAACCAACCAAGGTGGCCACCCAGCGGCGACCTGCTCACCTTGAGTCGCCCTAGGAACCATTCCGTTTCTTGGATGGAGCATTGTGATGTTCTGGGTTTTCTCCTTTTTCCTCTCAAAGTTTTCTCCACGTATCCTAGCTGAACCATTCACTTGCTTATCTATCAAAATCACCCCACCCTCATAACCACCAACATTATCCAACCTATCTTTGACCCTAAAACTCTCCTCCTTTCGTGACGATGCAGTTCTTGAAGCTCGTAAACCGGCCGATACTTTATTTGGGGACCTCTCTCTGGGACTTCCCTTACCTTCATCCGTGGTAGATGGTTTCCCACAAACACAACCCATTGTAGTTCAAAACAATACAAGCCAATAGCAACTTACTGCATCAGAATTTCACTCTGTTTTTTTACTATCCCACCGAAAAAGCCGAATCTCCTTTCCCTTCAGTTACTTACACCGCAAATTAGGTTCCCACAGCAGTGAGCTAAGCAGTAAACTACGAAGACGTTTTACAAGCTCGTCTTAAGGTACAATTCACATCTAAGCAGAAAACCATCGAACAATTCCACCCCAAAATCATCTCTTTGTTCAACAGCACCCCACATAACAACTAATGTACTCTTAAAAATTGTATAAATACTCAAGAAATACAAAATTTCCAACTGAAAAGAACTTCGTCTACTGCAAAATACCTAGAAAAGCATAAATTGAGAAGTTATCCACGCTCGTAGGCTGGATCTAGGGCATGGACAGACTCTGAAGATGAAGAAAAGGAGGAACAATGACAGTCAATTGGGTTAAATCTCGGTTACCTATTTTCCAAAAAGAAAAACTCCCAACTGAAGTGTATGTCTGTGTAGTGTATACTGTATAGTCTAGCGTGCGTAATTATGGCGTCTCGTTATACATACCAAACGACACCGTTCCGTTCTCCCTCCTAATTCAGCTCTAGATAATCGTAACTCCTCAGATATTCTTCCGTTACCACGCGCTGTCACAGGCGCGTATGTGGTGTGGTAAAATTATATTACATCCACTATGGTCTATGAAATCTTGTTTATATATATAATAAATAATAAAATAAATGTATAGCTGCTTTTCAAACCGTGGCCGTTGAGTCCAAAAGTACTTCCATAAATAAGGTAGGTGAAATGTTTGTAAGAATCGGAGTATATATGATTTTCTATAGCTTTATAAGACATTTTCCGAGTTTGATAATAATAACTAGTATTTTATGCACGCTCGATGCGTGTGCTATAATATATAAATATATAATATAATTATAATTTAAAATATTTAATAGTTGAAATTATAATTTAAAATTTAATTATATATTATTTTTTATATGTAAAAAAATTAAATTGATTTGCAAGGATATAATTATTAGTAAATTATAAATTTGAAAGGATAATATTTAGAATTAAAATAAAAATTAAAATAAGGATAGTATAGTAATTATTCAAATTAAATTGACACACCAAGACAGTTATTATAAGGTCATGATCAATAATAAAATAGAAAGATATTTTTAAATGACATCCATCCAATATCATAAAAATCCTTACCCACCAACAAATAAAGGCTGTTTAATTAAATGTATCCCTTGTCCATTAATTATGAATAGTTAAGTTCATAATATCATGCATGCATTGAAGTTAAGACACATGTCCGTAGCTAAAAGAAGACAACAACCATGTCCCATGTGTTCCCAAAACTTATATTCTTTATCTCTAAATGATTGAGTTTTATATATAAAAAAAACTATTATTTCGTATTCTATTTCAACTTAGAATGTGCATCAAATTTAAATTAATTGACTATATCGCTTTATTTACATTTGCGTGATTGAGAATATGCCTCCTATTCAATGGTCAACGAGAGGGCGGGCCTAATGTTTCGGACCGTTACAACTGTATTAGGCTCATTAATATTACAATTCCCTAAATTGCTTCCAATATATAAAATAAAAGCGATGTCTATCAATAAGATGATAAAAATTTAATTTATTTCCTAGAAAGTGTTCGATTTTATATTAAATTTAATTTACCCTTCAAAATTCTAGTTATTATCACAACAAACTTCGTATTTATTGGTAAATAAAAAAAAAAGGATAACTAATAAAATCATTTTAAAACTTGTACCGTACATATACCATTTATTATCTTTACTAATTGTATAACATATATGTTTTACATATAAATGATAATAAAAATAGTAATATAATTATTTCACTAGTTGATTTCATAAATATTAATTCTATAGACGCTGCTGCTTTTGTTAAAGCAATTATTAGCCTTAAAAACATTATTGACCAAGTGATGCATGTGGCTTGTGAGGTGACAAAGCATATATATATATATATATATATGAGATACAAAGAATATTGATATAATTTAAATATCAATTATCATAATGTGATTTAATTAATAAGCATGCCGTAGCCATTTTCTAGCGTGCAAGTTATTGTAATGAAGGAATATTTCTCGGAATTCTGCCAATCGCGGAATGGTCTGCGACTTTGCGTGTTATTAACCAACACATACTCATCATAGTTATAAATTCAATTAGGAATAATTATTAATATTGTTATTATTATTATTATTAAAATAAAATAAATAATTGATGCTTAAGCGACACTGTTTTCTGAAGCATCCGGCGATTGAGAAATTTCGCGGTGAAATACATTTTCTTCTTTCGATTTTGATTTGATTGACAGTGTTTATCATCGAAGGTAAGTGGCTAAGCTAAACCCAATCCTTACGTAAATATCTCAGAGTCTGTTGCTATTCATTGACTTGTCTGTATTCTGTTTATTTGGTGGCGTTGTGTAATGTGGGTGTTGATTGGGAATTCGTAGTGACGAAAGGATTGTTAGATTTCTGTTTTTTTTTTTCTGATGCGATTATTAACTAATTACTCGAGCATTTAATTTGCTGGTTTTTTTTTTTTTGGCTCCTCGTTTGTCTGTTTTGACTGTTGCTAATCAGTTCTGTGTGCTGATTTAGGAATTTGTGAGGCAGGTTTTCGAAGTTGCTTAGTCTGATTTGGTGACGGGTGATGTTAAGGTTTTATCTTTGCTGATTATCTGTTTGTCAATGGGCAGAGCATTAAAAGTTTCTGATTGCGTTGTTGACTTTAGTTATTTCTGTTGCTTGGCAGGTTTGGAGAACTTGAAGGTTGGTGCTGAATATTTGGGTATTGATTCTGCTGTGGGGCTTCAAAGTTTGCTGGTAATGTGAATTCGTAACTGCCTTTTTCTTTTTGACCCTTTTTCTGCTTCTTTTAGAAATATGTCTGAATTAGCCTTTTTCTTATAGCTATTGCATTCTACTGTGCATTTTTCGAGGCACAAATCTGATTCTGCTTTTCGTTTATTCTCGTTTATGTTGTGTGATGGATTCACTTGTCAATTTCATGGTCGGTCTTTTCTGATCCTCAGTGGAGTATTACTGGATTTTCCGGATGAAGTCTCAAATAGATAAATAAAAGAGATGATAGCTGTTTTTGAGGGTTTAAAGGTACAATGACTGGAGGGTCATTGGGATTAAGAACATCAGGAAGTATTGGATCGTTACAACAACCTGTTCAAAATGGAGGCTTATACATACCTCGTAGGCCGTCAAAGTTACTTCTTACGGGATATAAAGAGAAAGAAAGAACTCTGCCTTCTGCTATCAGATATCTGAGTAGAAAAAAAGTTGCCATGCTGCTGTTATTTGTGTTTGCGCTTGTGGCTTTGCTAACAGGATTCTTTACGGTCAATAAAGGTTGGTTGCGCATTTTCTTTTGTTTTCTCGTTGATTTATTTCTTCTGACGATTTGAAATGCTATGATTACCTAATTAACTGTTTCCAATCAAGTGCGGGATGAGAGATAGTTATTGAATGACTTTCTTAATTGGTCGTGTTTATCTGATCCGATGCATATTTCTTTTGTTGGATGGAGAAGCTTGAAGCTTGTCTTTTCTTGAATAATGACTCAGTGCCCCCCTTTGGTTTTGATTGAGAGTTACATCAGTAACTAGAGCTTACTTCAGATAATATATCCACCATAAATCCATGTTCTGGAGTAATCAGATGATACCACCTGCATCTTTTAACACATTTGTATGAACGATGGGTTCTTGTTTCCAGAGGATGATTTGGAAAACTCAAGTTTACTGTTCGATGTCAGATACGTGAACAACTCTCGCGGTTCACTGTTGCATAAAAAAGGACTTTTTTATGCAAATACGAAAGTCAGTAAAGTATGCGATGAGAGCAAAGGTTGGAGTTATTTTCTCAATGCTTCAGCTGTGAGTAACTTGTCTATTGGCGCCACTCCGTTGGCTTTCCCTTGTAAAAATTTTGCATTTCCACCGCCTCCTCCTGTTGATAGAAGACGAATTGGTCCACGTCGTAAGTTATGCTACCTTGTATAAATCCTTTTTGCTTATAGCAAGTAGTGAACTTCCTGTTATAATCTATACAACACACTTGAATGATTTCAAGTACTCTTCTTTGTATTTTTTGGTTATCACTTAATGAGGTTTCACTCCATCTCTCCAGCATGCCCAGTATGTTATGTTCCCGTGGAGGAGGCCATAGCACGTCTGCCGAAGTTGCCATTACAATCTCCAGTACTTCACCATTTAACTTATTTTTCTGAGGAAAATCCATCTAGAACTGAACCACACGGAGGCTCTGATTTTGGTGGTTATCCTTCTTTGAAACAGAGAAATGATTCTTTTCATATTAGGGAGTCAATGACTGTGCACTGTGGGTAGGACAACATTTCATTATATCTCCTTATCGGCTTTGCATATCTGTTGGAATTTGTTTCAGTTTGACTTAAGAGCTTTTTCTTTTTCTGTCTTTTTTTTTTTCTGTAATTATTTCTTTCCTTCAGATTTGTTAAAGGATGCAAACCTGGGTATCAAACTGGATTTGACATTGAAGAGGCTGATCTTGAAGTGCTGGAGCAGTTCCATGAAATAATTGTTGCCTCCGCCATATTTGGTAACCCCATGAATTATCTTCATTTCAAGTTCATTATTTTTATTACTATATAATTGCAGCTAATATATTAATAATAAACCAGCTGACTGGAAATGCTTCAACCTCCTCCAATTTCTTAACCTCAATCTTATTTCTCGTATATTTTTCCTGTGCAGGAAATTATGACGTGATACAACAACCGAGGAATATTAATGAAACTACACGAAAGAATGTTCCTTTTTTTATGTTTATCGATGAAGAGACAGAAACATACATGAAGAATTCAAGTATGTTAGGCACTGATAAACAGGTCGGACTATGGAGGATTATCGTTGTGCGAAATGTTCCTTACGATGACCCAAGGAGAAATGGAAAGGTTTGTCCGCTATGTCTTGGGTCCAACTAACATGTCAATATTTGTTCAAATCATGACTTACTTTAGGAAAGAAATTTTATTCAATATTAGTTCTATTCACCATCAACTGCATGTGATTTTGAATGGCTGCTACTATGGCTAGTTTCTCGTTATTGTCCATGTACTAGCCTTGCCCATCTAATTCAGTTTCAGCATCAAAATGAATTATTTTTGTATGGGTGGTAGAAACAATCTAAATGCAATCCAGGCTCATAGAGAGGTGTTTTTTGAAATTTGTGGAAGTGAAATATTTTTTTTGTTTTTTCTTTCTTCTTTTGGATAGGTGCCGAAGCTGTTGTTACACAGGCTGTTTCCAAATACTAGGTATTCTATTTGGATTGATGGAAAGCTTCAGCTTGTTGTGGACCCTTATCAGATTCTTGAGAGGTATTCTTTGATTTCTTTTTTCGATCAGCTCCATCCGTATATCGTTATGGATCTTCATCAACTCAAAGTCATTTATGTATCAGTTGTTGGTATTAAACTTTGGATTCATCAATCATTAATTCTCAGGTTCTTGTGGCGTGAAAACGCAACCTTTGCTATATCAAGGCACTATAGTCGCTTTGATGTATTCGTAGAAGCTGAGGCAAACAAAGCAGGGGGAAAGTATGATAATGCGTCTATTGACCAGCAAATTGAGTTTTACAAAAAAGAGGGCTTAACACCATACACAAGTGCTAAACTTCCAATTACAAGTGGTACGAGTGTTACTACTATTCGTACGGAATATTATGCATATTGCATACATATATATGTCATGCTCATTTTTGTTTTGCACTGCTGATTAAAACCAAATTCTTCTCAGATGTCCCTGAAGGGTGTGTGATAATCAGGGAGCACATCCCCGTCACTAATCTCTTCAGTTGTTTATGGTTCAACGAAGTGGATAGATTTACCGCCAGGGATCAACTCAGCTTTTCAACTGTAAGAGACAAAGTTAAAGCCCAAGTCAACTGGCACATCAACATGTTTCTAGATTGCGAGAGGCGCAACTTCGTAATACAGGTATTGTTTTTTGCTCTTCTCTACTAAGGCAAGTTTAATTCTTAACAACTCATGTTTGCCATTACTCAATCATGCTGATTGAGTTATGTATAATATATATATATATATATATATATTATTGTTTCTGATATGATTGTGGAATCCAAATAATGGCAGGGATATCACAGAGATTTGTTGGAACAAAGAGCTCATATGGCTGCTATAAGGAGAGCCCGCCAACCACCACCACCACCGCCACCTCCACCACCACCTGCTTCTGTTAACAAACGAACTCCTCCGAAAAAAGTTGTTGCCCGACGTGGCAAAGAGAAGAGACCTACTTCAAGGAGGCGCAGAAGAGCAGTTATACCTGGTAAGAACATCATGAGCCGGGCTGTTTTGGTTCTTTGAAATTCTTCATTCTTTTTCTTCTTTTCTTGTGATTATGCAGGAAGGAACTGTATAGTGTTTTTAGACCCATGATAGTTTTTTTTAACATTGTCCCAAATTAATTCATTCATGGTGGTTCTTGCAAATCAATAATCAAACGCCATCACAATCAAATGGAAATTTAAAGGAAAACCCATTCACAATTTCTATATATATATATAAAATTAATTTAACAATATAATTTTCCTGATACGACAGACTGACAGGGTCGCCACAAATAACCACATCCAATATATTAATAATAATAAATAGATAAATAACAGTAAAAAAGATGATGAAATCCCATGATCTACAGCCCATGCTCATGAACACATATGGATCCAAAATGTGTTGCAGCATTCAATAAGATCAAAAGCCAAGCCAGCTGTGAGTCAGTCACATCTTTTGACAAAATATCTTATCATAATGGATGGTACGTTATAATGTTCTATGTCCAAATTAGTCCCTTGGAGTTAATTACATTCTTACACAAGCATTATTTCTAAACTTATTACAATACCTCAATGGTTGTGTGCGTAATGTTTATCTTCCATTCATTTGAGGAGACGAAAAGATTGAATTGAATGGGCCCATTAATCTATGGTATCTTGAGATTTAGAATTATCAGTATTTTTCTTGTCTTCATATCAATTTGATTTCTTTAAAGGGAAATGGTTCATCAGCAGAAATCTCTCCATGTTTGCTCATAAACCCATTTAGTAAATTATTATCTCAATAAAATGACAAATTATTCTCTTCCTATATTGATTTTCAACCCCACGCCCAGACATACTCCTCAGTGTTTGGTACCTTGGAAAAATTTAATATTGGATCTATAAATATAACCCTTCTAAAGTCACAGTCTTTGCAAACGATGGCCGAGATTTGCTGGGTTTATCTGTAGCTGCATAGTAAGTTTTCTATCTCAGGGATCGTCCCTTTTCCTTTGGGTTAGCTCGATTCACTGCAAATTCTTCCAGGGTTTATGTTAGCTGTGTGTTTTTAGCCCTTAAAGTTTGAGTCTTGGCTGTGTTATACGACAAAGAAACACCTAAATCTCACATTCTTTTCGTCATCAATGGTGTCCCCTGGTTTTTTCCTCATCTGTATGCTCCATTCTCTGATCGCCTCCACCTGCGGAGCCCTAATGATGTTCCACAGCGAGCTAGTCTGCGTCTTCAGCCATGGCAAAGATCTTGCCAGCAAGCTCATGGGCTCGACGCCCCACGATCAGCTCTTAATCCGAACGTCCGATTCCTTCTCCGGCCTGCTCCTCTTTGCCGTCGGGTTTCTCCTATTCATGGTGGCTTTTGTGAAGGACAGAGAGTTTCAAAGCTTCTTTGCTCGAGGCTGCGTGCTCCTACACGTCGCCATGGCTATTTGGAGGATTTACTTCGAGAGGAAGGTCGAAGTCCTCGGACACGATTGGGTGAGGCTCGTCGTGGGGGACATAGTTTTCGGGCTTTCTTGGATCTTCTTTCTAGTGTATTCTTGGAGGGAGAAGTACGATTAAGGCCCGGCCGTTGAAAGTTAGTCCGTCGCTGCTCCTCCGTTATGGATGATCTGCTGCTCGCTCGGGCATTTTCTGGGACTTCGAAGGGTGTAAAAACTGATCCTAAGGCATTAAAAAATCGTTTCTTTTCGAGCAAATGGGGAGTTCCATGTTGGAGACAATTCAAAGATGCAAACTTTCGAAGGTTAAATCTGCTCCAACACATTTTCTACGAACGATTTATTGCAGAGGAGTCAGAAACTTCCATAAGTTTGATCTCTGAAATAAAATTTCATATTGATTTTCTTTGCCTCTGTGGATTTGTATACTCTCTTTGTTCGGTAAAGAATATATTTTTCTTTTGGAGATGTGGATAATGCATTGTTTATGATGTTGGTACACCTACCCAACTTTATAAGATTATGACACATAAGCAAAATAATTTTTTTTGCATTATGTGTCAACATCTCAGTTGAGTTATTACCCACTTAGGTAGGTAGAATAAACCTTTGTTTATTACATATGGTTTTGATTGTAATAGGTGGTGATGACATTATTGATGTATTATTGCAAGCCTTATCGTTTTTGCAATAGAAAAAATATTGAAGTTTATGATAAAAAAAATGCTTTTTCTTTCCAATGAAGTTTATATTGAATTTTCGATTTGCTTCGCATGACTCAACCACGCTAATGGTCTTTTTTTTTTCTGAAAAAAAATGTAATGGTCTTTAATGATATTTGGAGTATAGTGTGATGTAATAAATGAAGAGAGGCAGGTGAAGTGGCTCAGTGGATACATACGACGGCACGAACTATCTTTGCGTTTAGCGTTTAGAAATCAACTTTCGTATCCTTTTCCTTTCCTTTCCCTTTTTATTTATTTATTTATTATAAATGTTTCGTTCTTCACATCACATAGCCCCGTGAAGAAGGGTTAGCAAAAGGAAAAAAAAAAAAAAGGAAAAAAATTCCAATAAAGCAATTGTTCGAACCCTAATCTCAGGCGGCAGTGGTGATCTAGCGATGGAGTCGCCTGGACCTGTTTCACGCTATGTTAATCGTAATTCCAAGTAAATTATTTGTAATCTTAACCTTTTATGGTTATTTCTTTTGTTGTGTGTCTTGAATTGAGTGAAGTATCACGCTGTTTTTCGATTCATTGAATTTTCTTTTTCATTCACAGGAAACGGATGTTTCCAGGCGGTGATGCTTCGTCTTTGACGACAAAGTGTAAAGATGGGGAAGCTTTGGAGATATCGCCACCGAGCAATTTGGGTGCTGCTAAACCTAGGTCATCGAAAAAGGAGGTGAAAAGAACGTCTTTTTTTTTTTTATTATTATTTCTCGGGGTTTTGGGGATTTATGTTCTTGTGAGGGGAAGAAGGGTTCTGTGTCTGGGACATATGGGATGTGGGTCTGTGACGTGTGAGATGGAAAAGAAACACTCTTGGAATTTGATTGAATGCTCTTGTTTGTTCTGTGGTGTGGTGATTGATTGAATTTTGGAAAGTTTCATTAAGTAGTTTGTAGTTTGTGAGGGTCTGGAGCTGGATTAGACTGGTTGAAAATCGGGCTTTCCATCTTTTATCGTTTTGTGTTTATTGATGCGGTGAGGACCAGACAAAATGGGGATTTAGTTGGGGTAACGGACAGCGTTTTGTTTTAATTTGTAGTATGAATATTGTAGTACGCAATCATTGCTTCTTAAAGGGTATTTTGATGGGTCTAAAGGGCAAGCGGACTCTTTGCTTTAAAGTTCTGGTGAGCTTCTGTCACTTGGATTGCTCCTTTGTCTTGCATAATTTGACTGTTTGGGAGGATAGTGCTTAATCCGGATTAATCTTAGAGTGTTTTTTGTCTTAGCCCATGTTGTAGATTGAGCTTTACATGATATGCTAATTAGCCTTTTCTCTCTATCTCTAAACACTTTCAATAATTCGATAGGGCAACAATGTCTAGGGTTTCCGAACATTAGGTTGATTGGGGGAATGGGTTGTATACTTTGCAGTTAACCGTTTGTTCTCTAACTCTTATGTCAACCGCTTTTTGTGACGTGTCCTTAAGGACTATGCTCTTCTTTTGTCCATATAAATACGAGATTATATTTACTACCCTTCGCTCTCGAGTATGTGGTCGTCCACGTGTTTGTATTTTTATTTGAGAAATAATTTACAAGTGTGCTTCACTTGTTCTAGACTTGGAAACAGTATAAATACGAGATTATATTTATGATGCAGTAGATCTATTTTCTTAAACGTGTCACATCTCCATTTTCCTTTTCTTTCTTTCTGTGATTTATTATGTTATTTTTCCGGCATACGGAACTTCTAAAACCTATGTCATCACAAAAATTTCATGCAGGTTCTTCATCACGAAATAATTGATCTTGACATAGAAGAAGACTCTGATGTCGTACCTTACACAGGTGGCAAAGGCAAGGTATGTCAGAGTCGTCACAGCCTTCCTCGCCCCTTATCTGCCGTACTCTGTTTCTAATGCTGGCTGTAATTCATTATGTAGGAACTTCTGCAATTATCTTCAGTTGGATTGAACAATTCAGTCAAAGCAGATGATTTTGGTTTTAGTAAATTGGAGGATGAGTGGCCCGGCTCATATCACCACAACATTGTATATGATGATTGTGCCATTTTGGAATCACCATTCAATCTCATGGGCACTCCCGCTGGTGTTGAGGTGCCATTCCCGTGGTTTCCTGGTTCTCCAAAAAATAAGGCAACGGTGCCAGAAACAAACTCTTCAGGAGCAGAGCCCATGCCTGATGCTAATGCCAATTCTCCGCTGGTGGGTGATATCTACAAAAAGAACCATACTATGTTGAGGAGAAGTAAAAGGTCAGGTGTGCAGCTGAATACAGATCATCTTGATAAGAAGGTAAGAATAAGTTCAACACAGATGGAAGATAATGCAGTTCACAAGAAGAGTGGCAGCGCTAGTGGTACTTCCTTGAGTTTACAATCCTCTCAGGCTCCGTGGGCCCATATGTCGACCAATGTTGGCGATTATCTGAATTTGAATGCACCTGGAGGAGGGGGTATGTTTATGACCATGCCACCCTTTCCTATCTTCGAGCCTGTGTTCACTACTCAAGGATTTCCAAATGACGATGCATTTCGGTCTGCTGTTGATCATATCCAAAACTGTGCATCTTCTGCGGGGACCCCAATTCCCACTAGCGCTGAGTCGGGAAACATTGATGAAATTTTGCAAAAATATGCCAGTTTTAAGAAATTTGAAGTTGTCTCAGACTTTTCTGACCATCACTACCGTGCGAATGGTTCTGCCAAGCAGGTATAGATTTATGATCTTTGTGCCGTGCTTGTTCTACAGAATTCTGTTTTTGACCATTTTTTAACCATCGCCCTTTAATGTATCATACAGCCACCAAAGAACTGGGCCAAGAAAATCCAAGACGAGTGGAGAATACTGGAAAACGATTTGCCTGGTAAATTGTAGAGGACTTCTATATGTGTCAGACAACCTCTGAATATTCCCTTTTTTCTAAAGCTGCCATGAATGAAGCAAAATGCCGTGCTTTCATCTTACAATAATGTTTTTACATTTTCATATGTTGGCTGTTCGGTGTTTTAAAGCCAAAGGATGATATTCACACGATGATTGATTGCTAACTTAATGTCCATGATATGTTTCTAAACAGATACAATATTTGTGAGGGCATACGAGTCAAGGATCGATCTTATGAGAGCTGTTATATTAGGGGCAGAGGGTACTCCGTACCATGACGGTCTCTACTTCTTCGATATCTTCTTCCCGAGCAGTTATCCTAATGTTCCACCTGTATGTATCTGTACTTTTTTTGGACGTGCAAAATTTGCAATTTGGCATCAATCTAACAGAATCTTTATTATGATTGCTTTCTTGGTAGCATGTATATTACCATTCAGGTGGCCTCCGAATCAATCCCAACCTTTACAATTGCGGGAAAGTGTGCCTAAGCCTTCTTAATACTTGGAGCGGCGGGCAGAAGGAGAAATGGATTCCTGGTACTTCAACCATGCTACAAGTCTTAGTCTCCATACAAGGGCTCATTTTAAATGCGAAGCCGTACTTCAATGAACCTGGATATGCCTCTTCGTACGGTTCTGCTGAAGGGGAAAAGAGATCTATAGACTACAATGAGTCAACATTCATGCTATCCCTCCAAACAATGGTTTACAACATGAGAAGGCCCCCAACGGTAAGCGATTGCATCTTCATGAGATGTAATATTATTTCTACGCACCATGGTCGCAGTAATAGCATTGTAAAATTTGGCAGTTCCCTCTTAAATCTTAAAAACCCAATTGAACTCTTATGTTGACTGTACAACATTCTTGTTGCAGCATTTCGAGGACTTCACCGTGGGGCATTTTCGTATATATGCCCGTGATATTCTGATCTCATGCAAGGCCTACTTAGATGGAGCTCAAGTGGGTTGTCTGGTTAAAGGCGGCGTTCAAGATGTAGATGAGGGAGACAAAAGCTGCTCGAAAAATTTCAAGTCTAAGCTGGCTGGGTACATGAGTACACTCGTAAATGCGTTTTTGCAGGTGGGTGCCAAAGATTGCGAAGAGTTTCTCTCTTTAGCCGCGACTGGAAATGCACAAGCGCCCGCTCCTCGCGGGAAACGCGGACGCAAGTCAACCAAATAAGTGGTGGGGGGTTCAATTTTGTGAATAAAGACTGAATTTGCGCAAGCAAAGAACTTGGCTTGTCTATCTGAGACATTTTATTTAGTAGAACTCATGGCTTAGTAAGTAGGCATTGGTTGGCGTAGAATTTGAACAACCTCTTAATGCCTTTGGTTTATGCTTTGACAATCATCAGTTGGGCAATCGTGTTTATACATTACTGTTTGCCTGAGGATTCTTGGGTGAATTCATCGTCTGTGGAACTTTTTTTATTGCCCTTTATATATTTATGCATATGCATATTATATATTGTTTTCTACTTAATTGACCGTTGACTTTCATCTCAGTTTTCTGCATCTCTGGGGTCACAAACGAGATGTTTATTCCATGCAAATTAATATTAATAAGTAAAAATCTCATCCCACTAACAAGAGATAAGTCATGTTTAGTCAAGTTAGAATCAAATAAAATTTCTTGATTATTGCAATTTGTGAGGATTTAGGATTAGTTTAGCTGAAATTCGTGATTGAAATAGTTTTGGCTTGGATCTTTAATCAAACTGAAACGACTTGTTGAAAAAAATAAAAAATCTTCTTGGCTTTTCCCAAGTCAAGATCAGAAAAATCAAAGTCGTCTCATAAACAAAACAAATACTACATTCCAACAGATTAGTGGAGTAGAAAAATCAAAGTCGTTGATTATCATCCACATGGATCTGACTGTGAGCATTAATACAGTTCACACTTACTTCTCCACAACTAAGTTAGCTTCCACGAAAGTGCTTTAAATGGAAAAAAAAATGCATGCTTGACCGACTGCAAGACTATTGCTTCTGCGAGCGATCGAAGAAAAAGATTCCTCTGTAAATCATAAAAGGAGAAACCCATTCTTCTTACATCTTTAAGCTTTAAGTCTTCTACCATGTCTTTCACCAAGCTGTTTGGTTCTTTGCCTTATTCTTGCTCCACTCTTTTCATCGCCATCTTTCTGCTATCATCTCCCGCCTTTTGCCTTTCAACCTCCGACCAAGTTACTACATACGGAGAGCACTGCTCTTCGATAGTCCCCAAATCATCCACCACCTTTCGAAACGACCTGAACAATTCGCTTGATCTCCAAACGTCTTATTACATTGGCGATGAAGGCCTGTTCAGAAGAAAAACACTGAACCAAAGTCATTACTACGCACAAACGACTCTGCGGTTCCGTATCACAGCCAGCTACTCAACTATAGCCGATGGAATCTCAAAAGTCGAGGGTAACTTGTACATTCGATCGCCTTACAGGTACTACGAACGACTAGTCAATTCTAGCTATGGCGGATCATCCTATTACCGTGCAAGGAGATCTCGGACAAGGCGCGATGCGATCAGATTCTCGCTCGGTGGCTTCTGGTCCGATACGTCGAGGAAGCTCTGTATGGTCGGCTCAGCTCATTCGATCGACGAACAAGGCGAGCCCATCAGTTTGGATGCTGTTTTCAAGCTGAGGTATGGAAGTGAGGTTCCGAATATACGTACTGGGGTGATCAGCGGGGCCTTGACGAGCACGGTTTCGAAGAACGATCCAGGTTACTTCGACCCGATATCCATCTTTGACTTCCAGCATGATATCAACTATAACTACTCTGTTGTGCTGGAAGAGATCAAAGAATCACAAGCAATTGCTGATGTTACCTCTTACCGAAATCATAATCAGTCTCTCAGCGTTGAAAGGAGTGAGTTTTGCCCGCGGGTCGGGTGGAGGAACATGTTTCTAGACGTTGAATACGCCGGCGGTTGCGATAAAGCTCAGGCTTGTTCTCCAGTTGGTGGGTACTTCCCTTCGTCGCTGTCCCTGAATCCGTTTCAGTGCACAGAGGGTCAAGCAACGGCTAGGTACCTACTGAAGTTTCAAAACAGTTCTAACTATTATTATTACGATGGTAAAACCTTCGACTTCGATTCTACTTTGATCGGAGAGGTATCATGGGACGATACAAGCAACGAGCTTGTAGTCGTCGCTTGTCGAATTTTGGACCCGTCTCATCATTTCGGAGATGCAGTTGGTGATTGTGATGTAAGGTTGAGGCTGAGGTTTCCTTCGGTTTGGACCATTAGAAGCAACGATAAAGCTCTCGGACAACTCTGGACTAACAAAAAATCCGATGATCCGGGCTACTTCAAAAAGACCAAAATTTCGAGTTATCAGAACGATTTCGTGGCTTCTCAGGGGCTCAAGTACGAGTACACAGAGTTGAAGAGGGTGGAAAAGCTGTGCCCTAAAAAGAAACCTGCAAAAAAGGGCAATTTATATCCAGACGGGCGCTCTTACAACATGAGGTTCGATATGTCCGTGAAAGATTCCAAAGGCGAACAGCTCGCTTGGGGCTATGTAATGCCTATCTCTGTGGAGGATGAGTTATTCGAAAGAATCAATAATGCAATAGCATTAGCACCTGCGTCTACGTCTGTAACTCCATTTGCTGAAATGGTGCCCGTGAAAGATATCAGAACTTATAAAACAGGTCCAGTAAATATGAGCTACCAAATTTCCATCAGCCCTTATCATACATTTAATGATTGGAATCCAACATTTAAACCATCGACGGCTCCCAACGGTCAAGCCGAGATCACAGCAGAAGGTTTATACGACGATCAAACGGGACAGCTCTGTGCAGTTGCTTGCAGAAAGATACTGAAGCCAAACACGAGCATCCCAACTGATCACGATTGTGAGATCCATGTGAACTTTGAGTACGCCCCGTTAAATGGAAGGTCGGGTGGTTTCGTGAACGGAAAGATTCGAAGCACACGGGCAATGTCAGACCCTTTATATTTCAAGGAGATTGTTCTAATCTCCAATTCTTTTTACACCGAGGCTTCTGAAAGATCCATATGGAGGATGGACTTGGAGATCATGCTCGTCTTGATATCGAACACGCTATCGTGCATCTTCATAGTCCTCCAAATCTTCCACGTGCGAAGGAATCCCGAGGTTAAACCCTCCATATCTATCCTCATGCTGCTGATACTCGCTATAGGACACATGATACCTCTGGTCCTGAACTACGAAGCCATGTTCTTGTCCTCCCGAGACAAGCAAACCTTCTTACTCAGCACCGGCGGGTGGCTCGAAGCTAATGAAGTGGCACTTAGGGTCATCACGATGGTCGCTTTCTTGCTCCAAATAAGGCTATTCCAACTCGTTTGGAGCTCGAAAACTAGCGGAGAAGAAAGTAAAAAGGAGTCGTGGGTCGGCGAAAAGAGAGCCGTCATAGTGGCATTGCCCATGTACATCTTAGGTGGGCTCGTTACTCTATTCATAAACTGGCTGAGGAACAAGTACGGCAACAACGGTAGGATCTACCGGAAATACTCTCTCTGGGGAGATCTGAGGTCTTACGCCGGCTTAATCCTCGACGGCTTTCTTCTGCCGCAGATCTTACTAAACGTTTTCCGCAGCTGCAAGGGAAAGGCTTTGAGCTATCCTTACTACGTGGGGACAAGCGCCATCCGCGTAGTGCCCCATGCTTACGATCAGTACAGAATGCGCAATTATCCCATGGCTTTCACGAATCAGACGTATTACTACGCGAACCCTAGCGTGGACTTCTATTCGACGGCGTGGAATGTTATCATTCCTTTTGGCATTATTGCGTTTGCTGTCGTTGTTTTCCTGCAGCAGAGGAGATCTAGCCGTTGGATTCTTCTGCCTCGGAGGTTCACGGAGCTTCAACCGTACGAGTACGTGCCTACTGTTGATCATGAGTGAAGTCACGGCGACGGCAGCGGCGGCGACGACTGTAATAGTGTTTCTACGTTTGGATTGCAGCTTTGATAACAAATCCTTTGTACTTTCCATTTCCGCGCGTGCAAATTATTGCCACGCTAAAAATTGGGCTGGCCCATTTAAAACAATCCAATAACGGCCCAATATCTGTCGATTGTGGCCCACATGATCCATAAGTGATTAACACTTGACGACGCCTCCTCATCGTCATCCACTTATCGTCAATGTCGTCTTTCGAAAAACCTCATGAAAAAAATAAAGAAAAATATCTCAGAAATCAACGAACCAATCAAAACCTCACCCCTTCCATTTATCCCTGCGAGAAAAAAGAGAGGATAATATTGCTGTATACTGCTCATCAATGGCCGGCGTTTTGGAAACACTAACTATCCCACGCGCCACGTTGTCTTCACCCGCGGGATCCTCAGCCGTTCGATTGCCGCAGTTCAGAGGACTGAGAATACAGTCCGTCCGATCATCCTCCTCCAAGTTGAGGTCTAGCGCCAAGCTATCTCGCCGCCGGAGTGCAATCGTCTGCGAGGCGCAGGAAACAGCTGTAGAAGGTATTGTACTAAATCTCTCTTTTTGCACTTTTGGTGGTAACAGTCGTAGAAGGTTCATAATATATGTATATTTGGGCGATGAATCGCAGTGGCAGGTGTAACCGACTCAACCTGGCAGTCGCTTGTGCTCGAAGCGAGCTTGCCCGTATTGGTCGAATTTTGGGCGCCATGGTGTGGGCCGTGCCGCATGATCCATCCCGTGATCGATAAGCTCGCCAAGCAGTACGCCGGAAAACTCAAATGCTACAAGGTTAACACCGACGAGTCTCCTTCGATCGCCACCAAGCATGGCATACGAAGCATACCCACCGTTATAATCTTCACGAATGGCGAGAAGAAAGACGCCGTGATTGGTGCTGTCCCAGAATCGACGTTGACGACATGCATCGAAAAGTTCTTGTAAGAAAAAAACTTGATACTAGAGATTTGGTATATGAGTAGAATGGATCTGATGATGAACCTTATGGGCATTTGTATAGTTTGTTCTTCCGATGTTGTCTTGCCTTCGACATGATTGCTAGTTGATAATTGTTAAAGAAGTCGAATTTGCAGAATATATAGTTATCAGAAGAAGCCCATATGATGTGAATGAAAAAGATTGGCTACTGAGATTTACATTAATACAAGTAATCTGCAGTTCTATCGAAATTCGAATGAAAGATCTAAAATTTACTTTTGAATAATATCAATTAGACAGTACACATGAAAGATCTAAAACTGTTTTGATTCGAGTTCTCTAACGTTGTTGGCAATGTCTTGGACCTTCTTCGAAAGGCTTTGGTTGTGTTCCTCTATATGATCAAGTATTGCTTCCAAATGCCTTTTATATGCTGCAACTTTCTTCTTTTCTACCGCCAGCTGCTGTGTTAGTTCCCGAATCTTATGGTGTTCGTTGGGGTATTGATCGTATATGAGATCTTTACGGCCTTTACCTGGAGTTAGAGGATGCATATGCTCCTTTACGAATTTCGTGACGACCCATTTGCCCGAACTCACCTTTCTTACCAATACCATGGCTCTGCAACCGACCCTTGTCTCTGCCCTTTGCCTTACGACCTTCTCACGCTTGTCGGGGGTCCTAAAGCCCTCTTTATTACAAACAAGTGCCCGACCGATTGCGGACCCATCTCGCCTCGATCGAGAAAGCTTGCTGACTCGGATAATGAAGCCAATCCTCGTAGCATAGGCGTTGTAAAACGCATGTGCTGCTGCTTCTGAATCGAACTCCTGGCCGACGTAGGGTTCATCAGCAGCAGTTGTTGAACAATTGACTTCTTGCAACTCCTCTAACTGAAACAATTCCCTTTCGGATGAATCTCCATCCTCCTTAACATCTGAATCTTGATGAAGGATTTCATCAGCTGGGCTTCCTACAATATGCACATTACCATCTAATCTTTGTTCGAAGTTTAAAGAACTTCCCACTACATCGCCGTTTAGTTCTCCATCAATCCCAAAATCCATTAAATCAAAGCAACTCGGTATGTAGAGCAAACTTTAATGCCGAGAAGGATCCTGAAGTTTAATAAGCATGCTAGTAAGCCAACATTCAATGAACTTAACCAAGCAGAGGTAGTTTCGACAATCAGTTTGATACGTAATCTAGCATGCTTAACGTAATCTTCAAGATTCAGTTTCAAATCATTTGGAAATCCTCTAAAATCAAAAGAACTGAATATGGTAGTAAGTTTGAAGTGCCTCCGATGTTATATATCGAATACCAAGTACAAACAATCTACATAACAAAACTAAAGCTTTTATCCAATATGTTTACATCCATTGACCAGAAGAACACACCATCGCAGTAGAACTTAAAACTTAACATCCATCAAAGCTAATGAAATCATGCTCATTCATCCTATTTGGTTATGACTACAAATTCCCAGCTAAAATTTTCTAAACCCTATTTTCCCCAACTCCAACGCATTCCGCAATCGAAGCCCAATAGAAACAAGAAAGAATTCGGAAAAATAAAAATTCAGCTGAGAGAAATTTCTCAGCATGTTTCGCTTGAAGTAAATTGATTTTGATGATCCAATTAACCATCCTAGCTCCCATACAAGTGTTTAAATTAATTTAACAATAAACAACGGCGGTAAACATTACTAGTGATCTGTACTGTCATATTTCTAATGTTAGATAGCAGAAGGCGGAGAAAACATAAAGCAAGTGAATACCAAATGATTCGGCGAGATCGGAGGTTGAGCTTATGGCGGAGGCGGCCGCCGTCTACTGTCGGAGACAGAGTGGGGTGGGGTCGGGAATCACTCTTTTGCAATTGTACGAAATTGGATTTGAGATTATTTACGGATTAATGCATTTTGATTGTATACGGTCCTACGGAGGACCAAACTCAATAAAAGAAAACTGGCGAGGATCAAAATGCAAAATCGTTTTTTAAATAATAAAATAATAAATGAAAACAAAAGGCTTGAGGCCAGACGAGATGTAATAACTTAACTACTAATAAAATAGTTTGCACTTGAATATGATTTTCTAGCAATAAGAGAAACACTTCGACTGTATCAGCATCAAGCTAACTATCATCATCATCATCATCTACAAAACGATACAACATTGTATATAAGTCTTAACGTGGCAGAGAAGACGACTTCATCAAAGTCTCAGGCAGAGCGATCCTTCTAGAAACCGGGGAAGAAACCGAAATGGAAGCAGAATGTCTGAGCAGAGGCATACCAACTCTGCTCAAGACATCATTACTGGGCTGCTGTCCATTTATAACAATATCAGGCCGCTGCACTTGCAGCTCGATCATCGACGATGATTCCTGGGCAACAAACCTCGGACTATCAGTCAGTTGATTATGATCATCATCATCGTCGTCATACTCTTCCAGGGACACCACCGTGCTCGTGTCTGTAAGTGTAGCCGAATCGTCGAACAGCCCTAGCTTTCGTCTCCTACGTGCAGCTTTCTTCCATCCGTGTATGGTCTCACGTATTCTTTGCGGGATTAAAGCTGCCTTGTAGTTCGTTCCCATCTGGACAAAAAAATGGGAGTTATGTACAGTGAAAAGCTTTGCAAGATTCTTTCTTGGCTGAGCCACTAGTATGTGTCTACCTGCGTGACAAGTGCATAGAGTGGTAGGGTGCTGTAGCTGCAGAGAAACTGCCCGGCAAACCTAATCCACAGTGGACAAGAAATGAAATTAGTGCATTGAAAATGGCAAAGTTAAGGAGCTGTATTTGTAATAAGATCTTGTAGTACCCGACGACTAGACGTATATACACGAGGAAGTGGTTCTTTATGAAGCAAGAATTGTACCCAAACTGCCACTGTTTAGAGTGCGAAATGAATCAATTGTTAAAATTTGTCAGAAAAAAAATAGTTTAGAAGCTCGGGAAGGAGAGAATAGTTACCCAGAACCAAAAGAACGAGGCGAGCTCGAAAGCGTTCTGTGAGAGTTGACGACCATAGAAAGATTATTACAGCAATAGTGGATAAGGTGAGAGTATCGTAGCAGACAAAGAAAGGTTGTAAGAGCCAAACCTGGAAGAGGATAAAGTGGATCAAGTTCAACATGAGTTCTGGCTTGTTGAACCAAAAGAGTTCGTCTCTTGGTCTGAACCTCGCCCCCGAGAAACTCCCTCTTATTCCCGCGCTCTCTAGTGCTAAGGTTGCGATAACGTGCTGCAGTTTCGTGCCCACGAGCAGAACGAGCTGCAGCAGTTGCAAAAACAAGTGAAACATACGAATGAGATCGTTTTGTTCAAGAAATATTTCCCGGCTAAAGCTAATAAGCTCCCATTAAGAAGAACTTACAATGATGGGAATGAGTGCAATCCAGAAGTACAGATTGGATCCTGAAAATAATCAAGTCGTTTGAGTAAGAACAGAACAGTTAAGTATTTTATGAAATTGATGTACGGATACCTTTTATATTGAACAGCATAAAAGCAACGACAAATCCCCACAGCGGAGCACTGTGATAGAGCAACCAAAGAGAAATGTTAGAAAACCTCATAAGAAAGGAGACAAATCATCTCAACTGAAGTATTATACTGTGTGTGTCTCACCTAACACCAACTATCCGTTGAAATTCCTCCTCCATGGACCGAATCATATAGCTGTGAAAATCATATTTTGATGTAAGGTTGTGATTCTGCCATAAAATGAGAAAACAAACCATGTAATAACACTGCAGATGACAAAGTTCTTCTGATTCGTTAGTCGCTAACTTTTCTTGAGAGGAGACAGTGATAAACTTTATCAATATGAAGAGCATGTTGGAAATATTACCCAGATGCATATAAAATCCAATGCACATAATATATATACATATATATATCTATTGTAAAGGTCTCATCATGTTACTTACCGTAATAAATCCCTGACGTAGAGTGAGGTAATCAGCACGTACAACCGAATGTCCAAACTGACGGAAGAAACAAGTCTGTATATTCACAAATATAGAACACTTTGTAAGTATTCAGTTGCTGTGATGCCCATTAAGGATCAACCAAACATGACAAACTAATTGAACAAAGGGGAATGAAATAAATGATTCATAAATTGTTGGATGTAAGTGTAACCATACCACCCAAACAAGAATGCCATTCTTCTGCATTGGATGTGATGTGTGGACTCTGACAAAGCTCGCTTGCCTTCTCATGGTCAGAGCTCTGGTGATTTCTAGAGATGAAAGGAGATTGTCAGCAACTATGATGAACACAATGCAAACAACTGATAAATCTAGTTTTTTGCAGTGGTGTGTGCTTCCAAGCCTAAAAGATTGCCGACGGGATTTGGGTTGCAATCATTACCACTTAAGGAGTTGTGTCTATCCATGCGTGCCTCGTTCTCCCATTGTCTCCATGTATGGATCTTCCAGGGAGATATTGAAAAGCAAAACGCAAGAATCATCAGGAAAATAAGAAAAGAAAGTCCCAATAAACAACCACTGAAACTTTCTCGCAGAAAACAAGCTTCAAACTGAATCACTTGCATGGCTTGAAGCACTTCAGTATCATACCTTCACTATAGCCAACAACATAGTTAGGCAGCTGTATGATATGTGTGTGATTGCCATGACAAAGATAAACCTGTGGAGTTGCTCAAGGCCCTCATAGGACAGAAATGGTTCATGGTGCTGCATGACATATACAAAACTAAATTGGTTCATGGTGATTTACATGAGGAGGAGCAGAGTTGAAAGTCCACTGATGAATAAAGAACAGCAAAAAAAGCAGACGTTCATTTAAGGATTGATCGACTTGCCTCAGGGCACTTATTCTGATTTAGACCAGACAACATTCGCCTGTGCAAGTGAGGGCCGAAGAAGGCCATCAAAAGTCTACTCTCACTTGAATGAGATTTTTCCTTTTCCTCATCAAAATCATCCTTGGAGCACGGTGCAAATAGACTGCCATAGAACCTCGACGGAATGCATATGTTTGATATAATGCTTGACGTTGCTGTGAGAAGGAGTGATATGAAGCCGAGAAGCATCAGCTCTGCACATAACGTTCGGTGTGAATAGCAAGAAAACAAGTGAAAGACGGAAAGGTTTTCGATGTAGAACTAGGCATACACTCAGATTACCTTCTTTCATTTTCTCCACAGCTGCTAGCAAAGGTTTCCTATCAGTTTTCTTTAACCACTACAATAGTAAGAAGTTGTTAGCCTCGCAGAGCATAGAAGTAAGCAGCTCAAGAAATAGCTCTCTGTAATCATTTAATCCAAATAACGAATATCTAATTGCATGTGGGATGATTGAAACAACAAAGGCAATTCAAGAAACTTGAGAAAAATGGTACTCACATTACACAGCCGATGAATCGAGCGTTCCACAAGCAGCGAAACTACGACAAACACCGTTAGAACAGCCGCAACAGACCATGTTGGCGTCAAGGCCAAAGACCTCAACTCCTTATCATTTCCTGACATCCCAAGGATTTGAACTCGGCAGATATCAAAACCTTAAACCTTATGTAAAAGCTCAAAGCCAGCGAGCAAACTAAAAGTATCGATCCACAAAACTAATCAGTAACCTCTTCTCCTTCCTCGATTCGTTTTTCAGATCCCATGAATAAAAAATGCAGCTTTTTCGTCTGATTCTTCAATCTTTCACTGAATGGCCGATTAACACGCTACGCTAACGTTTTCAAGAACGCATCCATCGACTTTTTTGGAAGCCCATAAGCAAAGACAATGCTCACTCTGTCCTCAATAACAGAGCTTCAACATGGTTGATTTCCTCCTAATATTATCCCTCAATACCTTCTTTTTTTCTCAGAAGAATCGTCCACTCATTAGCTACAGCTTTGCTACGAAAGGGGTAGACAGCCAAAAACTCACTCACTTCTCTTCTTTCTTCACATTTTCAGCGAGCGAAAACCAAGATCGAGCTTACGTGCGAGTTTTCCGTTGTCTGCTCTGCGCTGTTGAGCTGGAGGAGATGCTACTTACACTAATTTAATCGGTTTTAAAACAATATTTATTATTAGAAAGATTTAATCACTGAGAGAGAGAGAGAGAGCTGAGCCCATTTGGTTTTTTGGTTCTTTATAATCTTAGCTTAGGTAAGAACGTCCATGTGTAGTAACGCAGAGCTTTTATAGGTATGTGTGCTGTTTTAGGCCATTCATTAATTTATTATTACATAACTGCGAGAAGAAAACTATAAACAAGTGCATGAACATGAACCTGCATGACTTCAGATACTTCTTGGCTTCTCCACTGAAAATGACTACCCCATAATCGAGTTCGATTATTTACGATCGGAACAGTACAAATTTTTAAATATATAATTTTTTCGAATTCCAAAAAATGAAATAAAAGTATGATATTATATAAAATAGACATCGTAGGTCGGTGGTAGAATTAATTTCTATCGGTCTTTGACTGAAGCAAAAACACGCGTTGAACTTTGTACCAAATATATATATATATATATATATATTCTATTTGATTTTATACAAAATCAAACATGGTTCTAAAATACTAACTTTTAAGTAGGACCACCAACGACCAAATATATAAACATCTTACAATTTATTCCTAAAGCAATACTTAGTATAGCATGATCGTTACTGCTTTTTATTTTATCGCGTCTGACGCCATAGAATGCGCCTCTCCAAATGTCATTTAAAAAATATAAAGATAAAAGGAATTTCTTTTAGATATACGAAATTTAAAATGGATTGTGACTGACCCTTCAATTATTCTCATGGACTAATTACTCGAATAGCTTGAAACTATTATTAGAATGCATTAATTATATGCATCAATTATTAAAATTGAATTCCAAGCTGTGGGGTTTGGTTTAATGCAAGCGTGTGTAGCTGTCCGACCTTTTTTTTCAGAATTGAACTATATAATTTTATTTGAGAAAATTTAAGTATTAGGTACTTGAAAGTTATCCCTTTATATGGAAAGCAACGCGTTTATCATGTAAGAACTACTTTATATATCAGAATCTTAAATTTGTATTTAATATCTATAAAAAGTAAATAACCTCGCGTTATACTTAATATTACTTTACTTTATGCACACTCGACCTGCAATAATATATATAATATTACTTTACATTTTAGTTATTATTTAATATTCAAAATATTTAATAAACGAAATCATAAATTTAATTTTAAATTAATTTTTTTTTGTATTTATATAAAAATAATTATTGTAAATTAATATTATAATAAACTTAAGAAATAAATGACAAAATAGTAATTATACTTGTCGTACCAATTAATTGGAAAATTAACATATTTACCCCTAATAAAATAGATAGGTTAGTATAATAATAAACTTAAGGAGTAAAGGACAAAATAGTAACTACAATTGCCATATCAATTAATTGAAAGACAGTTACTCTAAGCCTCCTAAAAGATAGATGATGACATTGATCAGCTAACTAAGGCCATTATTATTACATGAACGATTATTCAAAGCGCTAATTTGTTTCTTCTTTCACACCACTTTATTGCACTCATACAACTTTCTGTCTGAATTATGAATGAAAAATTAATAGGTCACAATTGGCCCATGAATCAGTCCTTATTAATAGCAGATAATAATAATGATAATATAATAATTCGTGATGGCTGCACTTTACCAGAGTAATCAAAAACTGAACTACCAATCATCAGACAGCATTTATTGATCTCACATGTTTGCAAGGCAAAAGTGCTCTCTCAACTCTCAACCACTTGTACCTCAAAATGTAATAAGATATCAGATGAACTCTAACACAAAAGCTCAAGGCTGTGATGAAAATTATATTCATTAAAACTCAAGGGTGTATCCAAAATTAATTATGGCAACGAAATATCTAAAGCAAGGGAGGATGAACATGAATATCAAAACTGATACTTGGAAGAAATAAATACATGAGTATCACCTGCTAAGTTATATTTCCCCGGCCAATTCATCTTTGCTAAAGAGATCTTTAACAGGCACGTCTTTGTTCTGTTGAGATGAAATGACATCTGCAATAGCTCTTTTGGCAGCTATGGCCTTGTCATCATCGCTCACGACGTCGTCTTTCTCCAATTCGCTTTCATTAGGTTTCTCTGCTGATTCGTCGTCTTGTTTAGGAGGCGGGACAAAGAAGGGTATTTTACCCCTTTGCCAGTCATGAAGAATCATCTTTGCAGCGGTCGTAAAGTCGGGTTCACCCCCCTAATAAATTAAGTTATCATCGTCAACATAATTATTAACGAAATAAATGGATTAGAGGCATCAGATTAATCTTCAAACTGCGTTTATGTCTTCGTTTTCTGAAAATTTTTCATGGAATTATTTGTACCATTTTAAATATTTAGCTCACCTTCAAAAGCTTCCCAGTTGATTTGCAAAGCTGCAAAAGGAAGTCATTGTCATCCTCCCTGGAAAAAGACGAGTTAGACGTTAATTTTATTGTGTATACTTCATGATTGTGAAACTATAAACAATGTGGATCGAAAGATATGAAGTTTAACCCAAATGTTTGGCATCGTGGAAATGTCGAAAAATTATATAATTGTAGCTTTAAGAAACACCCGATGGGAATAAGCACAATGCCTACCAGTCATCTATTTTATAAGCTCTCTTTAAGTGCTCCTTTTTCACACGCTTTAGAACCTCGCCGATATGCTCTGAAGCATCCTGCAAATTTGTCACGCGTACCTGGACCAGACAGAATAATCAAAATCTTGATGACATTGTGATATAAGCATTTGAATAAAATAAATAATTCCATGATAAGCATCACAAGTTTTGATTCCAGCTTCAGTTCAGTGTTTGTAGTTATCAGTACCAAAAACAGACATCTAAATAATTCTGGACAAAAGCTAAGGAACAACAGGTCTCGAAGCGATTTACTTGAATCTATCGCTTACCACGCCCTTCAAGACAATATCTGTTTCAGTGTCATTATTCTGATAGACAACTCCAGGGCAATCAATCAGAAAGATCCTCTTCATGAGTGTTATGTACTGCCACACTTTAGTTTCTCCAGGGATCGCTGCAACCTTGCACACCTACTCAACCCAATAAAGAAAAACGTACATAAACGTCTACTTGCCTCAACCCCAAAATTATCAGCCATACTCCTCCGACAGACTAGAAGGAATTGGACAGTAGAAATATAAAAAAAGAAAATGAATTACATTCTTTGTACGCAGGGTGTTGATGACAGAAGATTTTCCAACATTTGGATACCCAACGAACCCCACGGATATGGCTTGCTTATCACTTTTTAGGCGAGAGAATTGCGTCAACACAGAGAGCAGAGAGCCCTAAAGTAACGGAAATCATTAATTCATAAGTCTGATAGTGATTGAACTTTTCAAGCGAGAAATTTGTTGCTTGTTGCATACCTTGCCGAATGATTTGTTTATGCTTGCATGAAAAGCAAGACTTGGATATTCTTTGGAGAGAATTCTTAACCATCCTTTCGTAGCCCAAGCAGGAACTAAGTCACACTACAAATAGAAGGGATGCTATGTAGATAAGGAATTAAAAAGGGAAGAAACTATAAAAACCACAAGATTTAATGATATCAAATATCACTTCTATTCTCATTGAAAACCACCAACCTTGTTTAGCAGCAGAATCGTGTGCTTGTACTTACAATGCTCCTTTATGTGCTTCTCCAAATGGTAACACCTCGTGCCCATAGGATCTCTCGCATCTAAAACCTAGAGGCCACGAATGTGTCAGCTACTTTCCATGCGAGAAATATGAGCAGGAAAAATAACCAGAGTTCAGGCAATACGACGTTAAAGACTGAAAGAAGAAATAGCTAAATAAGATAAGAAACACAAAAAAGATAATCATCCACGTTTATTTCCTGCTCATGCATTGAACAAAAATCACATCATTATTTGTTTATGAACTGTACAGAATTATGATATTAATAAACATTGCATATCAATTGTTAACCGATTCCATATTATTCAATCAATTGAAAAGACCATATCACTTTATGGTTGAGCAGAAGGCACCTCAAAATTCAGCCTTAAGAGTAAGAATCACAAATCAGATTCTCTCAATACTAAGCACTTGCAGAAGTAAATCCGAGTGCTAGAGTTTGAGACAATTCCTACATTCCAACCTGGACAACAACGTCTGAAGAATCAATGACTTTGTAGAGTTCTCCCCACATGCGCTTACTTTGGCCTTTCTCAAACATATTATGTCGAACAAGATCTCTGAAGCCATCTTCCCCTCCTTCTGCAGATGTACCAGCGCCATGTTTGTCTTCAAAAGCATCTACATAGTAGACATTGTAGTTATTATCAGATCCCAAGATTCGAAAAGCAAGAAAATTTCAACCTAAAATAACCAGAACAGTGCTTGCCTTGAGAACCATCAGCTCTCTTAACTAGCGATTCGTAATCGGATGCTATCAATTGGGGTCGCTTCCTCTTTGTCTTGGGCCCAAAAGTATCAGAAAAAGGTTGTGTGTCTAGAAGATGAACTCGGGCTCGCTTAAAACACATTAAAGTTACAAGAACCAATCAGAAAACAGTACTAAGCTAGTAAAACAACCTGGCATAATGTTTCAACCATTAAAAACAAAAAGTTCCAGACCTTCTGACTGTCATTCAATAGGGACAGGGGTATTTTTCTTTCTTTCAAAATGACATTGTAGTTGCTTGAAAGACGATTTTGGAGCTCCTCTCGGAAAAATTCAAGCTCCTTTTGATTTACAACTCGGGTATTTCCTACACAATGAAGCAAATAATCTGTTTAGTTTCTGGTTCAGGAGCTATCATTTATCAGCACAATTCCAATATGGTTTGAGTTAAAACGTCCAATTCGGCATACAATTGCAGCGCGACAATAACAGAAAATACGTAAACTTCAAATTCTAACACAGCCAAGCAAGACACGAGCTCCGTTGCTTAAATTACAAACATACACACAATCCAATTGCATACTCACTCACCGAACCATCTTCGATCGGGCATGATGCGCGTAGAGGGTAAGTCCTTAGACTGCAAGTCGTGGCTAAGAATTTTCCCGCCCGAGTTCCGGGTGGGCGCGTGTTGTACATCTTGAGCCGCCGCACTGTGGCCGCGCTACGGCCCCCGTCGGCCTTGGACTTGCCTCCGTTGCTTCTGTTGACATCGAGGGAATGCTTAGGCTTCCCCGACACGTTCACGGACCTCTCTTTCTTCTTCCCCATTTTACAGCTCAGTCGCTTCGATCGTTAACCCGGGATTTCAGAGAAGAGAAAATTTTGGCAGGAAAATTAGGTTTTAAGATCAAAAAAAAAAAGAAAAAAAAAAGAAAAAAAAAATAAAAAATTTCTCCCCAAACTCAAACGTGAGCTTTTAATTTCGGCCCACAAGTTTTTAGGCTCAATCCGTTTCTTATGGTCCATAATTACTGTGAACAACTAGAGCAGGACAATATTCTTGGTCGCTTTTCGCTCAAAAACAAAATTTTTAATCTGCTAGCTTATCACAATAAGCGAGTGTTGTTATAAAACAAATCAATCTTCATAAAAATATTCTTCGTCTCTTTTCGCTTCAAAACAAAATTTTTAATCGAATGCTAGCTTATCACAACAAGATAGTGTTGTTGTAAAACAAATCAATCTTCATAAAAATATGCGGAAGCATCACACAGAAATGATTTATGTAAGAAATTAAAAGAATTGTTCTAATCAATCTTTTGTGTGTTTTTATGAAGATGAATTTAATTTACAACAGCACAATTGGATAAAAAAATTTATGGAGCGAAAAGAGACGGAATTTATGTGCGATGATGACGATAGTTGCTCATAAATCCCTCGAAATTCCATTCTAATATGTTCATACACAATATCATCTACACAAAACGTCATTTTAAATGTCTGATACAGAGAACGAACGAGCAAGCCAAGAACTGAATCATCATACTATATACTAAAATCTCAAGACCAGGCAGAAAATCAAACTATAATCAAATCATATATCATTTATAAGCAGCCATTCCGACGCCAGTTTCTCCGCCGTAAGGTGCGTTGAAGCTTCCCCTTGACTTGGCGTAAGTGACGTAGTAGAACTCCGAAACTATGGCCGTGAAGAAAACAAAAGCAGCACCAGCAGCAAATACCCCTTTTCTGACAGTCTCACAAGACGGCGCATTATCGAAGAACATCCTCGTGTACTTGTAATGATAAGCGTTCCTCACCGATCCCGCCAGCAAGCAAGCTTCGGCTACTATAAACGTCAGCCTGCACAATAAAGATAACAACGAATGATCGAATCCCAGGCAATGAAAGAAATCAAGTCTTCATCATTGCACCAAAGGAGATGGGGTTATTCTTTTTACCAGCAGATGATGAAAAGGATTACAGCACAAGCCCTTGAGCCCCCGGGCTTTAATGGCTTTCCACAGCAAAAGCATCTGCTAGCAATCATTATGAGGACTTGGCTGGCTAAGAGGAGGACAAATGCACCGGCACCATAGCCAGTTGCAATGTCCGAATCGTAAGTGCAGTATTGGTAGTTATCTTCACTGTCTTTTTGAACTGTGCCCTGGAAAGAAGATCAAGGAATCGAAGTTTTTTTAGAGCAGAATAAATCAGCTGAAGAACTCAGAATCACTACACTTTTAAACAGATTTGTAATCTAATTTTCTGAATCTTGTAATCTAAGCTGATATATCGTAATCAGAAGAAATCTGAAAATTGGTCAACTCAACAGCCGCAATAACCAATTTGGGAACAAAATCACTACATTTTTAAACAGATTTGTAATCCAATTTTCAACACATCCATTCAACAGACGGAGATCTCGAAGAATTTCAATCTTAGGTACGCCTAGCTCGATGAAGATTACAGATTTCAGCATTTTCTTCACGGAGTCCCAAGTCAACGACGGCAAACAAACTCGAATCAAAATACTAAGAAAAATCGAGTAAAAAAAAGGACTTACATGGCTTCTCCTCTGCTCAGCAGCAACAGCCAAACCAAAGGCAATGAGATCGAAGATGAACACAATTGCTATCAACACCTTGGAAGCCATTGAAGGACTCGCAAAGCTTTGTGAGTAGATCTGACTGCCCTTTTATTATATAGACCGACAAGAGCGACGTTTTGAGTAATGAAGAAGCAGACAGAAAGAGACTCACAGCTTAAAAATGTAAGTAAAAGGTGGAGATGGAAGGGGAAGAGTGTGACAGCTCAGCAACAATACCACCGCTTTGGTTACCAAAGGGCACTTGTCAACTACCCAAAATTAAATGCTTAAACAACTAAAAGAAACAATAATGTTATTTTTTAAAGAAAAAAAAAAAAGGAAAACTTTGGTTTTTTTTTTAATTGATATGCAATGCAATGATTTGTTCCCATATGATAGTTAAAGTTAAATCTGTGATATCGATATCGTGAATTCGAACCTATCTTGATTAAATGCTAACTAGTCAAAGTAATTAAATGAGTACACGTCATTTTGAAATTAAAAAGCCAAAATTCAATTGGGGTTTGAGCTTATTAGTGCTTATTAAGATTTATTTTGAATTTTAGCCAAATTTTGAAATTTCTTGGCTGTTTGTTTAGTTGTTTGTTGACTTCATGTTGTTATTTTTTTATAATGCTTAACCCTTAGATATTTGTATAAAAAAATCATCTACGTTACGTGAAAATTCTAGGACAAACTCCCCAAGTAAAAAAAAAAAACGCAATTATATCAAATTGGGCCACTATTGATGCTTCGTGGGTCCTTTCTCGGCCCACTTAACACTCTTAGGCCCAATTAAGGCATCTTTAATTTAGAGTAGAAAAACTCTTACAGTCGCTTCACAAGTCACATCATTAAATATCGGACATTAACAACTAACTGTGTCCCCGAAAGTGTAATTTATAATAATTAATATATTATTTATGTTATGTTAAAAGTGAAATTCATCATCCACCGAACAAACTATACTAAGCTAAGATTCGCCAAAACATCGTACGGTGCTAACTGTATTGTCTTATCTTGTCAAGAAGTAGAGCTACAAAGCAGGGCTCGCAGCTTTCAAACACTATTTATGGTTTGCTTCTGTTTTCTGGTTGATCAAAGGAGTGTTACAAAGAGGACCACGTCGGTCGCCGGAGCTTGCTCGCGGTGCCGCCACAGCGCGGTGGTGGCCGACATGCAAACAGTTACGAGGTTCTGTTGCATCCCTCTCTATTACAAGTCATGGAAAGCCATCGTATGCAGTTTCTGTGGGGTTATTCTCAAATCTTACATTATGTAAATATACACTCAAATGTTAGTAGTAGGCAATATTGTTGTTCGCTACTCTAAGTATGTCGAAAAAACTATGATTTTTTTTTTTTTTATATATTTCACTTACTAGTTCTGTAAGTACCATTGCGAAGACGATGATGATGTAAGATCTGAAATATTCTGAAATATTTTTATTTTAGTAATTGAAGGCTGTGTGTTTGAGCAGGCTATGCAGAATACAACTCTTTATTACATGCATTTGCCTCATCAATCATATATATATGTAATGAATAATCACATCACAGTGGGAAGGGAAAGAATAAAATCACATCATCACGTTCATCATTCACCTTCCACGTGGATTCACAAGCTGGGAAAAAACGGCTCGAGTAGCAGCATCTTCACCATCTTCGTCGTCGTCGTCGTCATCATCAGAACGATTGATCATACTGACGACGCTGTTATCGAATGGCTCCAATGGAGCCATCGGAATCCCAGGTATGTGATTTGTGCTGTTATCATCGTCCCCCTCCATCAGAGCTGACGAAGTCTCCTCCAGCTGAAGGGCGTATTCGAGATTCCACAGCACGTCCCCCATCGACGGCCTGTCCACGCCATGCTCGGCCAAGCACTTCTCCGCCGTCTCCCCAAACTTCTTCAGTGAAGCTTGATTCACCTTCCCCGCGAGGCTCTTGTCGACGATCTGTTCGAGCATCCCCTTCTTCTGCCACGTCATCGCCCACTCGGCGATGTTCACCTGATCCCGGGGAAGGACGGGGTTCAAGGCGGGCCTAGAGCATAGCACCTCCATTAGTACCACGCCGTACGAATAGACGTCTGATTTCTCCGTGAGCTGCTGCCTCCTGAAGTACTCGGGATCGAGGTACCCGAAGCTGCCCTTCACGGCCGTGCTGACGTGGGTCTGATCGACGTCCGGGCCCGCCTTCGAGAGCCCGAAGTCCGCAACTTTGGCCACAAAGTTCTCGTCTAGGAGGATGTTCGTCGTCTTCACGTCGCGGTGGATGATGCTCTGGGCCGCCCCCGTGTGGAGGTAATGAAGCCCCCTCGCCGCCCCGATGCATATTTCCAGCCTCTGTTTCCACGACAGAGGCGGGAGATCTGTTCCGTAAAGGTGGCTCCGCAACGGCCCGTTGGCCATGAATTCGTAGACGAGGACCATCTCAGACCGCTCGTCGCAGTAGCCAATCAGAGAGACCAAGTGCCTGTGGCGAAGTTTGGACAGCATTTCGATCTCTGTCCGAAATTCCGCCAGGCCCTGCTCGGACCGAGGGTTCCCTCTTTTGACAGCGACTTGCTTTCCATCTTCTAAGGTCCCTCTGTATACCCTGCCGAAGCCGCCCACGCCGAGGAGCAAGCCTTCGTCGAACTTGTTCGTTGAGTCCAATATTTCTTGAAAGGTGAAGAACCGACCGAGGTTGGGAGATGCTAATGAGATGCAGCTCGCAGTGCCGCTCTTCTGAGACGTGGTGGACATTTTCGTGACGGTCAGAGAGTTGCCGTAGATGGGAATAGGAAGCCATGAGCTTCCTTGCTGGGCTGACTTTGATCTTCGAACATGGCAGCAGTAATAACATAGTCCGACGAGGACCAACGCTGTAATAGCACCGACTGCTGAACCAATTATAATACCCATCTTACTCTTCTCGCCGCTCTTTTTCACGAGGGCATCTACAGTGGAAAGCCCGTCCAAGCTTTTGGCATCGTTGCTTACCTTCATTATCTCGAGGCCATTCAAGATGGCATTTATCGTATCAGCGCTTGCATCGGGACCCACGCTTACGGTGAGCGTGTTAGAGCCAGACGACGTTCGGCTGACGAAATCTCTGTAATAAGGAACGTCCAAGTTCCCGGCAAGATTCGACAAGTCAAGACTCCCAATAGCAATATCAGTATTGACGTAGACATCGAATACCAGGCTGTTCAAAGACTTGCTCACAATGTCGCAGAAATGAAGTCGAACGAAGTAGGAGAAATCGGGGTCGACAGGGAAAACCCAAGTGACGTTGAAGTTCCCATTGACCACATTTGCATCTCCCATTGTTTCTGCGGTGGAGTAGACATAGTTGGGGGCTATCTCAGCCGTGACAACCTGACCGTAGTTTATGTCCGAAGGGCTAACGGAGACATTCGATGCAGAGCTGTTCACGTGGAGGTACTTCACGTCGTTTTCCCATGTCCTTCCCAACGTATCGTTCTGAGCAGTGATCAAAGGCCCACCCATGTTTAAACGGTAAACTGTTTCTAAAGCAAGCCCCGAGAGACCCCTGAAAGTACCGATGGGCGATAAAGAAGCTGCCTGGTCAGGGATCAAGGTGTCTGGAACAGACACAACTTCGATGGCATTGACGAAAGCAGCAGAATCATTACCAGGAACAAAGGTAAGCTCCAGGACATTCGAAGTAACGTTGACCGTATATTCCTTGAAGAGGTAAGAAGAACCATTGTAGTTCTTGAAACTGAAGTTCTCTAGCAGCACGAAATCATCGGCGACGACGGTGAACGAGGAGGACGTCAGATTCTGGCCCGGGATGGGGTAGAAATGAAGGCGAACCCAATGCCGGCCTTCTTGTTTTACACTGAATCGATAAGTCGTCGTGTTGGCGAAAACCCTCAAACTTTGATGGATGGGAAAGGGAGCCGGGGATTTGGACGTGGCCACAAAAGAATCCCCTACGGTTTTCATAGTAAACGAGGCTTGAACCGAATCGGGAACATAGGTCTGACCAAGAAACGTCACGTTCGCCGGAGATCCACAGGCAATCAAGTAGTTATCGACAGGGACGAATGCAGCGCTCGATGTAATAAAACCCGCCACAAAAACTATCAATGCTAGAGCATCAAGTAGATGTGCCCACTTCAGAAAATTCATAGCTTCTGAAGCAACAAACCCCCCAATTAGTTCACCTTATGTGGAATTGAGGGAAGAGCAATAAGGTTCAGCACATTTATGTCAAAGCTCTTTTCAAAGCCATTACCTACATGATATTGCACAGATCTGTAAGAACGACGACACTCATAGGACTGAACTACACATATAAAAATAAAATTGGGTTACATGCAAAGAACAAGCAAAACTATTATTACCAAACATGGCTGAAAGAAGCATAACCTTTCAGATTGAAGCTGGGCAGCACAAAAACAGTAGGTTTAAAAAAGGCAAGCAGCGTTATTACCTCACCTAATTGGGAGCTCAACGGACAGTGCATTGAACTTTAGCAGACATTAAAGGGATAAGCATAAAAGCTCGAAAAACACAGAAAATTGTTGTCAAGCAGCAAACTTTATTAGTGAAAAACCGCACCAGCTCTTTACAGGCTGTTTGAATTAGGCTGTCGCCTCGGTTCACAAAGGCAGTAGAAAGAAAAAGGAAGGAAAGATTAACAAAAAAAAATGCAGTTGAAAATAAATTTAAAGAAAAAAATAAAGGACCCACAAAAGGAGACCTCAAAAGTTGATGATCCTCTCTCTCGCTCTCCCTTCAATTGCGATACAGAGAAACAGCTGTTTTGTATGGTGATGAATGTGATTGTTGGGATCTTTAGAGAAAGACTAGAAGATTTTGACTTAGTGAAGAAATACCATGTTAGCTCCTCTCCTAGCCCATTTATTTGCAAAATGAAAATACAATAAATTAATCGCCGTCATGGCATAATTTCAAGTTTCCATGTATACCCTTCTCGCGGATGGAATTTCTTTATCCAAAATTTATTTTATTTATAAAAAATTGATAGAGATTCATTGCCATGGAATCGTTGGCATTGACAAATAATTATGAAGGTATTAGTAAAATGATTAGTAATGCTTTGCTTGCTGGGGTTAACGGTAAGTGGGACCCGCTTCGATGCAAAACTGAAGGGACCGGCTTAACGCCGTTAATCACGGAAGAAAGACGACAAAAGAGACGAATAAATGTTGAACTACGAGGATCACATTATTATTTTATGTGTTACATAACTTTTTTATTTAATTTTATTTTCGTCTGATTCCAATCAGACTCGTCATGGACAAAACTCCGCCAAAAAAAAAAACATGTACGTATAAAATGGGAATCCTTATATGACATTTTAAAATGGAGATTTGTGCTTAAGCTTAACTGGCAATAACTAACGCGGTTTTGCAATAACTTTCACAACCTAATCATTCAAAACCAATCACATGGGCAATTAACGAAAACAATAATGACTCAATCATTAGAAAGACCAAAAAAAAAAAGAACAAACTCTATCGTCTGAAAGAAAATTTATAAAGGCACAGTAGCAATAATAACCGACGGAATATCATTACATACAGAAAGAAATTGGTTTGTCAAAGAATGTTATCAACTTAAAAGCATAAATCACAAGTACATCTATTAACTATAAACCACATCATTCGTAATGAGAGAGCGTATGAAAAGTAACCATTCTTTCAATGCTTGGAGAAAAAACCTTGCGTCAAAGCTGAGAAGTCGTATTCTTTCCCCGGCTGTGGAGGAGAACCTGAAGTAGTCACAGCATTCGACGGCGAAACTTGTTTGTTACTTCCATTGTGTCCAAC